>CM059803.1:22405000-23612500 GCA_030435695.1 Brachymystax lenok tsinlingensis | reverse complement strand
AATCCAACATGACACTTACTTGGTCATCTCACTGTTCTTGCGGGGGAATCGTCTGACTTGGGTCCAGGGTTCATGCATCTTTCCTTGGCCTCCATTAGGCATCCACCATCCACACTGCTGGCTGTCTGTCAGGGGCACTGAGTACAGCTGATTCGGGGCTAGGGAGGAGTGAGTACATGCCACTCAATGTTGATCCAGTGTGCCCTTGCCTTCAGTTTAGTAAAATGTATACTGAACAAAAATATAAAAGCAACAATTTCATTAATTTTACTGAGTTAGTTCATATGAGGAAATCAGTCAATTGAAATAAATGTATTATGCCCTAATCTATGGATGTCACATGACTGGGAATATAGATATGCATCTGTTGGTCAGATACCATTAAAAAAAAAAAAAAAAGGGCCTCAAGATCTCGTTACTGTATTTTTGTGCATTAAAATTGCCATCGATAAACTGCAATTGTGTTTGTTGTCCGTAGCTTATGCCTGCCCATACCATAACCCCACTGCCACCATATGGTATTCTGTTCACAACGTTGACATCAGCAAACCTCTCGCCCACACGACGCCATACATGTGGTCTGCGGTTCTGAGGACAGTTGGATGTACTGCCAAATTTTCTAAAACCACATTTGAGGCAGCTTATGGTAGAGAAATTAACATTAAATTCTCTGACAACAGCTCTGGCAATATCAATTGCACGCTCCCTCAAAACTTGAGACATCTGTGTCATTGTGTTGTGTGACAAAACTGCACATTTTGTAGTGGCCTTCCATTGTCCCCAGCACCAGGTGCACCTTTGTAATGATCATTCTGTTTAATCAGCTTCTTGATATGCCACACCTGTCAGGTGGTTGGGTTATCTTTGCAAAGGAGAAATGGTCACTAACAGGGATGTTAAGAGAAATAAGCTTTTTGTGCATATGGAACATTTCTGGGATCTTTTATTTCAGCTCATGAAACCAACACTTTACATGTTGCATTTATATTTTTGTTGGTGTATTTCATTCAAACTGAAATGTTGAACAGCTAAGGCCTACCACCTGTACATGAAATGATAAGTGATACTTAAGAGTACTCACATCTAACTTACATCTTGGTATCTGAACCCGTTTGAGCATCTCTCTGTATCGCCCCTGGCTCCCTTGGTGTATGTCTGGGCTGAAGGGAGAAGGCTGGTTGTAGATACTGCCGGTATCAATGCATTTTGGGGGTCCCCTCTGGACTTGGATGGAGGGCAGTCCTGACTGTTTAGCCCAGTTCCTTGAATCAATCTCATCTGTAAAAGCAAAAGCAGGGTGTCAAGCATGACCACTTGTACCTTCGAATGATTATCCATGTCAGCACAGATCAAGCAAAGCTATGACATTTAACAGTCACTTATTCTGCTTGTTTTAATGACTGACCATTTAGCTAAGTTAACGTTACTTGCTAATTACGTACGTTAAGTCAGTGTAAACAAATTAACACATAACGTTACAGTAGCTAGCTAACGTTAGCAAAGCACTCACCACGGGGAGAAGCAGACGCTCTTGGACTCACTAACATCTTGTCTCCGATGGGGTTTTGATAGCCCAAATTCGTTATCCCGAAGAAAGCCATCTAGTAACGTTACCGTCGCCAGCAAGTCTGAAGCTGTTTAGGATTGCAGGAAAACGTGGGAAAGGCAAGCAAGGCCCTCTCTAAATAAATCACAACTTCTGTTTTACCCAGGACCATGGTAACAAGCGCCACCAATCAGATGGCGTTTCAGCATAGGGTTCCAGACATCAGCCTTTGAAGAAGCAGGGCTCTGTTAAGAAAGATGCAACGTTAGAAAACGTTCAGATAGAAATGCATTTTGACAGATTATCTTCTGTCTTGTAGAATTAGGCACCATACCAGATTTGTTTATTACATTTTTATCGGCAATGTTCTGAATGAGCGGATTCGATTATGCTGTGCCGTGGGGCACCAGGCAAAGGCTCTTCATGTCGTCGGGTGGAGTGCCTTTCTCAAATTGAACAGTAATCGAAAGCAATCACTTATGCATGGGAAAACACATGATCCGACTAATTAATATACGTTCTTAATTACGTGTTAGAGCCGTTTTCGCCGTGGGCATTGAACGGGGCACTTCGCTCACGCATGGGAGGCAGCCCGGTTCCAAATCGAATGCAATCAACTTTCAGCCGATGCAAAACACGGGCGCCGGGGTTAGATTAATCGAACACCCTCAGAGTTTCACTCAATGAATTCACCCCTGTGCTAGAAATTCCATCATGCTACAGGTGTACTGCTCAAGTCTATCTATATGATGTGGCTACATCATATGTAGGCCTAGTGACCTATATTGTCGAGAATAAAAGCATAAAATAATTTAGCAGATAATAGCAGTAATAGTTCTCCCTCATGACGACCATTACACACATAATGTGTTAAGACTGTGCATATTCATTTTCTACTAGGCTAAATTCAACCATTGAAAAAAACAGTTGTTGATTAAAAACGATTAGGCCAAAGCCACTTGGTCCTGGATTAATCTAATAGTTTAATTAAGCTATGGAGAAAAATGTTTTCCAATTTTCTAGTACACGCACATCCGTAAAACAAACAGACATAGCTAGGTTTTTGTTCTTGTACAATGTTGCTTATAAGCTAACGTTGCAGATATTGAAAGCAGCCCAAGTTACCAGTTGTTGTTATCAGTGTAATGCCACGCACCTGCTGCGCTCAATGCCAAGTGGCGTCAGTATAGATAACTACGTCGCAGTTTCGAATTATTTTACAAAGAAGAGATAAAAGACAATGACAAGTGTCTAGATTCCTGAAATTTGGACTTGAAGTAGGCTACATCTGGGTGGTCTGGTTTTCAGATAAAAAGGTAAATGACATGCTCTCATTTATGATTCCTAACATGGGGTAGTTGACTGACAAGGGTGGGTTTTTAAAGCTCTTATTCATTCATAATTAATGTGGAATATGTAATGTGGTCCTATAGATCAGGTTTTCCAGAACTGGGTCCTTCTGGAAAAGGTGAATGGGAAGATGGAACAGTTGTCACATAAATAAAGAGGATTTAATGAGAAGTTCATGAAGTAGAGTGAATATAACATTATGGTCTACTGGCCAATTTGTCACATTTCGTCAGCCTACACTAGACAAAATTATGCATGTAACCAAAGCAGGCAATAGCTGTGACAAAGTTTATTTTTATAGGGCTTCAGAAGTCACAATCTAAATAGACCATAAAAAATATCCTGTTTCTCCAATACAAACTTGGTGTATGGGAAATTTGGTCTCTTTTCCTACACACTTATTAGACACACTGTCTTTGTAAGGTAATCAGTGTTATTGAAATACTATACCAGATTTTCCATGGCAAAAAATAAAACACGAATTAGACTAAACTCGATGGTCCTATTAAAAACCTACTTTATATAGAATTGTGGGTGCTATAGCTTGCAAAATAAACAAATTTGACTCTAGGTGACAACATAATGCTGTTTGTTTCTAACACTGGGACTGTTAAATCTACTTCATGTTTTTGTTTCCTTTCCACAATATTCCTGAGTATCATGATACTGGAATTATTACCACACTACTTCAGACTGAACAATGTTATGGCTGGCATGCATGAATTTACTTTTCCTGTTTCTCTCATAGTAAACATGTTCCAGCTGTTTTAATAAATGAATGAGGAACTTGTGTAGCCTAATCCCCTGTTATGTAGAGATGCTTGACATACTGCAGTTCTGCATGAAGTCAGTATTTTGAAGGCTCTGTTTGGTCAAGATTAGCCAGTTTATATCTCCTTTCAATTTTTATTCTACCTTACGTGAACAAAAAGAAAGCCATAGTTATATACACACAAGTGTGAAGGGAAGTGCTACAAGGGAGGATACGACAGCTTTGTCTGTTCATGGAGAACAAAGCTTTTATCAGGCACTCTGTATTTACATATCACACAATGAAGCTTCTCAGAGGTGTCCCATGACTCGGTTTCCTTTTGTTATTGTAGAACTGATTACTCTGACAGATACCAGTTACTGTAAACTGTTAGAATTTATTTTCAATTAACAATAGTATTTAGTTGGCTGTAGTTTGGCTGGTGTGATAAATGGACTTCTTGGGACAGTCAGGCAATTGAGTCATCACTTAACTCATGTCTTTATTACTCCTGTTTCAGCACTGCAGTCTTTCTCTGGTACGCCGGCACAATGAGTGCGTTCTCCCGCCGTCACACCCTTCCCTTTAAGCTTGCCATTCTAGCGGGCTCCCTCTTCCTGGTCCTATTGCTTGTCATGCAGTACGATGTGGGAGGTGGAACTTCCCCTGAACCCTGGCTCCGGGAGCTGTCGAACAGTCAGTCACAGGTGATGGGTGTGGTCAGAGGTGCTGTGTCAAACATGGGCTTCCAGATCGGTGCCCCCCTGCCCCCTCCCTCAGAGCGTGGGACTAACTCCTTTGATCCCCGCTGTCCACCTGGGTTCTACAGCATATATGAGCTTCAACCTCACCTGGAGAGGCCCCTACAGGACCCAGAGGACCCCGGAGCCTACGGCCGACCGTTTGTGATGGGCAGGATGACCCCTGCAGAGATTAAAGAGAAGCAGGATGGGCTAGCCAAAAATTGTTTCAACCAATTTGCCAGCGACCGTATCTCCCTTCACCGCAGCCTGGGAAATGACACGCGCCACCCAGAGTGAGTACAGGGGGACTGAAGGGAAGCTAGTTTGGCGTGATATGTACACTACTGTATGTATGTTGTGTACAATCGAAGCTTATCTAGCAGATCACTTGGAGAATAGCTTCTTTGTTGTCGTCAGTTGTGCAGGTCAAAGGTTCCGGCGCTGCCCTCCTCTCCCCACCACCAGTGTGATCATCGTGTTCCACAACGAGGCGTGGTCCACCCTCCTGCGGACCGTTTACAGCGTCCTGCACACTGCTCCTGCTTTCCTGCTCACCGAGATATTACTGGTGGATGATGCTAGCACAGACAGTAAGTGTGGTATGGAAGGTGTTGTAAGCCTGACTGAAAGTGAAAGACTTTCCTGGCACAGACAGACCTGTCAGACTTTACATAAACGTTTGATAATGGCATTTGCAAATGGGAGCACATGCGTTATTCCCCTACTGCTCTCTTCCTCTCCACAGTGACATTTATAGAACAATGCCAGAGTATATAATAACTCCCAGTAGCAATTATCTCAGTAGAATACATATCTACCTCAGTGGATTGATGTAATCCAGCTGCATTTTACCATCCTCATGCAATGGTTTTCAGATCACCTGAAGTCTCGTCTGGATGAGTATGTTCTGCAGCTGAAGATTGTGCGTGTGCTACGACAGCGGGAGAGGAAGGGGTTAATCACTGCCAGGCTACTGGGGGCACAGATGGCTCAAGGAGAGATCCTCACCTTCCTGGATGCCCACTGTGAGTGTCCCAGCACACACTGCAAACCATTGAATTAGGAATTAGAATACAATTGTAGTAACTTAATAGGAACCACACAAACCCGGTCAGGAAGTACTCTCATTGCCAGAAGCTCCTGTCAATTTCTACCCTTGACAGCTGATCAACTATTTTATACTACTCCTAAGCAGCAGCATCATCAAAGCCCCTTAGATCTGATTGTAAATTTGGAAAACAGTAAAAAAATTGAAGTTGTCATTACTTAAGTCAGTTAAAAGAAACTGAAGATGATTAGTGAGGGAGTATATGAATATGATATGCCTGTTTGTGTGTGTCTCATATTCATCCCTGCTTAGGCGAGTGCTTCAATGGCTGGCTGGAACCCCTCCTGGCTCGGATAGTGGAGAAGCCCACTGCCGTGGTCAGCCCTGAGATAGTCATCATCGATCAAAACAACATGAAGTTCGCCAAACCCCTCGCCACAGCTCGTGCCCGTAACCGTGGAAACTTTGACTGGAGACTTATCTTTGGGTGGGAGCAGATCCCTGAGGAAGACCAAAAGCAACGCAAAAATGAAACGTATCCTGTCAGGTACTTTATACATACACACACACACACACACACACTCACTCGTGAAGTGATGTCATACTGAACATAAATATACTGTCTACTCCTAGGACTCCTACCTTTGCAGGTGGTCTGTTCTCTATTTCAAAGACTTACTTTGAGCACATCGGGACCTATGACGACAAGATGTTGATCTGGGGAGGTGAGAATGTGGAGATGTCCTTCAGGGTAAGTTATGCAGAATGTGGAAGGGCAGGAAGTACATCAACAATCATGTTGGCCTGACTGATGGTGGTTAATGTAGACTTTATGCCCTCTGCTGGTCAAAGCAGACACTGCTTCCTTCTGTATTCTGATTCCCTTCATGGTTACTTCCTGTCTTCCCTAGAATACTTTTATTCAGCCACTGTTGTGCCAAGCTTGAGCCTCGACCATTCAGTCCTTGCCCTTTTCTGTGTCTACTCCATTGACCTGGAATGTCCTTTTAGGTATGGCAATGTGGAGGCCAGTTGGAGATCATACCCTGCTCAGTGGTGGGACATATATTCCGCAGTAAGAGCCCTCACACCTTCCCCAAAGGCACGTCGGTGATTGCCCGCAACCAGGTGCGCCTAGCCGAGGTCTGGATGGAAGACTACAAGCAGATCTTCTACCGCAGGAACAAGAAGGCTGCCACCATAGCCAAAGAGGTTGGGAATTGTGTCCCCTCAATGTTTTACACATGACACTACTGGGGGTCTAGGTGCTGTTCTCACACAGTTAGTTACACCGCTCTTTTGTAAAGAGTGGTATTGTACTGTATCCTGCATAATTGTTTACATTATGTAAAAATGTCACCTCTCCATTGTTTTAATGTTATTATTCCTGTTCGCTCAGAACACATATGGTGACATCTCTGAACGCCTCAAACTCAAAGAGAAGCTAAGCTGCAAAAACTTTACATGGTACTTGCACAACGTTTACCCAGAGGCCTATGTTCCAGACCTCACCCCTGTCATGTTTGGAGCGGTAATATTATTTAATTAACTTTCATTCGAAATTGGAGTGTCAGTTTATAAATACCCGTCCACTTTAAAAAAATATATATATTCTGCTAAAATTATATTTTATCAGCTCAAGAACTCTGGCTCAAAGACATGCCTGGATGTGGGTGAAAAGAATAAGGGTGGGAAACCGCTTATCTTATACACATGCCACAACATGGGAGGAAACCAGGTACTTTAATCTAGATATAAACTGGGTGGGTTGAGCACTGAATGCTGATTGGCTGACAGCCATGGTATATCAGACCATATACCACGGGTATGACAAAACATTTATTTTTACTGCTCTAATTACGTTGGTAACCAGTTTATAATAGAAATAAGGCATCTATGGGGTTTGTGGTATATGGCCAACATACCATGGCTAAGGGCTGTATCCAGGCACTCCGTTTTGTGTTGTACAGCCCTTAGCCGTGGTATATTGGCCATATACCGCACCCCCTCTGGCCTTATTGCTTAAATATACAATATGCAGAGCTGTGTGTGCACGTTTATAATTGCCACACAGGTTTTTTTCTAACATAACATGTCTGTGTGTAGTATTTTGAGTACACATCCCACCAGGAGCTTCGTCACAACATAGGTAAGCAGCTGTGTCTGCATGCAACCCCCGGGGCGGCGCTGGTGTCCATAAAGCTCTGCCGCCTGAAGGGCAAAGGAACCACAGTGGCCCCCGAGCAAGTGTGGCATTTCACAACGGTATGTAACATGACATTGTAAACTGTCAATATATATATTTTTATCAGTTAGTTTGTTTCACATTTACACTCCTAATAATAAATGCATATCTTCTCCACTGCTCTGGAAGTGTTACTGCAGGTCTTGTACATGGGTTTGTTTCATATACAGTATGTGGACACCCTTTTCTCCTCTTAAGGACAAATCACTGATTTGAGGCTTGTATGCCATGCAACACAAGGGCATTAACAACTTCACAGTATACACATTCTGTTACACACATTAGCTATGTTCATGCTGCACTTTTCAGGAGGCAAGTGCAGAACAGAGCGTTGTGGTCACTTGCAGTGCACAGTAGCCTTTTATTCTGCTAATTATTGTTTGTGTGTGTTCACACAGGGTTCTCTCCTAAAGAATCCCTCCTCGGGCAAATGCTTGACTGTAGATGGAGGTGAAGTGGTGATGAGTAGCTGTGACTTGGCCAATCTCAGCCAACACTGGGCCCTCAGCTGACCAATGGGATCCAGGGAGGAAGGAGGATCACTTACATCATCCATTACATTTAGGAGCCCTGCCCTTTTTGTTGACAATACATGTATTTCTGAAATATGGGACCTTGTGCAGTTTGACTCAGTATTTTGTTATTTCTTTCTTTACTAAAAGGAGAAATTGAAAAGTTTGAGGCTTTTTAATGATATATTGTAGAGGATCCTGATTTAGATGAATTTGTAGAAGTTTCTGTTTTGATGTTTTTATACACTTTAAAAATTACATGTTTTGAAATTCTTTAATAATCACTAGGCCAAAGGGCGTAGATAGTACCACTCAAGTTTGAACACATACTCATTCAAGGGTTTCTTTTTTTAAAAAACTGTAGAATAATAGGGAAGACAACAAAACTATGAAATAACACATATGGAATCATGTAGTAAGCAAAAAAGTGTTAACAATTCAAAATATATTTGAGATTCTTCAAAGTAGCCATCCTTTGCTTTTTGACAGCTTTGCATTCTCTCAACCAGCGTCATGAATGCTTTTCCAACAGTCTTGAAGGAGTTTCCACAAATGCTTTTCCTTCACTCTCATCTCATCCCAAACCATCTCAATTGGGTTGAGTTTGGGTGATTGTGAAGGCCAGTTAATCTGATGTAGCATTCCATCACTCTCCTTGGTCAAATGATAGTCCCACTAAGTACAAACCAGATGTGATGGTGTATCCATGCTGGTTAAGTGTGCCTTGAATTCTAAATAAATCAGACCGCGTCACCAGCAAAGTACCATCACACCACCTCCTCCATGCTTCAAGGTGGGAACCACACATGTGGCGATCCTCCGTTCACCTACTGTGTCTCTCAAAGACATGGCGGTTAGAATAAAACATCTCAAAATTTGGACTCATCAGACCAAAGGACAGATGTCCTTTGCTCGTGTTTCTTTTATCTGATCAATTAGTCTTCTAATGAATTATTCTTTACCTCACGTTAGTCTCATTTCCAAACGTCGTACATTGTTGGTTATCTGCACGAACCCAGCCTTTACGATCTATACGTCAATTGTCTCAATCATTTATTTACTAACTAAATAATCACAGAAATGAATACACAAAGTAGTTTCCCTAGTGGGATAAGCCAGTATGAAGGCTTGGTGGACAAAGGGAAGTGGGTGTAGACTGAAGGGTGGGAATTACAAGAGTCACTACAGTAGCTAATTATATTAATTGAAATGCTAATCCTTTGCACATGAACGCTCACTCATTCGGGAACAATTGCAATCAATATATATTTACGCTCAGTGTGCCGTCGTGATCTCTGTTGGAATCGTCCGTTCATCCGTCCCTCTCTCTCTTCCAATAAGTATTTCGTGGTTAGAATGGATACTAAAGAGTACCATTAAGAAATGTTCTTATAGAATAATGTTTCGGGGGATGTCGGCGGTGGGTCGGTCCTCGCATTCAGGTCGACAATTTCTAGCTGCAGACTAGTAATTAGTATCGAAGATTTGCTCTTATTCTGTCGGATTGATAGTCTCAGCGGGCCTAGGACTTAGTTAACTCCAAAGGGAATTGGAGTTTCCTTCATTAAACAGTTTAATATCACATTTACATAATTAAACAAATAGTTTCATCTTTACTCATTTTATACAACAATTAGATGCAAGTCTCACAACTGAGAGACTTGTATAAACAGAGTTATGGTAATGTGGCTGTATTGTCTATCATCAGTTTCACAAACATTAAACGAAATGGACCGGTCGTAGCTGGATTCTTCCCCGACCGTGTACACATTCTGTAAAACATGGGTATTGTTCAGTTCTCAAATTCTGTGATGTGGAAGAAGTTCCTTTGTTCTCTCCATGTGTCTCTTTCTGCTTGGCCATGAGGGAGAGAGTCTCCTAGGAATTTATGACTTGAGATAACAGAACCTGGGTGTAAGAGGGAGAGAGATAGGGGGATGGTGCTCGCTATCCCCAAAGAGGGCCATGTCATGACAGTGTCCAAAAGGTTGGCCACTTTGAAGAATCTGAAATATACTATGTTTGGATTAGTTTAACATTTTTTTGGTTACAACATGATTCCATATGTGTTATTTCATAGTTTTGATTTCTTCACTATTATTCTACAATGTAGAAAATAGTAAAAAAAAAAAAAAACTGGAATGGTTGTGTCCAAATGTTTGTGTGTGTGTATAAACTCAGCAAAAAAGAAACGTCCTCACTGTCAACTGCGTTTATTTTCAGCAAACTTAACATGTGTAAATATTTGTATGAACATAAGATTCAACAACTGAGACATGAACTGAACAAGTTCCACAGACATGTGACTAACAGAAATGGAATAATGTGTCCCTGAACAAAGGGGGGGGGTCAAATTCAAAAGTAACAGTCAGTATCTGGTGTGGCCACCAGCTGCATTAAGTACTGCAGTGCATCTCCTCATGGACGGCACCAGATTTGCCAGTTCTTGCTGTGAGATGTTACCCCACTCTTCCATCAAGGCACATGCAAGTTCGCAGACATTTCTGGGGGGAGTGGCCCTAGCCCTCACCCTCCGATCCAACAGGTCCCAGACGTGCTCAATGGGATTGAGATCCGGGCTCTTCGCTGGCCATGTCAGAACACTGACATTCCTGTCTTGCAGGAAATCACGCACAGAACGAGCAGTATGGCTGGTGGCATTGTCATGCTGGAGGGTCATGTCAGGATGAGCCTGCAGGAAGGGTACCACATGAGGGAGGAGGATGTCTTCCCTGTAACGCACAGCATTGAGATTGCCTGCAATGACAACAAGCTCAGTCCGATGATGCTGTGACACACCGCCCCAGACCATGACGGACCCTCCACCTCCAAATCAATCCCGCTCCAGAGTACAGGCCTCAGTGTAACGCTCATTCCTTCGACTATAAACGCGAATCCGACCATCACCCTTGGTGAGACAAAACTGCAGCTCGTCAGTGAATAGCACTTTTTGCCAGTCCTGTCTGGTCCAGCAACGGTGGGTTTGTGCCCATAGGCGGCATTGTTGCCAGTGATGTCTGGTGAGGACCTACCTAACAACAGGCCTACAAGCCCTCAGTCCAGCCTCTCTCAACTTATTGCGGACAGTCTGAGCACTGATGAAGGTATTGTGCATTCCTGGTGTAACTCGGGCAGTTACACCAGTGCCATCCTGTACCTGTCTCGCAGGTGTGATGTTTGGATGTCATGATTCTGTGCAGGTGTTGTTACACGTGGTCTGCCACTGCGAGGACGATCAGCTGTCCATCCTGTCTCCCTGTAGCGCTGTCTTAGGCGTCTCACAGTACGAACATTGCAATTTATTGCCCTGGCCACATCTGCAGTCCTCATGCCTCCTTGCAGCATGCATAAGGCACGTTCATGCAGATGAGCAGGGTCCCTGGGCATCTTTCTTTTGGTGTTTTTCAGTCAGTAGAAAGGCCTCTAAGTTTTCATAACTGAATTGCCTACGGTCTGTAAGCTGTTAGTGTCTTAATGACCGTTCCACAGGTGCATGTTCATTAATTGTTTATGGTTCATTGAACAAGCATGGGAAACAATGTTTAAACCCTGAACAATGACGATCTGAGAAGTTATTTGGATTTTTACTAATTATCTTTGAAATACAGAGTCCTGAAAAATGGACGTTTCTTTTTTTGCTGAGTGTGTATATACACTGCTCAAAAAAATAAAGGGAACACTTAAACAACACAATGTAACTCCAAGTCAATCACACTTCTGTGAAATCAAACTGTCCACTTAGGAAGCAACACTGATTTACAATAAATTTCACATGCTGTTGTGCAAATGGAATAGACAACAGGTGGAAATTATAGGCAATTAGCAAGACACCCCCAATAAAGGAGTGGTTCTGAAGGTGGTGACCACAGACCACTTCTCAGTTCCTATGCTTCCTGGCTGATGTTTTGGTCACTTTTGAATGCTGGCGGTGCTTTCACTCTAGTGGTAGCATGAGACGGAGTCTACAACCCACACAAGTGGCTCAGGTAGTGCAGCTCATCCAGGATGGCACATCAATGCGAGCTGTGGCAAGAAGGTTTGCTGTGTCTGTCAGCGTAGTGTCCAGAGCATGGAGGCGCTACCAGGAGACAGGCCAGTACATCAGGAGACGTGGAGGAGGCCGTAGGAGGGCAACAACCCAGCAGCAGGACCACTACCTCCGCCTTTGTGCAAGGAGGAGCACTGCCAGAGCTCCTGCAAAATGACCTCCAGCAGGCCACAAATGTGCATGTGTCTGCTCAAACGGTCAGAAACAGACTCCATGAGGGTGGTATGAGGGCCCGACGTCCACAGGTGGGGGTTGTGCTTACAGCCCAACACCGTGCAGGACGTTTGGCATTTGCCAGAGAACACCAAGATTGGCAAATTCGCCACTGGCGCCCTGTGCTCTTCACAGATGAAAGCAGGTTCACACTGAGCACATGTGACAGACGTGACAGAGTCTGGAGACGCCGTGGAGAACGTTCTGCTGCCTGCAACATCCTCCAGCATGACTGGTTTGGCGGTGGGTCAGTCATGGTGTGGGGTGGCATTTCTTTGGGGGGCCGCACAGCCCTTCATGTGCTCGCCAGAGGTAGCCTGACTGCCATTAGGTACCGAGATGAGATCCTCAGACCCCTTGTGAGACCATATGCTGGTGCGGTTGGCCCTGGGTTCCTCCTAATGCAAGACAATGCTAGACCTCATGTGGCTGGAGTGTGTCAGCAGTTCCTGCAAGAGGAAGGCATTGATGCTAAGGACTGGCCCGCCCGTTCCCCAGACCTGAATCCAATTGAGCACATCTGGGACATCATGTCTCGCTCCATCCACCAACGCTACGTTGCACCACAGACTGTCCAGGAGTTGGCGGATGCTTTAGTCCAGGTCTGGGAGGAGATCCCTCAGGAGACCATCCGCCACCTCATCAGGAGCATGCCCAGGCGTTGTAGGGAGGTCATTCAGGCACGTGGAGGCCACACACACTACTGAGCCTCATTTTGACTTGTTTTAAGGACATTACATCAAAGTTGGATCAGGCTGTAGTGTGGTTTTCCACTTTAATTTTGAGTGACTCCAAATATAGACCTCCATGGGTTGATAAATTTGATTTCCATTGATAATTTGAGTGTGATTTTGTTGTCAGCACATTCACCTATGTAAAGAAAAAAGTATTTAATAAGATTATTTCATTCATTCAGATCTATGATGTGTTATTTTAGTGTTCCCTTTATTTTTACCTTCTTCCATATATTTGGGGAGTCTCCCACATGCCTTTTGGTGAACACCAAACATACCATTGGAACACAGGAGTGATGGTTGCTGATAATGGACCTCTGTACGCCTATGTAGATATTCCATAACAAATCTGACGTTTCCAGCTACAATAGTCATTTACAACATTAGCAATGTCTACACTATATTTCTGATCGATATTAATGTTATTTTAATGGACAAAAATTTGTTTTTCTTTAAAAACAAGGACATTTCTAAGTGACCCCAAACTTTTGAGTGTGTGTGTGTGTGTGTGTGTGTGTGTGTGTGTGTGTGTGTGTGTGTGTGTGTGTGTGTGTGTGTGTGTGTGTGTGTGTGTGTGGGTATATATATATCATATATATACACACACAAAACTATGTGGACACCCTTCAAATGAGTGGATTTGGCTATTTCAGCTACACCTGTTGCTGACAAGTGTATAAAATCAAGCACACAGCCATGCAATCTCCACAAACAACCATTGGCTCTCGAATGACCTTTCTGACGACCTCAGTGACTTTCAACATGGCACAGTCATAGAATTCCAACAAGTCAGTTCATGAAATTTCGGCCCTGCTAGAGTTGCCCCGGTCAACTGTAAGTGCTGTTATTGTGAAGTGGAAACGTCTAGGAGCATATAGTCTGTGTGTGTGTATGTAGACCCTACTGTGTGTGGCATGTATCATGGATAATGAAATCAAGCATAAGCAGAGAAATGATGTTATGTTCCCCTGTGAAAGTAAGTATTTTTTATATAATTAGCAAGGATCTTCAATACCAGATGATGATCTGTTGACTTACGTTTATTATTTAGAATTAGCAGTGTTTGGTGTCTCTTTGCACATGCATCTACTGCACATTTACCATTCCAGTGTTAAATTGCTATACTGTTATTTACTTCGCCACCATGGCCTATTTATTGCCTTACGTTCCTTATCTTACCTCATTTGCACACATTGTATATAGATTTTTTTTTCTACTGTATTATTGACTGTGTGTTTGTTTACTCCAATGTGTAACTATGTGTTGTTGTATGTGTTTAACTGCTTTGCTTTATCTTGGCCAGGTCGCAGTTGTAAATGAGAACTTGTTCTCAACTTGCCTACCTGGTTAAATAAAGGTTAAATAAAAAATAAAATTCCATGTTCATGCAGTTTATACATTACTTTATTTATAATCCCAGAAAGTATATTGTCCAGGATTTGACAAAGGTCAAACTAGCCCCTCTCTACTACACATCCACTTGCATGTCACTCATGGCTATTTCTTCACTTTGATTGGTGTTTTTTCTCTGAAGCGTGTACAGATAACCACGCCCCATCCATCTTTTTGCCAGACTTGGAAATGTGACGTCATTGGAGGCAATGGTGATGGGAAGTGGATCGAGCGCTGGTGAGTTTCTCTCTAAACCAATAAAATCACTGAATTCGGTTGTGTCATTTCGACAGGGAAGGAAGAAACTGCAATAAGTTTTGGGGCTTGGAAATTTACAGAAGTTTCGGGCGAAGATAGCTCTGTTTTCGCCACATTCTCAGATAATCGTTTGAATTGGAAATGGCTGGAAGTAAGTAACCGTATATGGTTTTGTAAAGGTATTCTTCTGCTTACGAGCAGCTTGACAGTTGGCCGCGCTAGCAGGTAATTTTGCTGCTACATTATTGTCATGCTGTCAAAACAGCCACGAACATTATGGGATGTTTTACTGTCAGTATGGTATGCCTTAAATACACTTGTGTAATTTATTGCTCGTTACTTTGATGGGTAACCTAGATCCACATATTGTGTACAGAGCATGACTCGTTTGCTTGCTAGCTAATGTACCTTGTAACGTTACAGGTGCAAATTTGGCTAGTTAGCGTGGCAAGGCAAGTGAGCCCAGTCAGTATTATTTCAGTAGTCACTGCTAGCTAGGTTGGGCCCTTTTTAAATACGGGTTTGGGCTGACGATTTTGCTAATAACATTATAGTTGATTGTGTGTTGTCACTATGTGTGTCTGCAAAGTGGAGAACGCTTATCCGAGAAGGGTGCGCGGTCTGTAAATTGTATCATATATATATATATATAAAAATACCGTTTACCCCTCTAACGTTACCTGACCCAAGATCGACCTGCCAGTGTTGCCATTGCACAACAATGAACTGGTATGATTACTGTAGCTTACATAAATAGTGATGTGACATATCTCGTCTTGCATATACAATCTTGTACATGTGTGCTTATTTTATTGATCTTGTCTATTCTACTTCCAGATTTTGTGACTGAATAACTATATACACTGAGTATACCCCCCCCCCAATTTGTTAGGGCATGGACCCTACAAGGTGTCGAAAGCATTCCACAGGGATGCTGGCCCATGTTTACTCCAATGTTTCCCACAGTTGTCAAGCTGGCTGGATGTCATTTGGGTGGTGGACCGTTCATGATACATGGGAAACTGTTGCGCTTAAAAAAAAACAGCGTTGTGCCTGGCACTAACCACCATACCCTGTTCAAATGCTCTTAAATCTGTTTCCTTGCCCATTCACCCTCTGAATGGCACACACAAGCAATGTCTCAATGCTTAAAAATCCTTCTTTATCCTGTCTCCTTCCCTATATCTACGCTGATTTGAAGTGGATTTAACAAGTGACATCAATAAGGGATCATAGCTTTCACCTGGTCAGTTTGTCATGAAAAGAGCAGGTGTTCTTAATGTTTTGTATACAGTGTATATAAATAATATCTTGATTTAGAAGAGGTGCTAAACCAGGACTTAGTTCTAACCCGCTGCCATTTAGCTAAGAGTACTGCTTTTGAAGGTGGAACACAATGCATCTTGATTATTTCTTATCAGCCTATGCCCAGAAAGCGTAGGCCGATTCTTTAACAAATGTGTATAATGCAATATGGAACAAATGGCTGTGTAATACCTTTTATCATATGATTTGTGTTTATGATGGTTTTATAGACTCTAGGCTGTTTAAGTGCCCTCTTCAAATAAAGTGATATTTGGTTAGAAGACATTTGGGGCTACAACTGTTTTCCTCAAAAGAAAAGGAGTGCTTCCTGAAAGTAAATCTATGTTTTTCAAATATCTGTTCCCCCTTTGGACAATCTTACTGCTCGTAGAACACAAGGAAGTAGAAAGAAGAATGTAGCAATCTATTGTTCTGTCACTTATTGGAGCCTGCCTCTTCTATCTATCCCAAGGCATTGCTGTGTCTCTGAGCGTTCAGATAGTTCATTGTTTGTGTGTGGTGTTATTTAACTTGCTCTGTGTTTGAAAGTGATTGTGGCTGTTGTACTCCCTTGGTATGAATCATCGTGTCAGTCAGGGCCCAGAGCAGTACTCTTACTGCTGTAGTCTATTGGCATAATAGTGTGATATTCAAAAAATAGTTTTTACTGTCACTCCTTCAGTATGCTATTAAACTAGACTAGTGGACTACACTGTATTATTCATGTGGGTTCCTACATGTATTATCATTCATGTTAGGCCAATCTTGTTCTTGATACTAACTTCTTTTTGACATTTATCTTTGCCTAGGAAAATTGAGTGCCATTCCCCTCTCTCGGTCCGAGGTGTTCGGGGAGCTGCGGAAGGAGCTGCATGATGACAAGGAGTTCCATCAGTCCGACGCTCATATATTCATCATCATGGGAGCATCGGTGAGATGGGGAAGATGGGAGGGAATGTGGGGAAATTGGAGGCTACGTTGATTATTGATGAATGACCCTGCAAGTTTGGGCCCTTTACAGCACAGGCAACTTTATTTTTTATAATTACAAAAGTTGTGACTGGAATGATGGAGTGAGTGTGTGTTGGATGCATATTGGAGAGAGTGACTGACAAAATAAGTGAATCAGTTGAGGTTGTGAACATCATCTATCCTCTTTTGGACTTTTATGAAATTCCCTGAAAATGTGTGCCATTTAAGGCACTTTTGTCCAAACCAACTTTTACATATGGTGGCCCCAGCAGGAATCGAAACCACAACCATTGGCATTGCAAACGCCATACATTACCGACTGAGCCACACAGGACCAATATGATGAAACGAAACCTGTAATATATTCTGAGGTAGTTCAAGATCGATCAGTTGCACTGGATTAACAATTTATTAAATGTAGGCTACCAAAATGAGAATACATTTGTCCGAGACACATGGAATTAGTATTTTCCTAGAATAATTTAAAAACATTTGTTCAGTTATACCTATTTTATAAAATATTTTATAGATTTTAGGTGGACAGATAAGGGAACACATTTAGTGAGAACGGTGTGTTGAAACCTCAAAACGGACAAGAGGGGTTGCACATGACTGTTTGAGGAAATGTAGAAATTTCATTGAGACACATTACACAGAGCTTGTGTAACTAAGCAACCCCAGAATCACTTGCCCTCTCTGTAGTCTGGCCTTGATACAAAGAGAACCAACAATCACACAGACCGTTTGTTAGCCAATCATAGTGTACAAACTGATCTTTTGTTGACCAACTCAGCTGACTATGTTCCCCAGTCACATAGATGGCCTAATGAGTCAGATTTATAGGCTGTGGGAAATGACTTTCTATCTCTTCTCCTATCAGTACCTACAAGGATTATCAATTCAGTGACACAGTCCAGTCACTTTGAAGTTGCATTTTCTTAGTATTTCCTTCTCTAGAAAAGTCCTCCTCTCTAGGCCTACAATGTTTTTTCATGTTTCCTTCTCTACCGGCCTGTAACACCTGCCCAGTTAACTGATAAACTGTACTGTCGGAGAGGAGCTCAATGTTTCATTCTTCCGCCCACTTCTCCATTTAGGCTAGGTTCACCCACTCTATTTTCTCTTGGTTGAAAGGAGTGGTGCGAGAGCTGAATAGTGCAGTGTCACTGTCTGTCAGTGGTTTTCTTTCATAACGAAGGTAATAGAGGCATGTTGGGAATCAGAATGGGGGAAGGCTAATGGTAGTAAGGCATAGCCTTGTGGTGTCTATGGTGGTTTTTGGAAACAGTGATGTACTACTACATAGGCTACTGTAAAATGTAGTTTGTGTGCTACGCTGCAATCTGTTCTTGACACTCAGCAAGCACACACCAATCACCAGCTGGTGTTACATGTACACAAAAACACACCGCAGGCACACACACCACCTCACTCGACATGGCCTCATTAAATATTCATGATTAACTGAAGAATGACGAGAAATGTGATTCGATGGTGTTTGTCAAGCCACCCTCAGTTTGCATTTTCCTCTCATCTGAGGTGAGACAGAAGGCCAGTAGTCATGGACAGACTGGGGCTGGGCAAAGGCTAATGCATATCAGTTTAAAGGTGTAACCCATTTAGTCATTTAAAGACACAACTCACTGGAATAGGACACAAATAATAGTCCATAAGGCCATTCGGATGAATTATTATGTTAAAGTTTTTCCCGAAGTGGCAAACCAAGCCCACTTGATGTTCAACCTTCCTATGTTCTCCCACTCCTCCGCACACAGCTTGCATCATCTTCAAGACCCTGGTGCTTGCCTACAGACCAGCAAGGGGAACTGCACCTCCTTACCTTCAGACTATGCTCAAACCCTACATCCCAATCCGAGCACTCTGTACCGTCACCTCTTGGCCCTCCCACCCCTACAGGAGGGCAGCTCCCGCTCAGCTCTACCCAGTCCAAGCTCTTCTGTCTCTTCTGCAGTCCTCATGCCTCCTTTCAGCATGCCTAAGGCACGTTCACACAGATGAGCAGGGACCCTGGGCATCTTTCTTTTGGTGTTTTTCAGAGTCAGTAGAAAGGCCTCTTTAGTGTCTTAAGTTTTCATAACTGTGACCTTAATTGCCTACCGTCTGTAAGCTGTTAGTGTCTTAACGACCGTTCCACAGGTGCATGTTCATTAATTGTGAGGAGAAGCAGTACAACGGACTAGGAAGAAAAGTTGACGAAAGGGAAAAATAATCAAAATGACAAAAGTTTTTGGAAAAGGTCAATTGATTCAAGACCTACTGTATGACAGTAGGTCTGACTGATCGTAGTTCAAAATAGTGATGCACAAACTAATGGTGCACTTGGTTCTAAAGCCTACCTCCTAAGATGTATTTTGTTCAGTGTAGGCCTCTACTTGAATGCATATTCTAGAGGCTACCTCGATCCTAAATGTTACCTTTTTATAGTAGTTGTGTGATTCAGTCACATTGAACATAGTTGTTAGTGAATGTTGCACTAAAATGTCACAATGACAATGTTACAATGAATATTGCACTAAAGTACAAGTTCAAATGTTACAATATTAATGTATGTTACTTTGTAACATAAAGGACATGTTCCACTAAAGTAACAATGTTGAAATACGTTGATGGTGTTTTTTGCTCTCAGTATTCATATCGGTGTTGTATAAGGGTTAGGTAGCCTAGTGGTTAGAGCGTCGAATCCCCGAGCTGACAAGGTAAAAATCGGTCGTTCTGCCCCTGAACAAGGCTGTTAACTCACTGTTCCCCGGGCGCCGAAAACGTGGATGTCGATTTTTAAGGCAGCCCCCCTCACCTCTCTGATTCAGAGGGGTTGGGTTAAATGCGGAAGACACATTTCAGTTGAAGGCATTCCGTTGTACAACTGACTAGGTACCCCCTTTCCCTTCCCTGGTCATGTAAAATAGTCACACTAGAATGTGATGGGACATTCTAGTGGCAATGCTGGGGACTGCCAGTGACTGTTTTTAAATGTGTTAATAACTGGGAGTGGATATAAGAATTTTGATGACTGCATAGGAGAAATATATTAATTCAGTATACATCAAATTATCCCACCGGTCATAATTGTGACCGACCATAAAACACACTTTTCCATAAATTTAAAAAAATAATAATGATTAATTCAAAGGGTTACTAATGACACATGATTTGGATATTTTCATGTCTGGGGAAAAATCTGGGATTAAATGGGTTAAGTAACTCTCACGATGACCCCCTCCCAAAAACCCACAGGCACCGACTTTGCTGATTTAATACTTTGAGGGAAAATGTACTTGATACAATAGTGACGTCTCACCTAGTTATTTTAAGATGAATCCACTAATTCTAAATCACTGTACTAATAATCACCACCCTGACGGACCTGAATGAAGCATCTGCCTGTAGTGCCGCTATATATAGCCAAGCTAGCCTCTGTTTCAATCAACATTTTAGAGGGGACTGATCTGGTTTTGTGTTAATAATGTTCATATGTTTCTCTTTAGGGGGATCTAGCCAAAAAGAAAATCTACCCAACTCTATGGTATGTGCAGCCTCTTTAGTGTTAAAATGAGAAATGTCTATCACAGGGCAGCTGTTTGCACTGGATTTTCTCTGTGGTGTCAAGTGATGAGTAAAAACTCCTAATGATCCTCCTTTCTGTTCTTATCCCCCCTGTCTCACTCAGGTGGTTGTTTAGAGATGGTCTCCTCCCTGAACAGACTCACTTTGTGGGCTTTGCCCGCTCTGACCTGACGGTGGAGGCCATCAAAACTGCCTCCATGCCCTATATGAAGGTGAGACTTTCCAAATGAACGCATTACATATTGACCCACATTTTTACACTGTGAGTTAATGCATATATGTGTGTGCATGTTAAAACCATAGACATCATATAACAACATTCCTATCTCTCTGTGGTCCCAGGTGGCAGACTCTGAGGTGGAGCGGTTGTCTGTGTTCTTCAGCCGTAACTCTTATGTCAGTGGGAAGTACACTGAGGAGAGTGCCTTCTCCAACCTCCACACCCACCTGTTGTCCCTGCCCGGGGGGGGTGAAGCCAACCGCCTCTTCTACCTCGCCCTGCCGCCCAGCGTCTACCACGATGTCACCAAGAACATCAAGCACCACTGCATGAGTACCAAGTCAGTAAGCCTGTTCAGTCTCTGACTCCCCTCTCCTCTCAATCCTCCTCTGTGGTGTTGCTAAGGCCTTGAACAGGCCTGGTAATATTTAATCCACTTGCTTTATGTAATCGGTCTTGTCTGGGGAGAGCTGCTCATTAGATTAGCTTTCCCCTCTTCCGTGGTTTAATAACCAAAACATGCTTACCTCTCCTATCTGTGTGTGCGTATTAGGGGCTGGAGCAGAGTAATTGTGGAGAAGCCATTTGGTCGTGACTTGCAGAGCTCAGAGGAGCTGTCCACCCACCTCTCTTCCCTGTTCACTGAGGACCAGATCTACCGCATAGACCACTACCTGGGCAAGGAGATGGTGCAGAACCTCATGGTCCTCAGGTACAGGACAAATACAGTCTCCACTCCTTTTCTATTGTAGTCTCTGTCCCTCACTCTCTTTGCTTGGGGTGAGAAAGAACAACATTAATAAACCTTGTCACAGACTGCTATGTGCATCTTTCAGCTATGTCCATGTCAATAAGGCTGAGGTTAAACAGTGGTAAATATTCCAGGTTTGGGAACCGGATCTTTGGACCCATCTGGAACAGGGACAGCATAGCTTGTGTGGTCCTCACCTTCAAAGAACCCTTCGGCACCCAGGGCCGGGGTGGCTACTTTGACGACTTTGGAATCATCCGGTGAGGAGAACTGTGTTAGTGCTCAATGAAATCAAACCTCAATGAAGGCATTTATTCTTGCCATGTTCTACTAGTCGGTCTGTAACTTCTCACTCTCCATTTTTGTATTACATTTTTTTCAGGGATGTCATGCAGAACCACTTGCTCCAGATGCTCTCGCTGGTTGCCATGGAGAAGCCTGCCTCCACCAGCTCTGATGATGTCAGGGATGAAAAGGTACAGCAACATGGACACAAACTAAAGCCCAAAATGCACATCTTCACTTGACTCCATTGGCCACTCCAGAAAACTACTGACACCAATCTGTATTAGTTAGTAAAACCAAACAAAATAAACAAGTAGACTTCAAACCAATCACTTCATACTCCCTCTCTCCTTGACCACTGTCTCCCCCTGCAGGTGAAGGTGCTGAAGTGCATTGCCCCCATTACCATGTCAGATGTGGTGTTGGGGCAGTACGTGGGTGACCCAGAGGGAGAGGGGGACGCCAAGCTGGGTTACCTTGACGACCCCACTGTCCCCAAAGGCTCCACCCAGGCCACCTTCACCACAGCTGTGCTCTATGTGCACAACGAGCGCTGGGATGGTGAGAACCTCTGCTTTCTCTCTCTCTCCATCAGTCTTGCTTGTTGTGCTTTCACTGTCTGGTAAAACCAGCTCACTCCTCAGTGATAACTGTAATTACTCTGTTCTTCCAAAGGTGTTCCCTTCATCCTGCGTTGTGGCAAAGCCCTGAACGAGAGGAAAGCGGAGGTGCGGTTGCAGTTCACGGATGTTCCGGGGGACATCTTTGGAGCGCAGTGTCGTAGGAATGAGCTCGTGGTGCGTGTGCAGCCCAACGAGGCCGTCTACGCCAAGATGATGAGCAAGAAACCAGGAGTGTATTTCCACCCGGAGGAGACGGAGCTGGACCTCACCTACAAAAGCAGATATAAGGCGAGATACTGAATGAACACACACACCCCCAATCATTCATAGAACAGACACTCACACACTACCTCACCACACTCACATTTTAGAAACCCATATATAGGCACAATGTTCAACCTTATTTGCGCAATTTTCACTGTAATCTTTTCTCTCCTCAGGATGTGAAGTTGCCCGACGCCTACGAGCGTCTCATCCTGGACGTCTTCTGTGGCAGCCAGATGCACTTTGTCAGAAGGTCAGTCAGGCTGTCTTGGCTGTCTGTCTCGCTCAGAAGTCCCCTCTGTTGCCATGGTGTTTGTGTTATGCAAATAAGACCATGAACATGCATTATAATTATGTCCACAAGATGGTGCAATGCAGCCCATTGGCTGCATTACTATGTGCTACTCTCCTTACATTGTCTTCTCTTTTCACTCAGTGATGAGCTGAGGGAAGCCTGGAGGATCTTTACGCCTCTCCTTCATCAGATCGAGAGCGAGAAGCCTCCCCCAACCCCCTACATATATGGAAGGTAAGATTTACCATTAACAGTTAAACAAGTACTGCAAGTCAATAGTCCCATTCATTTGTCAGTGATTATTTTTGGTGTTTATTTTCTGATTGATTTGTTCCTTTCTTCCTAGCCGGGGTCCAACAGAAGCAGATGAGCTTTCAAAGAGGGTCGGTTTCCACTATGAAGGAACATACAAATGGGTCAACCCACACAGACTGTGAGACAGGATGACAGGAGAGGGGGGAGGGGCCAGAGCGGGGTAAATGAGCAGCAATACTTTTGTCTTCTGTGGGTCTGATGGAGTTACTGCTCTAATGCTCTTTCCTTTCCAGACCTGTCAGGGCAACAGTCAAGAGAGAGATTAGGATATATATGCATGTATGGAAAGGAAGCGATGTAAAAGTATAGGAACATAGACTAGGTCTCAGCTACTACATGAATGCTCATCAGGTCTATGGGGCAGGGCACTTAACCACTGGGGATGAAGGGAGTGAGAGAAACACTAGCCAAATTTCTGTTTCTCCCTCTTCCTGAAGTGTACACTCTTTTGGTTCTCCTTCATGGATTCAAAAGCTGTAGTTGTGATCTGATTCTCTACCCTGCCACTGCTTGTTTCCAACATACTCCTCACACCAGTCTTTCCATAAGGTGGAGTGTGTTCAAGTGCAAATGAAGGATTGGGAGAAGAGTATATGATAGAACTGCTGCCATTGAATGGGTGCAAACATGGGCTGGACAGATTTTCTACTGTCTTACACCTTAAGGGGTAGTGTACGAATACACACTTCAGGGAAAAGGGGGTGAAACAGAATTAGGCTAGAGTTGTGACATTAGTAACCATAGCTACCAAAAGTTGGAGATTGAGAACAAAATGTAGATAACCCGCTAATGGTGGGAATTACAATGAATGTCTACCACCCTCCGCTATGACCACATGAATAAACGGATATAACAGTAATACTTTATAATGCTCTGCAGTTATGATCACATTGGTGTTTTTACTATTAAGGTAATCCTTTTGTTTTTCTCATGCTATTTTGGACCAAGGAAAACCATGTTGCATAGTAATACTCCTTATTGTTACTATGAATTGGGTTCAAAACATGGTGGTTTAATGCAGAGGTCAATATTTTCTGCAGGCAGTTTCTCCTATTGAATTTCTTAGAGCGACATTGTACTAGAACAAAGCTTTAGTGTGCTGAATTCCAAGAACTGAGTTATGCCTCACTCTCAGTTACTTTGCTTTTTGTTGACATTTTCTTACATTTCCATGCATGGCCTATTTAAGTTAATGATCATTTTGGATAAGAGTTTAGAAATGACAAGGTCTGTCACAGGGTCAACATGATGCTGTGTTTTATAATGATATACTGTGTTAGACTGAACATTCACATGTTATTTCCACAACTTATTTGTGTGTTCAGTCTCCATTAATGCAGGTATTTTGTGTTTAAGGGATTGGTCTCTAGAAGTATCTTGTATTCTTGTGTCACTTGACCATAATATATAAAAAATGTTGCTGATTTTAATTTTTTTTTTTTTTTTTTTTTTTACTTATACTCAGATACTTTCCATTGCTTTGCATTACAATTTTGGCAGTTTGTCTCATGTAAAGAACAAATGTAGCATACAATATAGGGGGGAAAAACATGGATTTGTTGATTTTGGAGCCACAGCATTTTCATGTGAAACTGGTCTGAATTATAGTGAAGTAAAGGGGTATGTCTACATCTTACAATAGCTCCTAGCCTAATTGACTGTTGCAGAACTTTATTTCCCCAAGATTGCTGCTAAAGTCTAATTTTAAAGCAATTAAATTATTCCTTGCAAAAAGCCTGCACAGCCAGTAGGACTGAAGCTTTTTTATTCACAGTGCCTCTCCCTTTACTGTCAAACTCTTTTTCTAGGTTTCATGTTACTTCTATTCTCTCTTCCCTGGCTCTGACGTGTGCTTGTTCATACAAATAGCAACAATTGATTCTGACCACGTGAGCTACAGCGCTGAGATTCCAGTTGACAACTTGCCATGACCGAAATAAAATTCCCCTCATGAAGCTTATGTGAACGGGTAGCCACGACACCAATGATTTATTTCAAAGGCAAATCTTTCTTTTGACCTACACTCTTTTCAAACATACTGTAAGCCACATGTTAGTGAAATTCAAAGGCAGTGTCATGGTGACTTATGGATGGACCATAAGGGAAAAACTATTTGATTTCAAAGCACAAACAGCCAATACTTTTTTTGCAATGTGGCATTGAAAGGCACTTTAATTTGTTTTTAACAGGTGCTAAGCAAATCTAGCCTAACGATCCATATAGTATAAGTCAAGACATCTCAAAGAATGCAGAGAGATTCAGAATTAGAAAAACGAGAAGGACACAAATAGCCTAGCATCTGCTACAACACCCTACCACAATTAACATGAATAAGCCAAACAATAATGAAGTGAGGTCACAATGGACGGACCAAAATAACAGCTGAGGATGGACAGTGGCATCTGATTGGGTGACAACAAAAACAGGCTCCGTCACACTTCTGTAGAAAACCAGGAAGAGGAAAGCACTTGTACTATAGAGGTACATACAAAAACCCCTTAGTACATAGCTTGCATTGGACTTGTAGTGTGTGCTGCAGCTAACTTCACTTCACGTCGTCTGATGGAGTCTGCTTGCTGCATCGAAGCTGTGGAGTGTGCAAGTGTACATCTTTTCCTAACCGGTACAAAGTGGAAGTGGTGTTGATCCTTCTCCTGGCACTTGGTCAGTCTGTTAGCCTACATGTGCTCCGGGTGGTTCTGCAAACACTTGATGAACTCTGTGATCGGATGGCCCTGGTAGCAGATCTGGTACACAGCGTTGAATAGTGGGAACCTGGGACGGGAGCGAGGGAGGGATTGTTAAGTTGTCACAGTCTGTCCTTTGAGAATAACTGCATTGTTTGGACCATTTCATATGTATCTTTTTATCTGCATTTAACTGAGGTGGCAGAGCTAGAGGTTATTGGTAATTATAAACTGGGAGGTTCAAGCTCTGAATGCTGATGGGCTGACAGCCGTGGTATCTCAGACCGTATACAAGGGTATAACAGAACATTTATTTTTACTGTTCTAATTACATTGGTAACCAGTTTATAATAGCAATAAGGCACCTCAGGGTTTGTGGTATATGGCCAATATACCACGGCTAAGGGCTGTATCCAGGCACTCCGCGTTGTGTAGTGCTGAGGACAGCCCTTAGCCGTGGTATATTGGCCATATACCACAACTCCTCTGGCCTTATTGCTTAAGTAAATCATCACATGAAATGTATCAGTTTCTTCGATGGGTGAAAGAGTGGTTTGATTTCTCTGCCTACTTGTCAAGCAGATTTTTGTTCTTTAGGATGACATGGACTTCAGCTGCTGTTGCTGGTCCCTGGAGCTTCTGTCCATTCAGCATCTCTTTCTCCAGCTCTTCAATTGACTGAGCAAAATACAGACATGGTAGTTATGTCAAGACTACTATTGTGGTATTATATCACTCTCCAAAACAACAATATTGAACTGAAACTCACTCTCTTTACTAACTTTATCTCTGCCCCCCTTTATTTTCAAACCAAACAATGTCTGCGTCTGCAGTATTTCCCTTGCTTCCAATCCTAAATGCTAAAATAAAAATTTTACGTCGCCCCTAAAAGCCAATTAGTCAAGTCCCCTCTCTCACCTTCCCCCCTTTAGCGAAGGCTTCAGCCACTTTGCGGTTGCGGCCTCCGTAGCAGGTCGTGATGAGGTCGGCAACGCCGCAGCTCTCCAGGAAGGTGGCAGAAGAGACGGGCCCAGCTGTGCAGAAGATTCGTGCGAAGGCGATCATCTCCATCAGGCCTAGCCGGATCACGGCCGCCTTCGTGTTGTCCCCGAAGCCCAGGCCATCACAGAAGCCCGCCCCCACCGCCACAATGTTCTTAAAGCCACAGAGAGGAGGGCTGTGGTTAATGGCTTCAACACATTAGGACAGTCATTTCTTACAAGCACACTTTCTCTCGTCTAGCCCTCTTCTCACTACCCTTTTATGTTTTCAGCAAAAAGTAGATGAAGGGCAAGGGAATTATGAATTTAGATTCAGACTTCGAGACAACATGACTAGACATTAAGTAAGATGAGGCAAAGCAAAATCGCTTAATGGTTGAGTGGTCACCTTCAGTGCTCCACAGATTTCAACCACATCGGACTCCTCCACTACCGTGACCCGGAAGTTACTGGTCTGCATGAGTTCCTTCAGCAAAGCCCCATGTTCTGTATTCTTACATCCTGGGGAGAGAGGGAGAATGAGAAAGACAAATTACCCTTTTCAATCCTAACATCCGTATCTTTCACAACCAGCCCGTTCAAATACTTCACCACTCTTGTATTGTCATGCTTAGTGCTGGGGTTTTTCCAGACCACGTGGCTTAAACCATAAAAACTTAAGGTCCATGCCAGGGCCCAGACTTATAGGCTAGGGCACAGTGTTTTCATGGGCAGGTCACACGGTAAGGAACAACTTGGCCCGAGACATGCTCATTGTCATTTTTGAAATACACTGTACAGAAATTACATGCCAGAGTTCACTAGTGCTGCATACAATAACAAGAGTACAGAACTGCCGTAAAACAAGCCAGCTCACTCTCTAATGTAAACAGTCAAACTTTACCCCCATGCTGACGTGGTAGTCTTGAGCAGAGACATTGTTTTATTCCAGGTTGATTAAATCTGGCACAGGTTGTCCTTACAAAAACAAGTTTAACCTATTTACTTTTACTACTCCAGTTCAGTTTCTAACAATTAAACTTATAACATCTATGTTGAATACCTTTACTTATGTCTACACACACATTGACAAAATGGACCAACTCTCAAAACTGCTTATATTAATGCCTTACTTTTCAGTTTTCACTGTGCTGTACAATCTACCCAAACTATTAAGACATTTTCAGAAAGGGAAAAATACAAGGGACAGCACGCCATTCAAAAGTATGTAAGATGTAATGATAACCCAGCCCACAAAGTTCATTTTCACAAGGTTCATTTTCACAATGTTCATTTTCTCTCCTAAGTAAATGTTCCCCTTCACCCCATGAGTCTAACCGATAGTGGTCTCACAGAACTTCTCATCGGCGACCTCGTTGGCGATGTTGGCCCCCATCAACACACTCATGGCGATGCCCAGCTTCTCCTGGATCACATCAGAAATGAGCTTCAGCCCATCAGGACCCTCATCCACACCCTGGATTAGAACACACAGCACATGAGTACTCGGTACACAGAACGCACAATAAAGCAATTCAAGAGAGGTACTGTATATTACTACAGTGGTGCAGTTAACTACATATTAACACAATCAGAATCTGTCAACATGACTTATTTACTATCGCTAATACTGCACAATTAAAACACTTGCTCCCCAATCTGCCCCTTCCCTGATACATTGTGCTAGAAATTGTGCCTTCCTGTATTATACTTATGTCTATTCTATTCTATTGAGACATTTACTCGTATTCTTATATAAAAAAAATTGTTATTGCTTTTGCATTGTTGTGAAGAATCCTTCAAGTAAGCATTTCATTGGACAGTGTATACCATGTGTATACTGTACATACGACTAATAAAACTACTATTGAAACTACTGCTTTAAAACCTTTAGGGATGGTTTCTCGGACACAGATTAACCTTGCGTTTATAATCAAGTGGGAAGGTGGTATTTACCATATATACGACTGGGAAAAATCCACTTGAACACCCCTCCAACTGTTAATTACAAGTGGGAAACTAGTCTATCATCCCTAAACTCCGACTTCTTCTACATGCTGACCTCTGACGTCACCTACTATTGGAATTCTCTCAATAACAGCATTTTTGTCAATTAAATGCAACAACAAAACATGATTTATAAAAGCAATATATTCATATTTTTTTAACACTATAATTTGTTTACAAACATGATGGCTGTACTCCTAGTTTATGGTTGATGCAGCTTGTTGGCCATTAGCCAATGGGCATTTCTAAATGGGTTCAAAGCACGTGAATGCGACTTCACAACTGGTCATTTCTACCTTCCCACTTGGTTATGAATGCAGCATAAAGCCTAACCCTGGACTAAAAAGTGTTTTCAATGGAGATTATTTTTTGTCCAAGATTAGTTTTACTGTAATCTGTGTACCGTAAATCACCCCTTAATTTGTAATACAAGAGGCTGAAGGAGTCAATGATTGACAGAGCATGATAATGGGGGTCAGATAGTTTTCTTCCAAGGATCAAGCTAAGGACAGAGTAGGACAATGTTTCTCAAGCATTGAGAAAATTAACAAGCACCGATTTCATAAATTCTCAAGAGCTAGTTTAAATTACAATGGTCCCCAAAGGAGCACCAAACCCAGACAATCCAGTCCCTTATGTAAAGAAGGTTGAGAAACACACCCAGACCATTCACAGTCAGGAGAGCATGGGTATTAGGATACATTTACATTAGTAAAGTATATGTAGTGAGCTCTATATATAGTATATATATAGTATATAGACAAATAGTTAATAAGGATAGCAATTAAAATTATACAGGAGCTTCTCATCTAAACCATACTGCACATAGTATTGCACAATTGATTAATGCAATGATTCACAAATGTGCAGATATTTTCAGAGGGGTTGGGTTAAATGCGGAAGACACATTTCAGCTGAAACTTTTCATTTTCTACTTGCCTAACAGAGCAAAAATGCTATCTACAAAAATGCGGTCTACTGGTTTTAAGGTCATTCTTGCAGGAACATGTGGTGTGGTAGAGCCTGTCTTTACACTGTACCACTCAGAGGGTGGATTGTGGTACAGTGTAAAGAGAGATTTGAATCTAGATCTGTCTCTTTAGACTACACAAGTATCTCTCCTGGACCTAGTTTGTGAAGTGTAGTTTAGAAATTTAGAAGTGTAGTGTAAAGAGTCCCTTAGCCAAACCTTGATGAGTGACATTCCTAGTGCATCACTCTTTATCCTCCCCTTCATTGTGTCACACACTCTGCCGATGAACTGGTGGGGGATTACAAACACTAGGATGTCTGCTTCCTTGGCAGCGTCCACCAGCTCAGCAACAGCCAACTGGGGGAGAGACAGGAGAGGGGACAGTCAGGGCACTGGCCTTAGCCTGTGTGTCCCATGTAGTCCTTGCACATTGTAAACTTAATCTGTTCTCACTTCTAAAGAGCGTGTGCAGCAAAGCACAAAGCTAAATCAAAGGTATCAAAATGTGGCTTCCTGCCAAAAACGATTTCATGAGAAAGTTTAATTTTACAATTGTGTTATATAATGCAGTGACTGGTTGGTCTGTGCTATATCAGTCAAGTCAGAATGACCCATCCTACAAAAGCCAGGTGGCAGGGATTCACAATACTATCATGGTGGGGATTGTGGTGAGAGGTACTGGGAGCTGCAAGGACAGCTGCAATTGCAACACATAATAACTGAGCCAGGGCTGACCCTTTACACACATGGACCAGCAGCAGGCCTCTGGCCCTATTCCCCACAGCAGTTTATTACTCATCACATGAGTTGTGACAGAAAAAACAGGCACAGAGCATTTGGCAAGATGTGATCAGAGTAACATTGAAACAAGCTAAATGGGTATTGGTTTAGAGGTAGGTTAATTTAAATTGTGTGAATAAAGGATTATAGAAAAAGAAAAAGTAGAATTACAACACATAGTGGCGTTTTATGTGTTTCTCACCACATTGGGCGGTAGCTTGTGTCCAGGCAGGTACTTGACATTCTCATGGTCGGTGTTAATGATGTCTGTCAGCTTGCGACCATCCACCATCTCTTCAAACACCCACATGGTCACCGTGTTGTCAAACTTGGAGTTCTGCGCAGCATTGGAACCCACTATTTTGGCAATAGCAGAGCCCCTGTATAGTAGAGACATTGCAATATAATCATGCCTTTAAGTTTGTCGTCCATGATTAATTCTATACATAGAAAAGGGTCATCTCATTATTCTATTTTGCCTGCGATTTTCAGAAAGAACAACTGAATGGTGCACATGCACCCTAGATTGAACAATGCAAATGCCTAAAATAATTTTTGGAAAGGAGCCCAGAGCACAAACAACTTCATCTTATTGCAAATTTCCAACTTGCAAGATTGACCAGATTGACTTGCAATTATCCTATTAAATAGGCAAATGGTAGTTGCTGCACCCTCCCTGTCTGTTTTATGGTTGAAGGCTTGCTCATTTGATTGATGATCACTTGGATTGTTGACCATCTAAAGTCAGTTTGTTTGATGGCCTCGCATTCAGTGGCGAAATCTGGTTAAACATTATATCATGCAACAATGTAAGAACACTATTTATCTCATAACTCAAAGAAAAACCTGTGGTGCTACATGAAAGATTACACATGTTGCAAGCTGTACGCATCATTACAATCCAAGAGCAACTTTACTGCAAGACAGGTGGCCAGCATCATGTACAGTGGGGAAAAAAAGTATTTAGTCAGCCACCAATTGTGCAAGTTCTCTCACTTAAAAAGATGAGAGAGGCCTGTAATTTTCATCATAGGTACACTTCAACTATGACAGACAGAATGAGGAAGAAAAATCCAGAAAATCACATTGTAGGATTTTTTATGAATTTATTTGCAAATTATGGTGGAAAATAAGTATTTGGTCAATAACAAAAGTTTATCTCAATACTTTGTTATATACCATTTGTTGGCAATGACAGAGGTCAAATGTTTTCTGTAAGTCTTCACAAGGTTTTCACACACTGTTGCTGGTATTTTGGCCCATTCCTCCATGCAGATCTCCTCTAGAGCAGTGATGTTTTGGGGCTGTCTCTGGGCAACACGGACTTTCAACTCCCTCCAAAGATTTTCTATGGGGTTGAGATCTGGAGACTGGCTAGGCCACTCCAGGACCTTGAAATGCTTCTTCTGAAGCCACTCCTTAGTTGCCCGAGCGGTGTGTTTGGGATCATTGTCATGCTGAAAGACCCAGCCACGTTTCATCTTCAATGCCCTTGCTGATGGAAGGAGGTTTTCACTCAAAATCTCACGATACATGGCCCCATTCATTCTTTCCTTTACACGGATCAGTCGTCCTGGTCCCTTTGCAGAAAAACAGCCCCAAAGCATGATGTTTCCACTCCCATGCTTCACAGTAGGTATGGTGTTCTTTGGATGCAACTCAGCATTCTTTGTCCTCCAAACACGACGAGTTGAGTTTTTACCAAAAAGTTATATTTTGGTTTCATCTGACATTCTCCCAATCCTCATCTGGATCATCCAAATGCTCTCTAGCAAACTTTAGACGGGCCTGAACATGTACTGGCTTAAGCAGGGGGACACGTCTGGCACTGCAGGATTTGAGTCCTGGCGGCGTAGTGTGTTACTGATGGTAGGCTTTGTTACTTTGGTCCCAGCTCTCTGCAGGTCATTCACTAGGTCCCCGTGTGGTTCTGGGATTTTTGCTCACCGTTCTTGTGATCATTTTGACCCCACGGGTGAGATCTTGCGTGGAGCCCCAGATCGAGGAAGATTATCAGTGGTCTTGTATGTCTTCCATTTCCTAATAATTGCTCCCACAGTTGATTTCTTCAAACCAAGCTGCTTACCTATTGCAGATTCAGTCTTCCCAACCTGGTGCAGGTCTACAATTTGGTTTCTGGTGTCCTTTGACAGCTCTTTGGTCTTAGCCATAGTGGAGTTTGGAGTGTGACTGTTTGAGGTTGTGGACAGGTGTCTTTTATACTGATAACAAGTTCAAACAGGTGCCATTAATACAGGTAATGAGTGGAGGACAGAGGAGCCTCTTAAAGAAGAAGTTACAGGTCTGTGAGAGCCAGAAATCTTGCTTGTTTGTATGTGACCAAATACTTATTTTCCACCATAATTTGCAAATAAATTCATAAAAAATCCTACAATGTGATTTTCTGGATTCTTTTCCTCATTTTGTCTGTCATAGTTGAAGTGTACCTATGGTGAAAATTACAGGCCTCTCTCATCTTTTTAAGTGAGAGAACTTGCACAATTGGTGGCTGACTAAATACTTTTTTTCCCCACTGTACAGTTGAAGTCGGAAGTTTACACACACTTAGGTTGGAGTCATTATAACTCGTTTTTCAACCACTCCACAAATTTCTTGTTAACATACTATAGTTTTGGCAAGTCGGTTAGGACTGCTACTTTGTGCATGACACAAGTCATTTTTTCAACAATTGTTTACAGACAGATTATTTAACTTATAACTCACTGTATCACAATTCCAGTGGGTCAGAAGTTTACATACACTAAGTTGACTGTGCCTTTAAACAGCTTGGAAAATTCCAGAAAACGATGTCATGGCTTTAGAAGCTTCTGATAGACTAATTTACATAATTTGAGTTAATTGGAGGTGTACCTGTGGATGTATTTCAAGGCTTGACATCATGGGAAAATCAAAAGAAATCAGTCAAGACCTCAGAAAAAGATTATAGACCTCCACAAGTCTGGTTCATCCTTGGGAGCAATTTCCAAATGCCTGAAGGTACCACGTTCATCTGTACAAACAATATTGCGCAAGTATAAACACCATGGGACCACGCAGCCATCATACCGCTCAGGAAGGAGACACATTCTGTCTCCTAGAGATGAACGTACTTTGGTGCAAAAAGTGCAAATCAATCCCAGAACAACAGCAAAGGACCTTGTGAAGATGCTGGAGTAAACAGGTACAAAAGTATCTATATCCACAGTAAAGCGGGTTCTATATCAACAACCTGAAAGGCTGCTCAGCAAGGAAGAAGCCACTGCTCCAAAACCGCCACAGAAAAGCCAGACTACGGTTTGTAACTGCACATGGGGACAAAGATCGTACTTTTTGGAGAAAGGTCCTCTGGTCTGATGAAACAAAAATATAACTGTTTGGCCATAATGACCATTGTTATGTTTGGAGGAAAAAGAGGGATGCATGGACAATGACCCCAAGCATACATCCAAAGTTGTGGCAAAATAGCTTAAGGACAACGAAGTCAATGTATTGGAGTGGCCATCACAGATCCCTGACCTCAGTCCTATAGAAAATGTGTGGGCAGAACTGAAAAAGCGTGTGCGAGCAAGGAGGCCTACAAACCTGACTCAGTTACACCAGCTCTGTCAGAAGGAATGGGTCAAAATTCACCCAACTTATTGTGGGAAGCTTGTGGCTACCTGTAATGTTTGACCCAAGTTAAACAATTTAAAGGCAATGCTACCAAATACTAATTGAGTGTATGTAAACTTCTGACCCACTGGGAATGTGATGAAATAAATAAAAGCTGAAATAAATCATTCTCTCACTCGAGCAACCTGTTTCCATGGAAAATGCTTCTAGAATTAGCTAACTAGGCACGCTAGCTAGCTGCAGCACGCCCAGGCCTGGTCCTGGCCGTTCTGCCCTCTAGGCTTTACAAAAAAATGGCCGCCCTCCTATCCCTGCAAAACTAGAATAGGGCATAGTAACCCAGTGGGTACAGACTTCAGTTCAACATCTAGTTTTGATTTACATTTGATTGAGTTATCAACTAATGTGAATTCAACATGAAATCAACCAAAAATTCACCTTGTCATTGGATTTTGGTTAAAAGTTTGTTGAAAAAAATATGAAATTCCCTTACGTTGATGACTTGTTGCAAATCCAATCAGTTTTTCACTGTGATTTAACATCATGAATACATTTTGGGGTTGAGATGATGTGGATACAACATTGATTCAACCAGTTTTTGCCCAGTGGGGTAGCCCAGAACCATATATTTAGATGGCTCTGGTGTAGCCTACAGTGTCGGCCCGCAATGCAATTTAATGAATGCCAATCCATGTAGTACCATTTGTAAAACAAGCAGTTGCTTTGGCTTTATTAGCCTAGTCCGGATTCCTGACCTAGGCTTAAGACATACTTTTGGCTATTTAAGATCTGCATATCAGCTACCCATCAGGAGTTAGTTGGAGCCTATTTGCAATGACAATGTGTTTACACAGCGGGAAATGCAGAGGTATTTTCAAAAATTGACGTATAGGCCTACAATTGAAATCACTGAGGACAATTTAGCATACGGAGTGAAACCTCCGGACAGCAGTCGTGAGTAGCTTACCAACTAATGCCCCATTCACATTACATCTGAGCAGTCTGTTGCGCTGCACCGGATGTCATTCATTTCCACGCATGGGGACCGTCGACAACAAAGTGGTATCACAGTGCCGACCTGCGGGTGAATTTTTTTCCAAACTTTGCATCGTCTTTAGTGCAGCCAGATTCCGTTAATAGACCAGGAAGTTACCAAACCACAGAACAAGATGAATATATGTGGTTTTCTGTGATGGTACTGTATAGCTAGTAAGTTGTAAACAATTAACCATTCCTAAAAGTGAGTACTATTTTAATCGTAATATTAAATAATACACATTGGCTGTTAAGCCCATTATATTATATGACTGTCGCCTTCTGTTTTTGTTTATTGTGATGATAATTATGTTTGTTTTTGAGGATAAGTATTAGGTGGTCGCTAGCTACAGTATCTTCAACGTAAACTAGGTTTTAGCTTGCTAGCTGCTTTGTAAAATAGCTTGACTTGCTAGAAAGTTAGAGAAACAAGTTGAGAAAAAGGCAACTAAACGAAACAAGTTTTATTATCACCTGAAACAATACGTGAATGAAAAGGTCATATTTTGCAATCTCCCAAAATAAATGCGATCTCTGACAAAAGACTATGGCTCTCCTCTATTTTGTCTTGCATTGTGAAACCCTATGAAGGTCTGTCAGTGTATGACATAACAAGAGGAAAAATGCCCATGCACTACCAAATTAATTGCACCTTGTGCAGGAATAGGCTTTGGGGGTGACCAGTGAAATATACCTGCTGGAGTGCGTGCTACGGGTGGGTGCTGCTATGGTGACCAGTGAGCTGAGATAAGGCGGGACTTTACCTAGCAAAGACTTATAGATGACCTGGAGCCAGTGGGTTTGGCGACGAATATGAAGCGAGTGACAGCCAACGAGAGCATACAGGTCGCAGTGGTGGGTAGTATATTGGGCTTTGGTGACAAAACGGATGGCACTGTGATAGACTGCATCCAATTTGCTGAGTAGAGTGTTGGAGGCTATTTTATAAATGACCGAAGTCAAGGATCGGTAGGATAGTCAGTTTTATGAGGGTATGTTTGGCAGCATGAGTGAAGGATGCTTTGTGCGAAATAGGAAGCCGATTCTAGATTTAATTTTGGATTGGAGATGCTTAATGTGAGTCTGGAAAGAGAGTTTAGTCTAACCAGACACCTAGGTATTTGTAATTGTCCACATATTCTAAGTCAGAACCGTCCAGAGTAGTGATGATGAACGGGCAGGCAGGTGCGGGCAGCGATCGGTTAAAGAGCATGCATTTAGTTTTACCTGCATTTAAGAGCAGTTGGAGGCCACGGAAGGAGAGTTGTATGGCATTGAAGCTCGTCTGGAGGTTAGTTAACACAGCGTCTAAAGAAAGGCCAGAAGTATACAGAATGTTGTCGTCTGCGTAGAGGTGGATCAGAGAATCACCAGCAGCAAGAGCAACATCATTGATGTATACAGAGAAAAGAGTCTGCCCGAGAATTGAACACCCATAGAGACTGCCAGAGGTCCAGACAACAGGCCCTCCGATTTGACACACTGAACTCTGTCTGAGAAGTAGTTGGTGAACCAGGCGAGGCAGTCATTTGAGAAACCAAGGCTGTTGAGTCTGCCGATAAGAATGTGGTGATTGACAGAATCGAAAGCCTTGGCCAGGTCGATGAATACGGCTGCACAGAATTGCCTTTTATTGATGGCGGTTATGATATCGTTTAGGACCATGAGCGTGGCTGAGGTGCACCCATGACCAGCTCGGGAAACCAGATTGCTTTGCAAAGAAGGTACGGTGGGATTTGAAATGGTCGGTGATCTGTTTGTTAACTTGGCTTTCGAAGACCTTAGATAGATATAAGTCTGTAACAGTTTGGGTCTAGAGTGTCTCGACTTTGAAGAGGGGGATGACCGCGGCAGCTTTCCAATCTTTGGGGGAACTCAGACGATACGAAAGAGAGGTTGAACAGGCTAGTAATAGGGGTTGCAACATTTGCGGCAAATAATTTTAGAAAGAGAGGGTCGAGATTGTCTAGCCCAGCTGATTTGTAGGGTCCCAGATTTTGCAACTCTTTCAGAACATCAGCTATCTGGATTTGGGTGAAGGAGAAATGGGGGAGGTTTGGGCAAGTTGCTGTGGGGGGGTGCAGGTGTCACGATCTCCGTGAGGGACAGACCAAGACGCAGCGATGCTTCCAGTATACATTTTATTAAAGACGAACGTAACTGGGAAAATAACAAAACATAAACGAAGATTGTGATGCTGAACATAACTACAAACACAACAAGCTATGCACAAACAATAACCCACAAAATCCTATAGAAAAACCCCAAACATATATATGGTTCCCAATTAGAGACAACGACACACAGCTGCCTCTAATTGGGAACCATTACCCCACCATAGATATACAACACCTAGAACAAAAAAAACCTACACCAAAAACTAAACTAAACACGCCAGCCTATAACTATCAGGCCTGAACGTGACAGTACCCCCAAAGCGCGGACTCCGACCGCGCCACAAGTCCATTGGGGGGGGGGGGTCTTCGGGTGGGCCTCCTTGTCCCAGGTGGCGGCTCCGGTGCCGGCCGTGCTGGCTCGGGATCCCACACCGGAGGCCCTGGGCTACAGTTAGTTTTGGACTGGGGACCTTCTCTGGAGGTTCCGGACTGGGAACCTTCTCTGGAGGCTCCGGACTGGGAACCTTCTCTGGAGGCTGCGGACTGGGAACCTTCTCTGGAGGCTCCGGACTGGGAACCTTCTCTGGAGGCTCCGGACTGGGAACCTTCTCTGGAGGTTCCGGACTGTCGACGCGCACCGGGACTCTGGTGCGGGGAGCAGGAACGGGCCGTACTGGACTCACGACGCGCACTGGGACTCTGGTGCGGGGAGCAGGAACGGGCCGTGCTGGGTTCACGGCGCGCACAGGGATCCTGGACCGTGGAACAGGGACAGGACGTGCTGAGTCCACGACGGGCACAGGGATCCTGGAGCGTGGCACAGGGGCAGGACGTGCTGAGTCCACGACGGGCACAGGGATCCTGGAGCGTGGAACAGGGACAGGACGTGCTGAGTCCACGACGGGCACAGGGATCCTGGAGCGTGGAACAGGGACAGGACATGCTGGGTCCACGATGGGCACAGGGATCCTGGAGCGCGGAGCCGGAACAGGACCTGCTGGACTCTCTAAGCGCACAGGGGGCCTGGTGCGCGGAGCAGGGACTGGACGTACTGGGCTATCTAAGCATACAGGGGACCTAGTGCGTGGAGCCGGTACTTCTCTCCCCGGCTGTTCACTCACCCTTGCCTCATGGATGATGGGAGCTGGAATGTCACACACTGGGCTGTGGATGCGAACCGGAGACCCCACACGCAGAACCGGTGCAGGATATCTCGGTCCCAGAAGGTGTACTGGAGACCTCGCTTGCCGAGCCGGCACCACTCCTCCAGGTTGCACACTCACCCTAGCCCGACAGATGAGTGGCGCTGGAATTTCGCGCACCGGCCTATGCATGCACTGGAGACACCGTGCGCAAAACTGCATAGCACGGTGTCTGCTCAGTGCGACGCTCTCCCCAACGCTTCCTCCAGAGAGCACGAGGAGTTGGCTCAGGAGTCCATCCTGAACCGGCCAAACTCCCTGTGTGCCCCCCCAAAAAAGTTTTTTGGGGCTGCCTTTCGGGCTTCCTAGCCAGGCGAGTTCCAACAAACTTTTCTCTCTCCGGATTCCATGCTCCATATAAATCCTCATAGTAATCGCCGCTCCGCCGCCGCTGCTTCCAGCTCCTCTCTTGGACGGCGATACTCTCCAGGCTGGGCCCAGGGTCCCCCTCTAAACAATTCCTCCTCCCAGTTCCAGTACTCCCGGTTCTCTCGCTGCTTGGTCCTTTTGTGGTGGGTTATTCTGTCACGATCTCCATGAGGGATAGACCAAGACGCAGCGATGCTTCCAGTATACATTTTATTAAAGACGAACGTAACTGGGAAAATAACAAAACATAAACGAAGATCGTGATGCTGAACATAACTACAAACACAACAAGCTATGCACAAACAATAACCCACAAAATCCTATAGAAAAACCCCAAACATATATATGGTTCCCAATGAGACAACGACACACAGCTGCCTCTAATTGGGAACCATTACCCCAACATAGATATACAACACCTAGAACAAAAAAAACCTACACCAAAAACGAAACTAAACACGCCAGCCTATAACTATCAGGCCTGAACGTGACAGCAGGGCTGTTGTCCGGGGTATGGGTAGCCAGATGGAAAGCATGGCCAGTCGTAGAAAAATGCTTATTGAAATTCTCAATTATCGTGGATTTATCGGTGGTGACAGTGTTTCCTAGCTTCAGTGCAGTGGGCAGCTGGGAGGAGGTGCTCTTATTCTCCATGGACTTTACAGTGTCCCAGAACTTTTTGTAGTTTGTCCTACAGGATGCAAATTTCTGTTTGAAAAAGCTAGCCTTTGCTTTCCTAACTGCCTGTGTATGCTGAAGCTGTCGGTCTGATCCAGGCGCAAGCATGGCAGACACCAACATCTTTTGGATGTCTTTTTTTGGTCCTCTCCAGACCGACCTTGATTTTAACATCGAAGGACGTAGATTTTTGGTCCAGATCGGACCAAATCTGAACCAATCATAGACGTCCCAAACATAGACTTCTATACTTCTATGCCCAAATATGTACTTGTTTGGCAGTGGAACTCATTAGAATAATACCCAGCATGCTTTGCAAGTGTTTGTTTTTACATGTACATTTTGATCATTCAGAAGACACTTATCTTATAAGGTAGATAAGCAACAACATATCACAGTCATAGCAAGAAAACAATATTTATGTAACCAAATCTTTTTGTAGTTTTTGTAGAAGTGGTTTGTTGGATTATTCTGTAGATTGGACACTTTGAACATCATCACTACAAGTTTTACAGCTTTTTGGGAGCAATAATAAATATTCTATCTTCAATTGGCTCCTCTTTCCTATAATGAATACTAAATCATAAATATTAAAGAATTATTTTGATATATCTTAATTCTTACTTAATTGAGAATGTATGTGCAGTTGAAATTTGGCCATAGAATCAATCACCCAAAACATTGTATTTTCAATGTCTGTAAGTAAGTATTTTCAACTTTCATTCAGAACCGAAAATTAACCTGAATTCAACGTCAGTAAAATACGTATATTCAACGTGCGGAAAATACATATTTTCAATATCCCGGAAAAAAACGTATTTTCAACTATCATTCAAAACCGAAAATTAACCGGATTTCAATGTCAGATTTTTTTTTTTAAGAAATCAACATTCGGAAAATACATATTTTAAACGTCCGGAAAATACGTTTTGTCACCTTTCATTCAGACCCTTCAACGTCTGGAAAATACTTTTAGATTCTTTTCAACGTAATTTTTGCTTACTGGAATCATTTCATTCCATATTGTCAATTTTATTCTGACCTGTCCTGTTTTAAGTATATGGTGCTTGTTGATAACATATTCAAATCCAAGCGCATGTTTATTTGATAGCCATACATGTGGGCTAGTTGATCGGAGATACAGTACGTGCATGATGTAGGCCTATAACAAAGGTTGTCTCCATAACATTGTCATGAATATGGTATGGTCTCCAGTCTGTAGTCTAAAGCAAAGCCACATGGGCTATTACGCTTTCTGCTATGATTTACTATAGGCTATGCTGCGTCTCTCTAGCAACAGCACCCTGAATACACACACAAACACTTCGATATAGATACGTTTTCTTACCAATTGCCAGAGCCAATAATGCAGACTTTCTTGGGAGTTGCCATTGAAAAGACCCTTGCCGACTGACAAAAATGGCACACTGTTACAAACCGGGCTGCAGTGTGTACTGGATATTCACAGGGGTACTTTGTATGTAAAGGCAGTGCACAGCGGGTTGGTAGATCTAGTTCTTATTTCATTGGTTAGTCCGAGGGGCGACAGTCCCGCCCGCTGTTTTCAGCCAAGTCCTATGAAACTTTTGGCCACTGAATAATTCGCCCAAAAGTTCCATGTAGACACATTTTTATTGAGGTCATTCTGAAAATTACAAATCATACTTTATGTTTCTAAAAAGAAAAACAGTTGCAAACATCGCAATCTCTTTATTATTCTCAATGAAAAACGATCAAATCAAACCTGAGACTTGCAACCTTGGATGACTGGATAGATGGACCTTGGATAAAATACAGCCTTTCTTAACAGATTAGTTTAGCAGGGCTTGCACACACAACATTCCATGGCTCTAAATTCAAATTAATCTATTTTGCTGTCCTCAGATGGCTATGGGTGTTGTTCATCGTCTCAATGTCAATTTCACAGACCATTATCTCATATCCAACACTAACTGGCAGAAGGAGGGAGTCTTGTGTGAGACTATTGAATTATTGAAACAATAGGGGGCCTTGTTTGGGGAGGTGACTGGTCACAAGGGAGCAGAGACATTCCAATGATAGAATAGATTCAGCAGTTTAGATTTTACAATTTGGTAAAATAGAAGAATTGTTTTGTCGTTGTTTACACAGAAAAGTGCCTGTTAAAACAAGGTTAACATAGACTCTGGCTATTAACTTCCTTTACCCCATGTTGTAAACAAATATTTTGGTATTGTATGATCAGTTGAAGTCGTAAGTTTACATACAGCTTAGCCAAATACATTTAACTCAGTTTCACAATTCGTGACATTTAATCCTAGTAAATATTCCCTGTCTTAGGTCAGTTAGGATCACCACTTTATTTTAAGAATGTGAAATGTCAGAATACTTTTATTTCTTTCATCACATTCCCAGTGGATCAGAAGTTTACATACACTCAATTAGTATTTGGTAGCATTGCCTTTAAATTGTTTAACTCGGGTCAAACATTTTGGGTAGCCTTCCACAAGCTTCCCACAATAAATTGGGTGAATTTTGGCCCATTCCTCCTGACAGAGCTGGTGTAACTGAGCCAGGTTCGTAGGCCTCCTAGCTCGCACACACTTTTTCAGTTCTGCCCGCAAATTTTCTATAGGCTTGAGGTCAGGGCTTTGTGATGGCCACTCCAATACATTGACTTTGTTGTCCTTAAGCCATTTTGCCACAAATTTGGAAGTATGCTTGGGGTCATTGTCCATTTGGAAGACCCATTTGCAACCAAGCTTTAACTTCCTGACTGATGTCTTGAGATGTTGCTTCAATATATCCACATAATTTTCCTTTCTCATGATGTCATCTATTTTGTGAAGTGCATCAGTCCCTCCTGCAGCAAAGCACCCCCACAACATGATGCTGCCACCCCGGTGCTTCACGGTTGGAATGGTGTTCTTCGGCTTGCAAGCCTCCCCCTTTTCCTCCAAACATAACGTTGGTCATTATGGCCAAACAGTTCTATTTTTGTTTCATCAGACCAGAGGACATTTCTCCAAAAAGTCTTTGTCCCCATGTGCAGTTGCAAACCATAGTCTGGCTTTTTTATGGCGGTTTTGGAGAAGTGGCTTCTTCCTTGCTGAGCGGCCTTTCAGGTTATGTCAATATAGGACTCGTTTTACTGTGGATATAGATACTTTTGTACCTGTTTCCTCCAGCATCTTCACAAGGTCCTTTGCTGTTGTTCTGGGATTGATTTGCACTTTTCGCACCAAAGTACATTAATCTCTAGGAGACAGAACGCGTCTCCTTCCTGAGCGGTATGATGGCTGCGTGGTCCCATGGTGTTTATACTTGCGTACTATCGTTTTTACAGATGAATGTGGTACCTTCAGGCGTTTGGAAATTGCTCCCAAGGATGAACCAGACTTGTGAAAAAAAAAAAAACATTCTGAGGTCTTGGCTGAATTCTTTTGATTTTCCAATGATGTCAAGCAAAGAGGCACTGAGTTTGAAGGCAGGCCTTGAAATACATCCACAGGTACACCTCAAATTGACTCAAATGATGTCAATTAGCCTATCAGAAGCTTCTAAAGCCATGACATCGTTTTCTGGAATTGTCCAAGCTGTTTAAAGGCACAGTCAACTTAGTGTATGTAAACTTCTGACCCACTGGAATTGTGATTCAATGAATTATAAGTGAAATAATCTGTCTGTAAACAATTGTTGGAAAAATTACTTGTGTCATGCACAAAGTAGATGTCCTAACCGACTTGCCAAAACTATAGTTTTTTAACAAGAAATTTGTGGAGTGGTTGTAAAACGAGTTTTAATGACTCCAACCTAATTGTATGTAAACTTCCGACTTCAACTGTATGTGTTTCTTCTGTTTATTTTTAGTACAGGAAAGGTATAGCTGGCCTGGATATGAAAGAGTAAGAAGTTTGGGCCATCTTGAAAAATTCTAAATAAAGTCTGTCTTCAGATCTTGGCAAAAATGAAACCAGATTCCACTGAATTGAAATGTCATTATACTTTATTGTTGCTTTTTAGATAAATAAAACATCTGAAAACATGTACACTGGTAGGCATAGTATTTATAGAAAAACAAAAGTAAGATCACATACACATGGCTACATTAATTACATCAAGAACATTAGGCAAGACTATGCAACCACGATCAGAACATTATTCATAGTCCTTCCTTGCAGTATTTTATTTACATGTTCATGGTACTGTTGTGCTTGAGAACAACACTACACAGTCACACACTATCATACAACTCCCCTTTTCCTATGATAAATACATCTAGCATGGCTAAATGAGGCATGAGTGATAAGAGATCGTTTCAGTAAGTGTTCCTAACTACCTCCAATAGTTCCTACCAAAATATATTGTAGTAACAGTGGTCCAATTGTTTAACTTTGGGGAATCAGGCCATATTTCCATTGTCAAAAAAGTGACTTGACATCTCTCATCATCTAGTTCTCATTTACTCATTTGGCTGTAAAACTTTCACACTTCTCAAGTAAGAAAATACAAATGTTGACTTCTCTGTTTTATTACTTAGAAAATGGTGAACAATCTTTTCAATTGAATAATTAGTTATTTTCCACTCTATAATACAAGATGAAAAATCAACTTCATTGAATTATGTCAAATTGGCCAATTGGACAGAAGAAGTAAATTCGAAAAGGGGCCAATTTTGTGACTGCAATTCATTAACTTGAGAAAGTGTATTTCTCTTGAAGTATTACACACACATACACTCAAAACACACACACACTCAAAAAAGGCATGCACATAAACACAACCATACAAACAAACAGACCAAAATTGTAGCACGGACAAACATGCCAATATACTGCGAGGATATTTCCCACCATCACACACCCAAAGCCAAAATCTTAGTCCCGCTTGCTATATCTAAATGTAGCCCAAGTAAAATTACATCCTTAGAAGACAATAGAACAACTATTTTAATTTGTACGTGGGTTAACATTGCCACTTTCATGACATTGCAGTCATTATGATCCAGCAGGCTATATGTGGCTAGCACTACTCTTGCACCCGTGTGACTTCAGTGCCATTGAAGTGTTACATATTACCCATTATCAAGCTTTATACTCTGACATCTGTCCACTTTTGAATCAAATTGAAATGCTCCATTTTCTTACTTCCTTGTGTTCTGATTGGCTCAGCAGGTGACGTCCTCTGTTTTGCTCCTCCCTGTGTGATGAGGTAGAATATTGGCAGAGTATGGAGGTGGTGCATGAGTATTGTCATGGAGAGACTGGGGTGAATAATGTGAAATGGATAGTTAGTGACAAAAAAAGTGGGAGTATAACACAAGAAAAAGACAAGTTAAACTCAAACTCATGAAAGACAACCAGTGAGAAAGCAGAGATTGAACAGACAACATGTCATGCATATAAAAGTGTATCCTTCTGCAGATCTGCTTCATATATTAAATGTACAATATATTATAAAGCCCCCTTTTGAATCCAAGTGCCACATTACCCACTGGGAGTGGTGTAAAGTACTAAAGTAAAAAATTATGGCAAGAAAATAACTACTTAAGTAGTTTTCTGAGGTATCGGTACTTTACGTTACTATTCATATATTTGACCATTTTGTACTTTTACTTCACAACATTCCTAAAAAAAAGTCATGTACTTTTTACTCCATACATTTTCCCTGACACCCAAAAGGAACAGGAAAATGGTCCAATTCACACACTTATCTAGAGAACAGCACTGGTTATCATAATGCCTCTTATCTGGATTCGCTAAACACAAATGCATCGTTTGTAAATAATGTCTGAGTATAGGAGTGTGCCCATTGCTATCCATAAATAAAAAAATACACTAAAATTGTGCCGTGTGGTTTGGAATTTTAACGATTTATACTTTTACTTTTTAAACTTAAGTGCATTTTAGCAATTACATTTACTTTTGATACTTAAGTATATTTAAAACCAAGTACTTTAAAACTTTTACTCAAGTATGACAATTGGGTACTTTTTCCACCACCGCCCACTGTGCATACCATGTAATTTCAAGGTGGATTATGGGGTAATATTTGTTTGAGATGTTGATTAATAAGATTACAACCTACCCACTCAAAAAGACAGCCAAAGGTTTGTTGAATTTCCAATGTGTTATCACTATGCTCTCAACCATCTAAAAGCAAAACCAAATTCTAATGGAAAAAACAATGTCTGAATTTTGTTTTAGTTGTCACCCAAATGTCTATCACTGCGCTTTCTACCATGTCAAAGCAAAGTTCAAATGGGAATACAATGTCAGATATTTTGTTTATTTATACAACGGATTAATGTGTTATCACTTTGCTTCATCGAATAGCAGAACCAAATGACCTGGATTGCGGTTGAGATTACATTAAACGTACATTACCAGTCAAAAGTTTGGACACACCTATTCATTTAGGGTTTTTCTTTATTTTTACTATTTTCTATATTTTATAATAGTAGTGAAGACATCAAAACTATGAAATAACACATATGGAATCATGTAGTAACCAAAAAAGTGTTAAACAAATCAAAATATATTTGAGATTCTTCAAAGTAGCCATCCTTTGCCTTGATGACAGCTTTGCACACTCTTGGAATTCTCTCAACCAGCTTCATGAGATATTCACTTGGAATGCTTTTTAATTAACAGTTGTGCCTCGTTAAAAATGTATTTGTGGAATTTCTTTCCTTCCTAATGCGTTTGAGTTGTGTTGTGACAAGGTAGGCGTGGTATACAGAAGATTGCCCTATTTGGTAAAATACCAAGTCCATATTATGGCAAGAAAAGCTCAAATAAGCAAAGAGAAATGACAGTCCATAATTCATTTAAGACATGGTCAGTCAATCCGGAAAATGTCAAGAACTTTGAAAGTTTCTTCAAGTGCAGTCGCAAAAACCATCAAGTGCTATGATGAAACTGGCTCTCATGAGGACCGCCACAGGAAAGGAAGACCCAGAGTTACTTCTGCTGCAGAGGATAAGTTCATTAGAGTTAACTTCTCTGGGAGCAGTGCATGAGGTGACTGTTTTGGAGAGCCTGGCGTGCCCAAAGTAAAATGCCTCCCATTTAGGCCCAGAAAATAGGATATGCATATATTTAGTACCATTGGATAGGAAACACTCTGAATCTTCCGAAACTGTTAACCATTTGTCTGTGAGTGAATCAGAACGCATATAGCAGGCAAAACCCCGAGGAATTTCTGTCCTGGGAAAAGTGATTTTGACACATTGCTCATTTGGGAACCCCTCCCTATTGAAAATGACCATATATAGGCATATGAAAGGGCATATATAGGGATATATAGGGCCAAGAAACATGAGCAATGGACATTAGACCGGTGGAAATCTGACCTTTGGTCTGATGAGTTCAAATTTGAGATTTTTGGATCCAACCACTGTGTCTTTGTGAGACGCAGAGTAGGTGAACAGATGATCTCCGCATGTGTGGTTCCCACCGAGAAGCATGGAGAAGGAGATGTGATGGTGTGGGGGTGCTTTTCTGGTGACACTGTCTGTGATTTATTTAGAATTCAAGGCACACTTAACCAGCATGGCTACCACAGCATTCTGCAGTGACACACCATTCCATCAGGTTTGTGCTTAGTGGGACTATCATTTGTTTTTCAACAGGACATTGACCCAAAAACACACCTCCAGCCTGTTTAAGGGCTTTTTGACCAAGAAGGAGAGTGGGAGTGCTGCATCAGATAACCTGGCCTCCACAATCACCCGACCTCAACCCAATTGAGATGGTTTGGAATGAGTTGGACCGCAGAGTGAAGGAAAAGCAGCCAACAAGTGCTTAGCATATGTGGGAACTCCTTCAGGACTGTTGGAAAAGCATTCCAGGTGACTACCTCATGAAGCTGGTTGAGAGAATGCCAAGCTATCATCAAGGCAAAGGGTGGCTACTTTGAAGAATCTCAAATATTGAAGAATCTCAAATATAAAATATATTTTGATTTTTTAACACTTTTTTGGTTACTAAATTATTCCATATGTGTTATTTCATAGTTTTGATGTCTTTACTATTATTCTACAATGTGGAAAATAGTGAAAATAAAGACAAATCCTTGAATGAGTAGGTGTGTCCAAACTTTTGACTGGTTCTGTACATGGTGCAAGTGATCAATGAGCACAAATTTGAGCATAAAGTTTGAAAGAATTAAGCTTTTTGTACATATGGAAAATTTCTGGGATCTTTTATTTCTGCACATAAAATATGGGACCAACACTTTACATGTTAGTTTATATTTTTGATCAGTGTAAATGCACTTTAAATAAAGTTAGATTTGATTTAGTCCTATTCTTTCACTTAGATTTTTGGTTGAAATTGAGATTTGAATCTAACACACCAATCAGTAATTTGTTGACAGAATGGAATTAAAGACAGACTAAGTCAGTGACACAGATGGAACTATCTAAGCAGAAGATATAGAACATCTTCAAATGTTGATATTTGATGGTATTGTCAATGCCATCAAATATATAGGCCTAAATAGCATCATTGATGATATATGAGTGATGAATTATGGTCACATTTCATTTGCTCTGTTAAACCTACCCTTTGGAATGAATTTGACATGAACAGTGAATCTATTTCATTTTTAAGTGGAGATCTCTCAATGATCATGCTAACGATAGCACCTTGGTAATACTCAGTGACAAATATCATAGCTAAGCAGGGCTGGGCTTGGTTAAAAACCTGGATGGGAGACCAAAGGGTAGCTGTAGATAGATAAATTCTTTAGTAGGAGGTGCTGCCCAGCCTGTAGTTTTTTTTCTAAAGTGGAAATAACGTTGAAGATCTGATATTGTTTTAAAGGTACAAACTCAACATATTTTAGACAAGGTTTGTCTATGTTGAAATTTGGTTACCATGACAAATTATGATGAAACAACTTTGATTCAACCAGTTTGTGCCCGGTGGGTAGACACTTGCTACTTTTAAGATTCAGATATTTCCAAAGATATAGATGAGAGAAAAATTTATGGAAATTGATGGGGTGAAGACATGTTTCTCAAGCTGATACACAACATCACAACCTCAATTGATATCCATTGAAAACTATCGTTGTTGCTCAGACAAAATATCAACAGATGTTTTGGATATTGTTTTTGCTATTTGATCTTCAATGTGGTATTCCATTCTTCTGTTTCAAAGCCATTTACATTAGCCAACGAAATCAAAGGGATGCATGTGAACGATCATTGAATTGGTTGTCTTTTATTCTGCTGTGTGCGAGGCAAAACTCACCAGGTACAGATGTAGGATCTTAATAATGCAGGCTATTTAAAAGTTTAAGGCTATTTAAAGATTTGAGGTTTAAAAAGGCTTCTGAAGTTTTCAATTTACACTTTGAAATATCAGACTTGATTTTCCTCTACAAAAAAGTCCATTAATTATAATCGCCATAATAATTCACATTTCCTGTTGCTACAGGATTATTTTTCTGCTGTAGCAAACTGGCTCAAATTAAGATCCTACATCTGCACGTTCATTTAGAACACATTTTATTTTACACAAACAACCTGGCTTCATGCACATGAAATCCTTCATTGAGATGTTAACACATGAAGCAATATGGCTGCCTCTTTCTGAGAGCTGCAAATGGTTAGTGAAAGTTACTGACGTGACATTTCACATCGTCCAGGCTCAGAACAGCTCCCTGGTCGTTGTTGTTGCTGTGCTTGTGTTTCTTCTCTGAGCATCGACAGAGCTTGTACTTTAACACCTGCGACGAAACACAGATGCACACTACAAAGGTCAGTGAAGCTGTTGATTTGAGACAAAGGCTGGTAAGAGAAAAGGTGGACATTTTGGGGTGTGCCTGCCTCTTCGACAGTTATTTGTAAAACGCATAAATGTTTAATTCTGCTTTTCCAAGAGCTCACAATAATGAGTGAGACAGAAAGCATAATGGAAAAGTGTGGTTGTTTTCTGTCACTGTAGAATACTAGAGAGAATGAAAAGATTACCTCATAGATGTAGTCAAACAGCTCCAGAATAGTAAGGATACTGGCTCCAATGAAAAGACCCATCTGACCACCAATATCACCTGGGAAGAACAGAGAAGGACAAGATTATCAAAGATAATAAACTTTCCCAAAAGATACACATTTACAACAAAGTATCCTTAAAAAGAAAATTAATAGTTTTAAAAAAATTATTGAAATACCTAAAAGTCCTGCTACTTCATAGGCTTTCTTCTGTTCGATTGTTTCATAGTTTAGAGCCTCAAAGAAGATGTCCAGAACCAGGATATTGTCACTGTTACAGAAAAATACCATATTCAACATCTTAACTGCAAACAGTTTCCGTAATCTTCTGTTAGAGAAAATCTTTACTTAGTTGCACCAAATATGTGTATTGTAAATGGAACTGGAGGGTCAAAGATTCAAGGGCCAAAGCCCCAATCAAATTTCTTTGCCATTACATTTCTTACTGTGTACTCCATACTCGCTGTAAAGTTTTTATCTGGTGTTTGAAACTTTAGACTCACGCTATGTACTGCTCTGACTTGTTGAATTTCTTGGCCAGATACTTGGCAGAGGCCTTGCTGGGGATCTTGACGAAGGACAGCTCCTTGCTGTATCTGGTCATGTTGCACGGCGTTTCACAAACACAAAAATCATTGTCTCTCTCCACCAGGAAGTCTGGGGGCAAAGAGCAATACTGCAGCATTAATACGTCTTCTCTTTTTTGTCCATGTAAGTGATATAGAGACTAAAATAGAGTTGCTATGGTCTAAGAAACATCAGTCTGGATCTATTGCTTACCAAGAGCTGGATCAGCACACTCTTTGTACAGCTCAGGGGTGCAGTACGGGGCATCTCCTGTACATAAACAGTTGTTAATCAATTAATCTAAGTTGAACTTGAAAACGTAAAAAGTCTAGACTAGGTAAACGGCTGGGTGGGAGAGTTCACCTACCAGGCATGTGTACCATGCGGCAGTTACAGTTCTCCACCAGGTAGCGAGTCTCACAGTCGATACGGCAGGCTGTGATGCTGTACGTCTCAAAGAATTCTGAGTCCATCCATGTCATCTTACAGTCCCCCCAAGGTGGGGGCAAATATATCAGCTGGAACAGACACACATGACACCTGTTACACATACAGTATAAGCTACAGTACAACTACAATTGAATAGGTGTACTACAACAGTTACACAGGTTGTGCTTACAGTAGCATATTGTACATGTATTACTATTTTGTTTAAATAAAGTTGTACAAATAAATATAATGTCCTGACCCGTTGTTCCTGGCAGGAGACAAAGGTCTGGAACCCAGGTGCCACTCCGAAGCCCAGCTGGTCGATGAAGGGTGGCTCCTCCTGATTGTGGATCTGAACTTTGATCCCAGCTTCAAATGATGTCTCATCTGTGGAGAGGGGAACAGTGGCAGGGATCACTGCACCATCCATGCATGGCTTATTTAACTAATGAACCCACTGGCTCCAGCACACAAATAGAGTGGTCTGTTGGATAGAGCAACACACATGTGAGGTTAGTATTTTATTAGGATCCCCATTAGATGTTGCGAAGGGAGACGTTACTCTTCCTGGGGTCCAAATAGAAACAAAACAACACATCACAACAAAACAATAGTCTACATCAGGGATCATTAACTAGATTAAGCAATGAGTGGGTGTGTGTAGTGTGTTCCAGAGTGTGTGTGTGTGTTTGTGTGAGTGTGCGTGTGTGAATGTGCACGCGTGAGTGTGTCTCTTCACAGTCCGCATTGTGCCGTGAGGTGTTGTTTTATCTGTGTTTTAAATCTGATTTTACTGCTAGCTTGGGTTACCTGACGTGGAAAAGAGTTCCATGTAGTCTTTGCTCTATGTATTACTGTGCGTTTTTCAGACTCTGTTCTGGTCTTAGTACTGTGAAGAGACCCCTGGCAGCATGTCTTGTGGGGTACAGTTTTTCACAATTCCTGACATTTAATCCTATTAAAAATTCCTTGTTTTAGGTCAGTTAGGATCACCACTTTATTTTAAGAATGTGAAATGTCAGAATAATAGTAGAGAGAATGATTTATTTCAGATTTTATTTATTTCATCACATTCCCAGTGGGTCAGAAGTTTACATACACTCAATTAGTATTTGGTAGCATTGCCTTTAAATTGTTTAACTTGGGTCAACCATTTTGGGTAGCCTTCCACAAGCTTCCCACAATAAGTTGGGTGAATTTTGGCCCATTTCTCCTGACAGAGCTGGTGTAACTGAGCCAGGTTTGTAAGGCCTCCTTGCTCGCACACACTTTTTCAGTTCTGCCCACAAATGTTCTATGGGATTGAGGTCAGGGCTTTGTGATGGCCACTCCAATACCTTTACTTTGTTGTCCTTAAGCCATTTTGCCACAACTTTGGATGTATGCTTGGGGTCATTGTCCATTTGGAAGACCCACTTGCGACCAAGCTTTAACTTCCTGACTGATCGTTTTGAGATGTTGCTTCAATATATCCACATAGTTTTCCTTCCTCATGATGCCATCTATTTTGTGAGGTGCACCAGTCCCTCCTGCAGCAAAGCACCCCCACAACATGATGCTGCCACCCCCCGTGCTTCACGGTTGGGATGGTGTTCTTCGGCTTGCAAGCCTCCCCCTTTTTCCTCCAAACATAACGATGGTCATTATGGCCAAACAGTTCTATTTTTGTTTCATCAGACCAGAGGACATTTCTCCAAAAAGTACAATATTTGTCCCCATGTGCAGTCCCCAACCGTAGTCTGGCTTTTTTTATGGCGGTTTTGGAGCAGTGGCTTCTTCCTTGCTGAGCGGCCTTTCAGGTTATGTTGATATAGGACTCGTTTTCCTGTGGATATAGATACTTTGGTTTCTGTTTCTTCCAGCATCTTCAGAAGGTCCTTTGCTGTTGTTCTGGGATTGATTTGCACTTTTCGCACCAAAGTACGTTCATCTCTAGGAGACAGAACGCGTCTCCTTCCTGAGCGGTATGACGGCATCGTGGTCCCATGGTGTTTATACTTGTGTACTATTGTTTGTACAGATGAATGTGGTACCTTCAGGCATTTGGAAATTGCTCCCAAGGATGAACCAGACTTGTGGAGGTCTGCAATTTTTTTCTGAGGTCTTGGCTGATTTCTTTTGATTTTCCCATGATGTCAAGCAAAGAGGCACTGAGTTTGAAGGTAGGCCTTGAAATACATCCACAGGTACACCTCCAATTGACTCAAATGATGTCAATTAGCCTATCAGAAGCTTCTAAAGCCATGACATCATTTTCTGGAATTTTCCAAGCTGTTTAAAGGCACAGTCAACTTAGTGTATGTAAACTTCTGACCCACTGGAATTGTGATACAGTGAATTATAAGTGAAATACTCTGTCTGTAAACAATTGTTGGAAAAATTACTTGTGTCATGCACAAAGTAGATGCCCTAACCGACTTGCCAAAACTATAGTTTGTTAACAAGAAATGTGTGGAAGTGGTTGAAAAACTAGTTTTAATGACTCCAAACTAAATGTATGTAAACTTCCAACATCAACTGAATGTATGGGTGTCTGAGCTGTGTGTTAATTGTTTGAACAGACATTTCGGTGCTTTCAACACGTCAATACCTCTCACAAAGACAAGTCGTGATGAAGTCAATCTCTCTACTTTGAGCCAGGAGAGATTGATGCTGTTCTTGATATTAGCCCTCCGTGTACATTTAAGGGCCAGTCGTGCTGCTCTTTTCTGTGCCAACTGTAATTTCCTAAGTCCTTCTTTGCAGCACTTGACCATATAACTGGGCAGTAGTCTAGATGTGATTAAAACTAGGGCCTGTAGGACTTATTTGTATGACTGTGATGTCAAGAAAGCAGAACAGAACTTTATCATGGACAGACCTCGCCCCATCTTAGCTATCAATATGTTTTGACCATGTCAGTGTACAATCCAGGGTTACACCAAGCAGTTTAATCTCCACAACTTGCTAATTTTCCACATTATTCATTACAATATTTAGATTAGGTTTAGGGTTTAGTGATTTGTCTCAAATACAATGTCTTTGTTAAGGGTTGCAGTGAATTCACTTGCTGTGGTAGATGACATGTATAATGTTGAGTCATCAGTGTACAGTCGTGGCCAAAAGTTTTGAGAATGACACAAATATAAATGTTCACAAAGTCTGCTGCCTCAGTTTGTATGATGTCAATTTGCATATACTCCAGAATGTCATGAAGAGTGATCAGATGAATTGCAATTAATTGCAAAGTCCCTCTTTGCCATACAAATGAACTGAATCCGCAAAAAAAAACATTTCCACTGCATTTTAGCCCTGCCACAAAAGGACCAGCTGACATCATGTCAGTGATTCTCTCGTTAACACAGGTGTGAGTGTTGATGAGGACAAAGCTGGAGATCACTCTGTCATGCTGATTGAGTTCGAATAACAGACTGGAAGCTTCAAAAGGAGGGTGGTGCTTGGAATCACTGTTCTTCCTCTGTCAACCATGTTTACCTGCAAGGAAACATTGCTTTGCAGAAAAAGAGCTTCACAGGCAAGGATATTGCTGCCAGTAAGATTGCACCTAAATCAACCATTTATCAGATCATCAAGAACTTCAAGGAGAGCGGTTCAATTGTTGTGAAGAAGGCTTCAGGGTGACCAAGAAAGTCCAGCAAGCGCCAGGACCATCTCATAAAGTTGATTCAGCTGCGGGATCGGGGCACCACCAGTACAGAGCTTGCTCAGGAATGGCAGCAGGCAGGTGTGACTGCATTTGCACCCACAGTGAGGCAAAGACTTTTGGAGGATGGCCTGGTGTCAAGAATGGTAGCAAAGAAGCCACTTCTCTCCAGGAAAAACATCAGGGACAGACTGATATTCTGCAAAAGGTACAGGGATTGGACTGCTGAAGACTGGGGTAAAGTCATTTTCTCTGATGAATCCCCTTTCCAATTGTTTGGGGCATCCGGAAAAAAGCTTGTCCGGAGAAAACAAGGTGAGAGCTACCATCAGTCCTGTGTCATGCCAACAGTAAAGCATCCTGAGACCATTCATGTGTGGGGTTGCTTCTCAACCAAGGGAGTGGGCTCACTCACAATTTTGCCTAAGAACACAGCCATGAATAAAGAATGGTACCAACACATCCTCCGAGAGCAACTTCTCCCAACCATCCAGGAACGGTTTGGTGACGAACAATGCCTTTTCCAGCATGATGGAGCATCTTGCCATAAGGCAAAAGTGATAACTAAGTGGCTGGGGGAACAGAACATTTTGGGTCCATGGCCAGGAAACTCCCCAGATCTTAATCCCGTTGAGAACTTGTGGTCAAACGTGGACAAACAAAAACCCACAAATTCTGACAAACTCCAAGCATTGACTATGCAAGAATGGGCTGCCATCAGTCAGGATGTGGCCCAGACATTAATTGACAGCATGCCAGGGCGGATTGCAGAGGTCTTGAAAAAGAAGGGTCAACACTGCAAATATTGACTCTTTGCATCAACTTCATGTAATTGTCAATAAAAGCCTTTGACACTTATGAAATGCTTGTAATGATACTTCAGCATTCCATAGTAACATCTGACAAAAATATCTAAACACACTGAAGCAGCAAACTTTGTGGAAATTAATATTTGTGTCATTCTAAAAACTTTGGCCACGACTGTACATAGACACACAGGCTTTACTTAATGCTAGTGGTAGGTCATTAGTAACAATAGAAAACAGTAAAGGACCAAGACAGCTGCTTTGAGGTATACCACACTCTACCTGGTTTACATTAGAGAGGCTTCCATTAAAGAAAACCCTCTGTGTTGTGTTTCATAGGTAGCTCTTAATCCACAAAATTGCAGAGGATGTAAAGCCATAACACATACATTTTTTCAGCAGCAGATTATGATCGCTATGTAATGAACTAGACTTAAACACCCTCACAAGCACCCACACGCACACACACTCACACACACACACACACACTTTTGTCCTCACCTGTCTCTCCCCACACAGGGAGGTACTCATCTTGCTGAATGTCCAGCATGAGCTCTAGACCGTTCCCCATCCCTCCCTTGGTAGTTATGAGAGGGGTGCGGCCCTCACCTCCTGCGTTGAATGTGTAACACTTCCCATAGCGAGTGAACACCTGAAGAGAAAGATGAGAAATATGAAAGGGATGAGATAGCAAGACGAGATGTCCTGGAACCTCCCCTCACAATAGCAGAGCCATATTCATCCAGATGTAGCTCTGCTCAATAGTTTCTATAAATCCAGTTTTGTTCCTTACTTTAACTTGCCACTGGGGGTCAGTGTTAGTCTACATTAGACACCACAGTACCAGGAGTGATGAGGGTATTCCCCCTGGGTTTGGGGTTACCTAATCATCTGATCTATGGATTTCACATGACTGGGCAGGGGTGCAACCATATGTGGGGAGCCAGGCCCAGCCAATCAAAATGAGTTTTCCCCTACAAAACTACTTTATTACAGACAGAAATACTCAGCACCCCACAACCCCCACCCACCCCTCAGTCGATCCCGCAGGTGAAGAAGCCGGATGTGGAGGTCCTGGGCTAGCATGGTTACACGTGGTCTGTGGTTGTGAGGCCGGTTGGACCCACTGGCAAATTCTCTAAAACAACTTTGGAGGCAGCTTATGGTAGAGAAATGAACACTAAATTCTCTGGCAACAGTACTGGTGGACATTCCGGCAGTCAGCATGAAAATACCACGCTCCCCTCAAAACTTGAGACATCTGTGGCATTGTGTTGTGTGACAAAACTGCACATTTTAAAGTGGCCTTTTATTGTCCCCCAGCACAAGGTGCACCTGTGTAATAATCATGCTGTTTAATCAGCATCTTGATATGCCACAACTGTCAGGTGGATGGATTATCTTGTCAAAGGAGAAATGCTCACTAACAGGAATGTGAACACATTTTGATAGAAATACGTTTTGTGCTTATGGAACATTTCTGTGATTTTCTATTTCAGCTCACGAAACACGGGACCAACACTTTACATGTTGCGTTTATATTTTTGTTCAGTGTATAAACAACAGCATGGAACTATGCTCATGTCTACTGTAAGTCATAAGACATTTATATTTATGACAGTCTGTATTAACTATATAGTAACTTCTAATCTCAACCAATGTTAGAGTAAAAAGACTCTCCTACCTCACACTCTACTTCCATATTTTCTATGCCTTCTGTAACATGCTCCTACTCTGCTTCAACCCTGCTTCTACCCATCCACCCATCTCTTACTCACACATTTCCCTACTTCCTTTACACACTCTTTATACATCATCAACACTACCCCACTCCTTCCTCCATGCTATCCACCCTCCCTCCCTTCATCCATTGACTGGCATCGTTATAGACTTGTGTCTACTCTGCAGAGCCTAATGGCATATGGGGAAGTTACTAACCATATGTTAGTTCTATGTTAGCCCAACCTCAATGAGCGCATGTTCTTTCTGAACACAAGAATGAATGACTGTGTAAGGTCAGAGTGCCAGATGCTCTTTATGAATAAATGAATCAATGAATGAGTGTGTGATGTCAGCTAGTGCCTGTTCTTTATGAATACATTAATGAATGAACATGTCTTTTCTGAAGTTTGGAATTAGATTTTTATGTATTACAATGTAATGCATGTTCCCGAATGAATGATTGAATTTGTGTGTGGCGTGCAGTTTGTGTCTTTGTGCACGTTGTTATCTATGCCACATTACAGTTGGCCTACATGGGGCGGCAGGTAGCCTAGTGGTTAGAGCGTTGGACTAGTAACCGGAAGGTTGCAAGATTGAATCCCCGAGCTAACAAGGCAATAAATCTGTCGTTCTGCCCCTGAACAAGGCAGTTAAACCACTGTTCCTAGGCAGTCATTGAAAATAATAATTTGTTCTTTACTGACTTGCCTAGTTAAATAAAATAAAAATAAAACATGAACTGACAGTGACTCATAATACACTGTTGACTCTATAAGATGACAGGCCACACTGACAGTTGAACAAGAAAAGTGAAGGAAAGTTCCAGTTCCTTTGTGAATATATAAATGTTTTAGGCCTATAGTTTTCCTCCACGGTTGTTGGGTTCATCTTTCCTTTTACCTTCTGCTGCCTTTGTTGGCAATTCATTAAAATGACTACTTCACAGAGAAATCAATCCTCTTTACCCGCCCTAAAGATCAAAGGCACATTTAAAGAGTTTGTCTATAATCTTTGGAGTGCCCTGTAGTCAATCAGTGCCTGTCATTCATAGTGTGTTTCCCACCATTGAAAAGCACTTAGCACTCTCCTGTGGTTAATCATATACATCAATGTGCATTTCCTTCCTTACAGGCGAGGCAGACTGTAGAACAAGTCCTAAATCACTAATCCACACACTCTCCTGGCTGTTGGAGGAGACCTGATACACCCCAGCTGTTAAAGGATGCCTCTGCAGGGGGAAATGAATCCATTAGCACTCTATTGTTTTATGAGGGAACGTTTCAGAGACTTAGAACAGTCTCTGTAAAGTGCAAACACTTGCTCAGCTATTATGCTGCCCTATTAAACAGCCGAAGCGCCGGAAAAGAGATTGCGATTTAAATGGTAGTAGCAGCCATGTGTCAGGCAGCAGTGACCGGTCGGCGGTCTGCAAGCAGAATCTTTTTTTTCCAGAGAGTGCTAATGTTGTAATTTGCTTGTTGATGCAGCAGGCGTTCTAAGTAATCTGGAAAATCTGGAACAACTCCCATGACAGCCAACTTTATAGATAAATGGACTTTGTTGAACTTTAGTTAAGATATAATGAAAACTTAAAAACACTTTGATACAAAAGGCAGGAGAGTTAACAGATGTATTAATTGTTAATTGTGCTCATTAAAGGAGTATGCCTATTCAAATGCATTAATGCCATAGTTCGGATCAGTCTTGCCACCTAAGACCTGTCTCTCCTGTTCTAGGTTCCATCTGTCTTTCCCGCCCAAACTGAAGGGCAAACCAAGAACAGTAAAACAGGGAGGCTCTCGAATGTTGAGTGCTGACTGACTTCTGTGAGGTAGAGACTGCAGCTCAAAGGCTCTAGTAGACACAATCCGCCATGTCAGAATACAGGCAGTACACTGTCCTGTTATCGACTGTGTGTGTTTGGACAACGGCTGCTGACTCACCAAACTAATGACAAGCTTTGAGTAAAACTGAAGGTCTTCCCATGCAGGACTTCAAATACCAAGGCTAGGGTATTTAATGAGTGTGTGTATGTGTGTGTGGGTTGTGTGTGTGTCTCTCAAGTGTGTGTGTGTCAAGCTGAGTGTGTTAATGATGGCTGAAAAGCATAGAGGCTCAATAGTTACTTGTCAAATTTTGTTACAAAAAAAAAAACTGTTGGGAACAAGTGAACTGAAGTGAACCACAGGCCTCCACAGGGAAGATGGCAATATGAAAGCCTGCCACACAGTAAGTGTTTCCCTTAATTTGTGTTCTGGCAGTAAAAAGAGAGATCCATAAACTGTCACCAGTAAGTCACACATCATCTTGATTCTACAAAAAAAGATGTGGACATGGTGTAGAGAATAGCTAAAATGTTTTCCTCCAAATGAATACCTTTTTACAGTACAGCCTGCTTTTTTAAAGTGGTGTATAAAGATGTCAACAACCTACTGTGTTTTTCATATGTCAACATCATGAAACACCATACAGTACATTCAACTGTCTATAATTGTACAAAACCCTGTACAGAAATCATAGTAAAATAATATGTTTAGTTTAACACACGTCTGTTGTCACAGGTCACAGCTAGAGTAATATATCTGGTAATGAATGTATCACCCAATACCAGCCACTTCTAATGGCTTTTCTGTCAGATAGTACCTTGAGCCAGACAGGCCTGTAAGCAGCAGAGTTGTCTAATGACCAGTTCATGGATATAGGGACAGCAGGACCTCAGACATAATTGACAACACAGGAGAAAGAAAATATATAGAGCAGGAGCTGTTGACTTGTATTTTTCCACTTTCCACTAGATGATTTGCAGGGGAGATCCAGCACTAGATGCCTTGATGCTCTGCAATTCAGTTAAATCCTCAAATTCATTTAGGCTGTCAGAATAACTTGACTCATTGCTACAATCATTAGCTGTGTGGTAGGCAGCGCCATTGTTTGCATTATATCCTTGTGATGGATCCTCTTTTCAGCTTCCATCACAAACCCACATTCTTTCATTTGCGAGCCTGCCCACTGGGCACAGACGTCTATTCCATTGAAATGACGAGGAAACAACGTTGATTCGACCTGTGTGTGCCCAGTGGGTGGGTTTTGAAAATTCCGAATTAATCTCCCACACAATGAGTGTTTCTTTCCTTTAATTGCTCCTTTATTTCCGCACTCCATCCCTCCCCCCTCCCTCTCCTCACAGTCCCCTCTGAGCTGTGATGTGATATTCCCAGCGGAATCCTTTCCATCTCCTCCCTCCTCCTGCTTAGTTTGATTAATATTTGAAAGGCAGACAGAGACGCTCTACTCCTCTCCATCACAATCATCCCACTCCCAGACACTGCCATGACTCTCAGTATCTATCACCTTCAGAGGCAATAGCATCATAGCATGGGACGAGAGACATAGAGGCAGAGAGAGAGAGAGATAAAGGGAGACAGGGAGAAGGGGGTGGGGGGAGGTGAGAGAGAGTTAAGGAAGCATATAATATGAAGGAGGGGGAGTATTCTTCCACGTATAAAGCCTGTTACTAGGAGGGAAAAAGACACCACTTTTGGTTGAGTTAACTTCAGAGGGCATTGCAGATATTGCAAAGAGTGAATTTGTGTCAAAGTTTCAGCCATTCTTTTTTTTTTATGTATCAAACCACTACACAGATTAGGATATTACCAAAATATATGCATGATGTTAGCTGGGGTCAGGATACTTTTTGCATCTACAGTTGAAGTCGGAAGTTTACATACACTTAGGTTGTAGTCATTAAAACTTGTTTTTCAACCACTCCACAAATTTCTTGTTAACAAACTATAGTTTTGGCAAGTCGGTTAGGACTTCTACTTTGTGCATGACACAAGTCATTTTTCCAAAAATTGTTTACAGAGATAAAAGCTGAAATAAATAATTCTCTCTGCTATTATTCTGACACTGACGTTCACGTTCTTAAAATAAAGTGGTGATCCTAACTGACCTAAGACAGGGAATTGTTACCTGGATTAAATGTCAGGAATTGTGAAAAAAAACAGAGTTTAAATGTATTTGGCTAAGGTGTATGTAAACTTCTGACTTCAACTGTACATACAGGTAACATCCAAAATAAAAGAAACAACAACATAAAGTGTGTTAATAGGGCGTTGGGCCACCTCGACCAGAACAACTTCAATGCACCTTGGCATAGAGTCATAGAGTACAAATGTCTGGAAGTCTATTGGAGGGATGCGACACCATTCTTCCATGAGAAATTCTATAATGTGGTGTTTTGTTGATGGTGGTGGAAAACGCTGTCTCAGGCGCCATGCCAGAATCTCCAATAAATGTTCAACTGGGTTCTGGTGACTGAGACGGCCAATGTATATGGTTTACATGCTCATCAAACCATTTAGTGACCACTCGTGCCCTGTGGATGGGCGCATTGTCATCCTAGGGGGCATAGCCATGTTAGCCATAATAATGGCCTGCCCAGCATTTGTATTCATGACCTTAAGCATGATGGGATGTTAATTGCTTAATTAACTCAGGAACCACACCTGCTTTCAATATACTTTATTTCCCTAATTTACTTGAGTGTTTCCATTATTTTAGCAGTTACCTGTATATTGGTAGATGCATTATGTTTGTGATACATATTTGGAGAGTAATTGCAAAAATCGTTTAAAAAACAATTAACAATAGAGCAGTTAGATTGGCTATTCATTGATGAATCAACTATAGTGTATTCACCCTCTAGTACTCAGGCAATAAAAACAACACAGCATAAAGAGAAACGTAAAACTGCATGGGGGTCTCAAAAACACAAGTCCAATCAAATGGTGAGTAACACTATTGGGTAGAATCTTCTGTACGGTATGTCTCCGGCAGAGACTATAACTGGCAACTTGAAGCCTACCTTGTCTTCTATGGTTTGAGGAAAACTGGCCAAAGTGCCATGACATGCTAAGTAAAAATAAACCTTTCAACACTGGGAAAAAAGCAGGTGAGAAAAAAAGAGTAAAATAATCCCTGTTACCACCACCTCCTGCTGGTTTATTCTTAGATGGAGTAGAAAATATCTCCATATTTAAACAGGTTCATACTAAAACCCTGTTAAAAACGGTCTCTTTTTCAGCCAATTGTATTAGTCCTCCCCTGGTGAATGGCGGGCATGTGGATTTCAACACGAGATAAAGAATGTGTTTGGATTGCAGGAAAACTCTCTGTCAGATACATGCAATTTTCTCTAAAATCTCAAAGGCAGCAGTAAAGCCATGATACCCCCATGAGTGAGCCCAAATGAGGCTTGAGTAAGGTGGAAAACAGTAAGGGGACTGGGCTATCCCTGTCAGTCTGCCTTAGTTTATAAACTACAATTTTCCACCAATCTGTTGTATTTACAGTGAATAATGATATTAACTTTAGATAGCTACCTACAAAATAGATTTGAACTGATAAAGATACATAGTATTCCATTTCTGTCTTATACTCTTTATTAGTGTACAAAATCGTATACGATATCACCAACTGTGAAGCAAAGCAGATACAGTATACCTGGTAATTTCATCCAATTAAAGTAAATTGTCTACCTATGCACAGACAGTCACAGCTATTCCTCAATGGCAGCTTTTATGTTTCCTGCTGTGCTGCCCTAGCTTTCCTCCAGTGACACCCTTCACCTTGTTGATATAGTTAACCATAAATACATGCACAGCACAAGCTGACTTCCAACCCCAACCTGTCAGTTTTGTTCATATTTTTTCATCGCCTACGAATTGGCTGACTGGTTCTGCCATCCACCTACAATAGCCACGCTCAGCATGCTGGGAGAGCTCTGCCAGGCACAGAGGCCATCTCAGCAGATAGCTGTTAACTCCAGAGTGCTATGTCCCCTCCTCATACACAGCTGAGTAAACATCAATGGATAAACAGCCTGAGGGGAAGTAAGTGGGCTTCTACAGTATGCAGGGTTTCTAGCAGAGAATTGCTATGAGTCTCTATCTGCAGGGTTAATCTGTGAGCTTGACTAAATCAAGTGGATGTATGGGACCCTGTTTTACGTCCTGCCTCTCAAAAACCTCTGCCATGAGAAGATTCATTCAAAGGTTTATTGGGTCCGCTTCTATAAGGATCTTTTCTTTGTGTGAGGTGGAGTCGAGCCAAACCAAGCTGTACCGAGCACAGTTCGATTTGGGACACAGTTTGGTTTGGGGCTGCACGGTAGTGTTAAAAGGGTATTTAGTTGTCTCTCTAGAGGAGGAGCTGTCAATCATGATCGTGTGTGTGTTTTTGCCACAGTAATCCGGCTCAGTCAGTAGGTAGTGTTCTAGAACATTCTGTCCTCCAAACACACATCCATCAGTGCTTTGGAGCACTTTATTGTGAGTAGGTACTCCGGTGTTTATGAATAATCAGAACGAGACACACACACAGACCAAAAATGTGTTTGTGAGTGTTGTCTTATTATGAGGAGAGCAGTTTGTTGTGTGTCAGAGCTGGCTGATTGGCTGTGTAGCTGGTACCCTGCTGAGAGGGAGTCAAGAGGTTAATTGGTTAATGCACACTGCACAGTTCCTAGAATGTATTTTGGGATAATGATCGGTGGTGTGTGTGTTTGTTTGTGTCTGTGTGTGTGTGCTTGCACGTGTGTGTGAGTTGGGAGAGTTCAGTAAAGAAGAGAAGACCATTAAGAAAAGAAAAGCAATTTACTTACAGTACCAGTCAAATGTTGGGACACACCTACTCATCCCAGAGTTATATTTTACTCAATTCTACATTGCAGAATAATAGTGCAGACACCAAAACGATGAAATAACACATATGGAATCATGTTGTAACGAAAAAATATATAAATATATTCTATATTTGAGATTCTTCAAAGTAGCCACCTTTTGCCTTGATGACAGATTTGCACACGCTTGGCATTCTCTCAACCAGCTTCATGAGGTAGTCACCTGGAATACATTTCATTTAACAGGTGTGCCTTGATAAAAGTTAATTTGTGGAATTTCTTTCCTTGTTAATGCGTTTGAGCTAACCAGTTGTGTTGTGACAAGGTAGGGGTGGTATACAGAAGATAGCCCTATTTGGTAAAATACCAAGTCCATATTATTGAAAGAACAGCTCAAATAAGCAAAGAGAAATGACATTACTTTAAGACATGAAGGTCAGTCAATCCGTAAAATGTCAAGAACTTTGAAAGTTTCAAGTGCAGTCGCAAAAACCATCAGGGGCTATGATGAAACTGGCTCCCATGAGCACTGCCACAGGAAACAAAGACCCGGAGTTACCTCTGCTGCAGAGGATAAGTTAATTAGACTTAACTGCACCCAATAAAATGCTTCACAAAGTTCAAGTAACAGACACATCTCAACATCAACTGTTCAGAGGAGACTGTGTGAATCAGGCCTTCATTTTATTTATTTTATTTAACCTTTATTTAACTAGGCAAGTCAGTTAACAACAAATTCTTATTTACAATGATGGCCTACCAAAAGGCAAAATGTCTCCTGCGGCGATGGGGGCTGGGAGTAAAAATAAAAATAAATATAGGACAAAACACACATCACAACAAGAGAGTCAACACAACACTACATAAAGAGAGACCTAAGACAACAACATAGCAAGGCAGCAACACAGATAAAACTGTCCAGTTTGAGTGTTTGTTGCAGCTCGTTCCAGTCGCCGAATTGCTGCAAAGAAACTACTAATAAAGGACACCAATAATAAGAAGAGATTTGCTTGGGCCAAGAAACATGAGCAATGGACATCATACCGGTGGAAATCTGTCCTTTGGTCTGATGAGTCCAAATTTGCGATTTTTGGTTCCAACCACCGTGTCTTTGTGAGACGCAGAGTAGGTGAACGGATGATCTCCGCATGTGTGGTTCCCACCATGAAGCATGGAGGAGGAGGTGTGATAGTGTGGGGGTGCTGCGCTGGTGTTTACTACTTTGAAGAATCTCAAATATAAAATATATTTTGATTTGTTTAACACTTTTTTTTGGTTACTACATGATTCCATATGTGTTATTTCTTAGTTTTGATGTCTTCACTATTACTTTACGATGTAGAAAATAGTAAAAATAAAGAAAAACCCTGTAACGAGTAGGTGTGTCCAAAACTTTTGACTGGTACTGTAGTTAAATGCATTTTAATTACTTGTGATATGGTACCGAAGGTAAATAAGCAGAATCAAATCCCATTTTCCTAAATTTACCACACATTAAAGGTTCTGTGCTGCTTTCAGTGCGACCGTAGTGAAGTGTAAGGGAAATATTGGAAAGTGTAGTGGGTATTACACCAGGGAATACTGATCTGTGTGCTTTGCCCCTGTTTCACTTTGACATCGCTCTAGAATAGGAGAAAAGAGCCACATCAAAAAGTCAGACAGACAAGCCTTTAGGCTGCAAGGAAACACCTACATGCATACTATACATTACAGTGTATTCGGAAAGTATTCAGACCCCTTGACTTTTTGCGCATTTTGGTATGTTACAGCCTTATTCTAAAATGTATTTAAAAAAAATATCCCTCCTCAATCTACACACAGTACCCTATAATGACAAAGCAAAAAATATTTGCAAATGTATTAAAAATAAAAAACAGAAATATCACATTTACAAAAGTATTCAGACCCTTTACTCAGTACTTTGTTGAAGCACCTTTATTCAGTGATTACAGCCTCGAGTCTTCTTGGGTATGACACTACAAGCTTGGCACACCTGTATTTGGGGAGTTTCTGGCTGGGCCACTCAAGGACATTCAGAGACTTATCCCAAAGCCACTCCTGCATTGTCTTGGCTTAGGGTCGTTGTCCTGTTGGAAGGCGAACCTTCGCCCCCAGTCTGAGGTCCTGAGCACTGTGGAGCAGGTTTTTATCAAGGATCTCTCTGTACTTTGCTCAGATCATCTTTCACTCGATCCTGACTAATCTCCCAGGTCCTGCCGCTGAAAAAAATTCCCACAGCATGATGCTGCCACCAACATGCTTCACCGTAGGGATAGTCCCAGGTTACCTCCAGACGTGACGCTTGATATTCAGGCCAAAGAGTTCAATCTGGGTTTCATCAGACTAGAGAATCTTGTGTCTCATGGTCTGAGAGTCCTTTAGGTGCCTTTTGGCAAACACCAAGTGGGCTGTCATATGACCTTTAATGAGGAGTGGCTTCCGTCTGGCCACTCTACCATAAAAGCCTGATTGGTGGAGTGCTGCAGAGATGGTTGTCCTTCTGTAAGGTTCTCCCATCTCCACAGAGGAACTCTGGAGCTCTGTCAGAGTGACCATTGGGTTCTTGGTCATCTCCCTGACCAAGGCCCTTCTCCCCTGATTGCTCAGTTTGGCCGGGCGACCAGCTCTAGGACGAGTCTTGGTGGTTCCAAAGTTCTTCCATTTAAGAATGATGGAGGCCACTGTATTCTTGGGGACCATCAATGATGCAGATCTGTGCCTCGACACAATCCTGACTTGTTTTTTGCTCTGACATGCACTATCAACTGTGGGAACTCATTTAGACAGGGGTGTGCCTTTCCAAATCATGTCCAATCAATTTGAATTTACCACAGGTGGCCTCCAATCAAGTTGTGGAAACATTTAAAGGATGATCAATGCAAACAGGATGCACCTAAACTCAATTTCGAGTCTCAAAGGAAAAGGTCTGAATACTTATGTAAATATTTTTTTTTTATACTTATATTTGCAAACACTTTCACCTTGTCATTATGGGGTATTGTGTGTAGATTGATGAGAAAAAAATATTTGATACATTTTAGAATAAGGCTGTAACGTAACAAAATGTGGAAAAGGTCAAGGGGTCTGAATACTTTCCGAACGCACTGTACATCCACAGAAACATGCTCACAGCTGCTGCGGACACAGTTGCATACAGTATGGATCTTTAGATTGTCACACGTTTCCAGACTTGGCACACACTCATTAATACACAGATGGCAGATGACGTGGACCCAAGAAGAGTTGCTGAGGCTTCTGCAAAAGCTAATGGGGATCCAAATAAACAAAACAGACACTTACATACAAAGAAAATATTGTACAGAGACTCACCAACGTATACTGTATACAAATGTAATACTGTGCACATACATGCACGCGCACCTACACACACACGCGCACACACACACACAGTGGGGTCTGCTATACAACAGTGTAAACAATGCGGGTAGATGTACACAGACCTGCCCTCTGACACTCCCTCCAATGAAGCTTCATGGCAGTCTGGCCAAAAGCACTGTGTAGTTGGCTGTTTGGTTGCTGGGACAAGAGGCAAAGGAAGTGGAAGAAGCTTCCATTCCCTCTGTCACAAGGGGATTAATGGATGACTTAAGATGAAATGATCAACCCTGTAATGGTCAACCCTATTATGGCCAACCCTGCTACGGTCAACCCTGATACGATCAACCCTATTACGGTCAACACTGTTACTTTATTTGGCACTTACTATATACTTTTTTTTATTTAACCTCTTGAGATGGGAAAACATGCTTTGTATTAAGTTGAACATGTGCACTTTATGACGGAATGAAAACATTTGGTGAAATCAAAGGTTTGTTTTGATCAAGTTACAATTCTCAAAAGGCACTGAACAGGTGGAATGACCCAGTTAAGGGAACTTCAAAGTCAGATACAGAGTCACTGCTGGAGTGGATAAATCCTGTTTGAGATGTGCTTCCCTACGGTCCCACTCTCCGCTCCTCATCTTAAATTCCCATCTGTGGGCCTAGATATATATTTTTAATTGAACCTTTATTTAACTAGGAAAGTCAGTTAGGAACAAATTCTTATTTACAATGAGGGCCTACACCGGCCAAACCCGGGCGACGCCCAATCACGGCCGGTTGTGATACAGCCTGGATTTTAACCAGGGTGTCTGTAGTGACGCCTCTAGCACTGAGATGCAGTGCCTTAGACCACTGTGCCACTCATGAGCGCTGTATCATCAAGACAAAGGGCAATAACAAGACAAGGTTTGGCTGAGGGATAAGAAGAGTATTTTCTTTATTCAACTGCATGCTCTGTTTTGTATAAAATGTTAATCTGGAAAGCCTCTGTTTCATCAGATTTCTCAGTCAACATGGAAACTAAGATTAAAGTAGTGAGTTCCTCTTAATGTAACACCTATCTTTTTGGTACTAATGTATTAATTCATCATCAGTGGAACTTGTGTTGCCTTTGGTACACAGGCAGCTTCCCCCCGAGCAAACCTCCTCCTGGGTGTGACAAATGTCACACTCTGCTGAGAGAAATCTGCTGAGGCTCCAGATTTCCCAGGCTGTCACGTGGTGTTCCTGGGCACATAAGAGCTTAATACGTTTCCCAGATAGCGCACATAAGCAACTTTGACTCCCCAACAAGCACCGTTCACACCATCACTTTCTGCTGAATCGCAGAGCAACAGGAAGCTCGGAGTTCAAGCTGGGAGGCGAGATAACTCTTAACGCCTGGCCGGTCACAGGGAACCAACAGGTGTGAGTGAGAACATCACAAAGGAATCAACACACAACACTTGAGGAGCTCAACTCACCAGACAGGAGTAGCTGCATCATACAGCAATTCCAAACCACTGGCCAAATATGATACAAATGTATATACATTTATGAGGCCATTTAGCCTACCAGACAAGCTAAATGCCTTCTAAGCTCGCTTTGAGGCACGCAATACTGAACCATGAATGAGCATCCAGATGACTGTGTGATCTCGCTCTCCGTAGCCGATGTGAGTAAGACCTTTAAACAGGTTAACATTCACAAGGCTGCAGGGTCAGATGGATTACCAGGATGCGTACTCAGAGCATGTGCGGATCAACAACTCCCTGACCGAGTCTGTAGTACCTATATGTTTCAAGCAGACCTCCATAGTCAGCGTTCAACACCATAGAGCCCTCCAAGCTCATCTCTAAGCTCAGGACCCTGGGACTGAACACCTTCCTCTGCAACTGGATCCTGGACTTCCTGATGGGCCACCCCTAGGTGGGTAGGTAGGCAACAACACATCCGCCTCACTGACCCTCAACACAAGTTTACAAACACTTAGGTTAGAGTCATTAAAACTTGTTTTTAACCACTCCACAAATTTATTGTTAACTATAGTTTTGGCAAGTTGGTTAGGACATCTACTTTGTGCATGACACAAGTAATTATTCCAACAATTGTTTACAGACAGATTATTTCATTCATAATTCACTGTATCACAAGTTCACATACACTTAATTGATTGTGCCTTTAAACAGCTTGGAAAATTCCAGAAAATTATGTAATGGCTTTAGAAGCTTCTGATAGGCTAATTGACATCATTTGAGTTAATTGGAGGTGTACCTGTGGATGTATTTCAAGGCCTACCTTCAAACTCAGTGCCTCTATGCTTGACATCATGGGGAAATCAAAAGAAATCAGCCAAGACCTCAGAAAACATAAATTACTCACTTATTTAAAAAAATTGTGCATGTGTTTGATTGAAACGGTTAGCAGAGAATATTTCATACTGTAATGTTTAAAGTTAAGGGAAAGTGCCTCGCTTTGTGCACAAGGCTTCAGTTTAAACACAGATACAGCTTAAATAGAGAATGTATTGTTTTCTTTGTCTCTGTGTGTTTGGTTAGGGGGCTGGTGTTTGGCTCTGAGTGGTCCAGGCAGTCCAGTGAAATGAACGCTCAGAGCTGAAGCCCCAGGCTCCTTGCTGCGATCTGCCAGAGAGAAACGGACAGCAGGGGATGACGATCCCACAGGGGTCTTAACACAGACACACATGCATGGATGCGCGTAAAACACACACAAAGATGCACTCAAAAACACTCACTCACCCTCCCAACTGCTGCGATAGTTGGTAGATGGGCAAAGGGTTCAGGGTAAAAAATATATTAGGACAGTTATGCGACACACAACTTTGACAAAAAGGTTATGGGTTGTGGCTCTGAGCTTCAAAACTGCCACCTTGCGAAAGTCACACTAATAGGGTGGGCAGTGTGAACAGTCTCTTTGTTGGAATATGCACTGAGAGTACAACTGTTACGTACGCCTCTTGGAGGAGGGAACGCAACTCCCTGCTGCTCTAAATTCCCCGCAGAGTGAAAGAGGTATGGGACTGTAGGTGTGAGTAAGGATGACAAAAGCAGTAAGCGGTACCGTTAAAAATGAATTTATTCCGTCACACGGTAATTTTGGGGAAAAGGGGCTGAACGGAATCAAAGCAGAGAAAGTAAAAATCAAAGCCCCCTCTCCTACCTTCCCACAACTTACCCAACTTAGCATCACCTGGTGCACTAACCAAAATACAGGGGGTGGTCCGTCCAGGTCTTACCTAGTGTGCATAGACAGTAAAATACTACGGGTTATGTATGCCCACAGGCCTCTTGCCTAAGCACTCCCTAGGTGCCTTCCCCCCTGGGAACAAACACAGAAAAATACAAACAATTTCAAACAATCAATACGGACCTTTTGATAGCTCTCTCTCTTTTAGCAAAAATCACTAACACAGAACATAACAATCAGTAACAGCTAACATAGAACATACCACAATCTCTTAACAACATAAATTCAGGCTGCACTTCCGCCTCCGTCATACGCCTCCTCTCTCAGCCTTCTCTCCTTCTGAGCAACACAACACTGGCTTATATTGCTGGAGAAGGAGTCTAATGGGATACAGCTGTATCCTGACGAGGGGGGCGGGGTCAGCTTCAATTAGTAATGGGAGGAATTCAGGAAGCCATCCTGAAACACACACATACAAGCAAAAGCACAACACAGAAACTGGGGAACGTAACAACAACACATTAGGAACACCTTCCTAATATGAGTTGCATCCCTTATGCACTCAGAACAGACTCAATTTGTTGGGGCATGGACTCTACAAGGTGTCGAAAGCATTCCACAGGGATGCTGGCCCATGTTGACTCCAATGCTTTCCACAGTTGTGGCAAGTTGGCTGGATGTCCTTTGGGTGGTGGACCATTCTTGATACGCACAGGAAACTGTTGAGCGTGAAAAACCCAGCAGTGTTGCAGTTCTTAACACACTCAAACCGGTGCTACTACCACACCCCGTTTAAAGGCACTTAAATATTTTGTCTTCCCCATTCACCCTCAAGCATTTTGCTACACCTGCAATAACATCTGCTAAATATGTGTATGTGACCGACAAAATGTTACTTTATTTGATCCATGTCTCAATTGTCACAAGGCTTAAAAATCCTTATTTAACCTGTGTCCGTCCTCCCCTTCTGTCACATCCTGGCCATAGAGAGCCCGCGGGGTTCTCTATGGTGTTTTAGGTCAGGACGTGACTAGGGTTTTTTTTCTAGTTGTTTGATTTCTATGTTGGGGTTGTGTATGGTTCCCAATTAGAGGCAGCTGTTATTCGTTACCTCTAATTGGGGATCATACTTAGTGTGTTCTGTTCCCACCTGCATTTGTGGGATATTGTTTTGTGCTAGTGCCGTTGAGCGCTACTTATTGTCAGATCAGTTATTTCTTTGTTTTGTATGTTTCACATTTATTAAATATGCGCCTTGGTCCATTTATTATAACGATGATCGTGACACCTTCGTCTACACTGATTGAAGTGGATTTAACAAGTGGCATCAATAAGGGATCATAGCATTCACCTGGTCAGTCTTTATCATGGCAAGAGCATGTTTTGTACACACAGTGAAAAATATGAACATGGTTTGGATTTAGATAATTGGTTCCATTTGCAACACATTTTGTATGATTGAGAAATGTAACCATTAGTGTGTATGAGTTAATAATGATGAACACTGGAGCATACACTCCATTACTAAATGTTTTGATTTGGCAGCACTGCCTTCATAATGGGTTGGCTCTTGAATGTTATCTCCTCTTTCCTAATTCAATCCAAAGGTGACATACCCATTGAAATAGAATTCAACTCCTTTAATGAACACTGCCACTTTTGTCCATTTTCCTATTCATCCTCTATTTCCTAGAAATGCCTCTTAGTGAATTCCCATTTGGTTTAAACATTGTGGATCACAGACTGGTGTGGGAGTTGAGGGCCCGGTTGCATAAAACATCTAAAGGGTATTTAAGGGTTTACCTTAAGGAATAATGTTCCCTTACCTAAGGGAATTGTTTAAGGGTGTTGCATAGAGCCCATCAGTTTTACGGAAGTTTTGGAGGCCTGTACAGCAGAAAGAGACTCTGGTTACCATGGAGACGGCCTGATTCACTGACTGAAAGTAAAAAAGATCGCATTTGTAGACCCACATTAAGACAGGAGAAACAAATTGATTCAGAAGATTTTTCTCAATTTGTTTCTATTACTTTTTAGCACGTCAAGTTAACTTACAGAGTAGGTGTAGGCTCGGCCCTAATTTATGTGCTCTCTGTCACCTCCAACCACATGGCAAATGGCACAAGACCACTGGCAGTTGGTGCCATTTAAGATGACGATAAAAAGAAAATTATGAGCATGGCCTTATTTCTATTACAGCATATTGGATGACTGTCATTCATATTCCATTCACCCAGCTCAAATCGATAGATTTAAGCTACTACATGATACTTGATTTTCCCTATACCCATCATTAAGTTGCTACAACCTAGTTTACAATGTAGGTGCAAGTTTGAGATAAAACAAATTGTAATCAAGGTGACAGACAGTGACACAGTCAATACCGCCTTGCCCACTCTTGCCTGCATCTAGCTGATCTAGGGTGTAATCCAGCATTTCCTAAACTTGTTCCTAAGGACCCCAAGGGGTGCACGTTTTGGTTTTTGATGATTAGTTGATTATTTGAATCAGCTTTGTAGTGCTAGGGCCAAACCCAAAATGTGCACCCTTTGGGGTCCTGAGGACCGAGTTTGGGAACCCCTGGTGTAATCATTAGTTCAATAATTGCAAACGAGAGTTTCTATTGGACAAATTCAGCTATCTTTATCCCCGTTTTGTTCCGTTTGCTTCCGTTTAAGAAATTGGCAGAATGAATACACCCCTGATCACACGCAAACACAATTCACTTTATTAGCAGCCACATTCAAACAGCAAGATCACTTTACTCGTTGTAATTCCTTCTCAGATCTATAGTACCAGTCAAAAGTTTGGACACACCTACTCATTCAAGGGTTACATTTTTTTTTAAACTTATTTCTACAATGTAGAATAATAGTGAAGACATCAAAACTATGATATAACACATATGGAATCATGTAGTAACCAAAATATATTTGAGATTTGAGATTCTTCAAAGTAGCCACCCTTTGCCTTGATGACAGCTTTTCACTATTGCACTATTGTCTTTCTCTCTCTTTGAGTCAACTACTCAACTACTCACTGCAGTGCTAGCTAGCTGTAGCTTATGCTTTCAGTACTAGATTAATTTTCTGATCCTTTGATTCGGTGGACAAAATGTCAGTTCATGCTGCAAGAGCTCTGATAGGTGGGAGGACGTCCTCCGAAAGTTGGCATAATTACTGTGTAAGTCTATGGAAGGGGGATGAGAACCATGTGCTCCCTAGGTTTTGTATTGAAGTCAATGTACCCAGTGTCACACCCTGATCTGTTTTACCTGTCCCTGTGATTGTCTGCACCCCCTCCAGGTGTCACTTATTTTCTCCAGTGTATTTATACCTGTGTTTCCTGTCTCTCTGTGCCAGTTCGTCTTGTATGTTTAGTCAAGTCAACCAGCGTGTTTTTCACCTGTACTCCTTTTCTATTTTCTTTTGCTAGTCCTCCCAGTTTTGACCACTGCCTGACTCTGGACTACTTTCCCGCCTGCCTGATCATCCTGCCTGCTCTGACCTTGAATCTGCCTGTCCTTCGGTACCTATTGGACTCTGAACTGGTTTTGACCTTTTGCCTGTACACGACCATTCTCTTGCCTACCCCTTTTGGATTAATAAACATTGTAAGATTCCAACCATCTGCCTCCTGTGTCTGCATCTGGGTCTCGCCTTGTGTCATGATACCCAGAGGAGTCCGGAAACTAGCTGTCCTCCAGCTACACCATGGTGCTACCCAACAGAGTGCTGTTGAGGCTACCGTAGACCTTCATTGCAAAACAGTGTGTTTCAATAAATTATTTGGTGATGTCAATATGTTTACTATAGTTTTATCTAAAAATTTAATTTTAATGAAATTTACTCATGAGGATGGTCCTCCCCTTCCTCCTCTGAGGAACCTCCACTGCCCAAGATATTGCCTAAGGGTCAGTATGCCCTTCCCCCATTTTTGGGGGTAAAAATGTATCTCTCTCTACAGTATCCAGATGTATTATATTTTGAATCAAATTGGAAAGGTCTATTTTTCCCGGTGAGGCAGCCAAAGTGTTTACATGTTTTTCACCCAGAATGAGCTACTGAATATTAGGGACAAGTTACCAATCCCAAAATGTTGTCATCCTCCAACGATATACTACTGAAGACTACCCCGGATTTCAAACCAAGTCAATGGGACTGTGCGACGGAGACACAGGTGGAGGCGAGCCGGGACTGAGCTGGGACATTTCAGAAGGCGTTTCAGAAGGCGTTTCAGAAAGCGAGAACTCTGTGCCCCTCTGCCCGGCCTTTTCCTCTCCTTTTCATCTCCAATGTGCGTTCACTCGCCAACAAAACCGACGAGCTACACACAGCGCAAAAGCGCCAAGCCTGTCAAACATATGGTGCGGAAATTAACCGACAAGGCCATTGGGGAGTTAAAGGACTGCCTAGACACCACGGATTGGAACATATTCAAGGACAACAGTGCCAACATACCCGACTACACAGACAGGGTCACATCCTACATCAGTGTATGTGAGGAAAACTGCAAACCATAAAATAAATTTATATGACACAGAAACAGCAAGTCATGGTTCACTGATGAGCTTAAGGCTCTCTGCTCTGCCAAGGAGGAAGACCACAAGAGCAAGACCAGAGTCCTCTATAGAGAGGTCAATAAAAAACTACACTCAGGAATTAAGGCAGCCAAACAGCAGTACAAAGACAGGCTAGAGCAACAGTTCTCCAGAAACGACTGCTCGTCTGTTTGGAAAGGACTGAAACAAATGACCAACTACAAACCTAAAGCTCCCCCGACAGCAGACAATCCCTCACTGCCGAATAAACTAAGCCAGTTCTACTGCAGATTTGAGTCACAAAGGCCAAACAATCACCAGGACAATACCCCCCTCCACCTACCCCTCCTTGCCACTTCCCCAATCCTCTCCAGGCTCCTCTCTCCTCTACCTTTCTGCCATCCCAGGAAACCCCCACACGTCCTGTGTGCAATACCATCATCCCAGAACGGCTACTAGACAAACTCTACCAGCTGAACGTACCCAGCTCCATCTGTCAGTGAATCACTGACTTCCTAGCCAACAGGACGCAACACATGAAGCTGGGAAAACACCGCTCGGACTCTTTATCCCTCAGCACTTAAGCGCCACAAGGATGCTTGTTCTCCCCCTACTCTACTCACTTTACACCAATGACTGCACCTCCAACAACACATCTGTTAAACGACTAAAGTTTCCAGATGGCACCACTCTGGTCGGTCTCATCATGACTACGATAAGTCCATGTACCGTTGAGAGGTTGACCGGCTAGTGGCCTGAAGCAGTCGCAATAACCTGGAACGCAACACAGACAAAACCGTGGAAATGGTGGTTGACTTCAGAAAATGCCCCTTCCATCTCTGCCCCTCAAGATTGATGGCTGAGCAGTTAGCATGGCTGAATCATTCAAATCCCTGGCGACCATCATCTCACACAACCTCAAGTGGGAGGAAAACATCACAGCGGTCACCAAGAAGGCACACCAGCGGATGTACAACTTGCTGCTGCTGATAAAACTTTATATCTCCCAGTCAATCCTGATCCTGTTTTAAGAATCAATCGTTGAGTCCATCCTCACCTCCTCCATCACCGTTTGGTTTGGGTCTGCGTCTGCCCGCTGCAAGGGCAAACTGCAACGCATTGTCCGGTCTGCAGAGACGTTCATCGTCTGCCACCTGCCCTCCATTGAGGTCCTGCACACAACCAGAGCAAGGAAGCATGCAGGAAAGATCAACACCTACTCCAATAATTCACCTCTGGCAGGTGGTTCAGGTCACTCATAACCAAAACCTCCCAGCTCAGTTAATTCCTACCATTGTGTCGCTGAGTCATCACAATGCTTTAGAAAATCAAATCAAATCAAATTTTATTTGTCACATACACATGGTTAGCAGATGTTAATGCGAGTGTAGCAAAATGCTTGTGCTTCTAGTTCCGACCATGCAGTAGTATCTAACAAGTAATCTAAAAATTTCACAACAACTACCTTGTACACACAAGTGTAAAGGCTTGAATACGAGTATGTACATATAAATATGTGGATGAGCGATGGCTGACCGGCATAGGCAAGATGCAGTAGATGGTATATAGTACAGTATATACATGTGAGATGAGTAGTGTAGGATATGTAAACATTATATAAATGGCATCGTTTATAGTGGCTAGTGATACATTTATTGTGATACATTTACCAGTGTGGTATGTAATGAGGAGCAAACAGAGGTTGCACTTGACAAATTCATGAAAATGCTTAACCCAGTTACTAATAAGCATGCACTTATTAAGAAAATGACTGTAAGACTGTTAAATCCCCATAGTTGATGAGGAATTGAAAAATTGTAAGGTTGAGAGGGGTGATGCAAAGGGAATGGCAAATAAGTGGCTGCACAACCGATTTGCAAATTGAGAAATCTTGTGACTAAACTGAATAAAAAGAAGAAGAAATTACACAATGAAACAAAGATAAATGACAAAGAATGTGAGTAAAAAGCTTTGGAGCACCATAAATGAATTTTTGGGCAAAAAGATTAACTCAGCTCCATCATTCATTGAATCAGATGGCTCATTCATCACAAAGCCAACTGATATTGCCAATTTCTTTAATGATTTCATTCATTGGCAAGGTTAGCAAACTTAGGCCTGACATGCCAGCAACAAATGTTGACACTACACATCCAAGCATATCTGACCAAATTCTGAAAGACAAGAATTGTAATTTTTTATTCCATAAAGTCTGTGTGGAAGAAGTGAAGAAAGTATTGTTGTCTATCAACAATGACAACCCACCAGGGTCTGACAACTTGGATTGAAAACTACTGAGGATAATAGAGGACGACATTGCCACTCCAATTTGCCATATCTTCAATACGCCTACTGGAAAGTGTGTGCCCTTAAACCTGGAGGGAAGAAAAAGTAATTCCGCTACCTACAGTTGAAGTCGGAAGTTTACATACACTTAGGTTGGAGTCATTAAAACTCGTTTTTCAATCACTCCACAAACTTGTTAACAAACTACAGTATGGCAAGTCGGTTAGAACATCTACTTTGTGCATGACACAAGTAATTTTTCCAACAATTGTTTACAGACAGATAATTTCACTTATAATTCACTGTATCACAATTCCAGTGGGTCAGAAGTTTACATACACATGCTAATATAAACAGCTTGGAAAATTCCAGAAAATTATGTCATGGCTTTAGAAGCTTCTGAAAGGCTAAATGACATCATTTGAGTCAATTGGAGGTGTACCTGTGGATGTATTTCAAGGCCTACCTTCAAACTCAGTGCCTCTTTGCTTCACATCATGGGATAATCAAAAGAAATCAGCCAAGACCTCAGAAAAAAAATGGTAGACCTCCACAAGTCTGGTTCATCATTGGGAGCAATTTCCAAACACCTGAAGGTACCACGTTCATCTGTACAAACAAAAGCATGCAAGTATAAACACAATGGGAACACGCAGCCATCATACCGCTCAGGAAGGAGACGCGTTCTGTCTCCTGAGATGAACGTACTTTGGTGCAAAAAAGTGCAAATCAATCCCAGAACAACAGCAAAGGACCTTGTGAAGATGCTGGAGGAAACATGTACAAAAGTATCTATATCCACAGTAAAACAAGTCCTATATCGACATAACCTGAAAGGCCGCTCAGCAAGGAAGAAGCCACTGCTCAAAAACTGCCATAAAAAAGCCAGACTACGGTTTGCAACTGCACATGGGGACAAAGATCGTACTTTTTGGAGAAATGGTCTGATGAAACAAAAATAGAACTGTTTGGCCATAATGACCATCGTTATGTTTGGAGGAAAAAGGGGGAGGCTTGCAAGCCGAAGAGCCCCATCCCAACCGTGAAGCACGGGGATGGCAGCGTCATGTTGTGGGGGTGCTTTGCTGCAGGAGGGACTGGTGCACTTCACAAAATAGATGGCATCATGAGGAAGGAAAAGTATATGGATATATTGAAGCAACATCTCAAGACATCAGTCAGGAAGTTAAAGCTTGGTCGCAAATGGGTCTTCCAAATGGACAATGACCCCAAGCATACTTCCAAAGTTGTGGCAACATGGCTTAAGGACAACAAAGTTAAGTTATTGGAGTGGCCATCACAAAGCTCTGACCTCAATCCTATAGAAAATTTGTGGGCAGAACTGAAAAAGTGTGTGCGAGCAAGGAGGCCTACAAACCTGACTCAGTTACAGCAGCTCTGTCAGGAGGAATCGGCCAAAATTCACCCAACATTGTGGGAAGCTTGTGGAAGGCTACCTGAAACGTTTGACCCAATTTAAACAATTTAAAGTGTATGTAAACTTCTGACCCACTGGGAATGTGATGAAAGAAATAAAAGCTGAAATAAATAATTCTCCATACTATTATTCTGACATTTCACATTCTTAAAATAAAGTGGTGATCCTAACTGACCTAAGACAGGGAATCTTTACTAGGATTAAATGTCAGGAATTGTGAAAAACTGAGTTGAAATGTATTTGGCTAAGGTGTCTGTAAACTTCCGACTTCAACTGTAAGAATAGTAAAGCCCCCTTTACTGGCTCAAATAACCGCCATATCAGCCTGTTACCAACCCTTAGTAAAGTTTCTGAAAACTTTGTGTTTGACCGGATACAATGCTATTTTACAGAAAACAAATTGACAACAGACATTCAGCAAGCACAGCACTTACACAAATGACTGATGATTGGCTGAGAGAAATGTATGATTAGAAGATTGTGGGAGCTGTTTTGTTAGACTTCAGTGCGGCTTTTGATATTATCGATCATAGTCTGCTGCTGGAAAAAACGTATGTGTTATGGCTTTACACCCCCTGCTATATTGTGGATAAAGAATTACCTGTCTAACAGAACACAGAGGGTGTTATTTAATGGAAGCCTCTTCAACATAATCCAGGTAGGATCAGGAATTCCCCAGGGCAGCTGTCTAGGCCCTTTTCTTTTTCAATATTTACTAACGACATGCCATTGGCTTTGAGCAAAGCCAGTGTGTTTATGTATGCGGATGACTATACACTATACACGTCAGCTACTACAGCGACTGAAATGACTGTTAGTTTCAGAATGGGTGGCAAGGAATAAGCCAGTCCTAAGTATTCCAAAAACTAAAAGCATTGTATTTGGGACTTAATAATTCAGTAAACCCTAAACCTCAACCAAATCTTGTAATAAATCATGTACAACTTTGTTCTAAAGCTATATCCGTACCCATTTAATGCAGTGATCACAATATAGTGGCTATATCCAGCTTGATGAAAATAGCCACAATACAGTGGCTATTTTCCAGAAAAGCCAAAGTTCCAACAGCTGGGCCTAAAATAGTATATAAGAGATCCTACAAAAGATTTTGCTGTGACTCTTATGTGGATGATGTTAAAAATATTTGTTAATCTGATGTGATTAATGAGGAGCATCCAGACGCTGCACTTAATGAATTTATGAAATTGCTTCTTCCAATTATTGATAAACATGCACCTGTTAAGAAACTGACTGTTAGAACTGTTAAGGCTCCATGGATTGATGAGGAATTGAAAAACTGTATGGTTGAAAGAGATGGGGAAAAAGGAGTGGCTATTAAGTATGGCTGCACATCTGACTGGCTTACTTACTGCAAATTGAGAAATTATGTGACTAAACTCAACAAAAAGAAGAATAAACTTTATTATGAAGCCAAGATCAATGATATTAAGAATGATGGAAAAAACTTTGTAGTACTTTAAATGAAATTATGGGCAGAAAGACAAAATCAACTCCATCGTTCATCGAATCAGATGGCTTATTCATCACAAAAACATTTGATGTTGACAATTATTTTAATGATTATTTCATTGGCAAAGTGGGCAAACTTAGGCAGGAAATGCCAACAACGAGCAGTGAGCAATTGTATTCATGCATAAAAAAATACAAATAATGAAAGAAAAGCATTGCAAGTTTGAATTTTGTATTGTTAGTGTGGGAGAGGTGGAAAAATTATAGATATCGATCAATAATGACAAACCTCCTGGCATTGACAACTTAGATGGAAAGCTACTGAGGATGGTAGCTGACTTTATAGCCAAATTTTTTATCTGAGCCTAGAGGAAAGTCTTTGTCCTCAGGCCTGGAGGGAATCCAAAGTAATTCTGCTACTGAAGAGTGGTAATGCGGCCGTCTTACATCAGCTGATGTCACAGAGTGCTGTACAGAAACCCAGTCTAAAACCCCAAACAGCAAGCAATGCAGGTGTAAAAGCACAGTGGTTAGGAAAAACTCCCTAGAAAGGCCAGAACCTAGGAAGAAACCTAGAGAGGAACCAGGCTGTGAGGGGTGGCCAGTCCTCTTCTGGCTGTGCCGGGTACAGATTATAATAGAACATGGCCAAGATTTTAAAATGTTCATAGATGACCAGCAGGATCAAATAATAATAATCCCAGTGGTTGTCGAGGGTGCAACAGGTCAGCACCTCAGGAGTAAATGTCAGTTGGCTTTTCATATCTCTACCGCTCCTGCTGTCTCTAGAGTGTTGAAAACAGCAGGTCTGGGACAGGTAGCATGTCTGGTGAACAGGTCAGGGTTCCATAGCCGCAGGCAGAACAGTTGAAACTGGAGGAGCAGCACGGCCAGGTGGACTGGGGACAGCAAGGAGTCATCAGGCCAGGTAGTCCTGAGGAACGGTCCTAAGGTTCAAACAGCAGACCTATAAGCTTGCTGGCAGTTTTTAGCAAACTGTTCGAAACAATTGTGTTTGATCAAATACAATGCTATTTCTCTGTAAGCAAATCACTCAACATGTACTGCACTGACACAAATTGCTGATGATTGGTTGAAAGAAATCGATAATAAGAAGATTGTGGGAGCTGTACTGTTAGATTTCAGTTCAGCCTTTGATATTATTGACCATAACCTGTTGTTGAAAAAACGTATGTGCTGTGGCTTTTCAACCTCTGCCATAATGTGGATTCAGAGCTATCTATCTAATATAACTCAAAATGTTTTCTTTAATGGAAGCTTCTCTAATGTCAAACATGTAAAGTGTGGTGTACCGCAGGGCAGCTCTCTAGGCCCTCTACTCTTTTCTATTTTTACCAATGACCTGCCACTGGCATTAAACAAGCACGTGTGTCCATGTATGCTGATGATTCAACCATATACGCATCAATAACCACAGTTAATGAAGTCACTGAAACCCTTAACAAAAAATTGCAGTCTGTTTTGGAATGGGTGGCCAGTAATAAACTGGTCCTGAACATCTCTAAAACTAAGAGCATTGTATTTGGTACAAATCATTCCTTAAGTGCTAGACCTCAGCTGAATCTGGTAATGAATGGTGTGGCTGTTGAACAAGTTGAGGAGACTAAATTACTTGGCATTACCTTAGATTGTAAATTATCATGGTCAAAACATATAGATTCAATGGTTGTAAAGATGGGGAGAGGGCTAGCCATAATAAAGAGATGCTCTGCTTTTTTGAAACTTTCCAAAAAGAAAGTTCTGCAGGCTCTAGTTTTGTCTAATCTTGATTATTGTCCAGTGCTGCAAGGAAAGACCTAGTTAAGCTGCAGCTGACCCAGAACGGAGCGGCACATTTTGCTCTTAATTGTAATCAGATGGCTGATATAAATACTATGCATGCCAGTCTCTCTTGGCTAAGAGTTGAGGAGAGACTGACTGCATCACTTCTTCTTTTTATAAGAAACAATGTGTTGAAAATACCAAATTGTTTGCATAGTCAACTTACACACAGCTCTGACACACACACTTTCCCACAAGACATGCCACCATGTCTTGTGGGAACTTACACAGTCTCAAAATCCAGAACAAATTAAAAAAAGAGTACAGGATTATATAGAGCCCTTATTGCTCATTCTCATATTGCTCAAATAAACAGCAAACCTGGTTTCAAAAAACAGATGTAGCAACACCTCCCGGCACAACACCTCTCCCCTATTTGACCTAGATAGTTTGTGTGTATGCATTGATATGTAGGCTACATGTGACTTTAAAGTTTTTTTATGTAGTTCTGTCCTTGAGCTGTTCTTGTCTATTGATGTTCTGTATTATGTCATTCTGTATTATGTTTCATGTTTTGTGTGGACCCCAGGAAGAGTAGCTGATGCTTTTGCAACAGCTAATGGGGATCCTAATAAAATACCACATACCTTTCGGAAAGTATTCAGACCGCTTGACTTTTTCCACATTTTGTTACGTTACAGCCTTATTCGAAAATGTCTGACATTTTTTTCCCCTCATCAATCTAAACACAATACCCCTTAATGACAAAGCAAAAACACGTTTTTAGACATTTTTGCTAATGTATTAAAAATAAAACCTGAAATATCACATTTACAAAAGTATTCAGATCCCTTACTCGGTACTTTGTGAAGCACATTTGGCAGCGATTACAGCCTCCAGTCTTCTTGGATATACGCTACAAGCTTGGCACACCTGCATTTGGGGAGTTTCTCCCATTCTCCTCTGCAGATCCTCTCAAGCTCTGTCAGGTTGGATGGGGAGCGTTGCTGCACAGCTATTTTTAGGTCTCTCCAGAGATGTTAGATCGGGTTCAAGTCCGGGCTCTGGCTGGGCCACTCAAGGACATTCAGAGACTTGTCGCAAAGCCACTCTTGCTTTGTCTTGGCTGTGTGCTTAGGGGCGTTGTAATGTTGGAAGGTGAACCTTTGCCCCAGTCTGAGGTTGTGAGTGCTCTGTAGCAGGTTTTCATCAAGGATCTCTCTGTACTTTGCTCTAATCATCTTTCCCTCGATCCTGACTAGTATTCCAGTCCCTGCCGCTGAAAAACATCCCCACAGCATGATGCCACCACCACCATGCTTCAGCATAGGGATTGTGCTAGGTTTCCTCCAGACGTGACGCTTGGCATTCAGGCCAAAGAGTTCAATTTTAGTTTCAACAGACTAGAGAATCTTGTGTCTCATGGTCTGAGAGTCCTTTAGGTGCCCTTTGGCAAACTCAAAGCGGGCTGTCATATGCCTTTTACTGAGGAGTGGCCTCCGTCTGGCCACTATACCATAAAGGTCTGATTGGTGGAGTGCTGCAGAGATGGTTGTCCTTCTGGAAGGTTCTCCCATCCACACAGAGGAACTCTGGAGCTCTGTCAGAGTGACCATCGGGTTCTTGGTCACCTCCCTGACCAAGGCCCTTCTCCCCCGATTGCCCAGTTTGGCCAGGTGACCAGCTCTAGGAAGTCTTGGTGGAGTCTTGGTGGTTCCAAACTTCTTCCATTTAAAAATGGAGGCCACTGTATTCTTGGGAATCTTCAATGATGCAGACATTTTTTTGTACACTTCCCCAGATCTGTGCCTCGATACAATCCTGTCTCGGAGCTCTACAGACAATTCACTTGACCTCATGGCTTGGTTTTTGTTCTGACATGCACTGTCAACTGTGGGACCTTATATAGACAGGTGTGTGCCTTTCCAAATAATGTCCAATCAATTGAATTGGGGCGGCAGGTAGCCTAGTGGTTAGAGCGTTGGACTAGTAACCGAAAGGTTGCAAGATCAAATCCCCAAGGTAAAAATCAGTTATTCTGCCCCTGAACAAGGAAGTTAACCCACTGTTCCTAGGCCATCATTGAAAATAAGAATTTGTTCTTAACTGACTTGCCTAGTTAAATAAAGGCAAAAAAAACAGGTGAACTCCAATCATTGTAGAAACTTGAGCTACATTTTGAGTCTCACAGCAAAGCGAAGACAGGTTAAATATATATTCTTTTGCACATTTATTTAAAAAACAAACAGAAATACCTTATTTACATGGATGCACCTGGTCAGCAACAATGTTCAGATACGCTGTGGGGTTCAATACCACATAATGACAAAGCGAAGACAGGTTAAATATATATTTTTTTGCACATTTATTAAAAAGAAAAACAGAAATACCTTATTTACATATGTATTTTATGTAAATAAGGTATTTCTGTTTTTCTTTTTAATAAATGTGCAAAAATATATATATTTAACCTGTCTTCGCTTTGTCATTATGTGGTATTGTATGTAGATTGATGAGGTAAAAAAAATATTTTATCAATTTTAGAATAAGGCTGTAACGTAACAAAATGTGGAAAAAGTCAAGGGGTCTGAATACTTTCCGAATGCACTGTATATGGATGTATGATCTCTGTGGTTACTTGTAGTTGTTCATAGTGAACTCTGATGACCCTTTATGCAATTGTCCTTATAGAAATCCGGTCTTATTTCTATTGCACCCAGCCCACCCCCTCCTCAGGTCATCACAGATATAGGATGGTGGCTGGTTTGATCTGATTGGATATCTTAGTTTACTTACTTTGGTTTGGTCTGTGGATTGGTCTGGCCTAGTAGGCAACTCTTTGTTCATACTTTGTCTTGTAAGTTAACCTTAGGATCTACACTCACCGGACAGTTTATTAGGTACAGCCATCTAGTATTGGGTCAGACCCCCCTTTGCCTCCAGAACAGCCTGAATGGATGCACCTGGTCAGCAACAATGTTCAGATACGCTGTGGGGTTCAATCATTGCTCAATTGGTATTAAGGGACCTAACACGTGCCTGGAAAACATTCCCCACCCCAGTACACCTCCGCCATGAATCCATGGACTCATGCTGGCCTCATGCTGCTTACACCAAATCCTGACTCTGCCATCAGCATGGCGCAACAGGGACCCGGATTCGTCGGACCAGGCAATGTTTTTCCACTCTTCAATTGTCCAGTGTTGGTGATTGCATGCCTACTGGAGCCGCTTCTTCTTGTTTTTAACTGATAGGAGTGGAACCCTGTGTGTTCGTCTGATTCAAGATCGACGAGCTGTGCGTTCCCGTGATGCTGTTCTGGACACCACTGTTTTTTGTTTGTCTCACCATTCCCTGTTATCCCTAGATACTGCCGTGCATCAAAAGCGCCCAAAAGAGCAGCCGTTTCTGAGAATGTTTATGGAAGTTAAGCTTCATGCCTTGTATGTGAATCCATTCATTTTCCAAAGTAGGTAACTACGTAGCTGGCCTGTTAGCTTTGTAGCCATGGATTGTGCACCTTCCATTGTTTAGCCACAGAGTTTCTAAACACTGTCTACCTAGCTACAGTAGCTGATTGATGTTTTCCTTTTGCAACCAGGGCAGAGGAAAGCAACATTCACCACCACAAATGCTGTTTACATTGAAATCTATACAGAATGAAGCACTTAAGAAACCTCATGGGAACCCTTAACTTTTTCACTTAATTTAAGGGGCAAATTTAATTTGCCTTAAAATGTTTTGTGAGACTGACTTAAGGTTAAAGATTAAGGGAAAAGTTAAGGGGTAAACTCCTTCAAAAGATGTTTTATGAAACCAGGCCCAAGGGCAAACATGCTGAGGTTACCATGGTAACACACAGAGGAACAGGAGGAGGCTGACCTGAGCAGGAGCTTTTGGACAGACGCCTGAGGGAGTATCTAGAATCCAAACAGCACCTGGCCCACTGAAAATCACAGGTGTCAAGAGTGTGTGTGTTCGTGTGTGTGGAAATACCCCCCCCACTTACTTTTTGAAGTGATTTGTTTGAGAAACATTATGACTGGTTGTGTTCATTGCACATTAAAAGGTAATACATTCAAAAAGTAAGTGGGGAAATATTTCACTTCAAAAAGTAAGTTACCTTCGCACATTCATCGAAAATAATTCCAGCATCCGAACAGTGTACTGTGCACACGCCAACTTTCCTTCAATTCGCATGTGGCTAAAACTATTTCACCGGAGAAAGAATTTTAGCAAGCTAAACAGTGCCCCTCTATCTTACTGTATGTAGCCCATGTCTCTGATGCTGTTTTGTCAAAAGAGTATGGCATGTCATACTCTTTGAGGGCCAGACAGCATCAGATACATGGGTTATACCACGAGCGGAGCATGGTGGGGCCTCAAGCGAAGAAAAAAAAAGATTACTAGTATTTTATTTTATTATGCCCAGCTCACGAGGCTCCTTGATGATGTGAGGCCTGAGGCAAATGCCTCTTCTGCCTAATGGTAAGTCCGCCAAAGTGAGTGTGCGCACGCCTGATTGTTTGTGTGTGTGTGTGCGTGTGTGTGTGCGTGAGTGTGTGTGCGTGTGGAACCTGAACCTAGCCGATCCAGCCCAGTGATGATAGTAATTGAGAGAAATTAGGAGCTGGATTTGAAGAAAATTGAGGACATTTGAAGTGGACATCTGGTTTAAAGATATTAGCATCAAACAGGACAAGCATTAATACTACAGGAGCCTGAGTTAGAAGGTCCACTTAGGACAAACGGCGGTACTGGGGAGTAGGACGGCTTTAATACAAGTTTTCTGGAACAGGGAGAGAGACAAGCAGTGAATAATTGAGAGGGAGAGGGAAAGGCTGATTTGTCTGAAACTGTATGCATTTCCCTCGGATGACCAAAAACAAATCTGTTGTTTTCAACCAAATAAAATAAAATAAAATGTTATTTGTCACATGCCCAAATACAACAGGTGTAGACCTTACCGTGAGATGCTTACTTACAAGCCCTTAACTCTTATTTTCTTAAAACTGCATTGTTGGTTAAGAAAATATTTACTAAATAAAAAAGTAACACAATAAAATAACAATAACGAGGCTATATACAGAGGGTACCGGTGCCGAGTCAATGTGCAGGGGTACAGGTTAGTCGAGGTAATTGAGGTAATATGTACATGTAGGTAGGGGTAAAGTGGCTATGCATAGATAATAAACAGTGAGTAGCAGCACTGGGGGTCAATGCAAATAGTCCAGGCAGACATTTGATAAATGTTCCAGCAGTCTTATGGCTTGAGTGTTGAAGCTGTTAAGGAGCCTTTTGGACCTAGACTTGGCGCTCCGGTACCGCCTGCCGTGCGATAGCAAAGAGAACAGTCTATGACTTGGGTGGCTGGAGTCTTTGACAATTTTTGGGACCTTCTTCTGATACCGCCTAGTATGGAGGTCCTGGATGGCAGGAAGCTTGGCCCCAGTGATGTACTGGGCTGTACGCAGTACCCTCTGTAGCGCCTTACAGGATACTCTTGATGGTGCAGCTGTAAAACTTTTTGTGGATCTGGGAACCCATGCCAAATATTTTCAGTCTCCTGAGGCGTTGTAATGCCCAGTCTTGGTATGTTTGGACCATGATAGTTTGTTGGTGATGTGGACACCAAGGAACTTGAAGCTCTTGACCTGCTCCACTAGAGCCCTGTCGATGAGATTGGGGGCGTGTTCGGCCCTCCTTTTCTTGTAGTCCATGATCAGCTCCTTTGTCTTGCTCACGGTGAGGGAGTAGTTGTTGTCCTGCCACCAGACTGCGTCATCTGTGGATCTGTTGGAGCGGTATACGAATTGGAGTGGGTCTAGGGTTTCCAGGATGATTGTGTTGATGTGAGCCATGACCAGCCTTTCACAGCACTTCATGGCTACAGACGTGAGTGCTACGGCGCGGTAGTCATTTAGGAACGAAATACAAAAATCACTGAAACTGGAGACACTTATCTCCCTCACTAGCTTTAAGCACCAGCTGTCAGAGCAGCTCACAGATCACTGCACCTTTACATAGCCCATCTGTTAATAGCCCAACCAACTACCTCATCCCCTACCGTATTCATTCATTTATCTTGCTCCTTTGCACCCCAGTATTTCTACTTTGCACATTCATCTACTGCACATCTACCATTCCAGTGTTAAATTTCTATATTGTAATTACTTTGCCACCATAGCCTATTTATTGCCTTACGTTCCTTATCTTACCTCATTTGCACACATTGTATATAGATTCGTTTTTTTCTACTGTATTATTGACTGTATGTTTGTTTACTACAATGTGTAATTCTGTGTTGTTGTATGTGTCGAACTGCTATGCTTTATCTTGGCCAGGTCGCAGTTGTAAATGAGAACTTGTTCTCAACTTGCCTACCTGGTTAAATAAAGGTGAAATAAAAAATACATACAAAATAGGCAGGTTGATTTGGCATTCTTGGGCACAGGGACTATGGTGGTCTGCTTGAAATGTAGGTATTACAGACTCGGTCAGGGAGGTTGAACATTTCAGGGAAGACACTTTCCAGTGCTCGGAGTACACATCCTGGTAATCCGTCTGGCCCCACAGCCTTGTGAATGTTGACCTGTTTAAAGGTCTTACTCACATCGGCTATGGAAAGCGTGATCACATAGTTGTCCGGAACAGCTGGTGCTCTCATGCATGCTTCAGTGTTGCTTGCCTTGAAGCGAGAATAAAAGACATTTAGCCCATCTGGTAGGCTTGCGTCACTGAGTAGCTCGCGGCTGGGTTTCCCTTTGTAGTCCTTAATATTTTGCAAGCCCTGCCACATCTGACGAGTGTCAGGGCTGGTGTTGTAGGATTCAATCTTAGTCCTGTATTGAAGCTTTGCCTGTTCAATGGTTCTTTTGAGGGCATGGCAGGATTTCTTGTAAGGGTCCGGATTAGTGTCCTACTCCTTGAAAGCGGCAGCTCCAGCCTTTAGCTCGGTGTGGATGTTGCCTGTAATCCATAGATTCAGGTTGGGATACGTACTGTGGGGTAGATGTTATCAATATACTTATTTATGAATCCGGTGACTGAGGTGGTATACTCCACAATGCCATTGGATGAATCCCGGTACATATTCCAGTCTATGCTAGCAAAACAGTCCTGTAGCTTAGCATCTGCATCATCTGACCACTTCCGTAATGAGTGAGTCACTGGTACTTCTGTCTTTAGTTGTTGGTTGTAAACAGGAATCAGGAGAACATACTTATGGTCAGATTTGCCAAATGGAGGGCGAGGGAGAGCTTTGTACGCATCTCTGTGTGTGGAGCAAAGGTGGTCTAGTTTTTCCCCTTCTGGCTGCATATTCGACATGCTGGTAAAACATTTTTTAAACTGATTTAAATTTGCCTGGATTAAAGCCCCCGGCCACTAGGAGTGCCGCTTCTGGGTGAGAATTTTCTTGTTTGCTTATGGCCTTATACAGCTCATTGAGTGCGGTCTTAGTGCCAGCATCGGTTTATGGTGGTAAATAGACAGCTACGAAAAATATAGATGAAAACTCTTTCGGTAGATAGGGTGGTCTACACAGTGGCGACTCGTCATTCAGGGCAGGTGGGGCAGTGAATTTTTATTTTTTTATTTTGGCATTAATACATGCCACATATCCGTTTGCAAACAATGTAAAAAAATATATAAGAATAAGAATTGAGTTAAAGTTGCATACAAACATGGTCTCTTTTTTGCTTTCTTGAGTAAGGCAGCTCCAAAATGCAGGTGTTTCAGTCTAGCTCAGTGCTTTCTGTGGTGGTGGGGCAGCCAGCGGAAAATACGGAGAGTAAGTATTGGTAATGTTCTCTAGTTACGCCATGATTAGCTCAGTGTTCTGTCACTTGTGGGGACAGTTCATACTTTCACAATTTTAGCTAGCAGTCGTCATCATCTTGAATCAAGTTGACAATCTACTGGCAAATCCTTTTTAATCCTTGCCCTATTAAGAGAAATAATGAAAAGAAATTATAGATAAAACGTATCGGTGCTCATTGGCCATTGGACATAAACATTACACAACAAGTTGGAAACCGCAAATTCAACAATGAGTGCTTTGGAAGGAATCAGTGACAGTGGCTAACTGCAAGCATTGCAAAGCAATCACTTGCCTGCTATTCAGTGGAGTGGCTGTGTTACCTTGGAACTGCGAAAACATGACTTCAGTGAGTTCTAGACAACTGGGAATTCCGAAAAAAATGAGCTCCGACTGCGAAATACGTTTTGAACGGTCAGCCAACTCATAATTGTAAGTCAGGAACTCTGGCCTCTTTCTAGAGCTCCGACCTGAAGATCAATGATGTCATCATGATTCAACTTTGTTTTTTTCCGAGTTCCCAGTTGTCTTGAAAGCAACTAAAATCCAAAGAATGACAGACTTTGATGACAAACTTTGCTGACATAATTTGCCGATGAAGGACCACCACTCCACCGCCGCTCCACGGTCCTGTTCAAGTGAGCACAGCACAACAAGGTGAGTCCAAAAATGTATTGTATGCTGCTGCATAAATGATGTAATATGCCAGGGAGATATGTATACTGTAGCTAAGAAAGTAATACTAAGTGTATGTTGTGTAGTAAGCTGTCCATGTGCCTCACCATAATAATTTGTTCTATTTACCCTTCTTAATTCCGCTGACTGTTCTGACTTGGTGGTGCACATATAGCCTATAACCTGTTTAAGAGAATTTTGTAAGAACTTGTCTGCTTATATGCCCCCTTTATTTATCCTACGGTTCTGACTTGGTGTACAGGGAGAACACTGTAGGAACGGCCCATGTTCTGAATTCTGTCGCTGTACATTTCAAAAGTGCTAAACAAATAGTTATATTGATTACATCCGTCCTAGCTCAGTCAATAATGTCTTAATTGAAATTACATATAGCCTCTTATCCGCTTGTCGTCCCCTTATGCCATAGTTGGTACATCTCAATTGTCATTAGAAACCACATTTGTTTAAGCAAGTCAGCCATATCAGCTATGTTTTTTTTAAAGGCAGTAAAGGTGGCTGAATTAACTGTTTCGCTGCCAGACGGCTCCGCTGATTGCCAGGTGTAGCAGTGGTAAGATGTTGGGACTGCTGTTGGGACAGCTTTATGTAGGCACTAACAGTTTGTGGCCATCGTTTGTCACCGTTGTAGTGCAAATAACGTATTGTTTAGTGTTGTGTTGTGGCTTTGCTGGCATGCATCCCACTTTTATTTAACATTTTTACCACACCAAGATTTACATGCTAAAATCCCCACTGGGTCTACAGCTTATCATGCGAGCAAAACCTTGAGACTTTTTTAATATTAGAGATCTTGCACCAGCTGTTGTTGACAAATAGACACAGACCACCACCCCTCGTCTTACCGGAGGTAGCTGTTCTGTCTTGCCGATGCATGGAAAACCCAGCCAACGGTATATTGTCCATGTCGTTGTTCAGCCACAAGATATTACAGTTTTTAATATCCCGTTGGTAGGATAGTTTTGAACGGAGCTCATCCAGTTTATTTTCCAGTGATTGCACGTTGGCCAAAGGGATGAATGGTAGAGGCGGGTTAATCTTGTTTGAGGTTTAGATTTTTTCTTTAATGAGTCTGACGCAAAGGATACACTGCTGCTCCCGGACCAGGCCCAAATCCCGTCAATCGCATGAAGAGGAGACAGAGATACAGGGGCCGCAGATCCGGGTGCCTTGTGAGAATTTGTCGGCGAGTGGGTAACCCGCCTCTACCATCCGTCCTTTTGGCCAACGTGATCTGATATCCAGAAGCTCTTTTCGATCATAAGAGACGGTAGCAGAAACCTTATGTACAAAATAAGTTACCAACAATGTGAGAAAACACACAAAATAGCATAATTGGTAAGGAGCCCGTAAAACGGCAGCCATCCCCTCTGGCACCATTGTGTCCAACAGAATGACTTCTCAGGGATTGTAATATACTGTTATCCCCTTTCAGATCAATATTCCCCATCACTGCACAGCCTCTACTGGCAGCCGTATAACTCTTTGAGACCTACGCCTTCAAATATTGTTAATAAAGACCCCATTCTCAAGTGCAACAGCAATCACCTTCTCTGTAAAGAAGATCATCAACCCCCTACTCACCTCTGTCCATGCTATCTTCCTTCCACTACTCTATGCGCAAGTTAACGGATGCCAGATTTCCCCGTCTTTCCACAATCTGAACCCAATCAGCCCACGGCCTAAGAATGAAGTAATATGTGAATGTCAGTCTCAGAAGTGTAATAAGACACAGAATGACTGCCACTCAAAGTTATCTCTGCCTGCTGCTATCTGTCTGTAATTAAAAAACAGCACAGGCCCCTTAATACGCAGTCTGTGCTGATAACCCTTTAACTAAAACAGACCTCCTTGTTTCCTGGCAACAATAGAGTCATAATGAGAGAACAATTAATGGGATACAGGAAACAATTAAAGAGTTACATTCCAAAATGCTATTTATCCATTTTCAGAGATGTTGGTAAATTATATTTTATTGTTTAAAGAAATGATGTTGTTTTTTCCCAATCTAATCATGGCATGGGGTTGTTCAATGGCATGCATGTACAGTTGAAGTCGGAAGTTTACATACACCTTAGCCAAATACATTTCAACTCAGTTTTTCACAATTCCTGACATTTAATCCTAGTAAATATTCCATGTTTTAGGTCAGTAAGGATCACCACTTTATTTTAAGAATGTGAAATGTCAGAATAATAGTAGAGAGAATGATTTATTTCAGCTTTTATTTCTTTCATCACATTCCCAGTGGGTCAGAAGTTTACATACACTCAATTAGTATTTGGTAGCATTGCCTTTAAATTGTTTCCTTCCACAAGCTTCCCACAATAAGTTGGGTGAATTTTGGCCCATTCCTCCTGACAGAGCTGGTGTAACAGAGCCAGGTTTGTAAATCCTCCTTGCTCGCACACACTTTTTCAGTTCTGTCCAAAAATGTTCTATGGGATTGAGGTCAGGGCTTTGTGATGGCCACTCCAATACATTGACTTTGTTGTCCTTAAGCCATTTTGCCACAAATTTGGAAGTATGCTTGGGGTCATTGTCCATTTGGAAGACCCATTTGCAACCAAGCTTTAACTTCCTGACTGATGTCTTGAGATGTTGCTTCAACATATCCACATCATTTTCCTTCCTCATGATGCCATCTAGTTTGTGAAGTGCACCAGTCCCTCCTGCAGCAAAGCACCCCCACAACATGATGCTGCCACCCCCGTGCTTCACAGTTGGGATGGTGTTCATCGGCTTGCAAGCCTCCCCCTTTTTCCTCCAAACATAACGATGGTCATTATGGCCAAACAGTTCTATTTTTGTTTCATCAGACCATTTCTCCAAAAAGTACGATCTTTGTCCCCATGTGCAGTTGCAAACCGTAGTCTGGCTTTTTTATGTCAGTTTTTGAGCAGTGGCTTCTTCCTTGCTGAGCGGCCTTTCAGGTTATGTCGATTTAGGACTTGTTTTACTGTGGCTATAGATACCTTTGTACATGTTTCCTCCAGCATCTTCACAAGGTCCTTTGCTGTTGTTCTGGGATTGATTTGCACTTTTCGCACCAAAGTACGTTCATCTCTGGGAGACAGAACGCGTCTCCTTCCTGAGCGGTATGACGGCTGCGTGGTCCCATTGTGTTTATACTTGCGTACTATTGATTATACAGATGAACGTGGTACCTTCAGACGGTTGGAAATTGCTCCCAAGGATGAACCAGACTTGTGGAGGTATACAATTTCTGAGGTCTTGGCTGATTTCTTTTGATTTTCCCATGATGTCAAGCGAAGAGGCACTGAGTTTGAAGGTAGGCCTTGAAATACATCGACAGGTAAACCTCCAATTGACTCAAATGTCAATTAGCCTATCAGAAGCTTCGAAAGCCATGACATCATTTTCTGGAATTTTCCAAGCGTTTAAAGGCACAGTCAACTTAGTGTATGTAAACTTCTGACCAACTGGAATTGTGATAGTGAATTATAAGTGAAATAATCTGTCTGTAAACAATTGTTGGAAAAATGACTTGTTAACAAGAAGTTTGTGGAGTGGTTGAAAAACGAGTTTTAATGACCTAAGTGTATGTAAACTTCCGACTTCAACATTATTTGTTAAAAAAATATATCACTTGATTGGCTACATTTCAGAGAGACAAAACGCAATATATCCGCTTCACGGATATATCCGCTTCACTAAATGCAATATCCGCTTCACTCTTGGTGAAATAAGTAGTACTGCTAGGTTTTACACTGTCAAATGTAACAAATAAGTATGTTTAATAAATAATTGTAAAAATGACACATTTGTGACACCAATATAAAAACAAATAATAATTCAATACAGTAATATGGATATTTTAGTAATTTCGTAGATGCTCTTATCCAGAGCGACTTACAGTAAGTGCATGAATCTTAAGATAGCAAACACAGATCAGTCAAATGTACAGGATATGAACATTCCATACCAGCTAAACAATGGATATATAGCGTTTTGCAAAAGAAAACACATTTGCATCTAAAATCTATGAATTAAAAATCTGAGAACAGTGATATTTTACACACACGAAGGTACCTGTTACAAATCCCTTTCACCCCGTGGTCTAGGGGGAATGGAATAGAGACCCTCAACATATCTTATGCAAATTACTATGGTGAAAAGGAACAGTGAGAACAGAAAACACAGACAACTTAAATCTACCGTCAAACACAAATGGTTTATTTTAAAACACACGGTAAAGTGGTGTGGGGAAAAGGGGCTGAGCTGGACCCAAGGAAAGAAATAGATATCCGAAAACCCCTAAGCTAATCTACCTGCGTCACGAACAGCTAGCTAACTAACTAAGTAAATACAGTGGGTGGTCCGCCTAGTTCTAACTAATGTATTTAACACAGGGTTTCCTACGGGTAATGTATGCCCAAGGGCGTCTTGTCTGGTTATCCCCTTTTCCACCAACAAACAAACAGAAATACAACACCACAGTACATACTCACAGGACAACAGCAACTGGGCTTTAACAAATACTAAACAGAGCTAGAGCTCTGTAGCTACAAAACAAAGAGAGAGAGCTTCCAATACCAGGCAGCTACAAAAACATGCAAGAGCAATACAAGCTAGCACTACAAAACAAGCCAGCTACCAAAACAAGGGAGCGCTACCAATATAAGTCAGCTACTGATCACGCAAGCAAGCAAGCAAGCAATACAACCAGAGTGCTACAAAACAAGAACAAGCTAAAGAGAGAGAGATAACTGACTGGGGTTTTAAACCAAGGGAAAGGGGATGTGATTGGGTAAGGGAAAAGGAGCAGGTGTGTCTTCTGATTGGGACTGATTGGTGATTAATGACGGCTGATGAGTGACACCTGTGATTAGGGCAGAAGGAGAGAAAACAAATACACACACAGGATACCTGTATCCGTAACAGTACCCATAACGAATAATTTCTGATGAAAAAACAAATTTGAAAAATTTGTGGATATAGCGTTTTGGAAATAAATTCTTCAATTTCAGAGTGTAACGGGACAATGTAGTAATTCCTCTGTGTTATTTCTGGTAGTTGTTTTATTTGAATACAGTATATTTCATATTGTGTGTTCCATTATAGATACAATTAATGCTTTCTACTGTATGATTGACATTCAATAAATGGGAGAAGAAGCATCTCTACATATGATGATGGTTGTAACTGTAGGAATGTATGCAGAGATAGCTACAAAACAGTTGTAATCAGGGGATCAGCAGGTCATGCTTGTGGTCTTTTCAGCACATCAAAACCCAGCCTTCCACACACCATCAGCCACTAGACACCATCCTCTCCTATTGTTGCCCAGCTCAAGGCTGCATGATGAGAGGGCTAAAGGTGGAGAAACTAGATTCCTGGGAGACAGACAGAATACATTTTTTTTTAAACGTTTTAAACTTTATTTTACTAGGCAAGTCAGTTAAGAACAAATTCTTATTTTCAATGACTGCTCGGGGATTTGATATTGCAACCTTTCGGTTACAAGTCCAACGCTCTAACCACTAGGTAAGACCAAAGGCAGGGTTTGTGATCTGAGCTTCTCCTCACTCTGGTCAGCCTCGCTCGTCTCTCCCTCCCAGAGCTCCACTCTGATGTTGGGTATACCTTTCTTGATGTGAACATATTGTATCCTTCCTAATTGAGCACAAGTGCTTTTAGAGGAGGGGAAAGTAGGGAAGTGGCTGAGCCTTGTGGCGCCCAGCGACTCATGCAGGGCCATGAGCACTGAGAGGAAGCTGTTGACTGGGGGAGCATAATAAGATAACACAGCCAGACACACTAAACAGGTGTGTCCCTGTCATCTGAAGGGCAGAGAGAGCGAGCGAGAGAGAGAGAGAGAGCATGCTCTGGAGCTCGACTCGACTTAAATAAATAAACCAATGACGAAAAATCCTATCTGCAGTTTCAGATTCTGAAACATGAGCTAAGGCTGTAGATTGGGGAGGTGAATTATTTTCCCTTTTTGGGGCAGTCTGGTCATCAATCAACGAGTGTAATGATTTGGTCTACGTGAGCGATTAGTTTAATTTCATCTCATTGTATGAAGAGAAAAGATGGATCACATTTACCCTTGGAGTGTGGGGGTGGTTAACCCTCAACAGTAAACACATTAGGGTTTGGGGTGAACAGTTACAGTTGGTGGGGAACACTGTCTTCTGCTCTGTGGGTTTGCATTGTGCCTTGGGCATTTACGTGATAAATTTACAGGCTTGATTGGAGGAAAAGTCCACTCATCAGGTGTAAATCAGACTTCAACTTAAATTGATGGATTTTGATAGGGATTTTTTATTATATTGCTTAGATTGACATACAGGTGCATCAATACTCTCTTAAGAATTTTTGAATGGTTGCATTAGGAGACACAGTTTGGCAGTTTTTTGGAATTCAACAGGAGAAACATCCTCAAAATGAGTGATATGGGCACATAGAGGTATTATCACGTGACACACCCACTCACCTCACATCTGGATAAGAACGCCTGCCAAATGACTAGCCGGGCGGGGGTCCATCTACCCTCTCCAGTTTGCGATTCCCTCCGCCAAAATTGGTTAGTGTACCCGACGCGCAATCGCACACTACACTCATTCACACGCTATCAGATACACACGCATTCCATTCACATCCGCACAATTGGTTATTGCTTATCCGTGATTTTGATTGTTTAAGTTGAATGCATTATCGTTGATCTCTGAAGTTTTGCATTTTGTTTGATTTTCTACCCGCGAAATGTGAATCCAATGTTTTTTTCCTTTCTCTTTTGTTATATGAAAAGTTTGGCGTGAATATGGACACGAATCTGCCAGTGTGGACGCCCAGCTAGAATATGACCAGTATGACCTGGGATTTCGTTTAGAGCGTTTATGTGATTGTGTGAACACATTTAATTACTGTTTGTTTGGTTTTTGCTTTTTCGAAATAACTACCTTTTTTTTATATATATAATGGCTATGGACACTATGTAATAAATTCCAGTTAAATTGAAGCCCGTTTTGAAATATTTGTTTTTGTGTGTAATCAGTGGTTTTTTGTTTGCTATCCGGGGTTGTTTGATTTTTTTTGTCAGTTTTAGAAAACTGTCTGGCGCCCGAAATTTTCGTAAAAAGAAATAGAATTTAAGTTAGGGAAGCCGTCACCACTGTTACAATACAATTTGTATAAATAAATATCCTTCCTTACACACTAATCCGCATGCATACACACACTTGAGCACACGACCACATAAAGTGCATTCGGAAAGTACTCAGACCCCTTGACCTTTTCCACATTCTGTTACGTTATAGCCTTGTTCTTATTCTTATTCTAATTTTAGTAAAAAAAAAAAAATTAAATTAAAAATATCACATTTACATAAGTATTGAGACCCTTTACTCAGTACTTTGTTATGTCACCTTTGGCAGCGATTACAGCCTTGTGTCTTCTTGGGTATGACGCTACAAACTTGGCACACCTGTATTTGGGGAGTTTCTCCCATTCTTCTCTGCTGATCCTCTCAAGCTCTGTCAGATTGGATGGGGACCGTCGCTGCACAGCTATTTTAAGGTCTCTCCAGAGATGTTTGATCGGGTTCAAGTCCGGACTCTGCCTGGGCCACTCAAGGGCATTCAGAGACTTGTCCCGAAGTCACTCCTGCGTTGTCTTGGCTGTGTGCTTAGGGTCGTTGTCCTGTTGGAAGGTGAACCTTCACCCCAGTCTGAGGTCCTGAGCGCTCTTGAGCAGGTTTCCATAAAGAATCTCTCTGTACTTTGCTCGTTCATCTTGCCCTCGATCCTGACTAGTCTCCCAGTCCTTGTCACTGAAAAACAGAATATTCCTTCGATCTCACTGTCAACCGTGGGACCTCATATAGACAGGTGTGTGCCTTTCTAAATCATGCCCAATCAATTGAATTTACCACAGGTAGACTCCAATCAAGTTGTAGAAACAAAGATTATCAATGGAAACAGGATGCACCTGAGCTCAATTTCGAGTCTCATAGCAAAGGATCTGAATACTTATGTAAATAAGGTATTTCTGTTTTCTAAAAACCTGCTTTCGCTTTGTCATTATGGGGTAATGTGTGTAGATTGATGGGGAAAATGTTTTATTTAATCAATTTTAGAATAAGGCTATAACGTAACAAAATGGGAAGAGGTCTGAATTCTTTCCCGAATGCACTGTACGTGCACAAAAGTAGATGCTTGCACACACACACACACACACAATTCTACTTGGTTCCTCATCAATACCTGGGAGGATGATGGCGCATAAATCTCGATAACAACTGCTCCTGCGTCCTAAGAGCCGCTGAACTGTTTCCCTTTACTTGCACACAAGCTGTTATTCATCACACACCACATAAACATTTTAAAAAAGTAAAACAAAATAAATTATCCTGAAACCCAGCACCGCAGGCCAAGAGGGAACCGTAGGTGGTTAATTAATAGTTCAGCGACGGTGGAGGAAATGCCAGTCTGAGGCTCACATAAACTGCAAAGGAGCATTGAGGAAATACTAATCAGCCTCCAGGGCCTCAGCGCTCCATTCCCCAGACAATACTGACAGAATGTCACTGCACCCTGCTACATAGGACTGTGGATCTTGGGTCTGAGTACTGTGTGTATGGAATATGGATGACTGGGTCAACAAGGGCCTACAGTACTAGCTAATGTACTGTATGGTCATAACTAAGATGAAAAACATGTAATTACATCAGGCTACATGTAGAATAAATAAGGGTGGGAGACGATCTGTTGTCTGCTGAATATTTATCAAATACATAATACTGTATGGTAAGTATAATTAACATTTAACAACATGGAGCATATTCCACCGCTATCGTTGTATAGTATTAGATACAGTATATTCACTGGAGATGCAGCCATGTCCACTTTCAGACAGGTTAGTGATTGTAAGGAGAAATTAATGCTTACAAATGAAGATATATTTATGCGTAATTCTACTACAGTATAGACTAAAAAAGACACATAGTCCTGCAGTTATTGGTCAGTGTGAATACAGCCTACCCAAGCTATTTCTCAAGTCATAAAAGGCATTCATGTGACAGCCTGAACTGTTTTAAGATGAAGAATACATGTGGTGAACCTTTAAATCATCTCACAGATGTCATTAAAATGAATGAGTCATTAAACTATTATTCTCAGATAATCTTGTGTAGCGCAATCCTCTAGTCAACATCCCTCTTCTCTGTCCCCTGGTCCAATCCTCTAGTCTACACCACTCTTCTCTGTCCCCTGGTCCAATCCTCTAGTCTTACATCCTTCTAATCTGTCCCCTGGTCCAATCCTCTTGTCTACATCCTTCTAATCTGTCCCCTGGTCCTATCCTCTAGTCTACATCCCTCTTCTCTGTCCCCTGGTCCAATCCTCTAGTCTACACCACTCTTCTCTGTCCCCTGGTCCAATCCTCTAGTCTTACATCCTTCTAATCTGTCCCCTGGTCCAATCCTCTTGTCTACATCCTTCTAATCTGTCCCCTGGTCCTATCCTCTAGTCTACATCCTTCTAATCTGTCCCCTGGTCCAATCCTCTTGTCTACATCCTTCTAATCTGTCCCCTGGTCCAATCCTCTTGTCTACATCCTTCTAATCTGTCCCCTGGTCCTATCCTCTAGTCTACATCCTTCTAATCTGTCCCCTGGTCCAATCCTCTTGTCTACATCCTTCTAATCTGTCCCTGGTCCTATCCTCTAGTCTACATCCTTCTAATCTGTCCCTGGTCCAATCCTCTTGTCTACATCCTTCTAATCTGTCCCTGGTCCAATCCTCTTGTCTACATCCTTCTAATCTGTCCCTGGTCCTATCCTCTAGTCTACATCCTTCTAATCTGTCCCCTGGTCCAATCCTCTAGTCTACATCCTTCTAATCTGTCCCCTGGTCCTATCCTCTAGTCTACATCCTTCTAATCTGTCCCCTGGTCCTATCCTCTAGTCTACATCCTTCTAATCTGTCCCCTGGTCCTATCCTCTAGTCTACATCCTTCTAATCTGTCCCCTGGTCCAATCCTCTAGTCTACATCACACTACTCTGTCCCTTCATGTGCCTTCTGCCTCTATCCAACTAGCCTCGTCCTTTCTCTCATCACTTACTGTGTATTACATCTTTCCTTTTATTTTCTCTTCAACCTTCTCAACAGCTACGGCAATGATTGTTTCTTTCCCTCATCCCTGTGTCCTTGTGTTTTTAGATCAGCATCATGTCCATGCTGGGTGTCTGACACTTCCACTGCCTACAGCCTCTCACTTTGACAATCTGTTCTGTTCACCTTCTCCCCTTGCCTTGTCCCCTACCCCTACACCCTCCTCCTCCCCTCAACCCCCTTCCCTCGACACAGAGGGCCTTCATAGGAGTTTATGTTAAGATATGATGCCAAACATTTAAATACACAGTTCAAGCGGTCTTCGACAATGACAAATGCTACAGACGATTTGATTTGAGATTTATGTACCTCTCTCCAGCTCTTTCCCTCTCCCTCTCTCTCTCCCTCCATCCCTCCCTCCCTCTCTCTCTCTCCCTCTCCTATTCTCTCTCGCTCTCTCCCTCTCTCCCTATCCCTCCCTCTCTCCCTCTCTTATTTACTGTTTTACAGGTCGGTTCCATGTCTGACATTTGGGGACAGGACCAGTCCAGTTTAAATTCCACCACCAGAACTCCCCTCTCCTGTCTCTACCTGTCCCTCAGAGGAGCACCAAATGGGTCTGATTCAGAGAGGCCCATGCCAACCTACATCAAACACACACAGCACAGAAAGCCAGCCATCCAGTCACCTGCACTAATCCTCAGGATAAATAAACCATGCGCAGAGCAGATTCGTGCAGCCAGCACAGAGCTATTTTCAGACACACTGTTTTTCTACCACGTCCGAAATGTATTCATAAAGAGCATTTTCCCCTCTCTCTCTCTCTCTCGCTCGCGTCTGGGCAAATAGAGAGTGTTTGAGCAACACCACTGATCTCTCATCTGTAGGTCGGTTTCAATGAGGGGTTTGGATAGGGTTATCAGACTGTGCTAAGGCATGAAAGGGTAAGCTTAGAATCAATGTTAGAGAAATGCCTTCATACAGTTTAAACTTCTGCACTTCCTTGGATGTGTTTTCTATGCCGTCTATAATCTATTTTGCTGTATTTTATGAAGAATTGGAAAGCAAATAAAATAAAAAATATATTGTCCCTCTTGGTCGGTTTGAGTCATGAAGGTGTGTGTGAGTGTGCGCGAGTATGTGTGTGTGCAAGTGTGTGTGTTTGTGCCTGTGTGTGCTTGCATGGGCATGCATATGCCTGAGTGTGTATGTGTGTGCGCCTGTCAGCATATGTAAACATACAATTACATGCACTCTCCCATCACCTCCACTTTCCTGGTCTATTTGGCTGGCCCAGTGCTGACATCTGGGCTTTAGCTAGCCTATAGCATTACTTCCTTACTCTCCTTCATAAGCTTTATGAGTATTCATCCACTGCTTTAGGTAAATCTTCACAATCGATCAAACTTCTGAGATGGTCAGCACTAAATACACTATATTCAGCAGAGGGAATGAAACTCATTTGGTAAAGCATGCATGGCTCATCACAAAGGCAGAAGGGATCACCTTCAGTGCTGCCCCTTAAGTGATTTCACATGCTCCTAAAATGTCCACCTCACCTCTCTTGGCCAAGACGTCTTTTTTAGAAAACCTGGCGCTCAGGAAACAAGGGATAAAGAGGGATGCCAGGGGAAGGCGAGAAGGAGGGAGAAGGGCGGAGGATATAGAGAGCGCAGCATGAAAAGATTATGAGAATTGTCATGCCCATGGGGGTGATGTGAAGGGGATGCACAATGCAGTGGTCGAAATGGAGAGATGAGGACATTTTTTTACAGAAAAAAATAAAAATAAAAGAGAAAAATAGAGAGGGAGAATGGAGGGATAAACATCGCTCGAGGGCCTGAGTGTGAGGAGTTGTGACAGGGTCCTGATGCCCAGGAGGTCTCTGATCCTGCCTGGTGATGATGTGTCACTGGGTGTGAACACAACAGAACAGAACAGAGCAGCTCGTGAGGAATGCAGTGCTTCTTGTTCGACTTGCCAGTGGGAGGGGGGGGCTCATTCTCTAGTCTGGTTCCTCTTGTCTCAATCTTTAAAATGTTTCTCGGTTATCAACCTAAGGGTAATCTCGGCACTCAGAACCAAATTAGCTAAGGCTGTCACGAGAGACAAACCTAAAAGAGATCCCAATTCACCTACATTCATCCCAGGTTATTATTTTAGGGAGGTTCAGGACAGGGCTGAAGGGTTTCCTCGAACAGATGGCTGTAAAAAGAAACACCACTTCAGCCAGACTACATTGGATTGAATAGAGAGGATCTGATGTGTGCCGGGGGTGCATGATGCACTCACAGTCTCACAGCCACTCTTCAACACGTCACAAAGCATGTTGCAAGTCTGACTTAGTTTTGTTAATTATTAATAGCTTTCACACAGTGCTTTTGTTTCACCACAATTAAGATGGGATTTGATGATGTAACAGGCAACAGCACATTTGTATTTGTATTTGTATTTATTATGGATCCCCATTAGTTCCTCCCAAAGCAGCAGCTACTCTTCCTGGGTTCCAGCAAAATTAAGGCCATTTATACAATTTAAAAAACATTACAATACATTCACAACACACTGTGTGCCTTCAGGCCCCTACTCCACCCCTACCACATATCCACAGTAATAAATCAATGTGTACGTATAGTGTGTATGTTATCGTGTGTGTGTATGCATGTGTTTGTCCAATGTTTGTGTTTCTTCACAGTCCCAGCTGTTCCATAAAGGTGTTTTTTAAATCAAATTTTACTGCTGGCATAACTTACTTGATGTGGAATAGAGTTCCATGTAGTCATGGCTCTATGTAGTACTGTGTGCCTCCCATAGTCTGTTCTGGACTTGGGGGACTGTGAAGAGACCTCTTGTGGCATGTATTGTGGGGTATGCATGGGTGTCCGAGCTGTGTGCCAGTAGTTTAGACAGACAGCCCGGGGGCATTCAACATGTCAATACCTCTCACAAATATAAGTAGTGATGAAGTCAATCTCTCCTCCACTTTGAGCCAGGAGAGATTGACATGCATATTATTAATATTAGCTCTCTGTGTACATCCAAGGGCCAGCCGTGCTGCCCTGTTCTGAGCTATTTGACATTTTCCTAGGGCCTGTAGGACCTGCCTTGTTGATAGTGTTGTTAAGAAGGCAGAGCATCGCTTTATTATAGACAGACATGCAGCTACTACTGCGTCAATATGTTTTGACCATGACAGTTTACAATCTAGGGTTACTCCAATTAGTTTAGTCATCTCAACTTGCTCAATTTCCACATTATTTAGTACAAGATTTAGTTGAGGTTTAGGGTTTAGTGAGTGTTTTGTTCCAAATGCAATGCTTTTAGTTTTAGAAATATTTAGGGCTAACTTATTCCTTGCCACCCACTCTGAAACTAACTGCAGCTCTTTGTTGAGCATACATAGACACTCTGGCTTTACTCAAAGCCAGTGGCATGTCGTTAGTAAACATTTAAAAAAGCAAGGGGTCTAAACAGCTACCCTGGGGAATTCCTGATTCTAACTGGATTATATTTGAGAGGCTTCCATTAAAGAACACTCTCTGTGTTCTGTTAGACAAGTAACTCTTTATCCACATTATAGCAGGGGGTGTAAAGCCATAACACATACGTTTTTTCCAGCAGCAGACTATGATCAATAATGTCAAAAGCTGCACTGAAGTCTAACAAGACAGCCCCCACAATAATTGTATCATCAATTTCTCTCAGCCAATCATCAGTCATTTGTGTAAGTGCTGTGCTTGTTGAGTGTATTTCCCTATAAGCATGCTGAAATTGTTTACTGTGAAATAGCATTGTATCTGGTCAAACACCATTTTTTCCAGAAGTTTACTAAGGATTGGTAACAGGCTGATTGGTCGGCTATTTGAGTCAGTAAAGGGGGCTTTACTATTTTGGGTAGCGGAATGACTTTATCTTCCCTCCAGGCCTGAGGGCACACGCTCTCTAGTAGGCTTAAATTGAAGATGTGGCAAATAGGAGTTGATAGACAACAATACTTTTTTCCCCTCTTTCACACTGACTTTACAGAATTCAAAAGTACAATTCTTGTCTTTCATAATTTGGTCCAATATACAGTTGAAGTCGGAAGCTTACATACACTTAGGTTGGAATCATTAAAACTCGTTTTTCAACCACTCCACAAACTTCTTGTTAACAAACTATCGTTTTGGCAAGTCAGTTAGGACATCTACTTAGTGCATGACACAAGTAATTTTTCTAACAATTATTTACAGACAGATTATTTCACTTATAACTCACTGCGTCACAATTCCAGTGGGTCAGAAGTTTACATACACTAAGTTGACTGTGCCTTTAAACGCTTGGAAAATTCCTAATTGACATCATTTGAGTCAATTGGAAGTGTACCTGTGGATGTATTTCAAGGCCATACCTTCAAACTCAGTGCCTCTTTGCTTGACATCATGGGAAAATCAAAAGAAATCAGCCAAGACCTCAGAAAAAAATTGCAGACCTCCACAAGTCTGGTTCATCCTTGGGAGCAATTTCCAACCGTCTGAAGGTACCACGTTCATCTGTACAAACAATAGTATGCAAGTATAAACACCATGGGACAACGCAGCTGCCATACCGCTCAGGAAGGAGACGCGTTCTGTCTCCTAGAGATGAACGTACTTTGGTGCGAAAAGTGCAAATCAATCCCAGAACAACAGCAAAGGACCCTGTGAAGATGCTGGAGGAAACAGATACAAAAGTATCTATACCCACAGTAAAACAAGTTCTATATTTACATAACCTGAAAGGCCGCTCAGCAAGGAAGAAGCCACTGCTCCAAAACCGCCATAAAAAAGCCAGAATACTGTTTGCAACTGCACATGGGGACAAAGAACATACTTTTTGGGCAAATGTCCTCTGGTCTGATGAAACAAAAATAGAACTGTTTGGCCATAATGACCATTGTTATGTTTGGAGGAAAAAGGGGGAGGCTTGCAAGCCGATGAACACCATCCCAACCGTGAAGCACGGGGGTGGCAGCATCATGTTGTGGGGGTGCTTTGCTGCAGGAGGGACTGGTGCACTTCACAAAATAGATGGCATCATGAGGAATTGAAAATGATGTGGATATATTGAAGCAACATCTCAAGACATCAGTCAGGAAGTTAAAGCTTGGTCGCAAATGTATCTTCCAAATGGATAATGACCCCAAGCATACTTCCAAAGTTGTGGCAAAATGGCTTAAGGACAACAAAGTCAAGGTATTGGAGTGGCCATCACAAAGCCCTGACCTCAATCCTATAGACAATGTGTGGGCAGAACTGAAAAAACATGTGTGAGCAAGGAGGCCTACAAACCTGACTCAGTTACACCAGCTCTGTCAGAAGGAATGGGCCAAAATTCACCCAACTTATTGTGGGAAGCTTGTGGAAGGCTACCCAAAACGTTTGACCCAAGTTAAACAATTGACAGGCAATGCTACCAAATACTAATTGAGTGTATGTAAACTTCTGACCCACTGGGAATGTGATGAAAGAAAAAAAAGCTGAAATAAATCATTCTCTCTGCTATTATTCTGACATTTCACATTCTTAAAATAAAGTGGTGATCCTAACTGAACTAAGACAGGTAATTTTTACTTGGATTAAATGTCAGGAATTGTGAAAAACTGAGTTTAAATGTATTTGGCTAAGGTGTATGTAAACATCCGACTTCAACTGTATTTGGATGTGTAGTGTCAGCGTTTGTTGCTGGCATGTCATCCCTAAGTTTGCTTATCTTGCCAATGAAAAAGTCATTAAAGTAGTTTGCAATATCGTGGGCTTTGTGATGAATGAGCCATCTGATTCAATGAATGAAGGAGCCGAGTTGGCTTTTTTCCCAAAAAAATTCATTTAAGATGCCCAAAGCTTTTTACTCACATTCTTTATATAATTTATCTTTGTTTCATAGTGTAGTTTCATTTTCTTTTTCTTTTTATTTAGTTTAGTCACACGACTTCTTAATTTGCAGTACATTTGCCAATCAGCTGGGCTCCCAGACTTAATTGCCATACCTTTTGCCTCATCCTTCTCAATCATACCATTTTTTTTATTATTCATCAATCCAAAGGGATTTAACAGTTTTAACAGTCATTTTCTTAATGGGTGCGTGCTTATTAGTAACTGAAATAAGTTGTTTCATAAATGTGTCAAGTGCCGACCAGCAAATATTCTTTACATCATCAACATATGAATCACTACAAAACTTATTGTATGACCTCTTATACACTATATTAGGCCCAGCCTTTGGAACTTTGGTTTTCCTAGATATGGCTACTATATTGTGATCACTACATCCTATGGATTTGGATACTGCTTTAAAGCAAATATCTGCAGCATTAGTAAAGATGTGATCAATACATGTTGATGATTTAATTCCTGTGCTGTTTGTAACTACCCTGGTAGGTTGACTGACAACCTGATCCAGGTTGCAGGCACTGGTTACAGTTTGAAGTTTTTTCCTGAGTGGGCAGCTTGCTGATAGCCAGTCAATATTTAAATCACCTAGAAAATATACTTCTCTGTTGATATCACATACATTATCAAGCATTTCACACATGCTATCCAGACACTGACAGTTAGCACATGGTAGTCTATAGCAGCTTCTCACAAGAATGGGTTTTAGGTGAGGCAGATTAACCTATAGCCATATTACTTCAACAGTATTTAACATTAGATCGTCTCTAATCTTTACAGGAATGTGGTTCTGAATATAGACCGCAACACCGCCTCCGTTGGCATATCTGTCTTTTCGGTAGATGTTATAACCATGTATTGCTACCACTGTATCATCAAAGGTATTATCTAAGTGAGTTTCAGAGATGTGAATATCTGTTACAAGCAAGTTATTGACTTCATGGACCTTGTTTCTTTGGCTACATATGTTAATATGGGCTATTTTTAGCACTTTTCTGGTTTGCTTGATTGTTTTTAATGCTTTACTGGGAAGCTTATCAGAGGTAGACTTACTCATGTTATTTACATTGGAGCTGATAATGCAGGGTGAGCTGCATAAAGTGGTCTTTCTACTATTGCACACGGCCTCAGTACTAACAGTGTAACTCCGGTTTATAGGCTCATGATTACTGTTTACAATAGCTGTAGGATAAACAGATGTATTCAGTGCAATTAGGGGTACATAAATGAAATTACTTACATTGTGTTTGCCAATGCCCCTAAAATCATGTACATTTGATGCAGCATTTTGACGACTCATTGTCACAATGGTAGGGATTAACTGAGCTGGTCTTGGATCATTTACCACTCATTGTTTCAACGCAGCCTTGAAATTTGTGGACAGAGTCCAGGAGCCAAGATGATTTGGATGGACTCCGTCATTTCCACAGCAAAGATCAACAGTTGTTTTTGTGAGGAAGCCAACAATTTGTTGCTTTGCACTTGTCTATCACCGAAAAACTTATCAAGGAAAAGGTTGTTGCCAGCATCGACATGACAGACAGAGTGTGATCAGAGGAAGTAATAGCACAGCTGTCATGGCATGCAAGTGAGCATTTCGTTGGATGGTGTATACCATGTGTATCCTGTACACAGGACTAACACAACTTTAAACTTGGTTCCCTGCTTTTGACAAACAAGAGAGAGGGGCCGACCAGCAGAGCATGAGGCAGAGCTCCCCAGAGTAGGATTCTCTCTCTCTCTCTCTCTCTCTCTCTCTCTCTCTCTCTCTCTCTCTCTCTCTCTCTCTCTCTCTCTCTCTCTCTCTCTCTCTCTCTCTCTCTCTCTCTCTCTCTCTCTCTCTCTCTCTCTCTCTCTCTCTCTCTCTCTCTCTCTCTCTCTCTCTCTCTCTCTCTCTCTCTCTCTCTCTCTCTCTCTCTCTCTCTCTCTCTCTCTCTCTCTCTCTCTCTCTCTCTCTCTCTCTCTCTCTCTCTCTCTCTCTCTCTCTCTCTCTCTCTCTCTCTCTCTCCTCTAGGCCAATTATCCATGATCATTTCCTTCAACCCTCAGTCATTGACAGCCAGGAAGGGTGGAGGATTCACTCAATGACTCTGTAATTGCTGCCTCTTTATCATGTATGCTTATTCATTTGGAAATCGCTTCGCAATTTACACTCTTTCTCAAAACACTTTGATTGTGGATATGAATATCTCAGGCAAATATGTTTCCAAGTTGCTTCTCGCAGTAGCGCACTATCATTATGTCTTAATAACCTCACTTACACCCAGGGGGTATGTTTGGGTACCGACATGAATAATGCAAATCAGCCGAAAGTGGATGATTCAAAAAGTACGAGAGGAAAGTAATTTATCTCCTTATATTGACATGTACATTGGGCTATTGCTTTGAAGATAACCCTTCAAATAAATCAATAGTCTAAGAATGAGGTCGTTATCATAATAACTATCTAGGAAGGATGATTTTCTAAACTTTTAATTAAATGAGTGGTTTTTTCCTGGTCAACACCAGTCAGTTTTTAATCAGATGCAATTGGGCCTACCACTATTCCACATCATTGGATTGGTTGTTAAAATGTAGGCTACAAGCATCCATCTCCCCAGGCACTTCCTGCAATATATAATCTCCATCCCAGTGATTGGCATTTCATAATGGAATAAACAATTCACAATTAAGATAAAATATCACTTGACCTCAACACTCTGTGCACAATCTGGTTGAATCAACATTGTTTCAATGTAATTTGTCAACGTATTGTGACGTGGAATCTACGTGGAAAATACATTAACGTAAACTGTTGTTTTGAGGGTGAAATTTCAACCATATGTCATCATGGTAAACACATTTTAACATAGACAAACCTTGTACTAAATATGTTGAATTTGTACCTTTAAAACAACGTCAGATTTTCCACTATCATAAAAAAAACACTAGGCTGGGCAGCACCTACTGGAGAATGTATCTATCTACAGCAGTGGTCGCCAACCGATTGGTCGATCTTCAAGGCATTCCTAGTCGATCACCAAATATTTCTGTAGAAAAGCCAACGAACGATAAAGGATTGCGCTCCTTTTTTAAATCGTGTTGAGCTGTTGCCGGTAGGTGCACTTGATTTAAAAGTCCTGTGCACCGGGTAAGCAAAGTGTTCCCATGAGACAATCTCCGCCTAGCTGGCGGACTGGCAAATCTGTAACTAAATCAAGTGCACCTACTGCGCTGCCCAATCGGATAGCTCAAATCACCGCGGCTACAGAGCTTCCATGACTCTGGCCATAGCCAAGTTTAATATGCTACTAGCCTACGTAAGATTTAATTACTTATAAAACCATGACCACAGAGAGACTGTCAACGAATACAGCAAAGAGCTGCTGTTTTTATGAGTGAGTTCATGTTTAAGTTTATATTCAGCACTGTCACAGTTTTTATTCAACACTATTATAAAACGCGCTTCTCCGTACTTCCGCTCGGGCTGCATCTGCAATGAACGAGTAGCCAAGTATCGATATCCCTGCGTTTGATTATTACTAGCAGCTCGTTGTGTCGATTTTAAAATGAAGGAATATTTAACTTTCTCTGGTCATAGGAACAACATGAATTTGTGCTTGAGGCAGATGCGGTGTGACTCGAGTTTCGCCATCAGGTGGAAGATGGTGTCCTCTCTCTGGTCAGTCTCACCGGAGGAAAGGAATGAGAGAGCATTGACTGTGAGAGGAGGTTGGGAAATAGTTTTGAACATCATCCAACTTGGAATTCCAAGTCGGAAGCTCTGACTTTTCAACCTGAAGATCACTGACGTCATGATTTGACCTCGTTGACCATCAGATGCAGGTACCAACAGTCCAGTAAAATAAAAAGCAAATGATTTCAATTCATGCTCCACAGTGCCTCACAAGTGCTAAACCAACTGATATATTTTGTTAACAAATCTCGAGTTTTGAAATATAATATGGTCTGATTAACAATATTGGCAGGCCAATCATATAGCCAATATGCTGTGATAATGTATTAGGCCTACTGCCCAAACCTCATTCCTACAAAACTGTTTGTGTGAGGTTAATGTAATCTAATGTAAAAAATAAAATCTGAGCAGTAGATCTCAGCTTGCTTTTGACTGCGAAAGTGATCTTGACTCAGAAAAGGTTGGTGACCACTGATCTACAGCTACCCTTTGGTCTCACATCCAGGGTTCAGATAGAAATGTGAGTTATAGATCTGTCATGCTTATTGAAAGCAAGTCTACGAAGCAGTAGATCTGTTCTATGTGTGTTATTTCTATGCGTCCCATTCTTAAGTTTTTTTTTTTTTCTGCTTTTACTTTCGGTTTTGTACACCAGCTTCAAACAGCTGAAATTGCAGTATTTTAGGTTATTTAAAATATATTTCACAGCGGTTTAAATGGTACAATGATTCTCTACACTATATTGAAATTATGCGAACTATAAGAATTTTAGCAACCAGGAAATGGTCGGAGAAATGGTCAGAGGAAATGTGTGCAATAATAGTGGTTAACATTATTTTTGAATGACTACCCCATCTCTGTGCCCCACACATACAATTATCTGTAAGGTCCCTCAGTCGAGAAGGGAATTTCAAGCACAGATTCAACCCCAAAGACCAAGGAAATGTTCCAATGCCTCGCAAAGAAGGGCACCTATTGGTAGAAGGGTGAAAATAAATAAAAAAACAGACACTGATTTTCCCTTTGAGCAAGTTATCAATTACGCTTTGGATGGTGTATCAATACACCCAGTCACTACAACGATACAGGCTTCCTTCCTAACTCAGTTGCCGGAGAGGAAGGAAACCGCTCAGGGATTTCACCATGAGGCCAATGGTGATTTTAAAACAGTTAGAGTTTAATTGCTGTGATAGGAGAAAACTGAGGATGGATCAACAACATTGTACTTACACCACAATACTAACCTAAATGACAGAGTGAAAAGAAGGAAGCCTGTACAGAATACAAATATTCCAAAACATGCATCCTGTTTGCAATAAGACACTAAAGTAAAACTGTAAAAAATGTGACAAAGAAATGAACTTTTTATCCTGAATACAAAGCGATATGTTTGGGGCAAACATCACTTAGTACCACTTTTCATATTTTCAAGCATGGTGGAGAGTTGGGCAAAGTCGATCTGCAAGATTCTTAATAAATGCTTGTTTGATTTAATGGCGCTCACCATACAAGAAGTGACAGCACAATTGAGCACGACTAGAGATCAAGTCACACAGTAAATATAAGGGCCACTAGATGTCTTGTGATAGATTACATACAATCCTTGAAAGATTACCAGATGCAATTTCCTGAGAGCCACGCCAGTCTTCAAAGGGGAGAGAAATCTCTCTCTCTCTCAGGAGTGCTGAGAGGACAGTAGGGGAGTGGAACAGGACAGTGTCGGCCTGCCGGTGTTTTTAATTTTAAAGATGTATTAAAGAGAAAAGACTTAAAAAAACACTCTGCTCCTAAAATTGTCTCTTAAATAAAAAATCAAAAGGTTACTTTGAGCCTTGGGTACTTGTGATGCTAACTTATGAAATACAATGAGCATACAAACATTAGGAACACCTTCCTAATTTTGAGTTGCACCCCCTTTTGCCTTCAGAACAGCCTCAATTCGTAGGGGCGTGAAAAACCCAGCAGCGTTGCAGTTCTTGGCACACTCAAACGGTGAGCCTGGCCCCTACTACCAAACCCCGTTCAAAGGCACATAAATATTTCGTCTTGCCCATTAACCCTCTGAACGGCACACATACACAATCCATGTCTAAATTGTCTCAAGGCTTAAAAAATCATTCTTTAACCTGTCTCCTCCCCTTCATCTACGCTGATTGAAGTGGATTTAAAAAGGGATCATAGCTTTCACCTGGATTCACCAGGTCAGTCTATGTCATGGAAAGAGCAGGTGTTCCTAATGTTTTGTACACTCAATGTACATACACTCAACAAGACAGTTGTGATACTGTGCATGCCAGTGTATGAGTAAAGATTATATATGATAAATTAATATTGCATAATAGATATCACAACCTCTCAAGACCACTTGCGTGTTGTAAGCCATGATTGGGAAAGTGCATAGTTCATTTCACATTAGTGAAAATGGCAAAGATGAATGCATACTGTGCAGTATAATGACAAAATATTCCTTGGCACAGCTGCTATAAGGGACTTGATATGCTCTGTCAATCATCATTATAGGAAAACTACTGTAGCTCTCTTTTTCTCTCTCTCCTCCATAACTGTCCTCTGGTGAGATATCACACGGTGTCCAAGACAATTCAGAATTTTATCAAAACTAAACAATGGGGCAGTGAGAAGAGCATAAAGGCAGTGTACTCTCCAAGACTGAAAATGAATGTCAGATTCCTGAGAGACTATTGTTGTTGAAGTAGCAGTAGCTAGCTGCAGTAAATACAGAACAAACGTTTACGGTGCCACCAACATATACCATCCATTACATACAGTATCCCACAACTCTATGTAATGTCTCCCTTCAACATGCATCTTTCATCCGCTCTCTACCACATATTCCACATCCACTTCCCACATGCATCTTTGAACACCAAGTCTCTGAGGATAGAGCCACACAGTATGCCGTGCCAGCCACTCTACAGTACAAACGCTGTTTGAAGGAATTAACAAACATATTACAAAAAAGTTTGTTTCTTTTCTGTTTGTTGCCAGAGCTCTCAAACAGCAGCTGTGGACATGGTGAGTGATCAAGAGGGCATTCCTGCTTGGTTGAGTCACACAACACAATTGGGCCACCACGCTCATTAAAGCAATACATTTAATTAATTCATTGTGAAATAGGTCAATTTTGACATTGAGGTGCAGTCAAATACACTAGGAACAGACTCGGGAGGCAGACTGGAGATTCACATACTGTATTATACAATTTTTGGGAGCTACAGTAATAGCAGCTTCTGTTTTTCCTCTCTTTGGTACATAAAACTATTGTCTTGAAAGATGATCTGAGGTCTTCAGGTAACTTACCACTTGGAAGTCCTCGGCTCTGCACTCGGCCCCCCGGAAGTGACACGCCAGCAGTATTTCCTTGATGTCATGTCCTGTGCGGTCGTAGAACTCACGCATGTTGAAGGGGCGGGGTTTGAAGTTGTGGAAGTCAGCTTTGACCTTCAGGGTCTCCAGAACACTTTCCTCCACCAAATGGGTGTCCCTGATCTCATACCTAGAGAGGGAGCAAAAGAGAGAGAGAGAGACATAAAGAAAGCGAGAAGGAAGAAGTCCAAAAGAGGGAGTTTTATTAGTCTAGTCACAAACGTTCAATTTCAGCATATTCAAACATGCTATTCCTCTTCCCACTCTTTAATACCTTCAAGCAGACTACCATAGTCCCTGTGCCCAAGAACGCCAAGGTAATCTGTCTGTAGCCATGAAATGCTTTGAAAGGCTGGTCATGGCTCACTTCAACACCATCATCCCAGACACTCTGGACCCACTCCAATTTGCATACCGCCCCAACAGATCCACAGATGATGCAATCTCTATTGCACTCCACACTGCCCTCTCCCACCTGGACAAGAGGAGAATGCTGTTGATTGACCATAGCGCAGCGTTCAACACCATAGTGCCCATAAAGCTGATCACTAAGCTCAGGACCCTGGGACTAAACACCTCCCTCTGCAATTGGATCCTGGACTTCCTAGTGGTCCGCCCCAGATGCTGAGGGTAGGCAACAACACATCCTCCACGCTGACCCTCAACACGGGGCCCCTCAGGGGTGCGTGGTTAGTCTCCCACTGTACACCCTGTTAACCCACGACTGCGTGGGTGCGCATGACTCCAACACCATCATTAAGTTTGCTGACGACACGGTGGTAGGCCTGATCAAGATGACGATGAGGCAGCCTGTAGGGAGGTCAATAACTTGCCAGTGTGGTGCCAGGACAACAACCTCTCCCTTAATGTCAGCAAGACAAACAAGCTGATTGTGGATTACAGAAAACGGAGGGCAGAGCACGCCTCCATCCACATCGACAGGTCTGTAGTGGAGCGAGTCAAGAGCTTCAAGTTCCTAGGTGTCCACATCACTAAGGAATTATCATGGTCCACACACACCAACACAGACGTAAAGAAGGCACGACAATGACTCTTCCATCTCAGGAGGCTGAAAAGATTGCGCATGGTCCTTCAGATCCTCAAAAAGTTCTACACCTGCACCATTGAGAGCATCTTGACTGGCTGAATCATCGCTTTTCATGGCAACTGCTTGGTATCTGACTGCAAGGTGCTACAGAGGATAGTGCGGAAGGCCCAGTACATCACTGGAGCCGAGCTCCCTGCCATCCAAGATCACTATACCAGGCGGTGTCAGAGGAAGACCCAAAAAATTGTCAAAGACTCCATCCGCCCAAGTCATAAACGGTTCTCTCTGCTATCGCACGGCAAGCGGTACCAATGCAGCAAGAGTGGAACCAACAGGACCGTGAACAGCTTCTACCCCGAAGCCATAAGTCTGCTAAATACACTGCTCAAAAAAATAAAGGGAACACTAAAATAACACATCCTAGATCTGAATGAATGAAATAATCTTATTCAATACTTTTTTCTTTACATAGTTGAATGTGCTGACAACAAAATTACACAAAAATTATCAATGGAAATCAAATGTATCAACCCATGGAGGTCTGGATTTGGAGTCACACTCAAAATTAAAGTGGAAAACCACACTACAGGCTGATCCAACTTTGATGTAATGTCCTTAAAACAAGTCAAAATGAGGCTCAGTAGTGTGTGTGGCCTCCACGTGCCTGTATGACCTCCCTACAACGCCTGGGCATGCTCCTGATGAGGTGGCGGATGGTCTCCTGAGGATCTCCTCCCAGACCTGGACTAAAGCATCCGCCAACTCCTGGACAGTCTGTGGTGCAAGGTGGCGTTGGTGGATGGAGCGAGACATGATGTCCCAGATGTGCTCAATTGGATTCAGGTCTGGGGAACGGGCGGGCCAGTCCATAGCATCAATGCCTTCCTCTTGCAGGAACTGCTGACACACTCCAGCCACATGAGGTCTAGCATTGTCTTGCATTAGGAGGAACCCAGGGCCAACCGCACCAGCATATGGTCTCACAAGGGGTCTGAGGATCTCATCTCGGTACCTAATGGCAGTCAGGCTACCTCTGGCGAGCACATGGAGGGCTGTGCGGCCTCCCAAAGAAATGCCACCCCACACCATGACTGACCCACCGCCAAACCGGTCATGCTGGAGGATGTTGCAGGCAGCAGAACGTTCTCCACGTCGTCTCCAGACTCTGTCACGTCTGTCACATGTGCTCAGTGTGAACCTGTTTTCATCTGTGAAGAGCACAGGGCGCCAATGGCGAATTTGCCAATCTTGGTGTTCTCTGGCAAATGCCAAACGTCCTGCACGGTGTTGGGCTGTAAGCACAACCCCCACCTGTGGACGTCGGGCCCTCATACCACCCTCATGGAGTCTGTTTCTGAGCGTTTGAGCAGACACATGCACATTTGTGGCCTGCTGGAGGTCATTTTGCAGGGCTCCGGCAGTGCTCTTCCTGCTCCTCCTTGCACAAAGGCGGAGGTAGCGGTCCTGCTGCTGGGTTGTTGCCCTCCTACGGCCTCCTCCACGTCTCCTGATGTACTGGCCTGTCTCCTGGTAGCGCCTCCATGCTCTGGACACTACGCTGACAGACACAGCAAACCTTCTTGCCACAGCTCGCATTGATGTGCCATCCTGGATGAGCTGCACTACCTGAGCCACTTGTGTGGGTTGTAGACTCCGTCTCATGCTACCACTAGAGTGAAAGCACCGCCAGCATTCAAAAGTGACCAAAACATCAGCCAGGAAGCATAGGAACTGAGAAGTGGTCTGTGGTCACCACCTGCAGAACCACTCCTTTATTGGGGGTGTCTTGCTAATTGCCTATAATTTACACCTGTTGTCTATTCCATTTGCACAACAGCATGTGAAATTTATTGTCAATCAGTGTTGCTTCCTAAGTGGACAGTTTGATTTCACAGAAGTGTGATTGACTTGGAGTTACATTGTGTTGTTTAAGTGTTCCCTTTATTTTTTTGAGCAGTGTAGTTAGTCCGGGTAGCTATTGGTTAACTATTTAACTATCTGCATTGATCGAGTCTCATTGGAAAGGGTCTGAATACTTAGGTATTTCTGTTTTTTTTTTTTTTTATTTACATTTGCAAAAAAAAATAAAAACCTGTTTTTGATTTGTCTTTATGGGGTATTGTGTGTAGATTGATGAGGGGAAAAAACGATGTAATCATTTTTAGAATTCGGCTGTAATGTAACAAAATGTGGAAAAAGTCAAGAGGTCTGAATACTTTCTGAATGCACTGTATATGTACAGTATACTGAACAAAAATATAAACGCAACATGCAACAATTTCAATGATTTTACTGAGTTACAGTTCATTTAAGGAAATCAGTCAATCTAAATAAATAAATTATCTATGGATTTCACATGACTGGGCAGGGGAGCAGCCATGGGTGGGCCTGGGAAGGCATAGGCCCACCCACTTGGGAGCCAAGCCAACCCATTAAGGAGCCAGGCCAGGCCAAACATAATTCGTTTCTCCACAAAAGGGCTTTATTACCAACATAAATACTCCTCAGTTTCATCAGCTGTCAGGGTGGCTGGTCTCAGACGATCCCGCAGGTGAAGAAGACGGATGTGGAGGTCATGGGCTGGTGTGGTTGCACGTCTGCAGTTGTGAGGCCGGTTGGACGTACTGACAAATTCTCTGAAACGACGTTGGAGGTGGCTTATGGTAGAGAAATGAACGTAAAATTCTCTAGCAACTGCTCTGGTGGTCATTCCTGCAGCCAGCATGCCAACTGCAATCTCCCTCAAACCTTGAGACATCTGTGGCATTGTGACAAAACTGCACATTTTAGAGTGGCCTTTTATGGTCTCCAGCCCAAGGGGCACCTGTGTAAAGAATACAGTGGCTTGCAAAAGTATTCACCCCCTTGGCATTTTTCCTTTTTTGTTGCCTTAAAACCTGGAATTAAAATGGATTTTTTGGGGGGTTGTATAAATTTGATTTACACAACATGCCTACCACTTTGAAGAGGCAAAATATTTTTTATTGTGAAACAAACAAGAAATAACACAAAAAAACAGAAAACTTGAGCGTGCATAACTATTCAACCCCCCAAAGTCAATACTTTGTAGAGCCACCATTTGCAGAAATTACAGCCGCAAGTCTCTTGGGGTATGTCTCTATGAGCTTGGCACATCTAGCCACTGGGATTTTTACCCATTCTTCAAGGCAAAACTGCTCCAGCTCCATGTTGGATGGGTTCCACTGGTGTACAGAAATCTTTAAGTCATACCACAGATTCTAAATTGAGGTTGAGGTCTGGGATTTGACTAGGCCATTCCAAGACATTAAATTGTTTCCCCTTAAACCACTCGAGTGTTGCTTTAGCAGTATGCTAAAGGGTCATTGTCCTGCTGGAAGGTGAAACTCCATCCCAGTCTCAAATCTCTGATAGACTGAAACAGGTTTCCCTCAAGAATTTCCCTGTATTTAGCATCATCCATTCCTTCAATTCTGACCAGTTTCCTAGTCCCTGCCGATGAAAAACATCCCCACAGCATGATGCTGCCACCACCATGCTTCACTTTGGGTATGGTGTTCTCGGGGTGATGAAAGGTGTTGGGTTTGCACTATACATAGCGTTTTCCTTGATGGCCAAAAAGCTCAATTTTAGTCTCATTTGACCAGAGTACCTTCTTTCATATGTTTGGGGAGTCTCCCACATGCCTTTTGGCAAACACCAAACGTGTGTCCTTGTGTTATTATTTTTCTATTATTTCTATTTGTTTCTCTGCATTGTTGGGAAGGGCCGGTAAGTAAGCATTTCACTGTTAGTCTACACCTGTTGTTTACGAAGCATGTGACAAATACAATTTGATTCCCACTAAAATAAAAAAATATTTTAGAAAGCATGACAATCAGTTTGGACAGACTTGAGCTCTTAAGAATAAGATATGAATGTATGGAAATGGCATAACAATAAATCATTTTTGAGAGGTTTTTAGACAGGCACATCGTGATCTTACATTAAATAAATTGATTGTGAATCTCTTTAGTTTTGGTTTATTAATATTAAGCGAATTCTCCCAACTCTTGAGAAAAACAAACTGTCTTTCTATTACCTTTTCCAAGGACTAAGCTGTAGTAACCTTGATCTAGCTTGATCATGAGCCATACTCTACTAGAGGTGTTGCACTAGCTACCTCAGCTGCAAGTCTGGCTGGAAAGACTACCCTTGATGAAAAGCTCTCTCACACATGTCCACTTATAAAATGTACTTTGTTACTTATAAAACATATAAACAACTCACTTAGAAAACATGTTTGTGTGCATGTTTGTCCACAAGTCTATAAATCATGTGTACCTAGTGCCCTCACGCATGTTTATTTTGTGGTGTGTAGTCTACTGAACTCTGGGTGTAGTATGTACTGTACATGTATGTACCCATGTGTGTATTTGTGTGTGTGATTGCGTCTGTGTGTGCATGCATGTGTGAGAGAGCGTGCACACGTGTGTGTGCTCATGTGTGTGTTTGTACTCATTCCATCTACACACAGAATAATTGCGCGTGAGTCACAGTGGGAAGGGAGAGTCATCCCATTCACACAACATTATCAGTGAGAGTTCATCTTTTAATAGAGCAGCTGAGAGGCCAGATAAATCGGACCATAATGTTTGCCTGCTGCCCAGCATGAATACATAGCAGCATAACGTCAACTGGCACACTCCATATTGACTTGGCGATGCCGTGCTGTGGTATCATTAAACACGTCAAAACTTTATAGGGCTGTAAAAGAATGAGCAGGATTTAGGCTTTTTCAAATAGGGTTGGCTCATAAGAAGTGGATTATAGTCAGATTTGTGCTGAGGAACAATTGGTATTGGCAGTGTGAATGGACACACAACAAATCTCAAAAGTAGAGTGTTAAATGTGTGGTAAAATGTGTGGCCAATCTATGTAAAAAGACTAGGGGTTACAGGGCCATCAAATCCCCTGAGTATTCTAAGTTCAGTAGAAAGCCAGAATCATCAAACTGAAAGCCATTAAACATTGAATTGCCTACCTACTATTCCACCTCCCAAATTTGGTTCATAACTTCATTATGCCAATGAGGTGAGAGCATGGCCCAGTAGCTCGGAAGGTACTGATCTGATCCAATTTTCTCTCTGGCTGTTGCTAAGTGCCATCTCAGGCAAAGCCTTCCGTTGATTAAAGGAGGACTTAATAGAGTTGAGACCTTTGCTCCCCAATATTGTTGCAGTGGACAAAGCTGCCAAGTGTGCACTTACAGTATGAAATAAAATCCCAAATGCACACAAGCCTGACAGAATCAGCCCCGGCTGACACTTTTTCCCTAGTATGGATGGAGTTTTAATATCACGCCACAAAACATTTCCCCTGACCAGCCATGGCAAACACTGAAAGTGGCAGGGAGAGAGAGAGAGAAAGAGACAGAGGGGAGAAAGAGAGAGAGAGAGAGTGATGTTCAATTGGATTTCACACCAAAAGTGCTTTCATTTCTGGATGAGGGCTTAACAAATGAGGGAATAACTACATCGCCTCTCTACCTTGGGAGACGGGATAAGTGAATAAGCACCAACTCTAATTTGCCAAACAACTCAAGTGTTTTTAAAGTTGTGGGATTGGGGAAGAAAGACTGATATTTCCCTCTCTGCTAAGCAACCATTCTCAGTGACTCCCTGAATGAAAAAAATGGAGACTTCTTGAAAACAGCAATTGTTAAATTCTCCCTCTTGGGAAATAAAAAGCTTGCCCTTTTATCTCATCTACCGAGTTCTTTCTGTTCTGAAGACTATGGGTTCAACATAACAATATAAATGTTGCCTCAGACCAAGTGCCCACGAGATTATGGAATGTTGGTCTACCATTTCAAACAGATACTGGGTCTGCTGTCATATGATATTACATTGGAACTGATTGCTGTTGATAATGTGACACAAGTTTCTTCCCCTGAGAGGGAGGATAAGGAGCTTAATTCACAAATATGTACAATTTATATCTCTCAAGAAACAGAAACCTACACCAGATGTTACATTGTACAAAGCTTTCATCAGCCATACCACCGTGATTGAAGTGCTAATTTTAGTGACAGTGTGGAATTATCATAAATGATGAAATGGGGATGTTTCCCCCTGAATAAAAACCAAACCACCAAACACACTGGTGCCTGCTGGGCCCTATAACAAAATGTTATTTTTGATTTCTTCATTTATATCCCTAAATCTATCAGTTCTAGTTTTCTTTCCCCCTTTTTCAGCCATCTCTCATCTGCTCCCTCCTATCTCTGTCTATCTCGTCTCTTCACTCCCTCTCTCTTTCTCGCTCTCTCTGCTGTCTCTCTCTGTCCAGTGACAGTCCTTCCTCTCCACTTGTATGTGAGTGTGTGTGCTTCCTGAAACTCCACGTCAGATGCTGTGTGTGTTGAGGAAATGCAGCAGCTGTTGCTGCAAAGTCCAGCAGGCGACAACAATCAAACAGGGAGCGATGCAGAGTCAGACAGGGCTGCTCATCTCATCAGCCATCAGCACTGACATTTCAGAGAGGAAACTGACACCATGGGGATAGCAGTGTGTTTATCACAGTGTCTCAGGCTGGTATTAGTCATAAACTGTCTGTATGGAAATATGATGCACCCCCACCCCCGTCCCCCTCTTCACCACTCCCTCCTCTTCTTTCCCACGTCTAGTTCACAGACCTAGACCAAATGGTCTGTTACTGTTTACAATATACACATAATTTTTTTTACTTTAGATAACTATACATTTTCTGTCATTCCTGGTGGAAACATCAAACAACTGTAGGTTTGGAGTTGGGTAACAATGAGGTTGATGGAATGCTGGGACTAAAATGACAATATACAGAAAAGACTGGAGGGGCGGTCTTTGAGAGTCAACAAAATGCATTTTTTCAAATATGGTTTAACTTTGGCTCATGTTAATCAGAGCAATCAGAGCCCTTTTCCAGCGTTTTAAGTCCCACATATCTTGTTATTCCAAGTTGGAGACTGCATGGAGCTGTGGACCAATGAGCGAGGCGTTAATACCATTCTCTCACTGAGCTGCTGTTGTTCTTCTCTGGGGTTTTGTGACGGCAAAGTCCTCTCGGCTCATCCAGCCAAGGCAGACAAATCGGGGCTTTCTCTCTAAGCGTGGCTGGCATGACTCACCAACAGTAAGGAAATGGAAGTATCAGAGTGACAAAGTGCTTCCCGAGGATGTAACTACCTTGAGGTAACTACTGACTATGACTAATTAACTCTCTTTGATTCTCCCCCTCCCCCCACCGGGGTAAAATGCCCCCAGACTTTAATTTTCACAGAAACCATTTCATGTCACCAATTTCTTTTCCAACACTTTCCCTGGCTCCCACTACTCTTGCTCAACTAAAAATGTATTCTCTCATCTCAATTCCTTATCTCACTCCAACAAAATAATTTGAGGTAAATGTATGTAATATTTGTAATTTGTTTGCCTAAGGATGCACAGCAAATTTGCAATTGTTAAAATCTCGGTGTTAAGGTAAAAAAGTGTTGTGAGTGTTACATCTGAATGTTGATTTTAGTGGGGATAAAACACAACCCACTGGGCACAGACGTCAGTTCAATGTCTAGTTTTGATTTGCATTTGGTTGAGTTGGCAACTAACGTGAATTCAACGAGAAATCAACAAAACATTTCACCATAATTGGATGAAGGTTCAAATGTGGGTGAAAAAAAATACTAAATGGCCTTACATTGATTACTTTTTTGCTAATCCAATTAGTTTCCCACCTTGATTCAACGTCCTCACATGTATTTATTTTTTGATGACATGGAAACAATGTTGATTCAACCAGTTTTTGCCCAGTGGGAAGTGTTATAGACATTCCCTACTATTCAAATGTTTTCGCTGGATCTGAAATGGCACCATTTCAGGGCTGGCCAAAAATAACCTAGTGCATTCTATAGAGAATCGCGTGCCATTGCACATTCACATTGTGTCACTTGTTTACATCACCTCTGGTTAAGCAGCGCTAGCAGCTCCCCTGCGTGGTACAGGTCATTGCGCGTCACGCGACTGAAGCGGAACGAGTTGAGGTTACAGAACGTGACAGCGGGGAACACCATCACTGGGGTCGAGATCTCGTCCAGTTTGGTGACGTGTGGGTATTCCAGGTAGAAGTGTATTCGGTCCACGCACACAAACAGTAAGAAAGTCAAGGAGCCCAGGAAGAACACGACCCATAGACAGCGCTTGATGCAGACCCTCTCATAGGTGAAGATGTGCGAAATTCCGTGCAGCGTTGAGTTTTGCGCAAAAGCCTCAACTGGGGGCGGCTGGTTGCAGTCCATTTCTTCGGATTCTACTTTGAGTTCCATTATGCCCACAGTCTCGGTTAATGGCTATAAAGAATGCTGAGTGACATTGAAATCGTTTGCAGTTCAGAAGGCAGGTAAATGACTACACCTCACAATAGCCTACATATTCAACTATCTCTCCAAGCTAATAAAAACACATGTACCAGTAAACATGCAATCGTCAATATTGGTGCACTTAATATATGCGATCTATGGGAATTTGTTTCATATAAAATCCATACCATGCACCTGTGGCATCTCCAATGCACCTGTCAATAAAAGTAATAGCTATTTAATGACTAGTCGCCTGAGCTTGCGGAAAACCAGCGCGAGATTTGCTGTCGATTTGCATAATTCAAAAGGCGGGATGCAAGAATTCACTGTAAGAGTAAAAAATAAACCAAATAATTGAAGAGTATGATTCACCAAAATGCTCCTATTTTCCGTATAAAATTCCCCATCCTCAGTGGACGGCGTTGGGAGACGCTGTCTTGTCAAGTCCAGGTAGCCGATCTCAAAAAAGTGCAAGGCATTAGCCTACAGCGGTGAAAAATATAGACCACGTTCCGTCATTCCAGCGTCGGTCGCAGATTAGTGAGTGAACTATGTCTCGTCTCGTCCGCGTTGACTGTCCAGCTTCAGCTCATTGTTTAAGAGTTGGCTAGCTAGTTCATATCCGTCGTTCTGTTGTGACTGTCTGTTGGCAGAACCGTTGTCCTATATCCGCAGGGGAGAGGTCCGAGACTGGAGAAGTTCCTAAGGACTTCGTGGTTGGATTGGTCAGTTTCTTAATGCGTAGTGTCTAGCACTGGCAGCTGGCAGTGAGAGCACAGTGCTAGGGAGTGGACCTGTCCTGCACACTGAGAGATGTTAACTGTGGCATGCAGTTGTGGTCTATGAGTAAACTCCCCTATCATGCAAAAAGATGATGCGCCGCCCTATTCAAATCCAAAGTGCTGCAGTACAGAGCCAAAACAACAACTAAATATGTCACTGTTCGAATCACTGTATGTTTTTGAGATACCTGCTGCTATCAGTTCCATCTCTGTACACTTCAATGTCTGTGTAGTTGCACCTGTGCAGAACCACAACATCTCTCAGCCCAGACTGTGTTTGAACTCCTTTACCATTCATTATGTCTGATAAGGGAACAAAAGACACCGTGCCTCCAAACCTGTTGCTGTCTAACATTTATCAAAGAGCACCTCTCTCTCTCTCTCTCTCTCTCTCTCTCTCTCTCTCTCTCTCTCTCTCTCTCGCTCTCTCGCCACTGCTACACCTTGTAGCTGCACACTCTGTAGCTCTCTAGGGTTAGTATTAAGACTGCACTCAGCCTACTCCAGATGGTAACCTATCTACTACCTAACCGAACTACAGTATAGGTGCGCTAGCTTTCAACGATATGCGCTTAAAGGGATCAACTGTCCTTGCTGTCCCCAGTCCAACTGGTCGTACTGCTGCTCCAGTTTCAACTGTTCTGCCTGCGGCTAGGGAACCATGCCCTGTTCACAGGACGTGCTACCGGACCTGCTCTCTCTCTCTACCACACCTCCAAGCCAACTATGAAAAGCCAACTGACATTTACTCCTGAGGTGCTGACCTGTTGCAACCACTGTGACTATTATTATTTGTCCCTGCTAGTCATCTATGAATGTTTGAACATCTTGGCCATGCACTGTTATAGTCTTCACCCGGCACAGCCAGAAGAGGACTGGCCACCCCTCAGAGCCTGGTTCTTCTCTAGGTTTCTTCTTAGGTTCTGGCCTTTCTAGGGAGTTTTTCCTAGCCACCATGCTTCTACATCTAGATAGCACTTTGTGACATTAGCTGATGTAAAAAGGGCTTTATAAATACATTTGATTGATTGAAATTTGATTGATATCTATATGCGTGTTCATCAATAAACCAAGACACATTTAGCCCCCAATGGGATACTGGCATGAAAAATGAATCTAGTTCTGTAACATGGGAGTAATCCAGGCCTTACTAATATAACAAAATATTTATTATGTGTCATTAAATATGCATTACATATCTCTTCAATGCACCAGGGATATGGACAACCACTTATAAAAGCCTCACTAAATGGGAGTGTTTCACTTGACACTGGTGCAGCTACCTCTACGATATCATCGACTTGAGTCAGTGCTTGAGTTTAAAAATGAATAGCTATTTCTGTATTTAAAGTAAGGTAGACATTGCCCTATATTAGAATGTCAATTAGGCTGCTCCTTTAACACCTTTAAGTAATTGACTGGCTGCACATTCTTAAAAATAAAGAATTTCCCCACACCAAGAAAACATTAGGCCTATATTCTGTAAGCAAATAGTTTTCTTCTTGTCCTTGACTGATAACCTATCCCTCCACCTGCAACCTGGACTCAGGGGTAGACATAACATAGTAAACAAAATTCCAGGACACTCAAATTAGTAAATGTTATCTTTGGTATGAAATGTATTAATTTGTTGATGTCTATCATCCATTTGGTATGATATGTTATGAATTTTCAATAGGTATGATATGTTACAAATTCCAATTTGTTGTGGCTAATGTTAGCTAGGTAGTGTCCAGGATTTTAATTGACTATGTTACGTCTAGTCTATGAGACCTGCCTGATCCCTCTCCTGACATAGGTCTAATATTTTATGAAGATGTGTTGGCTACAGGCCTACTTAAACATTTGAAACAATTTAGTCATTGGTCTTAGAAGTCATAATCTAAATAAAAGTGTATGCCTACCGTGGGACAGAGCCCACCTGTCTGTTGAGCCATCACCAGTCAAATCAGCACTATGGACAGTGCCAAACCAGGTTTCAATGGTATGTGTAAATGTAATACAGTGTGTTCAATGCAGTCTCTCCGCTCCTGTAGATTGCGCCATTTAGAAATAATCCTAGCTAGATGAAGATTTACCAAGAAGGAAATAACTCTACTAGAGACGGAAGAGGAAGCGAGACACCCCACTCGCTGTTCTTTTCTGGTTTAATGAAAGTTAATGAACCAAGTAGACCAGACCCAGCAGCTGCTATTGCATTGGTGTCTATGGGAGACACACCCAGTTAAGTAGACCAGAACTAACCATTGTTTTCAATGGGTTGCTCCTTCAGCCAGTGATAGATCTAGGGATGCTTAAAAGGGTAAGAGGAAGGAGTAAATTCAGTTGTAAGTGAACATTTAAGAACACAGTACTATGCTTTCTTGAACATATTCACAGATGGATCTAAGGACCCTAAAACAGGGATGACAGGAGCAGCTTTTAGTGTTCCTCAGTTTAAGGTGGAAGTGATGAAAAGAGCAACGGATCATTTATCTGTTTACACAATGGAGTTGCTGGCCATACTATTGGCTGCAGAGTGGATGGAGAAGGTGAGGCTAGACAGGGTAGTCACCTGCTCTGACACCCGTGCAGCACTGATAAGCTTAAATTAGTTTGTGTCTCGGAGCAGACAGGATGTATTGTATGATGTTTTGCAGTGCTTGTATTGGGTGAGACAGATGGGGTATTTGTGATGTTCCTCTGGGTACCAGTTCATGTGGGAGTAGAGGGGAATGAGGAGGTTCTCGCCAAGCAGGCTCTTAAACATCCTAATGTTGAGATGAAATCGTCAAATCAGTAAAGTAGAAGCCAAGGGGTTGATAAAAAGTGGTTAAAAACAAATGGCAAGAGTTGTGGAAAGGGAAGACACCTGTATAAGATCCAGGAAAAGGTGGGGTATGGGAGGTCGTCGGGTCGAGAGAGAAGGGAGGAAAGTCTAATTACAAGGTTGAGGCTGGGACACACAAGGCTCAATAGTACATTGAAATTGGTGGGAAAACATCCACTTGGAGGTGTGATCATTGTCAGGAGGAGATGGAGACAGTGGAACATGTTCTATTTCAGCACAAGAACTGTTCATCGGGAGCTTCATGAAATGGGCTCAATGGCCAAGCAGTCGCACACAAGCCTAAGAACACCATGCGCAATGCCACGCGTCGGCTGGAGTGGTGTAAAGCACGCCATTGGACTCTGGAGCAGTGGAAATGCGTTCTCTGGAGTGATGAATCACTCTTCACCATGTGGCAGTCCGACGGACGAACCTGGGTTTGGCGGATGCCAGGAGAACGCTACCTGCCTGAATGCATGTGTCAACTGTAAAGTTTGGTGAAGGAGGAATAATGGTCTGGGGCTGTTTTTCATGGTTCGGGCTACGCCATTATTTCCAGTGAAGGGAAATTCTAGACGATTATGTGCTCCCAACTTTGTGGCAACAATTTGGGGAAGGCCCTTTCCTGTTTCAGCATGACAATGCCCCCGTGCATAAAGGGAGGTCCATACAGAAATGGTTTGTCGAGATTGATGTGGAAGAACTTGACTGGCCTGCACAGAGCCCTGGTTGCAGACAGTCTGAATAGCTATTTTACAACTATAGCTAATACATTAGCAAGTTACCTTTTCAATCAGGTTGCTATGGGGAGAGTCAAGTCCAGTAGTTTTACTCACAGCAGGGGATTCAAGTAGATGCATTTTCATTTGAAAAAGTGTCTGAGTCAACAGTGCTAAAGAAGCTGAAAGAGCCTGACCATTCCAAAGCAACTGACAACATTCCTGATAGATTTCTAAGGGATGCTGCAGTAATTATCACCCTTCTGTGTAACTCACATTGTAAATCTGTCTATTGAACTAGGCTTTTTTCCCAGTGAACTAAAACTTGCAAGGGTCATTCCTCTATATAAAAGAAGGTAATAAGTTAGATAAAGGAAACTATTGGCCTGTCTTAATCCTGTGTATTTTATCGAAGGTCTTGGAAAAGATTATGTTCGAGCAGATTGACCGTTATATTTCCTTACATAATCTACTAAATGAGCTCCAATCTGGCTTTAGGAAATCCCATTCCACTGAAACTTGCCTACTATATCTAATTGACCACATCAGGAAGGAAGTAGATAGAGGGAAATTTTGTGGTATGGTTATGTTAGCTCTCCAAAAGGCATTTGATACAGTGGATCATGAGATTTGGTTAATTAATCTAAGAGCCATGGGCTTTAACAACTTAGCCACAAAATGGGTTAGCTCTTATCTGCAAGGATGAAAACAGATGGTGGATGTGGATGGGACCCTGTCTAAACCCAAAATCTTGAACTGCGGGGTACCCCAAGGGAGTGTACTGCGTCCACTTTTCTTTCTGGTGTATATAAATTATCTGAAATCTGCCTGTACATGTGACCTTTTCCTATATACAGATAATTCTGCACTGTTGGTTTCCCACAAATACAAAAATGTGGTTGAGAAAGCCCTCAGAGCTGAACTTCTGAATGTCAGCAAATGGTTATATGACAATAAACTGTCACTTCACCTTGGAAAAACATCTTGTTCAGGTCCAAAGTTAAATTGAGGAAATCCCCTGGTTTTAAGGTGGTAGTTGGTGATATTGTAGTCACAGCAAAATACTTAATTACAGTGCATTCAGAAAGTATTCAGACTCCTTGACTTTTTCCTCATCAATCTACACACAATACCCCATAATGACAAAGCAAAAACAGGTTTACAAATAAACTTTACTTACATAAGTATTCAGATCCTTTGCTATGAGACTCGAAATTGAAAAAAATCCTGTTTTCATTGATCATCCCTGAGATGTTTCTACAACTTGATTGGAGTCCACCTGTGGTAAATTCAATTGATTGGACATGATTTGGAAAGGCACACACCTGTCTATATGAGGTCCCAGAGTTGAAAGTGCATGTCAGAGCAAAAACAAAGCCATGAGGTTGAAGGAATTGTCCGTAGAGCTCCGAGACAGGATTGTGTTGAGGCACAGATCTTGGGAAGGGTACCAAAAAATTCTGCAGCGTTGAAAGACCCCAAGAACACAGTAAAAGGCACATGACAGCCCGCTTGGAATTTGCCAAAAGGCCCCTAAAGGACTCTCAGGCCATGAGAAACTAGATTCTCTGGTCGGATGAAACCAAGATTGAACTCTTTGGCCTGAATGCCAAGCGTCGCGTCTGGGGGAAACCTAGCACCATCCCTACGGTGAATCATGGTGGTGGCAGCATCATGCTGTGGGTATGTTTTTCAGTGGCAGGGACTGGGAGACTAGTCAGGATCGAGTGAAAGATGAACGGAGCAAAGTACCTGCTCTAGAGCGCTCAGGACCTCAGACTGGGGCGAAGGATCACCTTCCAACAGGACAACGACCCTAAGCACAAAACCAAGACAACGCAGGAGTGGCTTTGGGGGAAGTCTCTGATTGTCCTTGGCTGGCCCAGCCAGAGCCCGGACTTGAACCCGATCAAACATCTCAGGAGAGACCTGAAAATAGCTGTGCAGCGACGCTCCCCATCCAACCTGACAGAGCTTGAGAGGATCTGTAGAGAAGAATGTGAGAAACTCACCATATACAGGTGTGCCAAGCTTGTAGCGTCATACCCAAGAAGACTCAAGGCTGTAATCGCTGCCAAAGGTGCTTAAACAAGGGTCTGAATACTAATGTAAATGTGATAGTTCAGTTTATTTTTTTTTCATTTGCAAAAATGTCTAAAAACCTATTTTTGCTTTGTCATTAAGGGGTATTTGGTGTAGATTGATGAGGGGAAAAAACGATTAAATCTGTAACGTAACAAAATGTGAAAAAAGTATGAGTTGATATATAAAACAATGCAAGATTCAAGACTTCGTGCTTCTCAGCTAAAATTATTATATAGAATTCTTGCCACCAACAAAATGTTGAATATTTTGGGCATCAAATCATCGAAGCTCTGCAGATTTGGTTGTGAGGATACAGAATCAATAGACCATTTATTTTGGTATTGTCCTCAGGTAGCCAGTTTCTGGTCTCAGGTTCAGGAATGGCTGAAAATGCATAGCATTGATCTAAAATTGACCCTAGAAATAGTACTGTTAGGAGACAGTCAATTACTAATATAAATTAAGCAAAAAAAGAAACGTCCTCTCACTGTCAACTGCGTTTATTTTCAGCAAACTTAACATGTGTAAATATTTGTATGAACATAACAAGATTCAACAACTGAGACATAAACTGAACAAGTTCCACAGACATGTGACTAACAGAAATTGAATAATGTGTCCCTGAACAAAGGGGGGATCAAATTCAAAAGTAACAGTCAGTATCTGGTGTGGCCACCAGCTGCATTAAGTACTGCAGTGCATCTCCTCATGGACTGCACCAGATTTGCCAGTTCTTGCTGTGAGATTTTACCCCACTCTTATATCAAGGCACCTGCAAGTTCCCGGACATTTCTGGGGGAATGGCCCTAGCCCTCACCCTCCAATCCAACAGGTCCCAGACGTGCTCAATGGTATTGAGATCCGGGCTCTTTGCTGGCCATGGCAGAACACTGACATTCCTGTCTTGCAGGAAATCACGCACAGAACGAGCAGTATGGCTGGTGGCATTGTCATGCTGGAGGGTCATGTCAGGATGAGCCTGCAGGAAGGGTACCACATGAGGGAGGAGGATGTCTTCCCTGTAACGCACAGCATTGAGATTGCCTGCAATGACAACAAGCTCAGTCCGATGATGCTGTGACACACCGCCCCAGACCATGACGGACCCTCCACCTCCAAATCAATCCCGCTCCAGAGTACAGGCCTCAGTGTAACGCTCATTCCTTCGACAATAAACGCGAATCCAACCATCACCCCTGGTGAGACAAAACCGCGGCTCGTCAGTGAAGAGCACTTTTTGACAGTCCTGTCTGGTCCAGCGACGGTGGGTTTGTGCCCATAGGCGGCGTTGTTGCCGGTGATGTCTGGTGAGGACCTACCTTACAACAGGCCTACAAGCCCTCAGTCCAGCCTCTCTCAACTTATTGCGGACAGTCTGAGCACTGATGAAGGGATTGTGCATTCCTGGTGTAACTCTGGCAGTTGTTGTTGCCATCCTGTACCTGTCCCGCAGGTGTGATGTTAGGATGTCATGATTCTGTGCAGGTGTTATTACACGTGGTCTGCCACTGCGAGGACGTCCGTCCTGTCTCCCTGTAGCACTGTCTTAGGCGTCTCACAGTACGAACATTGCAATTTATTGCTCTGGCCACATCTGCAGTCCTCATGCGTCCTTGCAGCATGCCTAAGGCACGTTCACGCAGATGAGCAGAGTCCCTGGGCATCTTTCTTTTGGTGTTTAGAAAGGCCTCTTTAGTGTCCTACGTTTTCATAACTGTGACCTGAATTGCCTACAGTCTGTAAGCTGTTAGTGTCTTAATGACCGTTCCACAGGTGCATGTTCATTAATTGTTTATGGTTCATTGAACAAGCCTGGGAAACAGTGTTTAAACCCTCTACAATGAAGATCTGTGAAGTTATTTGGATTTTTATGAATTATCTTTGAAAGGGTCCTGAAAAAAGAATGTTTCTTTTTTGCTGAGTTTACTAATACTCTTAGTAAAAGTATTTATCTTCAACTCGCAATCTGTGGATTCTATTCAATTAGATAGATTGAAATTGTACGTTGAACATCACAGCATAGTTGAAAGATATTTGTTGCGTAGAAACCCGAAGTGGGTGGCCAGCAGATATAGATGGGCTGAGGGTTGGGATGTGGAATTTGAGACAAGTGGGAGTGGAGTTGCTGTGCAGGAGATAGAATGATGATCAAAAGATAAGTGGGTTTCAATGGGAGGGGGGATCTTGGGAGGGGTCTCGAATGGTTGAGGGACAGCTATTGGGGAACTGTGGGGGGATCTTGGAGGGTTCGGGTTCACGTTTTTTGGCCTGGTGGGAGATCTGTCAACATGCCCTTGAGCAGGGCATTGACCCTGGATGCTTCTGTGTGTCGCTCTGAATGGGAATCTGTTGGATGACTGGTATGATGTAGTTGTTGAGCAGATTCACTGCAAGTATATTGTATGTTTTGGATATTTAATAAAAAAAGATATAATACAAAAATAATAAATAAATGTGGAAGAAGTAAAGGGGTCTAAATACTTTCCGAATGCACTATATCTTAGATGTGTGCTAGATAACCATCTGACAGGGCACCGCATGGCACAAAAAGTGGCAAAGTGAACCACAATTAAGTTTCTGGCAAGAACCTCCAAATATCTGGCTAAGAATGCAATGGTTGCATTAGCAGGGGCTCTTGTTCACTGACACTTTGACTATGCATCCTGGTACAAACCCCCAAGATCATTCAAAATAAATTGAAGACATCTCAGAAGAAATTAGTCAGGCTTATTCTTAAACTTCCAGCACATACTCAACTTGACCATTCCCACTTTGAAAGCCTTAGATGGCTCAAAGTGGAGGAGAGAGTCTCAGATTAAATTGTGTCTTGTACATAAGATTGTGCACAGTATGTTCCCCAGGTACCTATGTAACTACTTTAACTTGTTCCGTGATAACCATAACTATTCCACTAGAAAGAGTGAAACGGACGTTGTTTCCCCATACCCCTATATAAACTTTTTTGTACTCAGCTGCCATTCTTTAGAATAATCTTCCAACGATTTTGAAATGTATAACCTCAATTAGGTAGTTTCAACATCTCACTGAATAAAAAAAAAAAATAGTACCACGTCTCAAAAAATTGTCGAATAAATTCAATCAATCAATCGGAACGCCGACTGCGAGCCAGGTCTAATCGCCCAATATCAGTGCCCGACATCACTAATACTCTTGTGGCTGAATGGAAGCAAGTCCCCACAGCAATGTTCCAATATCCAGTGCAATGCCTCCCCAAGAAGAGTGGAGGCTGTTATAGCAGCAAAGGGGGGAATCAACTCCATATTAACTCCCATGATTTTTGAATGAGATGTTTGACGAGCAGGGTTCCACACACTTTGGTCATGTAGTGCAGTGGTTCCCAAACTTTTTATAGTCCCGTACCCCTTCAAACATTCAACCTCCAGCTGCGTACACCCTCTAGTACCAGGGTCAGCGCACTCTCAAATGTTGTTTTTTGCCATCATTGTAAGCCTGCCACACACACACTATACGATACATTTATTAAACATAAGAATGAGTGGGAATTTTTCTCACAACCCGGCTTGTGGGAAGTGACAAAGAGCTTTTATAGGACCAGGGCACAGATAATAATCAATCATTTTGCTCTTTATTTAACCATCTTACATATAAAACCTTATTTGTTCATCGAAAACTGTGAATAACTCACCACAGGTTAATGAGAAGGGTGTGCTTGAAAGAATGCACGTAACTCTGCAATGTTGGGTTGTATTGGAGAGAGTCTCAATCTTAAATCCTTTTCCACACGCAGTCTGTGCCTGTATTTTGTTTTCATGCAAGTGACGGCCGAGAATCCAGTCTCACTTAGGTACGTGGTTGCAAAAGGCATCAGTGTGTTAGCGCGATTTGCCAAGGCAGGATACTCTGAGCACAGCCCAATCCAGAAATCTGGCAGTGGGTTCTGATTAAATTCAATTTCCACAGAACCACTTGTTGCAATTTCGATGAGGCTCTCTTGTTATATCGGTAAGTGGACTGGAGGCAGGGCATGAAAGGGATAACGAATCCAGTTGTTTGTGTCATCCGTTTCGGGAAAGTACCTGCGTAATTGTGCACCCAACTCACTCAGGTGCTTCTCTATATCACATTTGACATGGTCTGTAATTTTGAGTTCATTTGCACACAAAAAAAATCACACAACGATGGAGAGACCTGTGTGTTGTCTTTGTTAATAGCCTCAATTTTGTCCCGCACATTAAATATAGTTGCGGAGAGTCCCTGTAATCCCAGATTCAGATCATTCAGGCAAGAAAAAACATCACGCAGATAGGCCAGTCGTGTGAGAAACTCGTCATCATGCAAGTAGTCAGACAAATGAAAATTATGGTCAGTAAAGAAAACTTTAAGCTTGTCTCTCAATTAAAAAAAATGTGTCAATACTTTTCCCCTTGATAACCAGCACACTTCTGAATGTTGTAAAAGCATTACATGGTCGCTGCCCATATCATTGTATAGTGAAGAAAATACACGAGAGTTCAGGGGCCTTGCTTTAACGAAGTTAACCATTTTCACTGTAGTGTCCAAAACGTCTTTCAAGCTGTCAGGCATTCCCTTGGCAGCAAGAGCCTCTCGGTGGATGCTGCAGTGTGTCGGGAGCAACTGCTTGCACGCGCGTTACCACTCCAATATGTCTTGCTGTCATGGCTTTTGCGCCATCAGTACAGATACCAACACATCTTGACCACCAAAGTTCATTTGATGTCACAAAGCTGTCCAGTACTTTAAAAATATCCTCTTCTGTTGTCCTGGTTTCCAGTGGTTTGCAGAAGAATATGTCTTCCTTAATTGACCCCCCATAAACGTAGCGGACATGTGCCAGGCCCGCCACGTCTGTTGACTCATCCAGCTGTAACGCATAGTATTCACTGGCTTGTATGCGAAGCAGTAATTGTTTCAAAACATCTCCTGCCATGTCACTGATGCGTTGTGAAACAGTGTTGTTTGATGAAGGCATTGTCTGTATGTTTTTTTTTGCCTTTTCCCCCAGCATTGTCCCAGCCATATCTGCGGCAGCAGGAAGAATTAAGTCCTCCACAATAGTATGGGGCTTGCCTGTCCTAGCCACTTGGTAGCTCACCATATAAGACACTCCTATCCCCTTCTTATTAATGGTATCTGTTGCTTTTATACATGTCTTACTACTCTAAAGTCATCTTAAGTCTCGCTCAAAAAACTCCTGTGGCTTATTTTTCAAATTGGCATGTTTTGTTTCTAAATGTCTGTGCAATAGTGAAGGTTTCATCGAGTTGTGAGATACTTTTTCACATATAACACACTGTGGCTGAGGAAAGGCTAAGAAGTAGTTCACATCATATTTGCGCCTCTTCGATGGTCCAACGTCCCTGTCTGTTATTCGATGCTTTCCCGGGTAAGGGGGCAGTAGCTCTTCGGCTGCATCAGATTCACAAATGTCAGTGTCCATGCTTTGGGCTAACAACAAATGTAGAATTACTGATGCTAGCATTGGATGTGTAGTGGAAGCAGAACAACTTGTGTCGTGACAGGTACAGGTGTAGTTTTTCTGGTAGTAGCAGTACTACCAGTAGAGCTGGTATGTGTCTCTATGGATGCGGCCTTACTTTTTTTTAACCATTTATCAATTTTCGAGCAAATGGAATGAGTAGCAGCTACGTTTGGCTACATACGGACCGTTAGTGGAATTCCCACGAGAGAGTAACGGTTAATGTGATTGGATGTTAATTATTTGACCAGAATACCTGTTTTTGACATTGTATTGTTATTTCCCTGAACGCTAGATGGTTTAATTTTATTTTTGGCAGTGAAACGAGGCGGGGGAAAAAACTCACCCAAATGTATTGCCCCGTTGGAAAATATAATATTTTTTTATGTTAATCACATTTTTATTTGGCGTACACATACCCACCCCTGGGGGCATTGCGCATACCCCCTGGGGGTATGGGGTGTTGAGTGTTAGTGTTCTGTCCTCCCCTCCCAGGCCGTTGGTCTGGAGTAGGATTAGATAGAGTAAATAGTGGAATGGGGTGGTATAATATTTTTTTAGAGAGGGCTAATAGTTGGCCGGGTAATTTTTCCTTTTCCCAAATGTTATAGTACCGTATCAAAAATAATTGAATGTAGGTAGGCCGTAAATTGCCTCACACTCCCTCCAGTACAATAGATGGCGGTGTAGGCACCTTAACTTCGATGCGATTCGGACTGCACAATACCGAAGAAGAAGAAGAATTGTTTTCGATGTTAAAAGACAACCTGAGTGAACTATCTTCATTTTGTCCACCATCTTTGGCTCTGCAGTGTAAGTGAAGATGGCGATGCTCTTTGGCATGGGACATTATTGTCGCCTGGCAGGACGGGTTGTGAGCGCACTGTCCCGCAGACAAACACGTGGGACGCTTCTTCAAGCGGCAAGCTGGTATAGCACCCAAACGACTGGCAATAGTGAGTAGAAACCTGCACTGCGACTGCAAGGGCCCACAGAGCGACGCGCCCTTTGCTATGCATTAGTTTTAGCGCATATCAAATTTGAGGTCCGAGCAGGAGAGATTGCATAATAACAATTCTGACCACGCTCGCGAACACCTGCTTGTATTTGCCTTGACATCCACACGTGTGTAGGCCAATTTTTGCACGTTTTCGTGCGTCAATTAACTTTAGTTTTGAAATCTGACATTTTACCAAGTTTACAGAATTTACAACAGAATATTAGTTTTGAAAAGTTTGGTTACATTGTGGTTGGAAGGGCAAGTAAACTGCATTTCAGCTTTCTATAGTGTAGTTGAATACGGTAACTCAAATCGGGTTGATAGTAAATCACTGGTGGTTACCTGTAGGCCACATTCCCGATCCTCTGACGGTGGCCAACTTCAAACAAAAACAATTATTGATAGGTGGCTGCCAGTATGAGATGTGTCATGCAGATCATAAATACCCGACGTCCTGCCCGCTACGATGACATTGTGTTATTTAACAATTGTATTTACAAGGTTTTACCATGTAGATTTCAATTAATTATCGACAGGATGTCTTGGATGTCACCGTGTGTGGGCTTGTTTATGTTGTATAACGCTTTGGGTGAGTTAAATAAGTTTGAACAATTTATTAGCCTATTATGCAAGATAAAGGGAATATTTATTTGTTTTAAATATATCGCATGCCATGTCTCCACTTTCACCAAGCAATAGCCTATGTATCTGCTCTCTAGAGCAGGGTTTCCCAATCTCCTTGCACGTTATGGTTTTGGCACTACATGGCTATTTTCAAATAATCAAAGCTTGATGATTAGTTGAATCAGCTGTGTAGTGCTGGGGCAAAAAACAAAACGTGCACATCGGCCAGTGGGGGCCCAGGACAGAGTTTGGGAAACCATACTCTAGAGAACATTCTGCAGTTGTCAGTATCTATTAATAATTTCTGATCTTCTCTCTGTAGAGCTGCAGTTTAAGCTGGATGACAGGACAGCCCACAGCAGTCTGGACCTCTTTAAGAAGGACACTGGTGTCATCTACCGCATCTTGGGCCTAGACCCCAGCCATGTCCAACAAAACCCTGAGCGCTTCCGGGATTGGGCCGTGGTGTTCGGAGACGGGCAAATCACAGGTGGCCGTCACTACTGGGAGGTGACGGTGGAGAAGTCCTCAGAGTTCCGTTTGGGTGTGGCCTTGGTGGCAATGTCAAGGGATGACTGTGTGGGCACCAACAGCTCCTCCTGGGTGTTCGGCTACGTCCAGCGCAAATGGTTTGCAATGACAACCAACCAGAGGGTGCCGGTGACTCTGGTGGGGAAGCCTGACCGCGTGGGCATCCTGCTGGACTACGAGGCCGGCCTAATAGGCCTGGTGGACATCCCAAAGGTCAAGGTGATCCACAGCATGAAGGCCATGTTCAGGGGGCCTCTCTGCCCAGCGTTTGGCTTGTGGGATGGAGAGCTGCTTACACACTCAGGTCTGGGGGAGCCTGAAGGCTTGAAGTGAAGCAGCTCTGTACTGATGATGACAATATGGTAGGGAGGTGGCAATGTGCATTCTGACAACTTGGTTTTTGTAAACTGAACACTTACAGCAGGCAGCACTTAAATGTCTTTCAAATCTCCTATGAAAAGCAATATTCTCCTTCAGAATTTGGAGAGCAGGGAGTTTGCATGGCAGTGAAATGACAAACTCATCACAATAAGCTATTTTCTTTGTTACCGCTTGTGTAATATTTTTTAAGTGTGAAATAAATAGCAACAATATGTAGCTGTCTTGTCTGTAACAAGAGATCATTAGGTACTGGGAATGTTACTGTTGCTTAAAGTCCTGACATTCCCCATTATCTTGTCAAACTTGAATTAAACCAAAACCATGCCTTTTTAGCCTTTTGATATGCTGAAATAAAAACCGTTACACATTTTCACTAATTTATTTACAGCAGAGCAAAACATATGGCAATCAAGCTCACATTGACAGTTTAACCTGAGGAAGCAGTCTGTAAAACAGCAGCACTTAATCACAGTAAGAAAGTATTGGATGTGTATCTTTAGTTCTATAACATATCAAAATGGTCTGTTCTGCAGCAAATAGACAACATTCATGTGCATATAACAGGAAATGCTGGTGGGACACTATCATACATGAATAATCATTAGTCTCAAATCATATCACATTTAGACATGTTTCTATATTAACATAAAAGTTAAGTATTCACACCGAAGGAGAAAATACCAGAATTAAAATAGTTATCCCTTCACAATACATGGCTAATAGTTCACTCATATCTTCAGACCTGCGTATGAAACTGTTCTACTTCCTATTGAGGTAGATTCATATAAATTTCCACTTAATATATTTATAGCTTGGTAATATGAAATGTTACAATGCTGTGTGTTATGCAGAATCAAAATCCCTTAAAATATTAATGCTTCATACATGATTAAAAACAAAACATTGTATAAATAAATTAGACACTGGTGGCATATATACATAACGTGCATCACTGGCAATTTTGAGTAAGGACAAAGTGTGTGTACATAAATCAATAGCTGCCAAGTTCACCTGAGGGGTATACTACAAAGTAAGATCAATGCCTTAGCCAGCTAACTTGCCAAAATATTCTTTTTTTTTTTTAAGATAAGCATGAAATGTGCATGGTGTAACTTACTCAACAATCAAAAACATACCTAAGTTTAGGTTTCTTAATGAACCAGAAAATCAATAGTTATTTCTGGTTGTTAATCAAAGTTAGCTGGCTAAAGCATTGATCCTGCTTTTTAATATACCCCTCAACTTTATACAGTGCTACAGTGATTCTGTCCACTCCAAAAGCTTTTATGTGCAGCAACCTGGACAAAGAAAGTGCGCTTAGGACCTTTATACATAGTGACGTGTGACCATATCAAATATACTCACTCACTTAGCTACAACTCTTCATGACTCTTGGCACAAAATGGCTGCATTTCATTACAAAACGTTGTCACCTATCTACCTGAGAAGAGGTAAGTTCACCTAGTTTTACCGGCTTTCAACCATATTGCTTCAACCAACCCAGTCTTATCAGATCTGTTATGGGGAGTGCTAGTGAACAAGGATATTGGGGAAGGGGACAACTATCTGGAATGAAACTACCAGTGCCTCTTGTATTAAATACAATATGGTCCTGTCTAGCTCAAACCACAACCTTCACTGTGTCTAATTTTCTCTGGTCTTCGGTTTCTGACTGGGACCCATTACTGCATTGGTATATCCGCTGGTACTCCGTCAAGACCGACACCACCCCGTCCCGACCAAACTGCCTGGCGTCATCCAGGGGTGTGTTTCCCCATCTGATAGAGAGAGCGATATAAGAGGTCAGGAAAAAGCTTTGAATTACCTTTGCAGAGGCAAATGTGATGCAAGGCAAAGGAAACAAGGGATAGTGTGCTAAGTAATGCTCCGACTGAGTCTCAGAACAAATCAGGTCATAATAGCCCTTGACTAGTCTGGTGTAGTTGGGGGATTTTAAAGACCCGGACACTTAAAACCACCAGTCCACATTATGCATGCCTAAAGGACCTTTACAATGGAACATCTCTCAGAGATGTGTGAGTTATTGAAAGTGACATGCAGATGAAGTGGTGTCCCTACCTGTCCTTTATACGGGGGTTCACTTTACACGTCTCTGTTAGGAAGATCACCGCTTCCACATGACCTGAACAAACAGGAAGGAAGAATTCAATCTCAATATACAGCAAACCAACCATTGATGCATTCACATATCTATAGTTATCCCAGCGAAGCCATCCACTCCAATTAAACCAAAGCAGACACACTTGAATTACAGTGTGAACAATAAGGTGAAGTACATGTTATGTGGGAGAACAGTATTATCCCCAAAAAATATGTAGGTTCACCTTCAGCTGATGCCACATGGAGACCTGTACGAGAATCATAGTCTTTCTCTTCCATGTCCACAGCCGAGAGAGCAAACCTAAAGGGGAGGACAGGAGCGAGAGAAGGAAGAAAAGAAGAGTATAGCAAAAGGTTAATTGGAATGACAGATGGCGTAATTATGAAGTTAACTGAAATTGATTTGGTACCAGGGGTGGTCTGTTCCATGCTGCACATAAATTAATTATTGAAGCCATATTCTTCTTGTCCATTTGACGCCAGCACTTGCTTATGAAAAGGCAAACTACATTTTCTAGTAAATCAGAAGGACCAACTATGAAGGCTTAGGTTTATATAACTATCCCAAGATTCTGTCTTTACCTCCTCAGGGCAGAGACATCCCCACTGTAAGCTGCAAACATCAGGTTAACCACTGACTTGTTCTGATGGGTCAGAAGAAAACATCACAATTATGGGTTATCAACATAGAAGGATATTGAAGCACAGCGATGTTTCAGATATTGTGGCGGAAACATAAACACAAAACATGAATGTTCCCAAGAGGTATATTTGAGAAAGTAAACTGCCTGTTACTCAGGCCCAGAAGCCAGGATATGTATATAATTGGTAGCATTGGACACTTAGAAGTTTCTGAAACTGTTAAAATAATATCTGAGACTATAACAGAATTGATATGTCAGGCAAATATCTGAAGAAAAACCAACCGATATTTTTCTTTTTTTTGAGGTCCCAGGCTCTTACAATGTTAACCTATTTTATCGCTATGTAATTCCGGCTCCCAGATTGCAATTCCTATGGCTTCCACTAGATGTCAACAGTCATTATTCAAGGTTTCAGGCTTGTTTCTTGAAAAACCAACAATAATTTAGAGTTTTGGTGAGGGGAGCAAAGGAAGAAGTCTTTCAGCACGCGTGGAAGAGGGCGCGTGCTTACTAATTTTCCTTTCCTATTGAACATACTACTTTCTGTATGAAATATTATAGTTTATTTAAATTTTAGGGTACCTGATGGTTAAATAGAAACGTTGTTTGACTTGTTTGGACAAAGTTTAGCGGTAGCTTTTTGGATTCCTTTGTCTGCATGTTGAACGAGTGGATTACTGAAATCGATGGCGCCAACTAAACTGACATTTTGGGATATAAAGAAGGATTTTATCTAACAAAACGAACAATTCATGTTGTAGCTGGGACCCTTGGGATTGCAAACAGAGGAAGATTTTCAAAAGTAAGTGATTTACTTTAGAGCTATTTGTGATTTTGTGACACCTGTGCTGGTTGAAAAATATGTTGATGTGAAGCGCTGTCCTCAGACAATCGCATGGTATGCTTTCGCTGTAAAGCCTATTGTAAATCGGACAACGCAGTTAGATATAAGACACTTGTATGTTCCTGAATGTTTAATATTACGATTATTTATTTGAATTGCGCGCCCTCCAATTTCACTGGATGTTGTCGACCGGTGTCCCGCTAGCCGGACGCCTAGCCTTAAGAAGTTATAAGCCATCCCTTTCAATACGATGTACCCACAATTAGAATTTTGGCGACAGACTAGAATACATCAAGAGAACATGTTCAGAAAATAAGGATCAATGAAATAATGCCATCTATGCATCTTCATCTTAGTTTCAGGTAGATAAAAAAAAACTCTGACCTTGTAGATTATTTAGGCAAATTTTAGGGTTAGGAAAGTATATATGAAACTTAAAAAAAAAACACTACTTTGGAGAGCCTTTTTGCACACAATTTATTGTTGAATAAAAAATACAGTGGTTTGATTCATCCTGAAAGTTGTCATACTCAAGTTTAATCCATGAAATCGTGTAAAATGGAGGAAAAAAACAAGTTTACAATAGGGGCTGAACAAGTCCTATTAATACATCTACTCTAATTCTCACTAAACATGGAACTGTATGACAACGGTCCAGTCGTCATGAACTGTGCGCCAGGCTCCTGGTTTAAACTGCTACATGTCCCAAATTATTGCCCAATGTTAGCCTAATATGATCTACTAATGCTAGCGACCCTCAGGAATAACTTAATAGACGTGACAGGGGAAAGAAAGGTAAATGGAATTATGCAAAATTTAAGCTATAAATTTGAGAAAACTAACACTAAAAAGACAGTTATAAATGTATGTGGCTCCCAAAAGTGGCTAATAATTAACATGATACAAATTGTAAAATAAAACAGAGAAAAGCCTGGGCTTAGGCTAGAATTAAAACATTCTACTGTGCATGCATCAACTCGGCAGTTTCAGCCCTACAGAAGCCTATAGTTCGGGTGTCCAAAGGATTTAATAGAAATCACGGCTGCAACATTGATAGTCAATTAAAAAGGGATTTAATATTCCCTGCTATTTTGTTTTAATTATCATTTTGGAAGGGGAGGGTTACATTTCTTTTTTTTTATGCTCGGGGAGGGCCAAGTAAAAGTATATTTTCCTCAGGGGGAGGTATAACTTTCACTCCCCTAGCTCTTATCCATGTATAAATGACAGTGCATGGGCAATGCTGTTATTTCTATCAGAAAAAAGAAAGATGCTTTTTCCACTTGGAACCAGTAGGTTCGCTCAACCTTATTCATAGTTTCCTCGCAAGTAAAGGTGGTGGAATTACGAGGGAATTAAGTCAAGGTCAGAATATGGCTTAACTGTAGACACACCTTTGCCACACCTTAATTTCTTAGCTCTCCAACGCGAACGAATAGCGGTTGACTTCTCATGCGTAAGTTCAAGGTCAGAATACGCATAGAGAGAAAAGTGCATAAAAAGGGAATAACGTTCCATTTTCAAACTCTTAACTCGGGTCGGAATCAGGACCTTAGTGCATACTCTATCCCTTACCCTATCATCAAGTGAGAGTCTGCGAGGGTCTAGCTTCCTTGCAAAGTGTCTCAGGTTGTCATAATTGTGGAAGTTGAAGAGAGAAACCAGCTCCTGATCAATCAGCAGACAGAATGGGAAAATTAGACAGATATTTCTATTATTCAATGTTCTATTCTTTTTTAATCTTCCAAATTTACAATGTCTAATACAGAAAAAATATATACACTCAGGTATGCCATTGAAATTACTTTTGATATATCAAAAAACAAGGTAATCAATGAGAATAAATATCTACTGCTGGCTATGGTAAAAACTTATATTATAGGGGATTGAAATTCTTCTTGCCTGCATACCTGACAGAAGTGAATGCCTCGGACACTATTTCCGACACGGTCTAAGGGAGGAGACCAACACATTATTCCCATGACATTAGGGACCACCAGCAGTACTGCACCCGACACGCCAGACTTAGCAGGCAAACCCACCTGGAAAAAAAGGGACAAAAAGCAAGAATGAAGTTTAATATGACACTTATTGCCGGGTGCATCTGAAAGTCTAAATAGATAGCTCTCCTTGTCTGATCTCTTAACTGCATTGATCTGACAACACAGGATAGGTGAGAGCAACATGGCACCTCTGAGATAAAGGAGAACGTTCTAATTTACCACATACAGTACGATAAACAAAGATATTGGATAAATGAAGATATCCCATTAAGGCAGTTTACCATTGAAATTTTTGCTTAACAGGGTAGCTATCCCATAATGCATTCATAGCTGGGTCTGGTCTGCTTAGTTCATTGACTGTATACCAGAAGAAATTAGATGGGGATGTCTCACTTTCTCTTTCATCTCTGTGATAAGGCCACCTCAGGTCATTGACCTCTGTCTGTTTCTCAGTGACTCACATGGAAGGCAAACTGGCCAGAGAAGTCGTACATTCCGCAGGAGTGCATGAGGCTTAGGGTGTTCCGCACGGCCTCCGCACTCAGCACCCGCTCGCCTGTGATTGGACAGATGCCCCCGTTGGCCAGTGTGGCGGCCATGACACTGCCTGACTCACAGGTCACCTCGATGGAGCACAGCTGAGAGGAAAACAGAGAACAGTTGAGACCTTTATTGTACAGGCAGGTTTGAGGAGTAACCTATTACATGTAATCAGTTACATGTAATAGGATTACAACAACAACAAAAAACAGTAAATGTATTCTGTTACTTAACCAGCAAAAATATTGTAATCAGATTACAGATACTTTTGAAAAACTAGATGATTACTTACTGGATTATTTTAAATTCAGTAAGAATGTTTGTGAAAGAAATACATTATTACACCTTTTTGTTTTTTCAATGACATTCAATTCAGCATTGAAAAAAGGCACAAGTTAAAGTAATCCAATAGTAACTGAAGGTGATCAGAATATGTTACTGAGTTTGGACAATCCATAAATTATGTTACTGATTCCAATTTTGGACAGGTAGCTAGTAACTGTAATGGAATACCTTTATAAAGTGACCTTCCCACCACTGTGTACAGGGTAATACTTTACTCACATACAGAGTGTTTCCACCAGGGACAGCGACTAGGAATACAACAGCAAATCTCTTTAAACATGAGTCTCACCTGGAAGTAGAAATCGAGGGCTGCAATCATATCTGCATTCTCAGGAAAGCACTACCAGGCAAAATGAGAGAGAGGCCACAGTTTAAGGACAGGTAGTATAACATAGTTTTAGAGAGTTTAGAAATTGGGAAGACTGTGAATTGGGAAGACTCTGTGAAGCTCAAACACTCACTTTTTTCTCCTTCAGGTAGTAACCAATAGCAAAATTCCTATCCCCGGTCTCCTTCTCTGATTGAAAACTTTGAATGCAAATACATACAGTGGCCTTCAAAATTACTGGCACTCCTAACTGGCAATGTACAAACAATCCTTAAAAAAATATAAACAATATCATTATAGAGAAACTCAAAATACCAACATGTGAGAAATACTGTACTTTATTAATGTTTCAATGGAACCCAACAAAAACTTTTTATTAAATCAATAAATGATTATCTAAGTCTTAAGGAACTATATTGAGCCATTACATCCCTTCCTGTTTCACTAGGGTATAGAAATGAGGTAACACGCATGCAATATTGTAATAGTGCCTGTGTGTAGCTGGTGTAGAGGAGTCAGGCGCAGGACAGCATATATGAGTAATAAACGTACTTTACTCAAAATTCCAATACAACTCAAATAATCGAGCCCACAATAATGGACCGTATTACGAACAAACAATCACGCACAAAAAACATGAGGAAAACAGGGTTAAATAATGAACATATAATTGGGGAATTGAAACCAGGTGTGTAAAACAAGATAAAACAAATGGAACATGAAAAGTAGATCGGCGATGGCTAGAAGACCGGTGACGCCGGTGACAAGGAGAGCGGAAGTCGTGACAAATATCCCTTTGTCATCCAACAACATGAAGAAAACAAAATAACTGATATGAACAGTTGAAAAGCTCACGTATAGAGGACACAAATGCATTTTGCCCACCCAGGATAGTGAGGAGGATGGTGAGAGAAGCAACAAAATCCCCAAGAATCACTGTGAAAGAATTGCAGGCCTTGGTGGCATCTTGGGGTCACCAGGTTTCAAAAAACACCATCAGACGCCACCTCCACAACCACAAGCTCTTTGTAAGGGTTGCCAGAAGAAAGACCTTTCTTACCCCAAGACACAGACACAAACGCTTGGAGTTGCCAAACGTAATTTAAATGATGATAGAAGAAGGTGCTCTGGTCAGATGAGACTAAAATTGAACGTTTTGGTCAGATACAGCATCTGCATGTTTGGGGTCGAAACAGAGATGCATACAAGGAGAGGCACCTCATACCCACAGTGAAATATGGTGGTGGGTCAATTTTAATTCCAGAGGTCCAGGGGCACTGATTAAGATTGATGGCATAATGAATTCCACCAAGTATCAGGCAATTTTGTCTGACAATCTGGTTGCCTCTGCCAGAAGGCTGGGACTTGGCCGTAGGTGGACCTTCCAACAAGACAATGACACAAAACATAACTCAAGATCCACACAGAAATTATTCTGTGACACCAAAATCAATGTTCTGCCATGGCCATCTCAGTCGCCGGACCTCAATCCAATCGTACACCTGTCGGCTGAGTTGAAGAGGGCAGTTGATAAGCGCAAACCCAAGAATGTGAAGGATCTTGAAAGGATCTGCATAGAGGAATGGTCCAAAATCCCTCCAAATGTGTTCCTTAACCTTGTCAAACATTACAGGAAAAGACTCCATGCTGTTATCCTTGCCAGGTGGTTGCACTAAGTACTAAATGAGGAGTGCCAATAATTATGAAACCTTGATTTTTGGTGAAATTTATTTTTTATTAAATGATTTTGGTTAGTTCCATTGAAACATTAAAGTACAGTATTTCTCACATGTTGGTATTTAGAGTTTCTCTCTATAATTATATTGTTTATATTTTTAAAAGTATTGTTTGTGCATTGCCAGCCAGGGATGCCAGTAATTTGAGCCCACTGTATTAAAAGCTGTTTATCACACCACAAATTACACTTACTGTATGGTCTGAAATCTTGAATAATTTTATTTTCATACTATAATGTTCAATTTGACACTCACGTAGCGTTGCTGAAGCCCACATACTCTGTGCCAGCCATCTTCTTTAAGTATTCCATTACCTACAATAAAAGTTTTTCCATTACATTTTTACTAATAAGAAGCAATTGTAGACACGTCAGAAGTCTGAAACCTTAAAGGATACTCACATAATCAAACCTCTCTGCCTTATTCGAGTTAGGCTGTAAAAAAGAAGAAGGAAATCCCTTTAGTACAGTGTTCTTGTGCTGTAGTAATTCTGTGTTGACACTATGCAAAGAAATGTTCTGTCCCTAGGTGGCAGTGTTTTTGTATTTTGGCACCAACAGTACAGTGCAATGGTGAGTCAAACAGATTCTGGGACGTCTGTCCGTCCGTCTGTCTGTGTGATGTGATGAGTATAACATGGGCTAGCAGCTCAGGGGCAGATTATTGCCCTGCTTAAGTTTCAGGGTCCAGGGAAAGATCACCAGCAAGTTGTTAAGTCACCAAAATGGGCAGGGACTGGTACTTCCCCGTTGAGTGGTCCTCAAAGAATAGGTTTCTTAAAATGTGGTGCAACCCTGGGCTTATTGGTCAGTGATACTCTGATGATGTGCTCCTGAGCGATGACATGTCTTTCCACTCATAACTTCAGAGAGTTCTGCTCTCTCTGAAAGATCAAGTGAACTTTGCACAATATTTATGAATGAATTGCATAAACTCCAAATAAACGTGCTAGGAGTGCTACACTTAATTGGAAGAGTACAAGTCTTTCCCTCAACTTGCCCACTGCAGTATGTGCTGTAGACTATTAGCCAATGAAATGACTCATCCATTTCTATCGGTTCTCTCTCCCTGTACTTAAAGTTGTCAAAGACATAAATTATAATACTTATGATTGTCAGACATAAACACACACCCACCCACACAATCACACATTCAGTCTCTCACCCACAGACAAACACGCCTTCTCTTCCCAGCTGTCTCATTGGCCTGGCTAACACATACACACATCCTATCAGTCCCACCCTCCCCACTAATGTATGTGACCTGAATGGCCTAAGAGGCAGCTGGTGAAAACAGGCAGCATGGCAGGGAGAGGAAAACACAGCAGAATAGAGGTCCATGTCTATATAAAGGACTTTCTTTCCCCACTGCTGTATCTGTTAGAATGAGGGAAATGCTGACTGATAGGGAGGGTTGGCGAGTCAGCTGGAGATAGTTTACTGACCTCTGTCCACACTGTATTGGGCCATAGGGTGAATTGGTCAATGATTGAGGGTGGTCTGACTGTGGCACTTGGCTGTACTAGTTACGACAGATTTCCTGATTTCCTATATATTTGATGTTGGAGTGGATTTGGTGTACAACAGTTTGCATTCATATGCAATGCTTAATCTGTGTGCATGTAATGTACTTCTGATATTATTTCAGTTAGCTAGCAAAGATTTTATCTATGCTCTAATTCTTAAACCTCATGAAAGGTTATAGAAGATTATAACATCAGTGCACCCAAGAATCCCCTTACTTTGAGCAGAGAACTGATGACGATAGCCCCCGCGTTCACCATAGGGTTGTGTGGTTTATCTGTCCAAAGAGAGAGAGGACAATGTTATCACTGTCCTGCACTCCACCACCATATAACCTAAAGATATGGCAGCTAAAAACATGTCCACAAATAAAAGTGAACACATGTATGTGCGTTCCAGAGGTGAACATGTGTAATGACACCTAGCCAGCCTTAGCCAGCTTAGAGGGAACCTGCAGATAAGATGTCTTGACTGGTTAATGATCAGATGTCCTGTTCTTGCTTGTTCCTGCTCTATCGAATGTATCTCACCAGTCAAGACCTACAGCATATTGTAATCATTGATCAAGTCGATTGGTACTTTCCCTGTTTCTCAATCACCTCCCACTGGGCAAAGACTAGTTTAATCAATATGGTATCCACGTCATTGCAACCCCAAAAAAATCAATGTGATGATGCTGAATCAAGGTGGGAAAATTATTGGATTTGCAAAAAGTCATCAATGTAAGAGAATTTAGTATTTTTAACACAACTTTTAACCTAAATCCAATCTCATGGGGAAGTTTTTTGTTGATTTCATATTGAACTCACGTTAGTTGACAACCAAATTTCAATCAAAACTAGACGTCTGTGCCCAGCGGGCTGTAGTTGCAGAGAGGTTGGTTGTCTTCTCTTTACACAATTGTTCACTGAAATGTGTAATTGTTTGCTTCCAGTGTAATGAACTATGTACTACCCTACGATCGAGTTAGCTTAGATCAGGAGATAGGGTAAGAGATATAAATTGAGAGTTCAATGTAAGATTGTTTTTTCCTCAGTACTCCTCAGATGCATTCAAGTGTGGGGCATCTACACAGAAGTCAACACAGAGACATGTAGTAGGTATGTGAGCCTAGCCATAGGCAGACAGGGATAGGGTTAGGGTTAATCTCTCTCACCCTCATCATTCAGTGACAGCTGGTTGAACTTGAGTCCGCTAGGCTCTTTGCCCACGTAACGGTGCACATGCTCAGTGCCGATCTCGTGCACAGCGATGGCGTACTCCAGTGGCTTCACACATGATTGAAGACAGAATGGAACCTTGGTGTCACCTGCAGAATGTCTGCGTCGCACCAGCAGGGGAGAGATCATGGGACAGTGAGGGCTGAGGTGACAACAGACACAGTGGAGAATTCTGCATAAACAAGGTGGGCAGAGACTGACAGGGCAAAATGAGGGGATGACATGTGGACTGCCTGTTCAATGCTCTTCATTTCAGTAACATGGGTTATGTGTCATGATGGAGGGCAGTGGTGATATACTGTAAAAAGAGACTATGTACATAGATCAGATGATGCTGTAATCTTACCTCTGCCCATCCACGGTGCACAGAGACACTCCCCACAGATTAGGGCTGAATTTAGCCAGTTGAGGAATGTAATCTGCTACCTAAGGAAAGACACACACAAATGAATGGATTGGATGAGTGTCATGTGTGTCAAAGGCAGGTACAGTGCATTCGGAAAGTATTCAGACCCCTTCGCTTAAAAAAACAAACAAAAAAAACAATTACGTTAGCCTTATTCTAGAATGGATTAAATTAATGGATTTCCTCATCAATCTACACACAATAGCCCATAATGACAAAGTGAAAACTGGTTTGCTATGAGACTCGAAATTGAGCTCAGGTGAATCCTGTTTCCATTGATCACCCTTGAGATGTTTCTACAACTTGGAGTCCAACTGTGGTAAATTCAATTGATTGCCTTTCCAAATTATGTCCACACACACCTGTCTATATTAGGTCCCATAGTTGACAGTGCATGTCAGGTGAAAAAAAACAAGCCATGAGGCCAAATGAATTGTTCGTAGAGCTCAGAGACAGAATTGTGTCGAGGCACAGATCTAGGGAAGGGTACCAAAATAATTCTGCAACATTGAAGGTCCCCAAGAACACAATGGCCTCCATCATTATTAAATGGAAGAAGTTAATAACCACCAAGACGCTTCCTATTGCCAAACTGAGCAATCGGGGGAGAAGGGCCTTGGTCAGGGAGGTGACTCTAACAGTCACTCTAACAGAGCTCCAGAGTTCCTCTGTGGAGGTGGGAAAACCTTCCAGAAGGACAACCATCTCTGCAGCACTCCTCCAATCAGGACTTTATGGAAGAGTGGCCAGGCAGAAGCCACTCCTCATGCAAAGGCACATGACAGCCCGCTTGGAGTTTGCCAAAAGGCACCAAAAAGGACTCTCAGACCATGAGAAATAAGATTCGCTGGTCTGTTGAATCCAAGATTGAACTATTTGGCCTGAACGCCAAACGTCACATCTGGAGGAAATCAGGCACCGCTAATCACCTGGCCAATACCATCCCTACGGTGAAGCATGGTGGTGGCAGCATCATGCTGTGGGGGTGTTTTTCAGTGGCAGGGACTGGGAGACTAGTCAGGATCGAGGGAAAGATGAACGAAGCAAAGTACAGAGAGATCCTTGATGAAAACCTGCTCCAGAGCGCTCAGGACCTCAGACTGAGGTGAAGGTTCACCTTCCAACAGGACAACGACCCTAAGCACACAGCCAAGACAACACAGGAGTGGCTCTGGACAAGTCTCTGAATGTGCTTGAGTTGCCCAGCCACTCATACCCAAGAAGACTAAATTCTGTAATCACTGCCAACGGTGCTTCAACAGGGTCTGAATATTTATGTAAATTAAATATTTCAATTTTCCAAAAAAAACAGAACTGTTTTTGCTTTGTCATTATGCGGTATTGTGTGTAGATTGATGATAAAATATATATATATATATATTTTAGAATAAGCCTGTAACGTAACAAAATGTGGAAAAAGTGAAGAGCCTGAATACTTTCCGAATGCACTGTATGTATAGTACATGTGTGTATGTACATGTATGTACGAATGTAGTGTGTGCATGCCTTCATTCAGTACGTGCATGTGAGTGAGATTATTTTAGTATGTCCTCGTGTGGATGTGTAGGTGTACAGTATGTGAATATTTTTTTTTAGCATATCCTCATGTGGATGTGTAGGTGTGTGAGTGTACAGTATGTGAGAACGTTTTTAGCGTGTGAATTTCAATGTTCATAGTGCAGGCATCCTAACAGAACTCACGTGTCCCCCCTCCTGCCTCTGGGTACTGTAGTACAGCTGGTCCATATTGGACGCAAACACCTGAAAGTCTGGGATAATTAACTTCCTCCTGAACGCCTGTGTCAGCAGCAGGATGTTAGCACCCACACACCTGAAACACATCACACATACATAAATATCACATGTATATTTTGTTTATTACATAGGTAATGGCTCAGTGTGTCTCAGTTGGTAGAGTGTGGCACTTGCAACAATAGAGTTGTTGGTTCCATTCCTGTTGGGGCCAACCGTGGGAAGATGTTTTGCAGTGGGGGTGCTGGACGAAGAGGGGATGGGGTGGGGGGTTTGCTGAGGAGAATTTTTGTCCGTTCATACAGGAGTAATAAAGGCCTAGTTCACACAGGATTAATATAATTGTATTTTTATTATAATTACATTTCTCTATATATATATATATATATATTTTTTTTTTTTTTTTCAGTCCGCAACAACCGGCTGTTCTGGGTTTCAGGGGAAATGGAAAGAAAGCCTGTGATGAGACTTCCACTTTTGGACGTTAACAAGGCGACTCTCCATCTTAACTCCTCCTCCTTTTACGCCTGCTACGTTAGATTAGCCTAGCGGTTCGAGTGTTGAGCCAGTAACTGAAAGGTCACTAGTTCGTAATCCCAGAGCCGACAAGGTGAAAAATCTTTCTAAGTGCCATTGAGCAAGTCCCTTAACTCTAATAGCCCTACTCTCTGAGGGTGTCTCAGGGAGTGTTATGGATATGTAAAAAAACATGGTTTTCAAATTCACACCTGTACAAATATAAGCACCCACCAAATTATTATTAATAACCATACAAAAAATATCTGTCACTTTAGATTATTTACAGTATATAGTATTACTACTGTATTAATACACACAGTAACCTTTAGCCCTGATACACGGCTGCTGACTCCTATGCGGCATCTAGGAGACAGCCATGTACAGTGGGGCAAAAAAGTATTTAGTCAGCCACCAATTGTGCAAGTTCTCCAACTTAAAAAGATGAGAGAGGCCTGTAATTTTCATCATAGGTACACTTCAACTATGACAGACAAAATGAGAAAAAGAAATCCAGAAAATCACATTGTAGGATTTTTAATTTATTTATTTGCAAATTATGGTGGAAAATAATTATTTGGTCAATAACAAAAGTTTCTCAATACTTTGTTATATACCCTTTGTTGGAAATGACAGAGGTCAAACGTTTTCTGTAAGTCTTCACAAGGTTTTCACACACTGTTGCTGGTATTTTGGCCCATTCCTCCATGCAGATCTCCTCTAGAGCAGTGATGTTTTGGGGCTGTCGCTGGGCAACTCCCTCCAAAGATTTTCTATGGGGTTGAGATCTGGAGACTGGCTAGGCCACTCCAGGACCTTGAAATGCTTCTTACGAAGCCACTCCTTCGTTGCCCGGGCGGTGTGTTTGGGATCATTGTCATGCTGAAAGACCCAGCCACGTTTCATCTTCAATGCCCTTGCTGATGGAAGGAGGTTTTCACTCAAAATCTCACGATACATGGCCCCATTCATTCTTTCCTTTACACGGATCAGTCGTCCTGGTCCCTTTGCAGAAAAACAGCCCCAAAGCATGATGTTTCCACCCCCATGCTTCACAGTAGGTATGGTGTTCTTTGGATGCAACTCAGCATTCTTTGTCCTCCAAACACGATGAGTTGAGCTTTTACCAAAAAGTTATATTTTGGTTTCATCTGACCATATGACATTCTCCCAATCCTCATCTGGATCATCCAAATGCTCTCTAGCAAACTTCAGACGGGCCTGAACATGTACTGGCTTAAGCAGGGGGACACGTCTGGCACTGCAGGATTTGAGTCCCTGGCGGCGTAGTGTGTTACTGATGGTAGGCTTTGTTACTTTGGTCCCAGCTCTCTGCAGGTCATTCACTAGGTCCCCCCGTGTGGTTCTGGGATTTTTGCTCACCGTTCTTGTGATCATTTTGACCCCACGGGGTGAGATCTTGCGTGGAGCCCCAGATCGAGGAAGATTATCAGTGGTCTTGTATGTCTTCCATTTCCTAATAATTGCTCCCACAGTTGATTTCTTCAAACCAAGCTGCTTACCTATTGCAGATTCAGGGGTTTCTGGTGTCCTTTGACAGCTCTTTGGTCTTGGCCATAGTGGAGTTTGGAGTGTGACTGTTTGAGGTTGTGGACAGGTGTCTTTTATACTGATAACAAGTTCAAACAGGTGCCATTAATACAGGTAACGAGTGGAGGACAGAGGAGCCTCTTAAAGAAGAAGTTACAGGTCTGTGAGAGCCAGAAATCTTGTTTGTTTGTATGTGACCAAATACTTATTTTCCACCATAATTTGCAAATAAATTCATTAAAAATCCTACAATGTGATTTTCTGGATTTTTTTTCCTCATTTTGTCTGTCATAGTTGAAGTGTACCTATGATGAAAATTACAGGCCTCATCTTTTTAAGTGAGAGAACTTGCACAATTGGTGGCTGACTAAATACTTTCTTGCCCCACTGTATCAGGACTAAGTGACCTATAACTATGGAACAGACACACTACTGATCCTATGATGAAATCCTAAATGACATCAATGACATAAAACTGGACCTCAACTGGGACAAAATTAAATGCTGAGAATAGACAGCCTATCATATTGTAGATACACACCTATACCATTATATATAAACAAAGCACTACGTTTAGTAAGCACTGATGTGATCTCAGCTGGGTTGACCTGAAAGATCCGTCCCCCGTTGCTTGTTAATACACAACTTGTTTAGAGTTTGGGGCACTGGGGAGGCGAATATAGGGATTGCAGAATTTATACATTCACCATTTACCACATTTTTTTTTTTATTACTAGTAGCCTTTTTCCAGTGACCACCTCACACAATATTGTTATTCTCTTATCCATGACTTTATTTGTGTATTTGGGCCTAGCTTGTAAATAATTCCAAGTACAACACCAAGTCTCAATCTAAGATGAGCAAAGGGACTGTAGATATGCAGTGTTCAATCACTGAAACATAGTTATTAAATGTAAGGACTCAGTGACCCACTACAGTAGCACGCCAGAGTCTGAATCCTCACTGCATTCATTAAGGTAAGTTTGCCAGTTAGGAATTAATACTGTTTGGACAGCAGTCTAGATTCCCTCTGAGCTTGCTGATAAACTGAGCTCCTAATACAACTGGCACTGTCTGCAGTTAACCCACTATGATGGACTTTCATTAGCTCCCGTCCAGACTTAAGCCCTGCACAGATGTCATACTCTGTTTGCCAACAATTCCAGAGCTCTCTCTCTCTCTGCATGTCACTGTGTGTGTGTGTGTGCGCATGAGTAAGGTTCAGAGGCAGCTGTCGGCCATAAAACGACAGACGCTGTCACTCTGTCTTTCTCTCACATTAACCCCAACACAAACACTACAATACAACCACAATCAAACATCCTTGACTCTTAACCTTTCATAACAAATCTCCACCTGTCCACTGTAGAGGCATGCAGAGCAGACACAAGTACACCCAGAGATAGTGAAAAAGTTTGGAAGTTTCTAGTAAACACTGGGGGCAATAGCAAAGATAGTTCCTTCGCACAGTGAAATACCATATAAATGTCACTTTCATAAAACTGGCATGTAAAAATGGGATACTGTGTGATGTTTTGCCAAACAGCAGGAAGAATGCGAATATGGTATGTGTGATAGAGAAAGTCATAATACATTATGCTAACTTTCTGAATGAAAGAATCATAGTGTTTACTATAGTACATATTCCCTCTATACCATCCTACTAATGTTAGAGGATGTATATGGTAAGATGAAAGTGAAAATAGAGCATAGCTCACTTCCTGAAGAGTTTCTGGTCCACCATGACTGTTCCGGCAGATTCCCGCATGGACTGGCGCAGATGACGCATACAGTCCCTCAGCCTGGGATCAGATGTCCACAAACCTGTGCTCCTCAACGCCTGGAGGAAGGAGAGAGGAACATTTAGAAAACAAGAGTGAGAGATTTCTTTTAGAGAAAATTAGAAAGAAGGGAGAGGGAGGAAAGAGGAAAAATGGGCATGGAGTCATGGAGAGCTGATCCAGAACTGAGATAGCATCTCTAGGGAAGGGTGATAGATATTTGAGCTCTCTAAGAAAGCTGGTCCCGATGCTGGTCCTAATAGAGTACTAGGGCTGTCAAACGATTAAAACATTTAAATCAAGTTAATTGCAGGATTGAGCTGTAATTTAAGATTTTTTTATAAGCATAACAAGAACATCATGATTTTGTCCAAAGTAATGGTTAGCAAAAATCAGGTAAATTGATCAAATACACTTTCTTTAACCTCAATGATAACAAAAATGTTTTTTTAGCACTATAGATTATGTACAGTATTTTGGATGTTTTCAGTGTATTTTGAAAACTAAAAAAATAAAAATGGTGAAATTACAAACACTTAACTTGGGTTAACCGATTGACTGAAATAGTTTTTATTTATGTTTTGGTACATAACGATAAGGACATGTATAGGTTATTAATAATAATTGAATTGATCACTTTGGGTGACTTTTCTTTAGCTATAGAAGAACTGAAAATATACAGGACTACAATAATTGTTTAAGTGTGTCACATTCAATACCTGAATTGGAACAAATTATCATTTTATCTGACTACAGGCACAAACCCTGTTTTGCCATTATGTGAGCAGAAACAAGGGTTCTAGCAGTCCTGTAAACAGGCCTGAAGGAGGAAGGTACGTATGTAGTGTATTGAAATCCCTCCCCTAAGCCAACTTCAAGTCATGCCGACAGCTATATGCAACGTGTGTCTATTTCTGGGGTATCAGGTACATTGACAGCAGACTTGCCTCATAGGAGGGTTCAGACAGTTATTTTCAAGCCTGTGTGTCTGAGCAATGCTTTAATGAGCAACACACATTGCTTGACTGGACTGTTGTGATCAGTTATTTTATGTCCTAAGTCACATAGGATAGTGGCTTTCATGAGAGCCTGAAGTGATATTCAGACATACTGTACTGGACAGCAGCATTCAAAGCGATGTTTACTGGGGGCAGTACTGGGTATTTTTCAATTTCTGACAGAAGCAAAGATGACAGAATTTTAGAGCTTTTGAGACATTGAGTTATCAAATGAGAGAAGTACTTAAATAACACTTGTTAAGTAACAGAATTGCTCTATGAGAACTAAATATAAGCTCGCCACACAAAGAAAGGATCCTGGTTTCCTGGTAGGTCTGGGAAAGATGTAAGCCCTAATTAGCTGACATATATTGTGCCAGTATTCAGTAGCCACAGCTACTGTTCAGTCAGTCCTTCCAATGTGTTTTAGTCAAACTTTGTGTCACTGTTCCCTGTCATGCCAAACACATACAGCATAGCATGACAATAAATGACAGATCTCCCTCCTCCAAACTGAGATCAATCTAAGGTCAAAGCAGATGGCATCAGTGTAGTAGCACATGTACAGTTCTTTAAAGGTAAGAATGATGTAAGAATATCAAGTATTGCATCATTCTGAAATAAAACCGGGCATACATACTGTACTCTGAATGCTCTGGTTGAGGTACAACTTCGTGTTGTTCAACTGCTTGAGAATGCAGTACCCAGATACAGTAGTTATTTTTCATATTATATGCTTCCTTACATCTGTGACTAACCACTAGAAATGCCAGTGCATTTACCCAACCCCAGTCTATCCTCAGTGGTGGAGGGATTGGCAGACCTGGGGTTTGAACCCCGGTTTCCAGGGGCAAGGTGTAGTCCAGTGGACCAAACTCCATCACCCCTATTATGGTGAATTATGGTGTAAAAGCACTGGGAGTGGTCGTGGACACAGAGTTTCTTCACACATCGTAAAATTCTATGCTCAGCGCGCGTGGGCCTATGGACGAATGTGCTTGTATATTTTCACCAACTGAGCTGAGACTTCTGTACGTGTTCTAAATGATGGTGTAAAAGCACTGAGAGGGAACACAAAGTCTCTTCATGCATCGTAAAATGACTGGAGGTCATGTGCTTCTATGACATTCTCCCAAACTGAGCTACAACTTCTGTGATGTTCTTCTCGTCTCATGTACCCAACATTCCAGAGGCTTCTGTTGCTTGGGAATGGCTGGTGGTCATTGGTGAGGTAAACACATTTGTTAACACCTAGCTTGAACTTGGTTTCATTGGTGAAGTGATGTCAGAGCAGTTCAACCACCGCCTTTCTAACCAGGTTATACTGAGTTATCATTGATTAAGATGCCAATCCTTTGGGGTTTAAGAGGATTCACTTCTAGCCTCAACGACGGAGGCCACGCCTGTCTATTAGTCATAAAGTTACACAAGGCGTTTCCTCCACACTTTTAAACCTGAGCCTGAACTGGGCTGGTGACATGGTGTGATGGATTCCTGCCTGGCTCATCTTACACTCTCTGGGGTTTGATTGGTATGCATTTAGCTCAAGTGAAAACAGAAAGCCCAAAGGTCTCTTCAGGAACTAGAATGTGTTGTTGTACAGGCAGTACAGTGTCAACTTTAAAAGGATCAAGGAAAGTCAAGGCAACTATCAATACAATCAGAAAAAAGGGCATTCCAGATTTTTTTTTAAATAGGTTAAATAACCTGTACTGTATATACAGTTGAAGTCGGAAGTTTACATACACCTTACCCAAATACATTTAAACTCAGTTTTTCACAATTCCTGACATTTAATCAGAGTAAAAATTGTAGGTCAGTTAGGATCACCACTTTATTTTAAGAATGTGAAATGTCAGAATAATAGTAGAGAGAATGATTTATTTCAGCTTTTTTTCTGTCATCACATTCCCAGTGGGTCAGAAGTTTACATACACTCAATTAGTATTCGGTAGCATTGCTTTTAAAATTGTTTAACTTAGGTCAAACATTTCAGGTAGCCTTCCACAAGCTTCCCACAATAAGTTGGGTGAATTTTGGCCCATTCGTCCTGACAGAGCTGGTGTAACTGAGTCAGGTTTGTAGGCCTCCTTGCTCGCACACGCTTTTTCAGTTCTGCCCACAAATCTTCTATAGGATTGAAGTCAGGGCTTTGTGATGGCCACTCCAATACCTTGACTTTGTTGTCCTTAAGCCATTCTGCCACAACTTTGGAAGTATGCTTGGGGTCATTGTCCATTTGGAAGACCCATTTGCAACCGAGCTTTAACTTCCTGACTGATTTCTTGAGATGTTGCTTCAATATATCCACATAATTTTCCTTCCTCATGATGCCATCTATTTTGTGAAGTGCACCAGTCCCTCCTGCAGAAAAGCACCCCCACAACATGAAGCTGACACCCCCCGTGCTTCACGGTTGGGATGGTGTTCTTTCTTGCAAGCCTCCCCCCTTTTTCCTCCAAACATAACAATGGTTATTATGGCCAAACAGTTCTATTTTTGTTTCATCAGACCAGAGGACATTTCTCCAAAAAGTACGATCTTTGTCCCCATGTGCAGTTGCAAACCGTAGTCTGGCTTTTTTATGGCGGTTTTGGAGCAGTGGCTTCTTCCTTGCCGAGCGGCCTTTCAGGTTATGTCAATATAGGACTTGTTTTACTGTGGATATAGATACTTTTGTACCTGTTTCCTCCAGCATCTTCACAAGGTCCTTTGCTGTTGTTCTGGGATTGATTTGCACCTTTTGCACCAAAGTACGTTCATCTCTAGGAGACAGAACGTGTCTCCTTGCTGAGTGGTATGACGGCTGCGTGGTCCCATGGTGTTTATACTTGCGTACTATTGTTTGTACAGATGAACCAGACTTGTGGAGGTCTACACATTTTTTCCTGAAGACTTGGCTGATTTCTTTAGATTTTCCCATGATGTCAAGCAAAGACGCACTGAGTTTGAAGGTAGGCCTTGAAATACATCCACAGGTACACCTCCAATTGACTCAAATTATGTCAATTAGCCTATCAGAAGCTTCTAAAGCCAGGACATCATTTTCTGGAATTTTCCAAGCTGTTCAAAGGCACAGTCAGTAGTGTATGTAAACTTCTGACCCACTGGAATTGTGATACAGTGAGTTATAAGTAAAATAAACTGTCTGTAAACAATTGTTGGAAAGATTACTTTTGTCATGCACAAAGTAGATGTCCTAACCGACTTGCCAAAACTATAGTTAACAAGAAATGTGTGGAGTGGTTGAAAAACAAGTTTTAATGACTCCAACCTAAGTGTATGTAAACTTCCGACTTCAACTGTAGGTTAGGTTCTGTATGGTGTTACACAGTGAGAGAGGATGTGATGAGATGGAGACTCACAGAGACAAACTGAGAGACTGAGATCATCTCTTTGCCCTCTGTGATGGTGTAGAAAAGAAGGTCCATCCCAGAGATCAAGCTGTTCCTGTGAAGTCCAGACAACACAGTGCACCATGTCACAATACTAGTGTAGGTCTTACAGGGACATTGTTAAAGATCACCACTGCATACACGTTTTACACTGTGTTTTGATTGTGTTTACTCATCTGTAGAACTTTCCTTAAGACATACTGTACATGTGCAAAAGAGCACTTAATCATTGACAACTGTGTATGAACAAATGTTCTGTTTTTATTTTCACCCGAGCACCAAAAGGAGGTTGTAGTAGGGTGTGTAGGTTAGTGTAGTGTAGGCCTAGTGTAGGCCTAGTGTAGTGTAGTGTAGGCCTAGTGTGGTATAGTATAGTATAGTGTAGGTAGTGTAGTGTAGGGTAGTGTAGGCCCAGTGTAGTGTAGGCCTAGTGTAGTGTAGGCCTATTGTAGTGTAGTGTAGGTCTATTGTAGTGTAGTGTAGGCCTAGTGTAGTATAGTGTAGGTAGTGTAGTGTAGGCCTAGTGTAGTGTAGTGCAGGGCTAGTGTAGGGTAGTGTAGGCCTAGTGTAGTGTAGTGTAGGCTTAGTGTAGTGTAGTGTAGGCCTAGTGTAGTGTAGGTAGTGTAGGGTAGTGTAGGCCTAGTGTAGTGTAGTGCAGGCATAGTGTAGGGTAGTGTACACTCTTAGAAAAAAGGGTTCGAAAATAGTTTTTCGGCTGTCCCCATAGGAGAACCCTTTTTGGTTCCAGGTAACTATTTTGGGTTCCATGTAGAAAAGGGGTTCTACCTGGAACCAAAAAGGGTTCCTTAAAGGGTTATCCTATGGGGACAGCCGAAGAACCCTTTTAGGTTCTAGATAGCACCTTCTTTTCATAGAGTGTAGTGTAGCCTATAGTAGTGTAGCGTGCTGTAGCGTGCTGTAGTGTAATGTAGTGTCGGCCTAGTGTAGTGTAGGGTAGTGTCAGCCTAGTGTAGTGTACTGTAGTGTAGTGTCGGCCTAGTGTAGTGTACTGTAGTGTAGTGTCGGCCTAGTGTAGTGTAGCGTGCTGTAGTGTAGTGTCGGCCTAGTGTAGTGTAGCGTGCTGTAGTGTAGTGTCGGCCTAGTGTAGTGTAGCGTGCTGTAGTGTAGTGTCGGCCTAGTGTAGTGTAGCGTGCTGTAGTGTAGTGTCGGCCTAGTGTAGTGTAGCGTGCTGTAGTGTAGTGTCGGCCTAGTGTAGTGTAGCGTGCTGTAGTGTAGTGTCGGCCTAGTGTAGTGTAGCGTGCTGTAGTGTAGTGTCGGCCTAGTGTAGTGTAGCGTGCTGTAGTGTAGTGTCGGCCTAGTGTAGTGTTGCGTGCTGTAGTGTAGTGTCGGCCTAGTGTAGTGTCGGCCTAGTGTAGTGTAGCGTGCTGTAGTGTAGTGTCGGCCTAGTGTAGTGTAGCGTGCTGTAGTGTAGTGTCGGCCTAGTGTAGTGTAGCGTGCTGTAGTGTAGTGTCGGCCTAGTGTAGTGTAGCGTGCTGTAGTGTAGTGTCGGCCTAGTGTAGTGTAGCGTGCTGTAGTGTAGTGTCGGCCTAGTGTAGTGTTGTGTGCTGTAGTGTAGTGTCGGTGTAGTGTAGTGTAGTGTCGGCCTGAGATGGCCATGGCATATGGTTTAAATCATTTTCATGCACCTCAAACCATTTAATGACCACTGTGCCCTGTGGATGGGGGCAATGTCATTCTGTGGGCATAGCCATGGTAGCCAAAGTAATGGCCTGCCCAGCCTTTTTATACATGAGCCTAAGCACTATGGGATGTTAATTGCTTAATTAACTCAGGAACAACATCTTTGTGGAAGCACTGGCTTTCAATACGTTGTTTCCCTCATTTACTCAAGTCTTTCAATTATTTTGGCAGTTACATGTATATACTGTACATATTCCCTTATTGGTAGATAATGTGAATAAGTAAGTATTTACCTGCACTCTGTTTGGTCCAAATCATTGACAGTTTGATGATGTTGCTGACTGTTGTGGTGCAGTGTTGCGCTCGTACAGAACAGCTCAAAGGGTTGCTGGCTTCTGGAAAATACATTACTGTCACTCCCAACTAGTGCGGAGTTGACAGCATGTTTGAGCAGTTGTAAAACTCCCGCATTAGTAATCCGCAGACGTTTCAGACAATGCATTATTAAAGGATGTTTCGCAACCAAAAGAAATATAGCACTGGGTTAGGTTAACAAAGTTAAAATAGAATAAAAACTGTAGAGACATCAGATCTGTGTCCAGTGCGTCGTTCCTCGGAGGCTTTATATCATTTGTTATGCATGCTAGCACAAGGACATGATACTGTCGCGTGGGGGGTGGAGTTGTGACTGGCAGAAGTTGGTCGACAGATGAAATAGGCCAGTGACCAATGACAGCTGAGTCCAGACCGGGAAGAGGGTGAGAAATGTACGATCCATGGCACAGGAATGATTTCAATGACGTGATTGAGTGGTGAGGGGCACATTACAAATCACATTTTAGGCTACTTTTCTGAGATGTATCTATGGAAAACAAAATCTTTAAAAGCCTTGCTGTGTAGGATGTAATATTATGTACGATCCATGGCACAGGAATGATTTCAATGACGTGATTGAGTGGTGAGGGGCACATTACAAATCACATTTTAGGCTACTTTTCTGAGATGTATCTATGGAAAACAAAATCTTTAAAAGCCTTGCTGTGTAGGATGTAATATTATGTAACCTTGTTTATTGTTCACAACTGTTGAACAAGGTAATATCTGTGAACCTTTAAATAAATGTGAATATATAAATAATACTATTATCCCAAATTATTTGAATTCAACTGCTTACAATTTGATAGCCACATTGGCTATAGTGAAATGAAGTCTAACAATAAGGCGCAGAGATGGCATTGGGAATTTTCTAGTAATTTATATCTTGTGTAGCGACACTATATGGTAGTGTATCACACTACATGTGGGCCTACTATTAGCTTGTAGCCTACTATGTCATAGTATAAGCCCTATGAACCTATCATCTGTATAGTAATGAAGGCCGGTAACTCTAATGAACTTATCCTCTGCATCAGAGGTAACTCTGGGTCTTCCTTTCCTGTGGCGGTCCTGATGAGAGACAGTTTCATCATAGCTCTTGATGGTTTTTTGTGACTGCACTTGAAGAAACTTTCAAAGTTCTGAAAATGTTCCTAATTGACTGACCTTCATGTCTTAAAGTAATGATGGACTGTCATTTCTCTTTGCTTATTTGAGCTGTTCTTGCCATAATATGGACTTGGTATTTTACCAAATAGGGCTATCTTCTGTATACCACCCCTACCTTGTCACAACACAACTGATTGGCTCAAATGAATTAAGAAGGAAAGAAATTCCACAAATTAACTTTTAACAAGGCACACCTGTTAATTGAAATGCATTCCAGTTGACTACCTCACGAAGCTGGTTTAGATAATACCAAGAGTGTGCAAAGCTGTCATCAAGGCAAAGGGTGTCTATTTTGAAGAATCTCAAATATAGAATATATTTTTATTTTTTATTTTTTTTTGGTTACTACATGATTCCATGTGTGTTATTTCATGTCTTCACTATAATTCTACAATGTAGAAAATAGTAAAAAAATAAAGGAAAACCCTGGAATGAGTAGGTGTGTCCAAAGTTTTGACTGGTACTGTATAAGTGATTTTCTAACAACTCATGGCGATATGACCAGTATGAAATAATTTTCGGGACTAAAATAATATTTGAATACCGAATTTGTGGTTCTGGTCGCCCGCTGCAGCATGAACCATTACGACCGCACCACACACTTCTCTGTTGGGGTCCTGCGATAATGCAGGGCTCTACACTGTAACTACCACTGTAGCTGCCATGTAAGTATGGGTTTCGCTACACGCGATGAAGTGGGACCAAATTACAAAGATTCCCTTATATTTCATGTTCAGTTAAATCTACGCCTACATCAACCTTGTAGTCCCCAGTTTGTCAAATTTTTGTTTGTTTACTATTCTTGTGGACACACACAACTGGAAGACAGCAACAGGATGGCAACTATGTAAATACTGAAGCTTTGTTGTGCCACGCCAGACCATGATGAGTGAAAACTAAAGGCCTCATAATAAAACATTCATGCAATATATTCCCGGTAGTGGAACTCAAGCTGATACAAATACATTCCAAACCAGCACAGAGTGCTCTTCTAAATGGTGGCAGGACCATGGATGGCAGGAGCTAGAGTAGTCAGTCAGTTCTACCAGATTTCCACTAGAGGGAGTTTCTTGACCAAGACATATTCACACCAGAGCTGTGCACTGATATCCAAGTATTCCTCCAGTTGAACACAGTGTAATTGTACAGTGTTGAAAAAATATATAGCTTGTGTATCTGTATTTGATTATATCGGATCAACTTTCTGGTCCCATGGTCTCTGGTACAGTAGCTTAGCAATGTGTCACCCATCTTTCTTTCTCGATCCTTATTCTACTAACACATAGGCTTATAGCTTAGTCTCTTACACACACACACACACACACACACACACACACACACACACACACACACACACACACACACACACACACACACACACACACACACACACACAGTGTTCCTACCTACCGACAACAAGCCTCTGAGTGAGGGGACTGGCTTCCTGTCTTGTACTTCAGCCTGTCTGGGCAGCCTGCCCAAGCATTACTGCTCAGCTCCCACTGGGCATAGATGTCAGTTCAATGTCTAGTTTTGATTTACATTTGGTTGAGTTGTCAACTAACGTGAATTCAACGTGAAATCAACCAAAAATGTCACCCTGTCATGTGATTTAGGTTAATAGTTGGGTGAAAAAAATACGAAATTCCCTTATGTTGATGACTTTTTGGAAATCCAATCAGTTTTCCACGTTGATTCAACGTCATCACATTGATTATTTGGTTAAAATTTTTGCCCAGTGGGCTCTCTGTACCTCTTTGATTCTTTATGCGCTCAGTGTTTGTGTACAACACACTAACGGACGTTTTCTTCAGCATAATCAACACACTGTTGTAGAATAGCCTCTCTTGGGAAATGATTTGACTGGGTAAGCCATTAAGGGCTACTACAGTAAACATGAGATAATAGGAACCTACACATGTGCATTTATACACTTTTTCTCAACTTTTTTCTCTAAACATTTACAGTGTGTACCTTATTGGATATCTATGTCTAATGCAATATGAAAACCCTAATTAATGAGAGGAACATCATAAATTGGTGGATTAAATTTACCAAGATTCTAACAAGAGGAGCTCACTTCCAGGCAATTTGCATTATTACAGGAGACATGATTGTTGTCATGCAGACAGTCAAGGCCCCCAATGGTCCCTAGACTCCCCACCATCTGTCCTTGTAGTTGAAAAGTTCCTGCACACATCCATATTATATTACATGGGTTTTAAACTGTATAGGCTGTACTGCTGTTAACCATTCACATTCTACCACTCTCCTCCCGAAGTGGTCAGAATGCTATGGTATCCACTTCCAGTCCAGATTGACTCTAAGAGAGGACATAATATTACCTCTATTACCAAATAAACGAGGCCTCATCCAGCTCAGGTGGAGTGTTTGGATTTGCCTCCATAGGCATGTGACTTCTCCAAAGGGCCACAAGCTAACACATGGTCTCCCTGCACTACCTCTGCCGGTTGTAGCTTCTCTGTTTTCAGGAGAAAATGTTTTCCATTCCTTGGCCCATGAATGCCAGCTTTGTCCCCCCCCGCCTCCATCTTGTGTGAGAAAGTCCCCATGCCCCACCTTCCATGCCTGCACAAACTTAACCTCTTCCTCAAATCCCCGTCTGACACACGAAAATTAAGAAAACCGGAGCCTGCTGCTTTGATTCGGCCTCAATAGTCTGTGAGCCTGGATAAAGCCCTGGAGCTTAGAAGAACCCACAATGGACGGTCAGTTTGGAAGTGTTGAGGGTTGGAGATGCGGTATTTGGACAGAATATGGGTCAAAAAGTAATCAGGTGAAATTTAGTAGTTAACAGATTCACCTCAAACATCACCATGTTTTTTCTTTATCAGAAAGTGTTATACACAACATGCAGTGGGCCTAAGGCTACAGTGGCCAGTGAAACAGGGTCCTTGATTGAGATGACGAGGAAACAATATGAAGACCCATACTCATGATATCCTGGATTTAGGAGAAACTGCTATAGATTTCTGTTGGGTCCAAAGCTTGTCTGGGATTCCTTTAGCAGTTCAGGGTGTCTCAAATTGTGGTATCTACTTGGCTAATAGCATTGGACGATTTCACTCAAGCACATTTCAGAGAGTGCACACGACCCTAAAACACAACTACTCCATGAAGTGCTAAAGAAGAGATCAAAGAGGAGTGTTTTGCCCACAGTCAGTCATATTTCTCCAAATACAGTCGTTCTCTGAGGAAGAGGGGATGTTGTTTGTTTTTCTGACCCTCCCTAAATCCTCTTGGGAAAGAGAGGTATGCTCTTCTTGCTTTGCACTGCAGAAGGTTAGAATGATGTTGAAAAAAAGCCATTGAAGAAATAAAGTGTCTGTGACACCTTTTATTTTATGCTTTTCCTTTCTGAAGGGAATTTTTCTTTTCCAATCTCAACATATCCCACCGCTTTCAACTTTACATTACTTGTAAGGCGTTGATTTGATATTGATCATAGCAAGAGCAAAATTACAATTGTGAGTGGTGAAACAAAACTCTCTAATTTGAGAATGTTAAATACTTGTAAAGATTTAATGAATCGTTTAATTCGTAGATCAAACTAAAGAACACGGCCCATTAATCCATCTACCACCCAGCGTGAATGGAATACCCACTCTCTCACACATTCCTCCACATAGCGACACACACACGGATGTACATGCCTAGCAGTGCACTCACACACACACACATTTACATTTTAGTCCTTTAGCAGATGCTCTTATCCAGAGCAACTTACACACACACACAAGCCTGGCAGACACCAACAGAATGGTAACTATGTAAATACTGAAGCTTTGTTGTGCCATGCCAGACCATGATGAGTGAAAACTAAATGCCTCATCATAAAATATTCATGCAATATATTCCCAGTAGTGGAACTCAAACTGATACAAATACATTCCAAACCAGCACAGAGTGCTCTTCTAAATGGTGGCAGGACCATGGATGGCAGGAGCTAGAGTAGTCAGTCAGTTCTACCAGACTTCCACTAGAGGGAGTTTCTTGACCAAGGCATATTCACACCAGACCTGTGCACTGATATCCAAGTATTTCAGATTCTCCTCATTCTCCTCAGCAGAAGTTGAAGTTCATCCAATTGAAACCATTGCAATTGTATATCGTTGAAAAAAAGATAGTTTGCTTATTTGATTATATCGGATCAACTTTCTGGTCCCATGGTCTCTGGTAATCTATTATTTGAGTAACCTATCCAACTTAAAAAATGTTACCTACTGCACCATTTATGAAATTATAATAGAAAGGGATGCAATAACTAAGTTATTTACAGACAGGGAATGTACTTGCATACAGGCCCTGTCCAGACGTCCCTCCCATGCTCTCTGTGTATTCAGTAAACCACAGCCACCCCTCCACAGCGGTCACTGTGCCGAGACCTAGACACCCTCTAGACCCCTGGAGCCTCTGTGCAGCTTGTACAGTCCTGAAAGATCACCCCCCCTCCCTCTCCTTCCGTCACCACCACCCCTTCCCATACCCACCCAACCCCACCCTCCATCCTCCTACCTTCCCCACCCCCACCCCCATCCTCGCCCGGCAGCTATCCCCACTAGCCTGCCATCTCACAGCATTCCGTGGACCCTACACACAGAGGCCTATTGTGTGCTCAGGGAGATGGAGGCAGCGTACAGTTAGAGAAACAGAGAAATAGAATGTCTAGAATGGACAGGCTTTTCTATCAAAGGTTTAGTTCTATGGATGGACCTAGGCTACCAGTGTGGTGGCACAGTTGAATTGACCCGTTGTTGTAATCTAAAGGTATAGAATAGTTGGCCTACATTGAAAAATGCAGCGGTGTGTATCAGTAAAACTGAACATTACAAATAAGTCCACAAAATGGTCACCTAGTAGGCAAGCAGTTGAATGATGCTTTCAGTGCAGATTGCAGTTCTACATATGGCAGTTCTATGTTAGGTACTTCTGATTCCCCATCACCAGGATCACCTTTAAGATGCAGTGGACAGAAGCAGGAATTCCATATTCCCTTCGACCCCCTCTTCTTATTCCTCTTTCATTCCCAATCTCTCATTTTCTCCTACGATGTTTCTCTTGGAAATCTGCCACAGTCAACTGAGTTACCACCTTTGTAGTCTTTATAAACCTCCTGCTATGGTAATGGTAATGTGAGGATGTGGGTTGGAATCTGAGAGGAAGAAAAATCTATGAATAGCGATGATGGGACATTAAGTGATCGAGGGATCCCAGGGTAGGTGGACCACCACATATGTATGATTGGTAAAGCAGCAGCATTCATCATAAAACCCTGCTATGAAGTAAGAAATGATCCCTACCTCCATACCTTATCAGTTTTCCTAACAATTTACTATAAATAATGTACAATTACTAGAGTAATTACTGAATTACTACAAAGGTATAAGAGCAATTTAATGTATCATTTTGTATAATGAGATATATTGCAAGCAAAGTAGAATAAACATGCTTGTGGCTTTTTGGCCTTAAATCAAGACACCTTCCTCTTAAACCAATACTGACCCTCCATCTTCATTCATGTAACCAGGCAACATTGACCTGACTTGACCTGGTAAACTGGGAATGTGTTATGGAGAAGGAGAGTGTGCTGTGGTCTATTGTCTCAATAGAACATATTGTAGCAACCTTAACCCAACATCTAGTGACCTCGTCAAGATGTTCGGACCTCTTGGCGTGACGGTTAAAGTGTTGGCTTGACAGTCGCTGGACCCGGGTTTGAGTCCCTGTCAGGACTACCCCTCGAATTCACTCCAATATTATTGGTTCAGCTAGGACAGGCACTTTAAATTCCAGAGAGGGTTATGTGAACTAGACTTTGCTGGGGTCATCGGCAAATTGGGCATCGATGATGGTCATTTCAGAAAACAGCTAGTCTTTCTGACAGACATACAGCGCTAGCTGCCCGCTATAGTGGCTTCAAGAATAGACAAAAGCATGGTCAGAAATGAGGAAGGCATTGGACAATATGCTTCCTATGCTCTTATATAACAATTGATTTCCGATCAGCTCTTCGTTCCCCATTCCTAACCAATATTCACTAAACAATAAAACTGTCCCTGGATCATTTGTTACAGTAAGAGCAGAAAGTAACCCAGGGTGAGATGGGTGGAGGGTTCAGTCTCTTTCTTCCCTGTATGATTAATGAGGGGGCGCTCTAATAGGTCTTGACCCTGGAAGGACTGTGCCTTTCCACCCAACAAAGACCTGCTTTCAGGCTTTCTCACCAGGTCCGCCCTATCTGCCACAGAGGTACACAATAAAGATCATACATACAGACATTACATCCCCTTTCGTCCCCATCCACCTCTGCAGGGCTTCACAATGAAGAGAGTCTGACGTGTTGTCTTGTCTCTATCAGGAATGTTAAGGTTCTGGAGAAGAAGCAAACACTGACATTGCCCATTCTGTTTGCTTGGAGGGGGCTGTTGGGCATCTGACCACATTGTGGCAGGTTAGCACTACTATATCAGCAACAATCTCCACATATTAGTGGACATTACTGTCATCAAGGGCAATGTGGTCTCAGGGCAATTCTTATTATTCTGTACATAAATCTGTGACTCCATTTAGTATTATATATTACGTTAGGGTACATGATGAATGGAATTGCGGTCGTACAATATCATATGAATTATAGGACATATAGTCATACATCTTACACGGTCGTACAATAGCATACGAATTGGATGATGTAACTAAGCATACATATTGGAGGACGTATAGTATTACACGTCCTTATCTGAGAACAGATTGCTTGTTGTGCTGTAACATCAAAGGATAAGTACGGGGGGAGAATGTATGTTGTCGTTAGTTCCACTAACCGCCAAGGTTAGGATAATTTACGTAAAAGGTTAGGAGAACTAAAATAACAAAGGTTAGGGGAATTTACACAGGTTGAATTTTATTGTCATGAATATTGCCCTGGAGGCAAAACTGAGCAATTTCCGCTAGATGGGCCAGCTGCAAAGTCAAAATTGGCTATATTGTACAATTTCATGAAAACATAAATTTGCTTTTTGGCTTTAATTTAGGTTAGGGATAGGCATTAGGGTTAGCAGTGTGATTAAGGTTAGGGTTCAAATCTGATTTTATGACTTTATGGCTATGGCAGCTATTGACCACTCTTCAGAGCTGCCTCCAGAACAAGATTCATGACGAACAATGATAATCTGCGGAATTTACGCAGCAGGTTAAGTGATTTGGGTTAAGTTTAGAATAAGATTTAGGGGAAGGGTTAGCTACAATGCTACAGTTGCGCCAACGTGACTCAAACATAGCAATCCAATGGTTGCATACGGTCACAGATTAACAACCTCCCTACTTTTGTTTCTGTCTAAAGCAACTAGACCGTTAGTAGCTATCACACAACTTGGGGGTGTTCAGAAATATGGCTCTTCGTATGGCTCTGAGGCCAGGCTGTGAAGGGATACATTTTTAGTTTACAATAGACAGTACTGATGGTGCTTGATGAGCAGTGTTGGGGAGTAGTGAACTACATGTAATTCAACTAGTAATTTAACTACATTTTGCAGTAGCCTGGTGGTCGTTGAAATACATTTAAATCTACATACTACTTTTTTTTCTAAAATAAAATATGGCAATCATTTCCTTTTCTTGGCATCAGACCTGCCTAATTATCACTTGAAACAATGTTTTTTGTGTTTAATAGGCTAAATTACACATTCTGTTTTACACATTCTGTTCTATTCTTGCAATTTATAGTCTATGACCTTTCAAATGTACAAATAATAATTTTTCACAAAGTAGTTTTGATGTAGTGAACTATTTTTTCAAAGTAACTTTAGTTAAGTAAACAAATTTTAATTGTGTAGCTTTAGTGTAGCTTAACTTCTTCCAGTGTGAAGTAATTGGTAGCTTGGTAAACTGTATTTTCAGAGTAGATTCCCCAACACTGTTGATGAGTAGCTACAGCTCATTACAGTTGGTTTGTATATTTTGTTCACCGTTTCATTTTATTCAAGCCAACAATATTACTGGATATTCACAACATTTACTGGAAATGCCAGCAACACGCCTACAGTTTCCAGCCCTTAATATCCATTGCAAACAGTGGTGGCAGACATCTTCTTCAAACTGGTTCTCACAGCCTTATGTTAACTGGTCTTTGCCCAAAGAGGCCTCTTGTCGAAACTCTGACTGACCCTTAGTACACAGTCATTGACTGGAGTGCTCTTCACACCCAGAGGTTTCTTCAGGTCCTGCAATAATTAGATACCCATAAAGCCATAATCCAAGAATATTTCTAGAATCTGACAGGTTAGATGTAGTTAATCCTCAGAGACACGCTGGACGGTTCTCATGCCCTTAGCGCTCCCTACAGTAGTTTACATCATGGTCCACTTCATCTACCCTCAACTCCTATTGTTAGCAAAGCGGATATGCCTCATATATATACTACCATTCAAACATTTGGGGTCACTTAGAAATGTCCTTGTTTTTGAAAGAAAAGCATTTTTTTGTCCATTAAAATAACATCAAATTGATCAGAAATACAGTGTAGACATTGTTAATGTTGTAAATGACCATTGTAGCTGGAAACGGCAGATTTATTTTATGGAATATCTACATAGACGTACAGAGGTCCATCATCAGCAACCATCACTCCTGTTTTTCAATGGCACATTGTGTTAGCTAATCCAAGTGTATCATCTTAAAAGGCTAATTGATCATTAGAAAACTCTTTTGCAATTATGTTAGCACAGTTAAAAACTGTTGGTCTGATTAAAGAAGCAATACAACTGGCATTCTTTAGACTAGTTGAGTATCTGGAGCATCAGAATTTGTGGGTTTGATAACAGGCTCAAAATGGCCATAAAAAAATACATTTCTTCTGAAACTCGTCAGTCTATTCTTGTTCTGAGAAATGAAGGATATTCCAATGCGAGAAATTGCCAAGAAACTGAAGATCTCGTACAATGCTGTGTACTACCCCCTGGAGATGGGGTGCAGGCCAGGGGAAGCTCGAGCGGGTTGCAGGAAGCCAGATGCGGAGGGAGTTGGGATTGGGTAAGCAGGTTCGGAGAGGAATCCAAGGACACAGTGGAGTGGGGGTGGGGGGGTCCAGGACAGAGTAGCAGGACCGACGAGACGTGGGACTGGAGACAGGTACCAAAGTCAGAGCGGGCAGAACTGTAGCGGAGAGGAAAACGGCGTCAGGCAAGGGAAAACAGGAATAACACGAAAACAGGATCTAAACTAGAACAAACGGCTAAAAAACGCAGACTGACTGAGCAGAGGTTACGATCTGACAGCGTGGAAGTGGCAGGGCTGAGTATTTGTCTTGATTATGGAACCGGTTGCACCTGGTGGGGATCTGTTCTACCTCCAACACACCTGTCTCTGCCCACACAATCACACACACACACACAGAGAGGAAGAGGGAGGGAGCGGCGGCAGGTTAGGAAGAGACTGGCTGGAGCAGATGTAACAAAAAATAAAGGAAAAAACCCTTGTATGAGTAGGTGTGTCCAAACTTTTGACTGGTACAGTATATCTTTTTTTTTTTTTTTTTTTTTTTTTTTTTTTTACAGATGTAGGTTAGCTTCAGGGCCAGTGAGAGGATGAACACCATGTTTAGTAAAAAAGGTGTGGAACAAAATTGCTAATAATTCTGAAGGAGAAAGAGGTAGAGAGAGAGCGAGAGAGAGTTCTCTGTTCAAATGTTAAAATTTTAGGCCTACAACATTTGCCATGCACAACCAATTCACTTTCAGGTGTGATTGACATGATTGACAGTCAGCTAGGCAAACCAAGTGAGGAGATCTGATTTGAAGCTTCCCCTTGGGAGAATCCATGGACTTTCAAGCACTATTTCAGAGATGTGTGGGATTTAACCAGCTAACTTCAGTACAGGAGCGGATCTGTAAAACCCCTGTTTCTCACCTGTATGGGTCCTAGGGGGTTGGCATAAATTGCAACTGTATGTGACTTAATCAGAGCTACACTACCATTACCACATCAATAGTAAGTTATTCAGATCACATATTAGGTTATTGAGTTACAAATGTGTATTAATACACCCATAAGAGAGTTGGCTATTTTTACATGCCAATAAAATTAAGCCAATGAATGAGTGTAGGCCTACTCTTATTCAGTGAAGGCCTCAATGCACCTCGCCACCTGCAAATGGTAAAATCATAATTCTGTTGTTGATGACTTTCTTAATAGGTCTAGGCCTACCTCAAATATTCTAATCTCCATATTGTGAAGTTGTCTATCTATATGAGTCTGGCAGGTGAGTGGCCATACACTATTTAATGGGGGGGGTTGAAAGAGAACCAAAAGTGTGATTTATAGGTAGCCTACCTCATCTCCACATGTCACGAGAGGAATGGGAGAGAGAGGTCCCTGGGAGAATAGACGCTGATGGAGTTGAGGGGAGGGAGATGTGGGTTGAGTTTCAGCTCCACTGGGGGTCGGGGGGAGGACTGGTATTTTGGAATATACGAAGATTCGTAGAAGGCACAGTGGACATAAAACCACGGTTCTTGCTCTGACGCGGTGGGTGTAAAGTGCCGGCTGGGGCCCCGCGTTGGATTCCACTTCGATTTTGGAAGGTTGACTGCATGGTTCCCTTGTAGTCTCTGGGAACACATTACACACCACTGAAAGAGAGCTGCATCTGCTCTGTCCCATCTTTTTCCTCACCCAAGGTCCTGCATGTCTAATATTTAGACATGTTCAGCTTTGTGGATTCACGGACTGTTCTGCTACTTGTAGCATCCCAAGTTGTTTTACTATCCATTGTCAGATGTCAGGAAGAGGATGACCGTAAGTTGCATCTTTCTGTTGAATTTTCTTTTGCAAAAGTTTGGATTCTTCTGATGATCGCATTTTATCAATTAATCTTTTTCTTTCTGTATGTCTGTGGCACTACCTTGGTATTTAAAGTGTACAGCTTCTGCGCAATTCTCTCCTGCAAAATGAATAGGCAGAGTGATAAATGTAAAACTGCTGCAAACAAGATATGATATACAAGATATATCAACATTGACATTGATGGAGAGGTACAAACTCAGAAAAGTATCGGTCAGTCATTGGAGGAATTGCACAATTATGAATTACAATTCTTGCAGATACAATTCAGAGATTAAATGTGATTTATCTGGATTGTTATACTGCCCATGATGTCAAATTAAGAAATTACTATTTAAATAATGGTATTGAATTGAACAGTATATCCTTATACTGGTTTGATATTGATATAGTTAATTACAACATGTTAATTATTTTGTAAATGTTTGCAGATATACAGGGCCTATGCATTGAAATAGTTTTTTGGGGGGAACATAGGTGAGGCTATCAAGGCACATCTGTGTGGGATGGAGGACCAGGTGAACAAGTGTGCGTTTGTTTCACTACTGGATATTCACTGTGGATCCTGTCGCTGCACAAGCGCTCTCCCTAGTGCCAGTATTGAACAGCACTAATCTAGTTACATCAGACAGACACAGTGGCGCTCTTCAGATGCTATGGCAGTTGCTTAGCTTTTTAGGCAATTTAGAGAACTTTTACTGTTGTCTAGAGTGGCATTTACCCACCTGAGAAAACAACTTTATCAGTTCTGATTTCAAATGAATAGTTATATTGTTTAAGGTGACTGTTTGTTAGAATTGAGAGATTGAAATTGCTTGAGTTTCTGGGTGGTGGCTGAAATACTGTAGATTAAATAGTTCATCATTTAAAGAGACAGGGTCAGACACAGCTTGACCCCAGACGAGCAGGCTCAAAGGGTAGCAGGAAGTGAATGGCAGTTGGTCACTTAATGAGAGAGGAGTAGGTGTTTTATGAACAACCTTTGGAACAGGATACTCTCTGTATGTTGCTAGAGAGATGGGCTATACTACATCATGCTTTATAATCAACATATTAATGGACCTGTGCTACATAGCCTATCATTTTCCATCCATTTAGTACCCCAAATAACAGAATGTAGGGGCCACATGCTCAGTGTAGTGGTAGTTTTAAGCCTTTAGTAATGAATTAGGGATTGTGTGTCCATATATATCTCACCACAACTCAAAGAAAAGTTGTGGAACATGTCACCAACCAACCCCACCTTATGTGGGGAAAGCCTAAATGGACTACTCATGTTATATAGTATAGTTTGGTAGCAGGTATGTGATAAGAACCACTTTTACACTAATGCAAGAAAAACAAATAGTTATATTTAGTTATATTTAGCAGGCCAAACCTGAGACCCTATGCATGAAAGCTCCCCATTCTTAATTCTCCAATGTGTCTGAACTGGTGCTTGACATAGCTATGCGATCCAGATGGAGAATTTATGAAGGACCCCCTGTTTACTTAGGGCAGCAGCTTGTCATTGGGCACAGTCTCCCAATGTGAGGGACTCATTCATGCAGGTCCATTGGTCACCAGAGAGTGCAGCAGGCCTACAGGTTAAATATACTCACTTCACTGGGAGAAATACCTACAACTGCCTTTAAATGGCACTGCTAAATGTACTCTTTGTTGGTTGCATTGAAGCTGCTTTCTGCATATGATTACTGTAATCTGAATGGATGTTTCTGGTGCTTTGGCTTCCTTCTAAATTACTAAATCTAGCAGTATGGGTGCAGGATAAATAAACCTGGGTGAGGCTTCCTGAGCTGTGCTGTTTTATGAAAATAAACCACAGGCTGGTGGTTAGAGATTGTGAGACTGAGGCACCCAGGTAAAACCAATGTCCTGAATCAGCACCCACCCATACCAATGCCTTGGCAGATCCTGTTTGCTCATGCTGCCAATCCATGTTGAAGTGTTTTGAGATGAGTCTATTAGGCCTAATACCTGGATATGATGGAGATATTGATGCCATACGTTTTTGATTAATTATTCTGATATGCTTCTGTCTTTAATGTGGTTGATAACTCTCCCAAGCTGTGTGTGCAGTCATGTGAGTGAGAGTGTTGTGATGCTGTGTGCTGTGCATGTGGTATAAATGAGGCCTCATGTTAAGCTGATAACTTGTCTCTCTCCCTCCCAACTGCCACCACTCCCCTCCACCCGTGTCTCTCTGCGACCCCCACCCCTCTCCTCCACTATCTTGCACGCTATGCCCATTCTGCTTGCCCTCTACCCTATCTTGCCTTTGTTTTTACCCATGCGACCCCCTCATGCTCCTTCCCCCTCACCTATCTACTATGATCACTGTCGTGCCCTCTTGTCTCAAAGATTAAGCCATGCAAGTCTAAGTACACACGGCCGGTACAGTGAAACTGCGAATGGCTCATTAAATCAGTTATGGTTCCATGGATGTTCACTTTATGAGGAGTTTAATCCTTTAGTCGTGGCATCTGGTTTCCACCAGAAACAACAAGGATCAATAATGAAAATGAGACACTTCTAAGTTTGCTTTCATTTATGGCGGGTGGCTAAGAAACCTCAGAACCTATGGGAGGCTGTTATCCTGAGCTGCCAATCACTGTCTCATTTTGTCCAATTGAAGCTCCGTTCCCACCACATCAAAGCGATCCTATTGGGTGAAGTAAGACAATGATTGACAACACATGATAGTCACACCAACTTTGGGTTCTGAAGTTGAATTTCTTCCATCACTAGTGTGTATACATAACATTTTGACTGCTTTGCCCTTTTTTTGAAGACACATTTTCTATAGCGTCATCTTTTTAAACAACTGTCACATATTACTCCTGTCATGTATGGATATGATCCTATTTCCAGTGATATACATGTGGGAGTCATTATTGTACTTCACTTTACCAGACTTGACCCAACATACTCCCAGGCTCAGCACACAATAATAAACATTATCAAAGAGAAGAGATGCAAAGATAGGGATAATATTGAGTGCTAATGTACTTTTACTATCAAGATTCTAAGATATGTTCACTTTCAACGTAGAATAGTCATATTTGCTCATCAAACAACACAACTAAACCAAAGCTGCTTTCACATTTCAGTCATTGTCTATGTGTTATGTCTTTCTTTTCTGAAACAATCATTTTCATGCATTTTGAAAGATTTAGAAGTGTCTTTAAAAACTAAATTGTAATGACTAAGTACTTGAGGATGTGTATCATCAATCTATCATAATAACCATGTAGTGTGCAATTTCATAACAGGATGCTTTCCTCCCTAAGGCCATTTATGCTTTGAACTCCATAGGCTGTGTCAATGTTCGCAGTTGTAGGCTCCAAAATATGTTAGAGACAAATATTTTTGGTATCCACTACACACTGAGGATTTGATCCAAACATCTGTCCCACCCCCTGGCTTTGCTTGCTTCTGCACCATCTCCCTCAACATGGAACTACAGCTTACCCTCCAACACACTCTGGATGGTTATCAGAGTGTCGGGTTTGGAGTACGGTCTTTGGTTTCCATTGGTTTCCACAGGTGTGGCTTTTAATCTGGAGTTTTCAACCCCTGGTGATTTGGCCCCTACATACAGCAAACCGGCAATCGCAGGTTCCCCCTTTTTAATGTTGTTTTCTCTCTCTTCCTCATCCCACCCATCTGCAACATCAGACGTGGCGATTGGTGCTAAGGTGAGACCATGGGCAACGATGATTTGATAGCTATACTGAAAGCTGTTCTGGACAAATCACAATTGAAGGATATTTTCTGTTGTTGGATCAGCAATGTGATATTTTAGACAATGTATCATATTTCACACTGTATCATATTACGTGATCATCTAAACACTGCATCCACACACTCAGACTAAACAACATTTTAGACTTACATGATGTGAGTATGTCTTAATACAGATAAGTTTAAATGATGACCACTGACTTTCTTGTTAATGTACTCTATTAGGGCCAGAAGGGAGAACCCGGCGATATTGCAGATGTAAGTATGTACCCTCAGCTTTACAGTTTAGTCAAATTATTTAGCTGCTATTCTTGACACAGGGGATCTCTTGATTTGTATTATCTCACGCACTGATTTCTTCTCAGTATCGTTCATGCATATGGCAGCTTATGGGCTGCACTATAGCTCATGCTTACTCAGAAAGACATCAGAAGGTTATTTTGTCCATCAAATCTAAGTGAAGGCACTGAAGGTTCTTTTTAAGTACCCATGCATGCCATTGCTAAGTATTCACGAACAACTGCATATAAAACTTTTCAAGACTATGTGACTATGTTACAATAGCTTCACTTAAAACTCACATACATGCAGTAAAGCTATCCAAGTCAGTTTTAAGTCAGTATCTGGGTTGACTCTCCTCAGCATCTTGGATGGACTGTGGATGGAAAGGCAACATTCCATTGAGTGTTACGGATTACCAATTTGCACATTGTTCTTCTTCTTTTTGGGAATAATATGATTCCAAGAGAGCCAAAGCCTCCAGTTGATGAGTGATTAGCTACCATGCTTTGAACCTGGTGTGTTTTTAGGGCCTTGAATGACAACATGGAAGGAAGCCTACATTCCTCGGAAATAATGGATCCAAACCAATCATCATACATCCATTTAGTACCGTTTTTATTCACTGGTATGCAAGGATTCTTAGAAAACGAACCCTGACAAGCAGAAGATGTTTTCAGCTAAACTTGTCAGCTAACTTGTCTGTCAACAGACAACAGTCTATTTTGTGCTATTTGTCCATGGCCACTGTGTCCTGGAATGTTCTTTCCCAGCATCTTAGCTATTCAAATCTGTGCAACCCAACACTGTATCAAAGACATCAAGCCTTTCACAAGACTACTTTTATCCCAATAAGTGTTGATATCTGAACAAGCTATCCTTTATGTTCCATTGTCCAGGTTGTAGGAGCAAATGGACCAGCAGGCCCTATGGTAAACATACTCTCATATATTTATTTGCTCATTTGTTTTATGAATTATAATGACGATTGTTTGAATATATTCCATTAAATATTATTTGTGTTATTTTGCCTTGCAGAATGTCTTTCATGGGTTGTAATGTGCATCTTGCCCCAGCACATTATCCTTGATGAAGTACTATTGGTCATCCTAATATGTTTGTTTGCGCAGGGCCCCTCAGGCGAGCAGGGACCTCGTGGAGCAGCTGGAGCTAAGGGTGATAAGGTAAGACACAGAATCCCTGTAACTTTTAGGAATCCGTCTGTGGTGTGGACTGAAATCAAGGCTAACCATTCAACATATGTAATTAGTGTGAGAGATCACTGCATAGTTTATTATGTATGAGACTTTGAATTTAGCTCCACGATAGTAAGATATATATGCTGCCTTATTTTGGAAAACCTTCCCAATAACGACTAAAATAATACAATAAGATTCAAACAACATAGTGGCATGCATCCCTAAAGCACCTCAGTATGTTCTCTTCAAGTATTCACCATTGGCCAGGCTAGTAATGCAGCAAATTGAAAGGTTAATTGATGCATTACAGTTGTTTGACTGGTTGATTGGTTGATTTATTGACTGATTTGTTGAATGATTCCAAACCGAATAACATTCAGTCATAATACTGAACATGTTTAGGTATTGAACCCATTGTTGAATGCGTTTGTCCCTCTCTCATTTTCCCTAGGGAAATGTTGGCCCCAGAGGCAGAGATGGCGAGCCTGGCACCCCTGGGAACCCCGGACCCCCTGGCCCACCCGGACCTAACAGACCCCCAGGCCTTGGCGGGGTAAGTGGCATGAGACAGAAGTCAGGACAGTAGATCAGTGGGGGAGGACGTCAACACCACAAATCTCTGTGTCTATGTCTGTGTGGTGCAGAGAAGCACTCTGCACTCCCTGTTGACAGACTGTAGGAGTAGAGTATCGGGAATACTCTAATTGTCAGAAGTGTGTGTGTGTGTGTGTGTGTGTGTGAGTGTGAGTGAAAGAGACTAAGCTATAAGCCTATGTGTTGCTCTGTGTTAGTAGAATAAGGATTGAGAAAGAAAGATGGATGACACATTGCTAAACTACTGTACCACAGTCAATCTCACCAATATTATCCTTCCTGACAACTACTAAGTAAATGTGCCACCATATTTTTTGTTGCGGCAGAGCAGTGGTGAAGTCATATATCCTGTACTGCAGAAATACAGCCTGTGAAATCTTTGGTAGACACCAAGGGGCAGTGAATCTACTGTAGACGCTGTCAATTCAGTAACAATGTCCCCTTACCTTTGTTGTGTTTCTGCAGAACTTTGCTGCTCAGATGGCTGGTGGATTCGACGAGAAAGCTGGAGGTGCACAGATGGGAGTGATGCAGGGACCTATGGTAAGGGGACAGGAGACGTTACTGTACATGAACTTAACAGAATCCAGAGGGGTTAAAAATACTTACAAATGAATTAATGAAACACATAAAATCATAGTTTTAAACTAAATAGATAGGTAGGTATATGGTGAATGTAGGGTGGTAGTAGCATGCTGTATTACAGACGTGAAGCCAGACTGCCACCTTGTGGTGAAAATGAACCACTGTATGCTATCTGTCAACCCATTGACATGTACAGTACTGTATTTATTTTCCTTCTTTGTTCTCATACCACCATACTACAGGCTGAGAACTAACTAATTGTGCAACATCATAAGACACATGCTATTTGAATACAAAGGCTTGCCTGACAATTCAAAGGGTTTTGTCTTAAGACATGACTAATTAGCAAATATCCCAACAGTCTGAGCTATACATTGTTGCAAATATTATGCATTTCCTCTCCCTCTGTAGGGCCCTATGGGTCCCCGTGGTCCACCTGGCCCTTCTGGAGCCCCTGTAAGTATACACACCTTCATTACTGTGGGCTGGACACCTCTCTAAGCCTTAGTAATAACCACAACAGAAGGAGAATGTTGTGTAATTGCTACTGTAAATTAATAGCTAATAGCTACTGGCATTGTATTAGATGTCTATGTACATATGACTCAGTGCTGTAGAATAGTGCTTGACCCTTTAGCCTCCGGTATTGAATGATTAAGACATTATTTTATGGCTCATCTGTATCCTAATATGCGGTATCGATCAGTAAGCTATTAGCAATATGCAGACTATCAGGATGTCTTTGACTAAATGTTCCTTCTAATCAATTCCAGGGCCCACAAGGTTTCCAAGGTAACCCCGGAGAGACTGGAGAGCCAGGCCCAGCTGTGAGTATCCAAAACTATGCCAGGGTGCACCACAAATCTCGGTGTCACAATAACAACATAGAATTAGAATGCGTAGACCTTGGCAGCAGCACCGGCGCATTCTAGTATTAGCTATCTAGGGAGTAGTTTTCCATTGTACGCTATATGATTGAATACTTACCACATGAAACAGAGAAATTAGGGTTTATAGTGAAAGTGTCTAATAAACCCACTCAGATGGGCAATATATTTAATACATTCTCACCCTCAGCACAGATAGTTGTTTTATGCATTTTGGTTCTATAAAAATCCCTTATCCAACCCAGTTTGTCCTATAATCCCTGACCTGTAGAAGTGGATGGAATGTCTGCCCATGTGAGGATCACATGGACCTCCATCCCCCACAGAGCTCAAGTGAAAATCACCAACATCATTACCCTTCATTAAAATCAAACCACTAGCAACAGGAAAATGCCACCGTCCTCTACATGCTGTGAATGTCAGATAAAAATAGACAGGGTTTCCTTTTTAACATAACAGTTTCCTTAGAGTTGGCAATGAGACTTTGAAGACAAGGTTGAAGGCACTGAACTTATAATGTAAATGTGGAATGGCGTTGTTTCATTTTAGTTAACTATGGGAAGGTAGCTTCTAACACTAGTTTGTTCTTAGTCACAACAATTGAGTCTACAACTTCCAGCCTAAACAATAACAACCACCTCTCTCCTTATAACAGGGCCCACTGGGACCACACGGACCCCCCGGACCTTCTGGCAAACCAGGAAGTGATGTAAGTATTGTCATCTTCATCAACAAAACCAGATCCATGACTCAGGTCTGAGTTCTGTTGTCAAAGCCAAAGCCAAGTAGAGCACAAGCACAGACCATGTTATTTTCACTCTGAGGACAACGAGGACAAAAGGGTTCACTATCACATATAGAGATCTAAATATGCTGCGTTACTTCAATTGTGTTATGTACATAGAGCGCATTAACAACGTTCTTACCACCTGCCCAAACGATCATTCACCTATTGACTTGCCATACTCCAGTAGCCTGAGTGACAGTCTGTTTCTGCTCTCTTGCCAACTTCTTATGAAATTGTCATGCTTGACAATGAGAATGGAGTAGGCAAAAGGACAACCAGATCTGGGACCAGGCCATACTCCAGTGCCCCTTGTTCCATCATGAAGAGTGGACCTTGTTTTTTCTCCAATGTTTAAAACCACAAGCATGATTCTCTTTGACACAGTATCACAAATCAGTCCACAAAGCACCACACTTTCCTACCATTGTCCCCCATTGAATATAGTGCAAATAATCTTCAGCTCTATGTCCACAATCTGCAGTCCCAATCATGTACACAAATATGTCCACCAGGGGCATTCTCTTCCTGAGCTGAATTAATCTGCTTGAAATATAAAATGTGAAAAGTTCTCTTGTACACTTATTATTCAGTTGATACACTCGTGATAATCATACCTATTATCATAATCAATAATTACTCCCTCTTTATTTCTAGGGTGAGGCTGGCAAACCTGGAAAGGCTGGTGAGCGTGGACCTGCAGGACCTCAGGTAAACAGAGAGACATAGAGGATAGCCCCAAAAAGTATACAAAACCATGTCTAAAACATTAGAGCACATTGCCAAAGATCATTGCTCTCTAGTTTTTATCATCAATTGCATTTGTTACATCTTAATATTTCCTGATCAATTAAATTCAATTAAACATTCAATATCTTAAGATAGAAGTTCCTTTAACAGATGAATCCCACACAGAATCCTTTATTTTCTAATTTATCTCTTTATTTCAGGGAGCTCGTGGATTCCCCGGAACTCCTGGTCTTCCTGGAATCAAAGGACACAGGGTGGGTGTCTCATCATGCTTAATTTATAATCACAACTCCATCAGAAAGGATATTATGATGTTACACGTCCAACATGATTAGCAAGATAATAGACAAGCTAATTAGTGTTAATTGATCAGTCTAATGAGACGGATGTAGATTAAGTGTCTCTCTATGTCTGTCTGTGTGTAGGGTCACCCTGGTCTGGATGGAGCTAAGGGAGAAGGCGGTGCTGCTGGAGCCAAGGTAAGACTGCCAACTAGATCTTCAACAAATCTTTTCATTTCTATTCCTGTGTCTGTTTGTGTCTGATTATCTGACTGACTGTCTGATTAGCAGTCTGATTGGCTGACAGACTGACTGTGTCGTTTCTATAGGGTGAGGGTGGTGCTCCCGGAGAGAACGGCGCGCCTGGACCAATGGTAAGAGAGCAGTACAAATGTGCATTACCTGAATAATATGAGTAAAAATATCTTATTCACCTACTGTTTTGCTTAACGTGACCAAGCTAAGTGTTCATCTTGTGTCTCGGTCTCCTGTAGGGACCACGTGGTCTGCCTGGCGAGAGAGGCCGTCCCGGACCTTCTGGAACTGCTGTGAGTAACACAGACGTGCCTTTAACTCTCTCTGAATTAAATACACTCTTGAATAATACATGAACTCAACAATTCAGGTAATAACACACCAAATGATCCAATGCCCTGAATGATATGCCTAATATTTTTGAGGATGTATGTCCCCAATCCCAATCAATCCTAACCAGACCCAGTGATATTCTGTACACTAGCCTACCAGACAATCCCAGCCCAGTGTTTAGGACTTTCTCTTTGGTTAATGTGGACACCTGATGAAGACCTACTCAATATGTGCTGTGTAGCAAATCAATGAGTACAAATTACAATTATGTTGTGTAAATGTACCATCATAATGTCTCCCATGTCTGCTCTCTCCTCAGGGTGCCCGAGGTAATGATGGCTTGCCTGGCCCCGCTGGTCCTCCCGTACGTATTGCACTCTTCCTGTTGCTTCCTCACTGTCTCAAAGACATATAGCTTTTATTATTATTGTACAAAAGTGGTTTCAAACCAGGGGTACTAGGACCCCTGGGGGTACTTGGCCTATCCACAGGGGGTACTTGAGAAGACTCATGAGAACGTAGGCCTACTGGTAAAATGCATGAGGGGGTACTTCAGGGGTACTCCGGGCAAAGCAAAATTCAGTTGGTGGTACAGTAGCCGAAAAAGGTTGGGAACCACTGCTGTACAAGATACCACCAATGCAATGCAGAAATCAATTATGCACTTCATGTATTACAACACAATCACAATTGTACACATTTTCAAATACTTTTGAATAGATTTGCTTGACTGTTTCTTCCAGTCAATGTTGTATTTTTGTGCAATAATAGCAAAATCAGGAATTAGTAAATTTGTTAACTGACCTCTGATCCCTACAGGGGCCTGTTGGACCTGCTGGAGCACCCGGTTTCCCTGGATCCCCAGGAGCCAAGGTTTGTACTATTTGCAATTATGTTTCTATCATGCATCATGTCAGTCATAACCTGATTGAACCCAATGGAAGCCTATTGATGTGACAAATGGTGTGTCTGATGAATTCCCAATCATCAACACTAGTGAACAGCTCTAATAAGATGATCAATAATGGTAAGCTGCAATGAGATGAGATTCTCAGAGTCACTCTACCTCAAGGACACATTGAACAGTCACTGTAGATCTGTCGATCACATCTCTGGGAGACAATGAGCTCCAATCACCATACCATTTGACTTCATCACTGAGTACAGTTTGAATAACAGTTACACAGAGAAGCAACAGCAGTCCTAATGGTCCTCTGAATCTTCCATCCTACAGGGAGAAGCTGGCCCCACTGGTGCACGTGGAGCTGAGGGCGCACAGGGACCCCGTGGAGAGGCTGGCACGCCCGGATCTCCTGGACCCGCTGGTGCCTCTGTACGTAACATCCAGGCAATCTGTGATAGTCTGAAGTGCATTATCTCATACTGATCATCTCTCATCAATTAACTGATACATTATCTTTGGCTCTTCCCTTGTCTCTGCTCCTCTGTTCCTTTAGGGCAACCCTGGTACTGATGGTATCCCCGGAGCTAAAGGATCTGCTGTAAGCATATTCTTACACTATATAGGTTTAGAATGTACCCTCTACACTCTTTATATACTCAGCATGAAATAAACACTGCTCTTAGTTCATTATCAGTGTACTACTCAGTCAGTAATATTCAATTACTTTATCTCTCTCTTTCTGTAGGGCGCTTCTGGAATTGCTGGTGCACCTGGTTTCCCCGGACCCCGTGGCCCCCCCGGACCTCAGGGAGCAACAGGACCTCTTGGACCCAAGGGACAATCTGTAAGTCCCCTATATTCACCCCAAAACCTGGACACACCAATTATATGTTGGTGGTGCTGTAGGTTGGTTTACATTGGTTACTCTTGGAGGGTGTATAGGGAGGTGGGGTCGTGACAGATAATGTGCTGCTGTGGATAACATTGCTCCTATTTCAGATGTTTTTGACTTTGCACCTGTTTATGTTTTAGGGAGACCCCGGTATTCCTGGCTTCAAAGGAGAGGCTGGTCCCAAGGGAGAGCTTGTGAGTTCTGTTTTGATGGAACATATATCATTCATATCAAATCTGCACTTTTTCATTCTACTGAGATGGACCTGGAAGTATGTTTGGCATTAATCTGGTATCTTCTTGGCCATCCCCTGTAGGGCCCTGCTGGTCCCCAAGGTGGCCCTGGCCCCGCTGGCGAGGAGGGCAAGAGAGGAGCAAGAGGAGAGCCCGGTGCTGCTGGACCACTTGGACCTCCTGGCGAGAGAGTAAGGATCTGAACCATCACAGATCTCACCACAGATTTTTTTGTTTTTGTTCTGAGTCATTGGGTCATATCATTTCTTCCCGTATCCTATTCCTCATCATGGAAATCTTCTCTCTTCTCTCTGTCCTTGTTCCTAGGGAGCTCCCGGTAACCGTGGTTTCCCAGGTCAGGATGGTCTTGCTGGTTCTAAGGTGGGTCTTACAATGCTGATTTGACACTTTTACAGTTCTCAATGCCCCATCTCACCTGATATCCAGGAATGGACAGAAGTAGTTGCAAAATCACAATAATAACAAATTCTACTTAATGAGTCCCTAACTGTAAGAAGTTGTTGTAGACCGCTGAGTCGTTTCAAAACAACCAAACCTGTTATATTGTACTGCTGGTATCCTGTTGTAGCAGCTATGATTAATACAATAGCCAGTCACAGTTTATAAGCAATGTTGTTTAAGCTTGAGTGATAAATGCATATAACACTGATACCTCTCTTTCTCTCCACTCTTCCTCCCCAGGGAGCCCCTGGTGACCGTGGTGTTCCCGGCGTGGGTGGGCCTAAGGGAGGCACTGGTGACCCCGGCCGCACAGGAGAACCTGGTCTTCCTGGAGCCAGAGTGAGTAGTAGTACCCCAGGTCCCCACCACCGCCATCATCACAACCAGAGCTGTGGCTCAGCATGTCAGCCTTCATGTATTAGGTTGACACTCTCTCATTGTGTGTGATGCTCACAGGGTCTCACTGGTCGCCCTGGAGATGCTGGTCCTCAAGGCAAAGTTGGTCCTGGTGTAAGTATGCCTCTTTTACCGTCTAGACCACATACTGTATTCCACTCAAACATTTTTCCATACAATTAACCAATATTTGGTGCAGTAATACAGAGTTTTCCTTTCTAAACCCATGAGATGTATAAGATGTACAAGATCTCACTGGAGGGGCCTCCCGAGTGGCGCAGCGGTCTAAGGCACATTGCAGTGCTAGAGGTGTCACCACAGACCCGGGTTCGATTCCAGGCTGTATCACAACCGTCTGTGATCGGGAGTCCCATAGGGCGGCGCACAATTGGCCCAGCAGCCTAGATCTCGAGTGATGTTGACTTGCTCCTCTCTTCTCGGTGTGTGGTACTGTAGGGTGCTGCTGGTGAGGACGGTCGCCCCGGCCCACCTGGTCCTCAGGGAGCCCGTGGCCAGCCTGGTGTGATGGGATTCCCCGGACCAAAGGGAGCCAATGTAAGTGTCACAGGGGTTTCCAATAATGTTTTGATACCCAGAGGGAAGAAATTGCCTTTAGATTTGCCTCCAGCACCAGATACAGACAGTATCTGACAATACAAGCAAATAACTATGTAAACATCCCCACTAATTCCCCTTGCACTTGATGTCCATGCTTCTTCTCTGTGACTGACCAGTGTGTTTTTCTTTCAACAGGGTGAGCCGGGCAAGGCAGGAGAGAAGGGTCTTGTGGGTCGTCAAGGTCTGATAGTAAGTAGTTTAACCTTTTAGATGACCTTTCTGTAATCCTTGGTCTTAGCGAAGTTGAGTTAACATCTGTGCAATTTTGGTGTTTAACCCCCACAATGTTTTAAGAAATAAAACAGTGGAGGATATGACATCAATCCATGTCTTTCCTTTGCAGTGGTGGTTCATGAAGAACTGATACATTTTCTCTCTCTGAACAGGGTCTAGCTGGTAAAGATGGTGAGACTGGTGCTGCTGGACCTCTCGGGCCTCCTGTAAGTGTTCCTCTGACAGACATATTGTAAAATACAACAAAGCAATATAAACTATTTTAGACAGTTCTTAAGGAGACATCTATTTTAGACATGACAACTGCACCCCATAGTAATATAATCAATTTATTTGGTGCACCCATAACATAAGTGTAGCCATAGTATCTGTAATAGGTAGCATCTCTCTTTGAGCATGAGAATGCAATGGCATTCCCAAACTTACACACAGCTCCACAGGGTGCTAATGCTGTGTCAATCACTTGATCACCTGTTTTGATCATCTGAGGTGCTTCCATCCTAGGGACCTGCTGGAGAGAGAGGAGAGCAAGGAGCTGCTGGACCTTCAGGCTTCCAGGTGAGTTCACCTTACTTTTCTGGATCGGCTAGAACATAAATGATTCCATTCGGAATAACTTGATGTCCATTTTTTATGATGTCATAGGAGGACGGTCTGATTGTCTTGTGTTATTGTGCAGGGTCTGCCTGGACCTGCTGGCCCCCCAGGAGAGGGAGGCAAGCCTGGTGATGCGGTGAGTGTCCACACTGCCACAGCAACACACCATGCCTGTCCAGGTCCCTGATTGATTGAACACATTAGGAACATCTAACCAGGGCGGCAGGTAGCCTAGTGGTTAGAGCGTTGGACTAGTAACTGAAAGGTTGCAAGATTGAATCCCCCGAGCTGACAAGGTAAAAATCTGTCGTTCTGACCCTGAACAAGGCAGTTAACCCACTGTTCCTTGGCCGTCATTGAAAATAATAATTTATTATTAACTGACTTGCCTAGTTAAATAAAGGTTAAAAAAAATGTTTTACTCATGTCACATTTGTTATCACACACCTCAGCACTTTATCCTGATCAAGTTATACTAGCAAACACAAGCACCTGCTGTATTTTAAAAGGTATTATTTATCTACTGTAAAAATATGCAGCTACAATGTCTCTCTCCTCTCTCTGTAGGGTGTTCCTGGAGAGGCTGGTGCTGCTGGTGCTACTGGACCTAGAGTGAGTTTTCATTTCTACAATAAGTCTGATTTAGATATTTTTCTCTCTTACTGTCATAATCATGTAGTTAGCCACCGCCATCTACTTGTCAAACATTTCCGTCTGTAGTCCTCCCTGTTTCTGCCTCTCACTTCCTGTCTCTCTGTTCCCTTATAGGGTGAGCGTGGTTTCCCTGGTGAGAGAGGCGGGGCTGGACCTCAGGGTCTGCAGGGACCTCGTGGACTTCCTGGAACTCCCGGAAGTGATGGACCGAAGGTTAGGAGCCACTCCCTTCAGCCAACCTCATCTTCAATAAGAGTTTCTCCTTTTATTTGGCACTGAGAACTTCTGAGTCCTTATAGTCTGGCAATCACAATGCCACTACTGAAGAGAGAAACATCAGAAAGTGTGATCAGCCAACTTGTAGTAGATCTACTTACAGTAGATATGTCCCATGTTCCTCCTCTCTGACAGGGAGCCATTGGGCCAGCTGGTGGTGCTGGAGCTCAGGGACCCCCAGGTCTGCAGGGTATGCCAGGAGAGAGGGGAGCTGGTGGAATCTCCGGCGCCAAGGGTGACAGAGTGAGTAACAACCCTAAAAAATATACTCTAATCATAGTCGTAGAAAACTAGATGCTGGATTGCAAGGTTATACCATGATGTCTGCTAGATACAAACTAAGATGCCATGGTTTTCTGTGTCATACAGGGTGACAACGGAGAGAAAGGACCTGAGGGCGCTTCTGGAAAAGATGGTTCTAGAGTGAGTACTCAGCAGAAACAGGGAACATAGCCACTCTCCTGTGCCAACTCTGTCAGCATATTAAAATACAATGATCCAATGACTCCAAGTGAGGTCGATAATAACTCCATCTCTCTTCTCTCCATCTTTCTTCTGTCCTCCCCCTCAGGGTTTGACTGGTCCCATTGGTCCTCCTGGCCCAGCTGGTCCCAACGGCATAAAGGTGAGAATTACCATAAGAATGACAAAATTCACCTTGTTATTAGGTGTATGGTCTAATATTTCTTTGACAGATGATTGTAATGTAAAAATGTGGTAAATGTACTGTATGTGTAAAGTATGGGTTTGTCATTCCTCTCTCCTTCCCTCTCAGGGAGAGGGTGGACCTTCTGGCCCAACTGGTGCTGCTGGTGCCCGTGGTGCTCCTGTAAGTTGTATCTCTCCGCCTCCAGTTTCATATCGTCAGTTTTTAGATTTGTACTAAATCAATCATGTTGTCAACATGCCAAGGTTTGAAATGCACAATGTGCAAACTACCTTCACTACAGTACAGAGAGCAGGAAGAACCTAGAGAACCAGACCCTGCCATGAAACAATTTAGAGCTCTACAGATCCAAATATTTAGTCAGTCACCAGACATTTTGATTTGAAGATTCTGTTCATATTGATTCAAAGAGCCACCCACTATCCAAGTTTCCCAGCATATACAATTATGAATAGTAAAATAATTTCCAAGTCCCTCAGAATGAATTTCATCCCAAAATGTTTAACTTCTTGAGTAGACTGTAGCCTCCTTCACATGAAATCACTGCACCTGCAACTTGATGGACAGTTAGAATGTCTTTCTCTGTGGTACCTGTTTTGAGCCCTTCTCTCTTCCTGTAGGGTGACCGTGGTGAGGGTGGTCCTCCCGGGCCTGCTGGCTTCGCTGGGCCACCTGTGAGTAGAACCACATTAAGCACATAAGTTTCAATGCAAACAATAATCCATATAAAACGTTGGATCTTTATTTGACCATCCTCCAACCTCCAGGGTGCAGATGGTCAGCCTGGAGCCAAGGGAGAGTTAGGCGAGGCTGGACAGAAGGGAGATGGTGGTGCCCATGGACCTCAAGGACCCTCTGGGGCCCCTGGACCTGTGGTAGGTACCCCTCAAAATTAACTTTGAGATATAATATAGCTGTATGTCCCAGAGACAGCTGTCTTACTACCCAAGACATTACCATTCTATAAGTCTATAAGAAATGGAGACTATTTGAGAACACAATTGATGCACTTCTTGTTTCTTTGTTCTTGTTTCTTTGTCTAATTGTGTTTCTGGTTGCTTTTTATTCGAGGGTCCCACTGGTGTTTCTGGACCTAAAGGAGCTCGTGGTGCCCAGGGGGCTTCTGTAAGTCAACAGTTCCAATGATAAGAGATTATTACCCAATAGTAAGTGACAATATAAAATGTTCTGTTGCTTTTACTGAAATATTGTGTTGTCCCTCTCTCTTGTTGGTAGGGTGCTACTGGTTTCCCTGGTGCTGCTGGAAGAGTTGGTTCTCCCGGGCCTAACGTGAGTATCACATCATCACAAGTATCCATAGACAATAGAAAGTCACCTTTTCATTCAGATTACCTGTGTATATCTGTGTGATTGAAATATGCTGCATCTCTCCGTTTCCCTCTCAGGGTAACCCTGGTGCTGCTGGCCCCGCTGGTCCTGCTGGTAAAGACGGTCCTAAGGGAGTTCGTGGTGACGCTGGCACCCCAGGAAGACAGGGAGACGCTGGGCTGCGTGGAGCTGCTGGAGCCCCTGGCGAGAAGGGAGATGCTGGAGAGGATGGTCCCCCTGTGAGTCTTCCCCCTCCACTCTTATATGATAAATCATGGAGGAAATGCCACTCAGCCTTTTACCCCTTGTAGGCTTAGTAACACCAACTCAGCCACCTTGATTTCAATGAGCTAGAGCTGGAGTTGTGAAGTCAATGAGCTAGAGCTGGAGTTGTGAAGTCAATGAGCTAGAGCTGGAGTTGTGAAGTCAATGAGCTGGAGTTGTGAAGTCAATGAGCTAGAGTGTGAGTTGTGAAGTCAATGAGCTAGAGCTAGAGTTGTGAAGTCAATGAGCTAGAACTGGAGTTGTGAAGTCAATGAGCTAGAGCTGGAGTTGTGAAGTCAATGAGCTAGAGCTGGAGTTGTGAAGTCAATGTATTAAACTGACCTATTGTCTTCTCTATCTCTAGGGTCCTGATGGTCCTTCAGGTCCCCAGGGTCTGGCTGGGTCACGTGGTATTGTTGGTCTGCCTGGGCAGCGTGGAGAGAGGGGCTTCCCTGGCCTTCCTGGTCCTTCTGTGAGTATCTCACCCCTGATAGTACTACCACACTTGCAGTAGGCTATGAACTTGAAAGCCAGGTCATTGTTATGGAACCATTGCTCTTGCTGGTCCAGTTGTATGTTAAGCTCTCTTTAAATCCAGGTTCATATAACTCCCACTAGTCCTGCACCATTGAGTGGTAACTAAGTGATCAACTGTTATATCATGGAGTCCTGATATCCACATATGTTCAACATGACAGATCTACATCCAGACTTCTTTCTCCTTAAAACTGTCACAAAGAAGTCAATCACTCAGTGACCAATTGGCTGTAACGGAGATGCATTCAGAACTTTAATGTCCATCGTACTACGTCCTACAACAGACTTTCTATTGGGGGTTTGCTGCTTTTTCCCCACATAGGGGCTTTTAGCCAGTTGCTGAAGTCCTACTTTGCATGCAAATCAATAGTTAAGTCCATTAACCCATTGACTAGTCAAATGTTACGTCCTTGCGGTTATAGCGATGACGTCTGACACTTACTCGCTGATGTTGAGTCTGATTTCCATGTTCTGTGTGTCCCAGGGAGAGCCTGGAAAGCAGGGCGCTTCTGGTGCTGGTGGTGATCGTGGACCCCCTGGACCTGTGGGGCCTCCTGGACTGTCTGGACCTTCTGGCGAGCCCGGAAGAGAGGTCAGAACTAAACCACAACAACACAAGCCACAACAACAAATATAGGCCACTGTAGCTGCACGCAGCAATTACCGGGATAAAGGCCATTGCTGCACTATAGTGCCACCAGCTGGCCAATATAATTACACCTCTGGGTTGAGCTACTGCAAGAACCATAGGAACGACAAAAGCAACATAAACAACATAAAAAAACATAAATAATCACCAGAACAACAGCAACTTTCCAAAACAAGAACACCCCTCCCTGCCTCCACATACACATACAATAACCACGAAACAAACAATGACAACAGAAAACAAAAACACACAACCACAACTACCATAGTCAATCGCAATCGCAAACGCCAACAGCAATTGTATTTCTACAGCACCATTAACCCATGGATCTCAAACGTGTTGCTTTGGCAGCTACTTCACGACTGGAAGCCAATACATTTAATGTATTGATTAAATCTCTGTCTCTACCTCACAGGGCAACGCTGGATCTGATGGGCCTCCTGGTAGAGATGGATCCACCGGAGTCAAGGTGAGACACTCCAAATCAAATTGTATTTTATTCCATAAAATGTTTTTTGTCACATGCACCGAATACAACAGGTATAGACTACAACTGCTGTATTCGGTGCATGTGACAAATAAAACACTGTGTAGTAGACCTTGGAGTGAAATCCAGCAAAGTGCGAACATTCCCAGAACATTAGCTAAGATTCCCATTAAGTTCTAGTTAGGGTTTTATATAACATTAGGATTATAATCACAAAAACGTTCAAATAATGTATTTGATACAAAATGTTTTTTTTTTTTTATATATATTTTAAATTAAATATTCTAACATTCACAAAAATGTAATAACATCTGTAACAACCACCACAGAACATTCTCTAAACGTTCTCATTAGATTTCCCGGTAATGTAACAACACAACGTATCAGTAAAGAATAAAATGTGTTCGGGGAATGTTCTTGCAACATCAGGCAAATGTTTTGTACAAACATCGTATAATCATCAGCACAACTGGACCGTTTTTGTGTTATGAGAACATTTGCCGCATCCTAACTAATGTTCCAGGAACTTTCACAGAACCAATTTTGGTTTGCTGAGATGCTTAGTGACCTGCATTATACACCAATAAAACCAATCAGTCCAATTGATGGATAAGATATCAAATGTTCTTGAAATCTCCTTATATCCTATGATCTTCTCTCCACCTGTAGGGTGAGCGTGGTAACACTGGTCCTGCAGGTGCACCTGGTGCCCCTGGCGCTCCCGGTGCCCCCGGCCCTGTTGGCCCCCTGGGAAAGCAGGGAGACAGAGGAGAGGGAGTGAGTACCCCTACAAAACTACACACAATATGAATGAGAGAAATGTTGGTGTTTTGTAATTGATAGTACTTAGATTGTTGTTAGCCTGTCTAATGGAATAACCTCTCTTGTTTTTAGGGTGCCCAAGGACCTGCTGGACCCGCTGGACCAGCTGGCGCTAGAGGAATGGCTGTGAGTGTCAATGTTCCTCATTGTGAAACACACATACCATTCTCTAATAAACTATACCTACTGTAGGTGTACCAGCATTGTCACACTGAGTTAATTGACACTCTCTGCCTCTCTACATCAGGGACCTCAAGGACCCCGTGGAGACAAGGGAGAGGCTGGCGAGACAGGAGAGAGAGGACAGAAGGGACACCGTGGCTTTACCGGTCTGCAGGGTCTTCCCGGACCTCCAGTAAGTCACCCAAATCCTCTGGCCACACTGCACCAGTTATTATAGCTCTCTATCTGCATAGAACTAGAATGCCTGACTTTCAATGTCATTTGCAAGTCATTCAATACAAGCATTTCGCTACACTCGCATTAACATCTGCTAACCATGTGTATGTGACCAATACAATTTGATTTGATGTGAAATAAGTTCTGTTCCCTGACTTCCTGTTGTCATTATCTTAAAAGGGCTCCGCTGGAGACCAGGGAGCTGCTGGACCTGCTGGACCTAGTGGCGCTAAGGTGAGTCCAGACGAAAGAGAAGAGGTGGAGAGAAGGACAGAACACTTCTCTAATCCCGCCATACTCTGATGAGACAAATAGAGACTACTCCTATACAGTAGTTATCCCATGCTATGATGAGGGGCACAGGCTAGTCATAATCCACCAACACCAATCTAGTCATAATCCTCCAACACCAATCTAGTCATAATCCACCAACACCAATCTAGTCATAATCCTCCAACACCAATCTAGTCATAATCCACCAACACCAATCTAGTCATAATCCACCAACACCAATCTAGTCATAATCCTCCAACACCAATCTAGTCATAATCCTCCAACACCAATCTAGTCATAATCCTCCAACACCAATCTAGTTATAATCCTCCAACGCCAATCTAGTCATAATCCACCAACGCCAATCTAGTCATAATCCACCAACACCAATCTAGTTATAATCCTCCAACACCAATCTAGTCATAATCCACCAACACCAATTATAATAAAGTTATAATCCTCCAACACCATGATAAAGTGAAGGACTGAAATGTTTTTAATTAGCCTATTCTATGATAACAGAGAAGGCTAATGCTTTTGTGATTACAACATGTTATGGAAGACAGACAGGAGAGGTTACTACTTTTGAAATAATCCATTAAGACAAATTACATGATAAAGAGGAGGAAAGGGCTGGCCACTACAACGTGAATCATTTTACCCAAAGTGAGATAAATGCTAAATTTGTAATGTCCGATAAGCAGGTTGTTTTTTAATTAAAGAGAGTGTAATCTCGCACATAATCAACAACAATTGAACAAAAACATTATATCAGGTAAAAGTTTAAAACAATGTGAAACCAAACACTAAAGGGATACTTCCATGTATTCATGCTATGCTAGCATCCATGACTGACCCACCCTATCCATCTCCTCAGGGACCCCCTGGGCCAGTCGGCCCCGCTGGTAAGGATGGATCTAACGGTCAGCCTGGACCCCTCGGACCCCCTGGAACTCGTGGTCGTTCTGGAGAAACTGGCCCTGCTGTGAGTAACGCTTAGACTTACCTGAATATACTATATATACTGTACACATAGCAGCAAAAGAATTAAAGTCATATTTTAAATGTCATCTCCTCTCCTCCTTCAGGGTCCACCTGGTAACCCCGGACCCCCCGGTCCTCCTGGTCCTCCCGGCCCTGGCATCGACATGTCTGCCTTTGCTGGCCTGTCTCAGCCTGAGAAGTCTCCGGATCCCCTGAGGTACATGAGGGCTGATGAGGCATCCAGCTCCCTGAGGCAGCACGACGTGGAGGTGGACTCCACACTCAAGTCCCTCAACAACCAGATCGAGAACCTGCGCAGCCCTGATGGTAGCCAGAAGAACCCTGCCCGCACCTGCAGAGACCTCAAACTGTGCCACCCCGAGTGGAAGAGCGGTGAGTGGGGGAACGGGCAGAGGAGAGGGAGAAGATAGAGTGAATGGAAAGAAAAGAAAGAAATGGATTTATGGAATTTGTTTTTTATTCATCGAGGAAGATTCCCCAAAAATATACAGTGTAGAAAGGAAAGAACACGTGTATAACATGATCAGTCCAAACAGTGCTAGGGTTTGAACAATTCTTCTTCTGCTCCTCTCGTTCTTCAGGTGACTACTGGGTGGATCCTAACATTGGTAGCACAGCTGATGCCATCAAGGTTTTCTGCAACATGGAGACTGGCGAGACCTGTGTGTACCCCAGCATAGCCAACGTGCCACAAAAGAACTGGTGGACAAGCAAGAGCAAGGACCGCAAACACGTCTGGTTCGGAGAGACCATGAATGGAGGATTCCACGTGAGTCTCTTCTTTATATGAATAATAATTTCACTGGCACCTTTGAGTGAAACATAGCTACTCCTTTAGTAGAACTTCATTTCAAGGGTTATCCTGATCATCAGTCAAATCCTTCTTCAGTGTTTCCTTTTATGAATTAGACTGAACCTATATTTCAGCCTTGCAGATAATTGATAGACATCACAAAATCCTACCATTCATAAACCTATGACCTCCATTTTTGTGACTGCCCTCGTCCTTACCACGTCACACTTAACCCTCCCTCTATAGTTCAGCTACGCTGAGGACGGTACCAACGCTGCCAGTATCCAGCTGACCTTCCTGAGGCTGTTGTCCACGGAAGCATCTCAGAACCTCACCTACCACTGCAAGAACAGCGTGGCCTACATGGACGCATCCACCGGCAACCTGAAGAAGGGTCTGCTGCTCCAGGGCTCCAACGACGTGGAGATCAGAGCTGAGGGAAACAGCCGCTTCACCTACAGCGTTGTGGAGGATGGCTGCAAGGTGAGAGGGATAGGCACTGTCAAGTTAGGTCAGGGAAAGGATGGACATAGTTGAGTAGGACCATGGGGGAAGGCACAGTGCAGTCACAGGAAGAAAAGAAAAAAGAAGCAGTTTTTCTGTTATTGTAGTCTATGGGAATATACAGTGGGTTACTGTGCTCCAACACGTCTCTGTTGTCGTCCCACAGAAACACACAGGCCAGTGGGGAAAGACTGTCTTCGAGTACAAAACACAGAAGACCTCCCGTCTGCCCATCGTGGACATTGCTCCCATGGACATTGGAGGAGCGGACCAGGAGTTCGGTGTGGATGTGGGCTCAGTCTGCTTCTTGTAAAGTGAAATAAACACAACAGCAAAAAAACTAAAATATGAAAGAAATAACTCAACTATGAAACAATACACACCACACACACTCCACAAAAAAGAAGACTAACTTTTAAAAAAAGGATACTTTTTCTCTGGCAAAGTGCTCTCCAAGTTGTACTCCATGGATGTTAGTACTGAAGGGCACCGGCGTTCCAGCATTCCCTGTCAACCCACTTCCTGAGATCCAGTCATGTTTCCCATGGCCCACAGTTGACGGGAATGAGCCAGGAGGAAGAGGGACCAAGCCAAGAGACGAGTGATGAAGAAACAGAAACATGACTCGATGTCACTTATTTATTGTCTAAACCTTACATGGGCAGAGGTGAGGTACAGTAGGACTGGGGGGCTTCACCATAAGAGCAACACAAGCCCTCCCACCACATAAGACCTAGAACCTCCCACTTCTACTCCACCTCCCTCCCCAGTCTCCTCCCCGACCTAGCTACAAATATGCCATTTTGAATCAACGTAGACCAAAACATATTTTCAGTTATTATAAACAAGTCCATGTACTCCAAATGTTTTTTACCATCAAGACGAGGAGCAAAACTTTTACTGTTTATTATAAATCTTTGGTTCTATTGTTGTAAAAGTGTGTTTATAAACAGCCAGATGGTTTTAAATATATTTCCACATTGTGTGTGTACATGTGTCTAGATATATGCACACCAACACTTTTTGGAATAATGAGGATTCATTTGGGATGTATTTTTCCATTGTCTTTTACCCCTTCACTGCCCATTAGAGGAAAATATCTTACTCAGTTCACAAACAACCTACATTTTCTAATAAAATTGGGGAAAATTGTAGTCATCCTGATTGTTTAAAGCTACCTCACGCTGAAAAACAAAGTGAAAACGTTGACCTTAAATCTTGAGCTGACCAAAACTTGCTTTTGGGTGGAACTGGGTCTGAACGGCCATCTTTGCTTTGGGTTGCTCAGTCTTCAGAAGGTGTTATGAGTTCTAGAATTCAGTCTCTGCCATTGTTTCCCCCCCCAATTCCCACTAACCTCACACACACACACCCCCCACCCTGGAGGACAGGTGCAGCCAGGCAAGGCAGAGAACCAAGGGACTTTGGGTAGTACCCTATGGAGTCCATGCCCCACAAATAGAATCATGGGACTCCAAGGAGAGCCGCCCAAAACAACCAGGGTGGGTTGTCTCTGTGTGTGTGAGGGTGTGTATATTTTTTTGTTATTATTAAATTTTATTATGATCATGATCATTTTTTATTTTTTATTTTGTTACACTTTTAATTGATGTAAATTGGAAATAAAAAGGAAATACCAAGTAACAATTAAGTTGACTTTTAATTGAGTTTCTTTTAAATAAGTACAGAAATGGCATGAATAGGTGAATAGCTTATTTTGTTAACTGAACCCAAGGCCTGTGTACTTTGTTTTTGTTATAGTTATTGAGAGGTCAGTTACCCTTTTTGAATGTTTGTGAGTGCATGGCATGTGTGTGTGTAAGTATGCATGTGTGAGTGTGCGACTGCGTGAGTGTGTTTTTCTATGAGAGAATGTCATAACACAGGAATCAAAGTACTGTATTCATTCACCGGTTTCAGGGTGGGGTCAGGTATGGTTGGCTTCTTTTTGTTTGAACTAATAGGCATAAATAAAGTAGAGAAAATGTGCTGAATGGAATTTAAGTATTTTGTACATTAACAGTAATGTTTTAATGATGCTTCAAGACATGGTCACGTAGGTGTTTGTCAGCGTTTGGTGACTCGCTTGTCTGGTTTCCTTATCCTCTACACTTCCGTTCTCCTCTCTGTACCTCTCCATATCTTTCTTCTGAGCAATAAAAATTAGACTGAAAAGACTAAACAGTGATATATTCTTCTTTAAAGGGAAATGATTCTTGTTATTACAAACCTACATTGACATTAGAGGTCGACCGATTAATCGGCGTCGACCGATTAATCGGCATTGCCGATTAATTAGGGCCGATTTCAAGTTTTCATAACAATCGGTAATCGGCATTTTTGGACGCCGATTATGGCCGATTACATTGGACTACACGAGGAGAATGCGTGGCAGGCTGACCACCTGTTACTCGAGTGCAAGGAGCCAAGGTAAGTTGCTAGCTAGCATTAAACGTATCTTATAAAAAACTATCTTCACATAATCACTAGTTAACTACACATGGTTGTTGATATTACTAGTTATCTAGCTTGTCCTGCATTGCATTTAATCAATGCGGTGCCTGTTAATTTATCATCGAATCACAGCCTACTTCGCCAAACGGGTGATGATTTAACAAGCTCATTCGCGAAAAAAGCACTGTCGTTGCACCAATGTGTACCTAACCATAAACATCAACGCCTTGCTTAAAATCAACACACAAGTAAAAAAATGTAAATCTGCATATTTAGTTAATATTGCCTGCTAACATTAATTTATTTTAACTAGGGAAATTGTGTCACTTCTCTTGCGTTCTGTGCAAGCAGAGTCAGGGTATATGCAGCAGTTTGGGCCACCTGGCTCGTCGCGAACTGTGTGAAGACCATTTCTTCCTAACAAAGACCGGAATTAATTTGCCATAATTTTACATCATTATGACATAACATTGAAGGTTGTGCAATGTAACAGCAATATTTAGACTTAGGGTTGCCGCCCGTTCGATAAAATACGGAACGGTTCCGTATTTCACTGAAAGAATAAACGTTTTGTTTTCGAAATGATAGTTTCCGGATTTTACCATATTAATGACCTAAGACTAATATTTCTGTGTGTTTATTATATTATAATTAAGTCTATGATTTGATATTTGATAGAGCAGTCTGAGCGGTGGTAGGCAGCAGCAGGCTCGTAAGCATTCATTCAAACAGCACTTTCCTGCGTTTGCCAGCAGCTCTTTCGCTGTGCTTCAAGCATTGCGCTGTTTATGACTTCAAGCCTATCACCTCCCGAGATTAGGCAGGCATAGTGCCTATAAGAACATCCAATAGTCAAAGGTATATGAAATACAAATGGTATAGAGAGAAATAGTCCTATAATAACTACAACCTAAAACTTCTTAACTGGGAATATTGAAGACCACCAACTTTCATATGTTCTGGGCAAGGAACTTAAACGTTAGTTTTTTTACATGGCACATATTGCACTTTGACTTTCTTCTCCAACACTGTGTTTTTGCATTATTTAAACCAAATTTAACATGTTTCATTATTTATTTGAGACTAAATAGATTTTATTTAAAGTTAAAATAAGTGTTCATTCAGTATTGTTGTAATTGTCATCATTACAAATATATACAAAAATATATATTAAAAAAAGGCAGATTAATCGTATCGGCTTTTTTTGGTCCTCTAATAATCGGTATCAGCGTTGAAAAATTATAATCGGTCGACCTCTAATTGACATTATCACAAATGCCAGAATTTAGTTTACTTAAATCTTTCAGATTATTCTTGACCGAAAGTGAAGGGCAAATCAGGAAGGTAAAACACCAAACTATCCTATTAATGCTAGATTGTTCTAAGATTGAATACTTATTATTGCCAAGTATAGAATAAGGGACAATACAGTATACTCCTTTACCTTAGAACATGGAGATGATTTAAGAAACATCATTAAAGACACACTGAAGCCTCCCGATCAACTCATTCACCTCTTTTTCAAGAATGAACCGGCGATGGCTTGACCTTTACCTCATCCCACCAACCACCTTGCCATGTCTTGTACTAGGCATTAAAAAAGACCCAATAAATATCGATTTGCATAACACTTTGTACACGTTTATTTAAATGTTCAAAAAATTATAAATTGTACTTACAAACATGATTTGAAATATGGTTTCTGTGTTAGTTTGCGTGTGTGTGGTTAGGAGATGAGTTCTGTGTAGTGTGTCTGGTTGGTGTAGTCTGCTGGCCTATCCTGGGACAGGGGGAGAGAGGGGCTGCCTCCCAGGCCGGGCTGGGGATACCCAGCACTCAAAGCAAAAAGGCACGTGGGTAATCTTTCCATTAGACCAACACTGTGGAGAGACAACATCACTAAAGTCACTGAGATGAGTTTAGTGCCACCTAGCTAGACCTCGTGCTCTATTCACTGCAGCACATCAATAGCCATGTCAAATGGAATGATCAGTGTGTAGACCATGTACAATTTCTAGTTGAAGTCCCATTGCCCGTCTTTCCCATTCAAATGATGTTAACTTCTTAGGGAGCGGCAGCTGAGGTGTCGGTTTTGGAGAGTCTGGCGTGCCCAAAGTAAAAGGCCTGCCACTCAGGCCCAGAAACTAGGATATGCACATAATTAGTACTATTGGATAGGAAGCACTCTGAAGTTTCTAAAATAGTTAACATATTGTCTGTGAGTATAACAGAACTGATATAGCAGGCGAAAACCTGAGAAATTTCTGTCCTGAAAAAGTGTTTTTGACACATTGCCTCATTTTGAACCCCTCCCTATTGAAAACAGCCATATCTGGGAGTAAGATTGCAGTACCTATTGCTTCCACAGGATGTCAACAGTCTCTAGACAGTGTTTGGTGATGTTAGGTTGCGCTGGATGGTAATAGAAGAAGAATTTCTAACTAGTCACAGGATGTAAACAGAAGAGGAGGCGCGTTCACGGGCTTGCGCGCGCTGTGGTTTTTTCCTTTCCTATCGTCCAGTTTATAATCCGGTTGAAATATTATAGTAAATATACATAAGTGTTCCTAAGGATACATTATCAATGATGTTTGATTGTTCTTGGACAAGTGTATAGGTATAGGTTGAACGCGTTCTCTTCACGGTTCAATGGGCGAGTGGACGCTGTATTTTATGAACACAACGCGCCAACCAAACGGAGATTTATGGACATAAACAATTACTTTTTCTAACAAAAGAAGCATGAATTGTCTTGCTTGGACACTTCGGACTATCCTCACCAGAAGATCATCAAAGGTAAGGGATTTTATATTAGCGATTTTATGCGTTTTTTGAGACCCGCGTTGGTTATGGATTTATGCTAATGCATAAAATATGAGAAGGGATATCCTCAAACAATCAAATGTTGTGCTTTCGCCGTGAAGCCTTTTTGAAATCTGACAACGCTGTGACATTGCCAAGAATCAGAGCTTTTGATGACTATGCAACACTTGTATATTGATGAATGTTTAATAATTCAACTTTTGGATTTTGAATTTGGCGCCTTACATTTCACCGGGTAGTGTCGGGAGTGGGGCCCATTGCTCCCTAAGTAGTTAATGCATAAACTACTTTTGAGTAAAACAAAAAACAAATGAAAACTTTGCAATTTAAAGTAAACTATAGCTTTAAGATCAGTTTAAGCAGCACTGTGGGGAAACATCTAAATGCCTGGTGGCCTCTAAATGTAAAGATAGCGTTTGTAAAGAGACTGACCACAGTGAGCTGGGCTCCATGCTGGTAGTTGGGGTTGAATTGCATCAGTCTGGGCTCTGTCCAGGCCTTCCCCTGGACAAAACCACTGACACACATAGACAGACAGTTATTACCACAGACATACAGAGATACACAACACTGAGACACCCTCCTGGATATGTAATATACTAGAGCACATACCATGGCAGAAGCTTAAAAGCAGGGTTGATTTGAGTCTTGAACACTGCGATCATGGCAGGGCGGCCTGCTTCAGCATCTCCTGATGGAACAGGTAAGAGGGAGGAAGTGAGTGGAGGAGAGAAGACAAAACACACTTTCCAACTTGGAGAAAGAGGAGGGGAGGGAAAGAGCCTGACCTTTGAGAAGCACGGCTAGTCTCTCTCCTGTCAGGTCCCACGCTAGCGACTGGATCTCTCCTCCGACCCTGACAAACACACATACACGATAAGCTAATCTGTAAGGTTAATCAATAACTAGTGAATGACTAGTTAACCCAGGCCTTTCCTTACGCCATATCTCCATCTGGTGTATTTAAGGTGGTCTCAGACAGGTCGGCCACCACTGTTGCTGCCTTCGGCCCCCCTGACATCCCTAAGGGCATCCATAGTGGAGAAAGAGGAGAACTTACATCAAAACAAACAACGCAAGCACACAGCAAACAGTGTAAAACAACTGTAAGAGGTTGGTGTGCTTTATATCATACATGGTATTGTGTGTGTGTGTGTGTACCTGGGGTGTCAGTGAAAGTTAGGGTATAGATGACAGTCTCTCCTTGCACACTGAGCAGCCGACTCCCATCAGGACTCCAACTGCCAGACTAGACAGTTACAGGGAGACAGTTAGCCAAACACACAAACACTGACACAGACCAGGTGTCTCACCTGACAGCGTCCCTTCAGACAAGGCCACCGCTCGCAAGTCCACATCCTGGTTTCCCAAACACTGCAGCAACACACAAGACATACACTACCGTTCAAAAGTTTGGGGTCACTTCGAAATGTCCTTGTTTTTTAAAGAAGAGCAATTTTTTTGTCCATTAAAATAACACCAAATTAATCAGAAATACAGTGTAGACATTGTTAATGTTGTAAATGACTATTGTAGCTGGAAACGGCTGATTTTGAATGGAATATCTACATAGGCCTATTATCAGCAACCATCACTCCTGTGTTCCAATTGCACGTTGTGTTAGCTAATCCAAGTTTATAATTTTAAAAGGCTAATTGATCATTAGAAAATCATTTTGAAATTATGTTAGCACAGTTAAAAACTGTTGTTCTGATTAAAGAAACAATAAAACTGGTCTTCTTTAGACTAGTTGAGTATCTGGAGCATCAGCATTTGTGGGTTCGATTACAAGCTCAAAATGGCCAGAAACAAAGACTTCCTTCTGAAACTCGTCAGTCTATTCTTGTTCTGAGAAATGAAGGCTATTCCATGCGAAAATTGCCAAGAAACTGAAGATCTCGTACAATGCTGTGTACTACTCCCTTCACAGAACAGCAATTTCTCGCATGGAATAGCTTTCATTTCAATCAGCACAACCGTTTTCAGCTGTGCTAACATACTTGCAAAAGGGTTTTCTAATGATCAACTAGCCTTTTAAAATTATAAACTTGGATTAGCTAACACAACGTGCCATTGGAACACAGGAGTGATGGTTGCTGATAATGGGCCTTTGTACGCCTATGTGGATATTCCATTAAAAATCAGCTGTTTCCAGCTACAATTTACAACATTAACAATGTCTACACTGTATTTCTGGTCAATTTGATGTTATATTAATGGACAAAAATATTAGCTTTTTTTTCAAAAACAAGGACATTTCTAAGTGACCCCAAACTTTTGAATGGTAGCATATATATTTCACATATACAGTAATACAGAAACATCAACACGACATAAAGCTCTCCTGCACTACTCTCTCTGACCTGAAGAGGGAGGAGGGTGTAGCTGCCAGCATGCGACTGCCATCAGGGGACCAGGATAGGTACGTGACTCCTCCCCCTCCCACACGGTAGAGAGGCACACAGCTCTCAACATCTACATCCCACACCTGACAGAGATGAACAGAAACAGAGACAGAGAGAAAGAGAGCGAAAGTGAGATAAATACAGAGTCACAAGGATGTTCTAGCATCACAGTAAAATACTTTCACAGTTGAGTAGCAGTAGAGTAGAGGTTGAGACTGCTGGTTCCTACCAGCATGGCAGTGTCCCTGGGAGAGGCCGACACCAGGAGAGATCCGTTAGGTGACCATGCCATGGAAGTGACGGGGGAGTGGCCTGGGTGGGACAGGACCTGGGCACAGCCAGAAGAGGGTCTGTGGGAGGGAAGGAAAGACAGAAAGAGATTGAATGAGAAATAGGGAGGACGGAGAAAAAGAAAGTTGAAGAGTATAATTATGAGCATGTATACCTGGTAGAGAGCGAGGTGGGGTCCACGTGCCAGATCAGCAGGCAGTTGTGACAGGCCACGGCCAGGACAGACGCACACAGAGGCTTCCACTGCAGGGCTGTCACACTGCGCTGCAGACGGTGCTTTAGGGTGGGAGTAGTAGCACTGAGGGAGAGAGAGACAAGAGTGTTTGAGAGAGACGGATAGAGAGAGCGAGACAGAACAAGTTTAACACCGCACTAGGTTGGTCTGACTGAATATGAGTTTGAAGACATAGGTTTCATCTGAATCCAGGAAACCGGCCCATTCTCAATTGGTTTTGCTCGGCTCCTCACGTCCTCTCCTCGCCTTTTGAAAAAAGGTAAGAAAATAATCGAGAAGAGGCAGCGAGGAGAGGAAACAATTCCGCTTAAATGAAATTACTCTCCTCCACTTATGCGTTTAGTAAAAATTTAATTAGATAGCTGTGCTAGACATTTTATAGATTTCTTTATAGATAGTAAAGATAAGTTGTTTTCAAATATGTGCATTATTTTCTCCTCAGAGAACCCAACAGCTGTTTCAAAGGTGGTGTGATTAGTTTCAAAACTCTTCCGCGATAGCCGACCGTAGGATACTCTTGTGAAACCTCTGCCGAAGGATGTAAATCGAGGAGGTGAGCATATTCCTCTGTTCACCTACTAACGAATTGGCATTCTCCTCGACCACTTATCAATTTTCAGGCCCCGGAGGAGAAGAGGACGAAGGAGTTGACAATCTCCCATAGAGTTTAATAGTCAATGACACAGCACCATTGCAACAGACCGACAGTGGGGCCATGAGTCTGCTACTTACCTCTTGGGGTTGTAGATCTTGATGGAGTCGTCTAAAAGGGAAACAGCACACTTCTGGGTGTGTGGGTGCCAGGCGAAGCTCCGCACTGCACAGTTCCGACCTGAAACACAGGGAGCAACAACAGGTTCTGGTTGCACCAGTAGGGCTTAAAAAACGTTGATCTTTAATAGGGCTGTTGCGGTGACCGTATTACTGCCACACCAGCAGTCATGAGTCATGACCGCAGTCATATTCCACGTGAACGTTAAGCCACGGAAATCTCCAACCTATGCACTCTGGACATGCGTTGGTTGTACCCAACTCCCTAACGACCGTCAGGTCATTAAAGGCCTGGTACTGAGGGCTTTATTGTCTCTCTAACCACTCTGACATCAATGCAGATGCAATTGAAAATCACATCAAACACTTATCATCAAAACAGTATCATGCTTTTAAAATTTACTTCACTGTGATCAATCAATTTGAAGAAAGTTCAACAAAAAGGTTGAAACTGAGTGGAAAACATGGTCGTGGTGGATGTTGTTTCAAAGTCAAACACAGAAATGGACTGGACTTTCCAAGGTGATGATTAATTCAAAACACCCATACGCATATTAGAGATGATGCGTACATATAGGCCTATATATGAGCCCAAACCTGAAGAAAAAAAGTTATTACACTCAGTGTACAAAATAATTAGGAACACCTGCTCTTTCCATGACAGACTGACCAGGTGAAAGCTATGATCCCTTATTGATGTCACCTGTTAAATCTACTTCAATAAGTGTAGATGAAGGGGAGGAGACCGGTTAAAGAATCATTTTTAAGCCTCGAGACAATGATTGTGTGTGTGCCATTCAGAGGGTGAATGGGCAAGGCAAAATATTTAAGTGCCTTTGAACGGGGTATGGCACTAGGTGCACTGGTTTGAGAGTTAAGAACTGCAATGCTGCTGGGTTTTTCACACTCAACAGTTTCCGGTGTGTATCAAGAATGGTCCACCACCCAAAGGACATCCAGCCAACTTGACACAACTGTGGGAAGCATTTCAATGTTAGGAAGGTGTTCCTAAAGTTTTGGACACTAAGCGTACAATACATAGCCTAATAGCCTACTGCATAAACCTACTACGCATAAAAAAAAAATTAGATTTAAGATGTCTTTGGAACATAATTGATCAAGCCTATACTCCAAAAATGTAAACAATTCTAGTAATCGCCAGTGAATGTGGACTGTATTATTATACTCTATCCACGAGTCAGAGAGCGAACGTATAGGCCCAGGAAATGCTATTGGTTCATTGATTGTGCAAGGCGGCATAAAGGGTTTGCCTACAATTAGAGTGAATTTGTAATTGATGCATCCAAACAGACCTGATCTACCTGCGAGAAATTGTAATGGACGGCACCTTTAAGCTAAGTATGATTGGTGATACATTTAAACTATGGGCTTAAGATGGACTGACCAAGTATTATCAGATGTTTACAGACAAGGGGATAGATACACTTGAAAATCTATCAATAAAGTACAACCTCCAGAACTCTGTTTTACAAGTATTTACAAGCAAGAAGCTATCTTACTAAAGCAGTGGGACTTAATAAAACGCTTAGTGATATACATCTCTTAATTACACTGAACAAAAATAAAAACAACATGTAAAGTGTTGATCCCATGTTTCATGAGCTGAAAAATATTCCAGAAATGTTCCATACGCACAAAAAGCTTATTTCTCTCAAATGTTGTGAACTAATGTGTTTACATCTGTTAGTGAGCATTTCTCATTTGCCAAGATAATCCATCCACCTGACAGGTGTGGCATATCCAGAAGCTAATTAAAAGGCAGGATCATTACACAGGTGCACTTTGTGCTTGGGACAATAAAAGGCCACACTAAAATGTGCAGTTTTGTCACCCAGCACAATGCCACACATGTCTCAAGTTGTGGGAGCGTGCAATTGGCATGCTGACTGCAGGAATGTACACTGGAGCTGTTGCCAGAGAATTAAATGTTCATTTCTTTACCATAAGCCACCTCCCAACATCGGTTTACAGAATTTGTCAGTACGTTCAACCAGCCTCACAACTGAGGACCACACGTATGGGCGAGCAGTTTGTGGATGTCAACGTTGTGAACAGAGTACCCCATAGTGACGGTGGGGTTATGGTATGGGCAGGCATAAGCTACGGACAACGAACACAATTGCATTTTATTGATTTCAATTTAAATGCAGAGATACCGTGACGAGATCTTGAGGCCTATTGTCGTGCCATTCATCTGCCGCCATCACCTCATGTTTCAGCATGATAATGCATGGCCCATGTCGCAAGGACCAGTACACAATTTATGGAAGCTGAAAATGTCCCAGTTCTTCCATGGGCTGCATACTCACCAGACATGTCACCGATTGAGCATGTTTGGGAGGCTCTGGATCAAAGTGTACGACAGTGTGTTCCAGTTCCCGACAATATCCAGCAACTTCGCACAGCCATTAAAGAGGAGTGGTACAACATTCCACAATCAACAGTCTGATCGACTCTATGCGAAGGAGTTATATTGCACTGCATGAGGGCGAATGGTGGTCACACCAGATAGTGACTGGTTTTCTAAAGGTACAGTATTTGTGACCAACAGTCACTTGAAATACATAGATTTCCTCATATGAACTGTAACTCTGTAAATTCTTAGAAAATGTAGCATGTTGTGTTTATATTTTTGATCAGTAATAACCCAAGAGGACTGGAAGGACATATCTAGAAACATGTCCAAGACAACCACCTCTCTACTCTGTAAGGAATACTCTTGAAAATTCAGTCAAGATTTTTTTATAACTATAATAAAATCAAAATACAACCTGGACATCACACCAACATACTGGCGTAACTGTGGTTAGCTCTGCTCTCCCAATACTCTCCCAATACAGAATTTACACCTGTTTCACAACCCAAATATAAGACTAGTTGTAACTAAGGGGTAAGCAATGCGCGTTCCTGAGATTTGACGCTTCATAATGATGGTTGATAGGCAGCGCCCGTTACTAGGCTGTTACCATCCTGGTGGCAGTTCTAAACTTTGCAAGGCATGTCACTTCGCAGAGGCCGCCATAAATTAGGTGCATTACCACCACTGACCTTGTTTGTCTTTCAGTCACCCACCAATGAGGAGATGTCACGTGGGTACCTGCTTCTATAAACCAATGAGGAGATGGGAGAGGCAGGACTTGCATCGTGATCTGCGTCAGAAATAGAACTGACTTCTATTTTAGCCCTTGGCAAAGCAGACACTCGTTGGCGTGAGCAGTGTGGGTGCAATAATTGAGTAATATAGACTTCTACATTTATTTAGCAACGCTCGCGTGTAGTCAGGGTATTACAACCCACTTATGACCAACTGGTGCAACTGGCCCCAGAACAACACCATATACCATAAAGCAGTGGTCACCAACCTTTTCTGAATCAAGATAGCTTTCGCAGTCAAAAAGAAAGATCTACCGCTCAGATTCTTTTAATAAAAATGTGGTTTGTGCAGTAGGCCTAATATATTATTGTCTATATGCTTCGCCTGACAATACTGTTCTTTTCAGACCATATTATATTTCAAAAGTCGAGCTTTGATAACAAAATAGATCAGTTGGCGTAGCACTTGCAAGGCACAACTGAGCATAATTTGAAATCATTACATTTTTTATTTTACTGGACTGCTGATAGTCATGGTGATTTCAAATGGGAACTCTTGAAAAAAAACATGGTCAAATCATGACATCAGTGATCTTCTGGTCTGAAAATCTGAGCTCTAGAAAGATACCCAGGTTTGCGCCGTGGAATTCCGAGTTATATGACCGTTCAAAAAAAAAAATCCCAGTCAGATCTAATTTTGTTTTAAAGTTTCCAGTTGTCTTGGAACACACTGAAGTCGGAAATTTCCGTGTTCCCAGTTGTTTTGAACACAGCATTAGTCTCAGCGGAGGGAGAGAGCAGCAGAGGGTCGGTCCGCCTCTCATGGCCCCTGCTCTCAACGCACCACATCTGCCTCATGAACAAATTCATGTTGTTCCTATGACCAGAGAATGTGAAATATTCCTCATTATTAAAATAGACACGACGAGCTGCAGGGCTATCGATTCACTTGTCTACTCATTCATTATTCTTTGCAGCGCCAGTGGAAGTAGGGAGAAACACATTTTATGTTTTGTAATTTGGTATTTTGGTATTTTATTAGGATCCCCATTAGCTGTTGCAAAAGTAGCAGCTACTCTTCCTGGGGTCCACACAAAACATGAAAAATAAAACAGAATGACATAATACAGATCATCAATAGACAAGAACAGCTCAAGGACAGAACTACATACATTTTTAAAAAGGCACACGTAGCCTACATATCAATGCATACACACAAACTATAAAATAATAAAACAGTGTTGACAGTGCTGAATAAAAACAGACGAACTCACTCAAAAACAGCAGCTCTTTGCTGTATTCTTTGACAGTCTCTCTCTCTCTCTCTCTCTCTCTGGTCAAGGTTTTATAAATCTCAGGTAGGCTAGTATAAAATGTAGCTGGGGCCGGGGTTGTGGAAACTGTAGGCAAGGTGATTTGAGCGATCCAGCACAAATACAATTTAAAAAGGAGCCCAAGCAAGTGATCGACAAGGAATGCCTTGAAGATTGACCAGTCGATCGTGATCGACCGGTTGGTGACTACTGCCCTAAAGTTAATAAATAACTCATATTTGACAAGGACATAAGAGAGGGTATGAAACTAAAAATGTGGTCTTACCAGTCGAGCACCTGGGAAAACTCAGCGGTCATGTCCTCGCTGCTTAACTGAAGACAAAAGGCAGACAACAACAGTCAATTAGAGAAGCCTGCAGATTCCAAAACATACTGGCAAGTTTTGTATTGTCTGATTGTTACTGATGGAAAATGTGCCATGTGAATTTACTGTGAGACTGAGCCACTTACTGTGAGATGAGGAAACAGAGAGCAGTGGAAGGAGGAGACCCACCGTAGCAAAGCCAGGACACAGCTGGAGCTAACCTCTAGCCACTTGGGCACTGGGAACACACACACATTAAAGAGTTACACAAACTCTTGCATGATAGAACACTTTCTTATCTGAAGCGCAGTCTGCATGTAATACTTTCAAGACAGTGAAATAATGAAGATAACATGGCACTCACCCTCTGCACTGGAGTTGGCTATTTCATTTAGGAGTCCAGAGAGGCCTGCATCACGGCTAGCAGACAGACACAGAGGTAGGGATTAGTGAACAGGGCCTTAGAGTTGACTGTGTGTGTATCTGTCTGTGTCTATGTGTGTGTGTCTGTGTGTCACACACACCAAGCCCCTGCACTCCTTGTGTAGTGTCTCACAGTGGTCCCGAAAGGCTGCCTTGCTGCTGCTCTCTTGGCGGCTGTGAGGCTTCAGTGACTCTCCCGGGAAGTAGATTCAGAGCATGTGAATCCTACACCAAATGGAAATACAATAGACATATATATACACACACACATACATAGAGTTGAAGTCGGAAGTATCCATACACCTTAGCCAAATACATTTAAACTCAAATTTTTCACAATTCCTGAGATTTAATCCTAGTAATAATTCCCTGTCTTGGGTCAGTTAGGATCACCACTTTATTTTAAGAATGTGAAATAATAATAATAGTAGAGAGAATGATTTATTTCAGATTTCATTCACAGTGGGTCAGAAGTTTACATACACTCAATTAGTATTTGGTAGCATTGCCTTTAAATTGTTTAACTTGGGTCAAACGTTTTGGGTAGCCTTCCACAAGCTTCCCACAATAAGTTGGGTGAATTTTGGCCCATTCCTCCCGACAGAGCTGGTGTAACCGAGTCAGGTTTGTAGGCCTCCTTGCTCGCACACGCTTTTTCAGTTCTCACCACACATTTTCTATGGGATTGAGGTCAGGGCTTTGTGATGGCCACTCCAATACCTTGACTTTGTTGTCCTTAAGCCATTTTGCCACAACGTTGGAAGTATGCTTGGGGTCATTGTCCATTTGGAAGACCCATTTGCAACCAAGCTTTAACTTCCTGACTGATGTCTTGGAATGTTGCTTCAATATATCCACATAATTTCCCCTCCTCATGATGCCATCTATTGTATGTAAACTTCTGACCCACTGGAATTGTGATACAGTGAGTTATAAGTGAAATAAACTGTCTGTAAACAATTGTTGGAAAGATTACTTGTGTCATGCACAAAGTAGATGTCCTAACCGACTTGCCAAAACTATAGTTTGTTAACAAGAAATGTGGGGTTGAAAAACAAGTTTTAATGACTACAACCTAAGTGTATGTAAACTTCTGACTTCAACTGTATACACACACACACACACGATAAGAATACACATCTAAACATTACAGTGACAAACAGTTTTTGGTAACTGAAGTTTGTGGTGACTAGTACAAGGATTGGCATAGCTAACTAGTTAACGTTAGCTATCTAGCAAGCTTGGCTAGCTAGATTGGATTGACACTTTAGACTTGCTAGCTACTTAGCATGCTAGTTAGACCGACAATTACAAAATACAACTACATAGTTATCCATGTAGTGGTATATTGTCCATGTACTGTTTCTACCTTTCTTTTCCTGTAAAATTTAGCTAGGTTTACAGCAGCTTCAAACAGATCAGCCAGTTAGCAAATCCCGCCGTGCTGGATTCATAAACTATGGAGGCCTGTAGAAGGCATACAATACGGAGAATTTACACAACGCGGACATACTTTGCCCAGAGGTGAATACGCTGCTGTCATCTAAATAGTGCCATTACATCCAATTTATGTTCGCAGTTCACATTGGTGCTGTTTGTTACAAGACATGGATGAAATAAGCAAACTGTTAAAACGTGCTGGTTGTTTACAATTCAAATGCCGTTTTGATGAGTAAACACATGGTGTGTAGACCTTGGTGGAAAAATTATAGGTTATACCACATTTGAACCATTAATTGTGTGTGTAATTTAGAGATTTCCAAAGACAGAACTAAGTAGTCAGTGGAACAGACATGACACGAAGACAGTTGATTAAACTTTGCTGAAAAGATGGAAACCACTGTATAGTTTTGTCGGGGCGATATTCACGCCCCCTTGTGGGTTTGCAACACCGTGACGTCAATTCAGCACTGGGAAGGAGACAGCTCCCTCCCTCCCCCAACCCCGTGCGCCTCACGTTCCATGGGTCCCCGGTTATTGATAACACAATTTGCCCGCTGGGATTCGTTCTGATAACGTGAACTCGTGGGAAGGGTCTTTCATGCAATAAAACGACAGACAGTCCGGAGAGGAAAAAACGACGATTGCTCTTCATTATTGCATGTAGGAAGCTGAACCCACCCCTTACTTGAGAACGCGACAGGAACCAGGCAGAAAGGTAATGGAATGTCATATTTTCAATTATATTAGATCAAATATTATTGAGACATTCAGGTCCGTTGCCTCATGCAGTGTACTCTGTTCACATTAGCATAGGCTACCACCAGGTCAATCTGGCAGAAAATGCATACTCGTCGATTAATGTGAGAGCGTCATAGTCTATTACGAAATATTTTGTGTTGGTGCCAAAATTCAGGAAATCTACAGACGCTGCGGCAGTTAGACTTGGCATGGACTCGTACGGTTCGGGCATTAATTCACGTACGTAGACTGTGATGCTAGTGAGTGTCATCACATCCGTGGTTATTTAAAAATTGATCTTCCTGCACTTGTGTGAGAAAGTGCTCCTTCCCACAGGCCCAGTGTTTTTCCCATTTCACGCTCTCTATTCGCTTGAGCTTCGCGGTTCTCATGCGTTTCTCATACGGTTCTCATACGGTGTAATGTGAATTGGGTACATGTGGCAATTCTCTCTCCCTCTACCGATCTCTCCCTTTTACACACACACACTCACTCACTCACTCACTCACTCACTCACTCACTCACTCACACACACCTCAGTGGTTAGGGTTGCAATTTCGTCATATTCTGAACTAAAATGTCAGGACTGAAACACATACAGTATTGTATATTTATAGTTAGCAGCATAAAACTGTCAAGCCAAGCATGTATCAGGACCATAAGTGTCATTCAATACATACAGTACCAGAAGAGGCATAGTACTCATCCTTATTGATTCCAGCAGTGCACCATCCATATCCATCACAGTGTAAAACAAGATATAGGCTATCCTGACCTATGGTGACACTCCTACAGGAATCACCCTGGGGATAAAGGTCAGGTCTATTTTGTAGTCAGTGCTATGTCCTTGGTTCATTCATAAAACTATTCCCCATTGACTAGCCTTGTAATTACCAGACTGATTACCACTGTTGCGAACATTCATGTAAGTGCGCAAGATCAGGCGGCTTGAGAGGCTGCTGTTTGACTGCCTCAATCCCATTCATAAATATTAAGATGTGATCTGCTGAATAATTGAGGCTTTTGTCTTTATTGAGGAGAAACTGGATGTAATGGTTGACTTGCTCTTGACTCTCTCTCTTTTTTTTTAAAGAAAGGCAGAGTAAGATTTTTGTTTTCTTTCTCTCCACTCCTGCAAAATAAGGCCCATCTGTCTGATGGTTCATCTGTTACAGACAGTCATTCTGCATAGCAGCCAAACACACATCACACACTGTTTTAAAATGAGAAGTCTAGATACAGGTCTATTTCATCAATGGACAGCTCTGAAACAGCAAAAAAACTAGGCATCAATGAATTATACTGATTTATAGTGACTCATTGCGTTTTTCCTCTCCTCTTCATCTTTGTGTCACTCCATCCAGGCCTCCCTTTCTCCCTCTCTACCCCCGTCCATCCTTGGTTACTGTGTTGTGGGACCCCCTGATGAGTGGGACCTGCCTCCATGAGCCCCACGCCCCCTCCCCCTCCCTCTCAGGCTTCAGCACCCCCATCTCAGAACCTACCTTCCGCAGGCTGGATGCAGACCCCCCCGCCTGCACCCCAGAGACCGACATGACCCCCACCCAGTGTGTCCTCCGCAACGTGCTGTGCATCGACACAGGTGGGGCACCAGTTGTACCAGGCGGAGGTGAGGGGTGTCCCCACACCTGTGGCAGCAGCCCGGCCCCTAGCAACGGGCCCCCGGCACACTTTGACAACAGCGTGCTGAAGTTGCACGAGCATGAAGCCTGCCAGTGTGGGGGCGGGGAGGAGGCAGGGCTCAGCTCAGAGGCTGGGGCCATCCACAGCCAATCAGACAACATCCGGCTGCAGCAAGGAAGTGGAGGGTTCCTGGAGGGGCTGTTTGGCTGCCTGAAACCCGTCTGGACCATGATTGGGAAAGCCTACTCCACCGAACACAAGCATAACCAGGAAGGTGCGTGGAGTGAGTATAACAGCCACTTCTATGTCACTTCACTATTTGCACAAGGTCTTCTGTGTTTAACAAAGACATTTGTATACTTTTAGGATACTGAATACCTAACCAATACATGAGAGACACTTCAGGATATTTCACTCTGCGTAGGGTATGTAATGTACGACACCAAATCTTTTGTCACTTGAAATGTTAGATAGTCAAGATGTTGAGGTAAACCTGTAACCATGGTGATGCATTATATATAAAGGTTCAACTTGACTTCATTTCATTATGGAAGTACTAAAATGTCTTCCATTTTCCTCTCTGTTTATCTCTCACTCCTGCCACCATGCCCCACTTTCTCTTTACACGCCCCCTACAATCCTGCTGACGTTACCTGTGCACTAGACTTATTCACAGTTAGCTACAGATGACACGAGCAGCTACCTCCACAGCAGCAGGTCCCTGGAGACCACAACACTTCTCATGAAGAATTCTTCTGCTTGTCTCTCTTATTCTGCCTACTGGCTTCTCTTTCCTCACAGTGACCAAATTCTTCATCATTCATCTATCTAATGTACTCTCATGACAGATGGTGGAGGGAGGAGAGACTAGATTTGGGGAGATGTGCAGCTGTTTGCCTCTACATCTCTCCCCAACTGCCATCGTACTGTACACTGAACATATTGATCGAATGGTAGCTATGATGGTACCACAGGTGGAAAACACCTACTAATGTGTCGATGTAAAGTACTTTTTTTCACAGGAAAGTTTCATATCTGTAGACTAATATAAACAGATGATGCTGTTTATATGATACATTTCAGCTGGTCTGCTTACTGCAATGGAGTCCTCTCCATCTGCCGCTCATGGCCTGTGACTGACTGTTTCCTTGTGTTGATGTTGTGTTTTTAGAATCCTGGGAAGTTCCGTTTGAGGAGATCTCAGACCTGCAGTGGGTGGGCAGCGGGGCCCAGGGTGCCGTCTTCTTGGGGAAGTTCCATGGAGAGGACGTGGCTGTCAAGAAAGTCCGGGACATCAAGGAGACGGAGATCAAGCACCTACGCAAACTCAAGCACCCCAACATAATCACCTTCAAGTGAGGAAAATTCCATGACCCAGACCCCAAGAAAACAGTAGAGATTTATATGAACATATCAACTCCATCAAGACTATGACATCATCAGACACTGACTTTTTAAAATGTTCTCTTCTTTATACTTGTCCCTCTGCCTCCTCCCTCCCTCTCCCCATTCCTCCTACCCCCTCTCTCACTCCCTCAGGGGTATCTGCACCCAGGCTCCCTGCTACTGTATCCTGATGGAGTACTGTGCCCAGGGCCAGCTGTATGAGGTACTGAGGGCAGGCAGGAACATCACCCCCTCCCTACTCATCGAATGGGCCATGGGCATTGCCGGGGGCATGAACTACCTACACCTCCACAAGATCATCCACAGAGACCTCAAGTCCCCCAAGTGAGTCACTGTGCTGGATATGATCAAAACCATCCGCCTATAGACCAGAAGGCCCAAAAGTAAATCAATTAGCTCATCAATTAACATCTAAAAATACTGTGTTTTTTGCTCTATCCATGGCAGTATGCTGATTACACATGATGACCTGGTGAAGATCTCTGACTTTGGCACCTCCAAGGAGCTCATTGATAAGAGCATGAAGATGTCTTTCGCTGGTACGGTGGCCTGGATGGCCCCAGAGGTCATTCGGAATGAACCCGTATCAGAGAAGGTGGACATCTGGTAAGTGAAGGAATTCAACTTCTTGACCATAGAAAAGAGGACCAATCCAATTCCATCTCTGATCAGTGATCCCTAATATAAGGAGTGTTGTGAACTGCAGGTCGTTTGGGGTGGTGTTGTGGGAAATGCTGACCGGGGGAGGTCCCCTATAAGGATGTGGACTCCTCCGCCATCATCTGGGGGGTGGGAAACAACAGCCTGAACCTCCCTATCCCCAAGAGCTGCCCCGATGGCTTCAAAATCCTCCTGAGGCAGTGCTGGTGAGTGGAGATGGAGGGAGGGATGGTGGGAGGGAGGGAAGGAGGGGGAGAAGGAGGGGGATGGCGGAAAAGAGGAGCGAGAGGAGAGAGGAGGTAGTGGAAATAGATTGAGGGAAATTCTTTCCTTTTAAATCTTTCCTAGGTAGACTCGGCCCACGTAGATCCATATTGATTATACAGTAGATATACAAAACTTGTCTCTGACTCCTTGGTTTTTTCAGGAACTGTAAACCAAGAAATAGACCCTCTTTCCGTCAGATCCTCCTCCATCTGGATATAGCCTCAGCTGATGTACTCTCCACCCCACAGGAGACATACTTCAAGTCTCAGGTAGCCTACTGTACACTATGCCACACACACACAACATAATGAATTTATACACAAACAAACACATTCACACAAATGCACACACACACACACACACACACACACACACATATATACATACAAACACACACACACACAGAGTGTCTAAGTCTGTGTGTGTGTTGAGCAGGCTGAGTGGCGGGAGGAGGTGAAGCAGCACTTTGAGAAGATTAAGTCTGAGGGGACCTGTCTGCACCGACTGGACGAGGAACTGATCAACCGACGCAGAGAGGAGCTCAGGTCTGTACCACAACACTCTGACAGACAGAGTTACTCTTCTCTTTTACCTGCTGGAAGTGATGCAATGCCAGTATTTTTTAACAGAAAGCCACCAGTGCCTTGTCAGGGTCATGAAGACAGGCAGTTTCACTAACATCAAATTGCTCCAGTTCCTTTGCCCTTCCTTTATCTACCTTTGGAGATATAAAAAAGGAAAGAGATGGAGGGCAAAAATGTAATAAATAGGCTAAGGGCGCATTTCTGTTACACAGCATTTGGATTCTTTCATGCGTAAACATGATGTCACTTCTTGTGCACTGTTTTCTATTCAGGCACGCTCTGGACATCCGTGAGCACTATGAGAGGAAGCTGGAGAGAGCCAACAACCTCTACATGGAGCTAAATGCTGTCATGCTGCAGCTGGAGCTCAAAGAGAAAGAGCTGCAGAAGTAGGTGGATCCGTCAGTCAAAGCACTTCAATGCATGTGGAGTTGTTCAGCAAATTTTTAGATCATTTATATGAAGAAAATTCTAATTTAGCACATCAATCATATCAGCTAGTATGGTATATAGACATACTGAACATGCAGTGTTTGAAAATAAGTGTATAACAAGTATTTGGTAATTAGGGTTATAGAGGATAAGTCATAGAAGTAGAATATGTAGAACAGAGTAGTTACTGGATTCTGAATGCAATCAACTTTAATCGTGTTGATGTGTACCTAGGAGAGAGCAGTCTTTAGATAAGAAGTTTCCAGGACTGTTCAAGCACCACAGCTCCAGACAGACTAGCTCCTCCAACTCCATGGACAAACTCATCAAGAAGAGAAACGTCCCACAGAAACTGCCCTCTGGAAAGAGGTGAGAGTTAATTCCGAGAGCCAAAAGCATAGGAAGCAAGGATAGTTCTAATGTGAACCCAATGCAGAATTAACTTACTCATGTAACCCAATTGAAAGCACTTTAAATAAATGTGTAATCAGATTATATCACAATGTATCTGACCATTGTTTTCTATTCTATCCTGTTCTCACAGGCCAGACATCCTCAAGTCAGAGGTGATCATTCCCAAGATGGATTCCTCCGTGATGCAGGTCACCATCCCCTCCTGCCCCAACAGAGGCTCCACGTCTCCTAGCCGCTCACGGAGGGTCAAGACCCGCCACCGCAAGCCTGGCAAGGGCAGCAGCGGGGACCTGGCCACTCAACCCTCCCCTAGTGGGGACAACCCTGCCCAGGCCAACACCTTCAGCACGGACCCCTCCAAGCAGCTCCTGGACCCCAGCGCAGTCTTGCGGGCCCTGGGCCACGAGCAGCAGCAAAGGCAGTTGTCCTCCTCCAGCCCAGACCTCATATGCACCACGCTGGCAGCTGAGGGCCAGGGGAAAGGAGAGACCACTATGGGGGGGCTGGAGAAGGGCGGCAGCCTGAGTGCCTCCGCGGGCCTGGGGGGGTCCGAGCGGGCTACGGTGGGTCTGGATGACCTCACGGAGACTCCCCCGCGCAGCAACACGCCCAGCGAGGACGCAGCATCGTTCCCCTTCTCTAGCAGCCCAGACTCGCCATGTGGGAGGGGGGTGGCTGCCGGGAGGGGGTCTGTGCTGGGTGCCCCACGCCTGCCCCACGATGGGGACGATAAGGAGGAGGGAGTGAGTGGTGTGAGGTTACCCCGGGTGGCGTCAGGGCACCTCACCCCCTCAGCTATCCTGTACAGGGCAGCCATCACACGCAAACAGGTACAGTCCCAATGAAAAGCTAGTCAGTATGTTCAGTATGAACTCCTTTCATCTTTGTGAATGTGTTTAGCTAACTCCCTCTGTTCTATGGGCTGTGTCCACAGAGGCGTGGCGTGTCTTCAGAGGAGGAGGAGGGGGAGGTTGACAGCGAAGTGGAGTTGCCACGGAGACGGTGAGAATTTTGCTGTACTCCAGTACCCAAAAAACTTCCCGTAATTTACATTTGTCTCATCATTGATATCTACACTAAATGGTTCTGTGATATGATTTTAGGAGTCACGGGGTTTGACATCCTTATGAAAATGACATTTGTAATTCCAATCAGAGATGTTTTGTGTTGCTAGTATAAGGGAATCTGCAAGTGACGTGCAGTATGATGACTAATTATGGAATTAATCAAAACTGAAACAAAAGTGGATTCCTCCTTTCTTTTATCTCCCTCTTCTCTCTTGTTCATTCTCCCCAGACGTCCGACCAGCATCAACAAGTGCCAGTCGGTGTCCACCTTCAGTTCGGAGAACCTCTCTGTGTCAGACGGCGAGGAGGGTCACACCACCGACCACTCCCACAGTGGCACGCCAGACGTGGTCAGCACCAACACGGACGACCGTCTGTACGACCGTAGTGATGACCTACTGTCGCAGGTGTCAGAGTTCCCGGCAGACAACACGGACCTGGTGCAGGCCTCTGACGGGCTGTCTGAGAAGAAAAGTGCTCTGGGCCAGGTCAAAGCCCTGCTAGATGCTGCACAGAATCCTAATGAGGTAACACAATCTGATACTGGAACTTGCGTAGCGCACACCCCCGCAGCCCCTGCAAGGTGGGGGGTCCAAGAGCTTTGACCTAGCTTTTTTTTTATAGTTAAATGTTTTTTATTCAGTTCCATTATTCGAGCTTAAATGTACATTTACGGGAATTTGATATGGGAAAAGTTTTTGTTTTTGAAATACTTGTAAATGTCCATGTCAGTTCTATGCTTGGAAATTATGTTGTCCGGAGCAAAGCATCCCAATTGTTTTGCAATAATGGATATTAGCTGAAAAAGGATCTTATGTTGTTTCTTGCAGTAGCCCTCTTTGACTTTAAATAATATTTTTCTCAAAACTGTAATTCCTCAAAGATGTGTCCAGTGGTCAACTCCTGTGTATACCACTTGAAGAAATAGTCAGTAAAACACCAAATCCTTCAGATTGTTGTCTAATGTCAACTCAACTCCATCAGTGTACTGAAAAGTCTGATAGAAAGGTTATGTTTTTATTTGGGATTTTCAAATGAATAATTTTCTATATTTTACTAATGTTTGTATTGAACTTTAATTTATTTTTGAGGCAAAAATAGGTCTGTTTTGAGTATCTGTTGTCAAATCCGTCAGTGGCTTGTCAACCCTTCTCTGATGGCTAACCCCCTTAAAATATATATTTTTGTCAATATTCTGAAATATGTTTTTTATTACTAGCTAGGTTTACATCCAATTGGCGACAGATTTTCATGCGAATACTCCAGAATCCGCAAAAAGAAAATATGCGCATTTTCCCACAAGTGGTATGTTTCCACTAAATGGACTTGTTGGGGGAATCAGTGCGTGATGACGTAGTGCATACAAAATGTACTTTTTCGCGATAGTTTTGTCACAAAAACTGTTGCGTTAAATAGCAAATGTGCCTACCTACATTGGTCTTGGCACCTGCGCTCTAGCTAACAGCTTGCAGATACAGTGCGGGCAGGCTGTGCGGGTTGTCTAGTCTACATGATGAGATTCTTATGGAGCAAGAATATTTGTATTTGTTAAACGGCAGTCAAGCATCGATCATCATATCACCAGAATAAGACCCTCAATATTTTATTGGAAAGCAGCATCAAGCTCATAACCGTGTGCTTTCCACACCCTGTGAAGTACATCATAACTTATTTCATATGTAGCCTATAAACTGCATGGTTTCCTGAGTCATAGTGGGAGGACCACACACCATATCATCGCGTGACTCCAAATTTACTTTGAAATTATGGTTATTTTATCCATATTTGCCCATAACGGCGTTTCCACTGGCGTTTCCAACATAATACATTTTACCGACACAAAAAGATCCCACCATGTCGAACGAACAAATTATCGGTCGCCGTTAATAAAATTACACTTTCTGTTTCCATCACAGTTGTCGTGATTTTTTTTAATAAGATTACTTTACTCGCATAAAAACTGTGGATTGGAACGTGGTTACTGTTCTGCAACAATTTCTGCTTAACAATTTTCTCCTAAAATGACACCCAAATCTAACTGCCTGTAGCTCAGGACCTGAGGCAAGGATATGCATATTCTTGATACCAACACATGCTTAAATTTTTTTGCCTAAATTGACATACCTAAATCTAACAAACACTTTGAAGTTTATGGAAATGTGAAAATAGGAGAATATAACACATTACATCTGGTATTTGTACCATCATCTTTGAAATGCAAGAGAAAGGCCGTAATGTATTATTCCAGCCCAGACGCAATTTAGATGTTGGCCACTAGGTGGCAGTATTGTATGTGCAAAGTTTTAGACTGAACCATTGCACATCTGTTCAAAATGTTGTATCAAGACTGCCCAAATGTGCCTAATTGGTTTATTAATACATTTTTAAGTTTATAATTTTGCACTCTCATCAAACAATAGCATGTTATTCTTTCACTGTGATAGCTACTGTAAATTGGACAGTGCAGTTAGATTAACAAGAATTTAAGCTTTCTGCCCATATCAGATATGTCTATGTCCTGGGATTGTTTGTTTGTTACTTACAACCTCATGCTAATCACATTAGCATACGTTAGCTCAGCGTAGGGGGTGGGGGGCACACCAATTCCTTAGAGGTTAAACAATTGAAGTATTTGCTGTGCAAGACCTAAGGGATAAAAATGTTTGTTTTAGAAATGTTGTTTTAAATCTTGAAATACATGCATGCTTTTTATGGTGTCTGACGGAGTTAAAACCAGTTAGTTGCATTTAATTTTTTTTTAAAGGAGGTTGTTCCTTTACCTGGTGTGATAACTGATACTTTGGTCTATCAAAATATTTGTGGAAAAAAAGTTGACATCTTTCAAGAATCCCTGAGCAATAAAACAGAAAAATGTTCCGTCAGCCTCATAGCAAAATGTGTAAAATAGAATGAGATTAGCTATAAAACTGCAATTTTTTCTCTCTGCCCCATGGCAAAAATAGTCTTTGCTCAGACCTTGCGGGGGCCCTGCGACCTTTTCAATAATTTGTGTTACAGCCTGAATTTAAATTTGATTAAATTGCGATTTTGTGTCACTGGCCTACAAACAATACCGCATAATGTCAGTGGAATTATGTTTTTTTGAAATTTGTACTAATTAAGTAGCATGTAAGAACATGAGTAAATAGAGCCGAATATATTTATAAAAGTCACCTTGTCCGAGAGAGATTTACATGGTTATCAAAACGTCACGCCAGGGTAAGCCTACACAAAACACAGCCCTTAATTTAATCATTTCTAAAATCCCCTATGGGAGAAATTAATTGTGTAAAAACGATTGGAAACATTTCGCTGTTTGACCGCTAGGTTTTATGGATATTATGACACCTCCACTGTGGGGCTCTACAGCAGCTATTCGTCTGCTATTGTGCAAGTCGGCTTGGTTGGTTGCTGTCTCTCCCCTCGCTGCTTCTCGTGTCACTCACTCACACAGTACGACCCCTACCGCGCTAGCTAGAGCGGCACCGCTCTCTCCCTCTCCTGCTTTACCAGCTCTGGTTAATCAAACATGATTTTCTGCTGCTTCCCTCACTCGAATCGGACCTGGTTTGGATCCGACCATGTCTATACGGAACGGGTCTAATTGTCCTCGGGTCCGTTCGGGAACGGGTCTCTGTATTTAAATTGTTTTATTTATGCATATCGGGTCCAGGTGGAAAAGCCCCAGGTCCATTTTGGAATGGGTCCAACTTCACGGCTGTATTTAATTCAGGCTGTAACACAACAAAATGTGGAATAAGTCAAGGGGTATGAATACTTTCTGAAGGCACTGTACTTGTACCTATAATGTATCTATTTCTTACCACCAGTTTCTAATCTACAACTTCTAGTGTGAAGTTTTTTTTCTTATATCTCAATCTCTTCTTCGATAGTGATGTTAGACTAGGAAAATTAACGCTTCCCATAACTCTGAGGTTTCAGTTGATTCTGTCATCTACCTCTAGCATAATGTCTCTCTCTCCTCCATCTTTACCCCTCAGAGTCAGGCCCTGTGCGACGACTCGGACTGCGACAGCGCTGAGCTTGACCAGTCAGGAAGTGGGGAGCCCAGTCGCCCACCCAGTGCTGGGGCCTGTGCACCTCCATCAGGGTCCCATTCTGGGCACCAACAAGGGTCTCCACAGGGGCCCCAGACAGGGCCTCTATAGAGCCAACACACTGGACACCATAGAACTACAGCTACCTTACAGTAAACGACCATCACAAGAGCCTACATACACCAGTCTCTAAAGCAGGACTTGACTGAATAATCAACTTAGCTCAGGCTATGACAAGTTATCTACCAGAGTCTTATAAAGCAATATGGGTTTGTTAGTTAGCAAGCCTTAAGACAATGCAGGTGATTTGTTATAAACTGATAGCAGTTGACAGTTTGTAATATGACTTGTATAGATCGTTTTTTTATAGACTTTAGATAGTGTTAATACAAGTACCTTTAGCCACTGCTCCAGTTCAGGAAAAAACTCTGAAATACAAACTGTCCCCTTTGGTAACTTGCCATCTGGTACTTTACTATCACTGCTCTTGGAGGAGCCTAATTTCCAATTCACTTTTTTCTCCCATACAAATAAATAATGTAGATATCCACATATCACATGACAAAAATCTGTGTATTTTACATAAATAAGAATGGATGTAAGAAAAAGCAGTATGCAGCCCAATGAACAAATGCATGACTACACATGCTTATATTTAAAGTTTTGGATGTGTCCATTTTATATTTTGTGAAAAGGTTTACACTTTTTTTACCCTGTATTATTTCCAGCTTTTTTTTTTTATTGATGTTGGCACTTAAATAGTTATGTCAAAAGGGAATGAAAATCTCACCCGAAATGTTCTCTTTCATGGATAGGTCCCTCAGCTGGTAATGTTAAAGTCATACTTTGATCTTAAACTCTCCTACCACTGAGTTTTGAATACACATCCCTTTAAGATCACACAGGAATTAGCCAGAACAGAGAGAATACTGCTCTCTGGTAGAAGTAGTGGAATAGTAAGCATTCTTTGAATTTCAATAGAGGTTTACACATTGTAACTGTAAAATAGGAATGATATCAAAATCCAAATATTAAGAGGAACAATAAAATAAACTATTGTTAAAACTTCGAGGTGTGACAGGTGCGTTATATTTGGGAACATGTAGCCTTGAAGACCCTAGGACTAGGTGATACCCCTGTATGACAAGTAAAATCCAATAAAAATAAAAACAAACTGAAATGCGCAACAACTACATTGTACCATTCCTATTCATTGAGTTCAAGCAGTTTATCAGTTTATTTTTACATTAGTAGTAGGAAAGTTACTCATGTTTACCCCAGGAAAGTTTACAATAAAGACTGCTTACAGCCAGAGGTAGTTTAAGCGTTTCACATATTTTTATTTCTGTATTTAAAGTTCAACAATTCAGTTGCACCCAAATCTACAATAGTTTGAAAACGTGCACAAAAACATGTTTCTTCATCCTGCAAAGAATAATACAAAATAAAATCTGACCCAGGCAAAGGAGGAAACTAGTGTTAGTTATATAATCTTCCTTCTAGTTATTTAAAATTAATACCTCAAGTCTGATCATATAAAGACCCACAAGCCTTTTTGGGGAGTTTTGCCTTTGCGCCTCCCCCAGCAGTTAAAAAAAATATTTTCTCTATTTAAAACAAATATTCCAATGTTATCATTATTATTTTAGTAATTTCTGAGAAAAGAAATCCATCCCTCTGGCCCGTTGTCTCCGGGTTACCATGCCCCACCCTATCAGAATCCAGTACACAACAACGCTCAAATGTCCTGATAAAAAAAAAAAGGAAAAAAAAAAAAAAGAGGATGGAAACAGGAATGACAAAATAATTATACAGCAAATAAGAGGTGACACAGAATTCAGTTAAAAATTCTCCTCATAGTCCCACTTTAGAGCGAGACGTTTCAAATATTTTCTGACATTGCCTTTCATTACATTTTTTTTAAAGAGTACATCATTTACACCCCACGTATATCCATTGCCCACAATGCCTCGTTCTGGAAGTTCAGCTTTAAAGAATGCCAAATATCAGTGAATTCTAACACGAGGACTGGTGTGTATTAAATAAGAAATAAATACAGATAAAAATTTATCAAATTCAGGGAAAAGACAGTCCATCTAGTATGTTAGTCTTTTTTTTTTTTATTATTCTTTTTTTTTTTAACATTTTGTAAGAAAAATCTGACAAAATATGCCTTTTCAGATTCTTCCCATTTCAAAACAGAAAAACACCAAAAAATTACCAAAAACAAAATAACTTTCAAAATAACTATTTGCAAAGGGAATTTAAAAACATAAATAAATAAAATACATTGATGTAATTACAACTGAGTATGTAGGTGTTTAACCAAAGAAAAAGAGAAAACAGTAAATTGAGAATACTTGGTTTTTGCATTAACTTCAGTGAGGGACTCTGTAAAAAAGCGGGGGGGGTTACGTCAGGTGCTGATGAAGATCCTCCGTGTCAGTTGGCTGCCAGTCCAGTAGCTTCAGAGGACAGCCTACAGCAACACAACAAACAAGAGGTGAATCAAAACAAACTAACGTTTGTATACAAGCTGCATTGATTTCCCAGTCATACTAGTCTAGTCCTCTTATTCTGAACCATGACAAGGCCTATCAGTTGTTCCAGTGTGTTGTCCCTTACCTGGCGTTGATCAGGTACTCGGCCAGGCTGATGCCGGCAGGGGAGCCGGTGATGGTCACCTGCCTGTCAGAGGAGCCCTCCACTTGGTTGGCGATCTTGATCTGAGCCCCAGACATCTGACGGATCTCATTGATCTTAGCCCCCTGACGGCCAATGATGCAGCCAATCAACTGAGGAAAGGAGGGGAAGAGAGAGCGAGTCAGAGAATAGAAGACATTTCAACCACTTCAAGAGATGCAGTGCATTCGGAAAGTATTCAGACCCCTTGACTTTTTGCACGTTATGTTAAAACCTTATTCTATTTTATCATCAATGATACACACAGGTTTTTAGAAATTCTTGCAAATGTACTTTAAAAATCAAAACATGTACATAAGTATTCAGACCCTTTACTCAGTACTTTGTTGAAGCACCTTTGGCAGCAATTACTGCCTCAAGTCTTCTTGGGTATAACGCTACAAGCTTGGCACACCTGTATTTGGAGAGTTTATCCCATTATTCTCTGCAGATCCTCTCGAGCTCTGTCAGGTTGGATGGGTGATGTTAGATTGGGTTCAAGTCCAAGCCACTTAAGGACATTCAGAGACTTGTCCCGAAGCCACTCCTTGGCTGTGTCCTTAGGGTCGTTGTCCTGTTGGAAGGTGAACCTTCGCCCCAGTCTAAAGTCCTGAGCAGGTTTTCATCAAGGATCTCTGTACTTTGCTTCATTCATCTTTGCGTCTGTCCTGACTAGTCTCCCAGTCCATGCCGGTGAAAAACATCCCCACAGCATGATGCTGCCACCACCGTGCTTCACCGTAGGGATGGTGCCAGGTTTCCTCCAGATGTGACGCTTGGCATTCAGGCCAAAGAGTTCAATCTTGGTTTCATCAGACCAGATAATCTTGCTTCTCATGGTCAGTCCTTAGGTGCCTTTTGGCAAACTCCAAGCAGGCTGTCATGTGCCTTTTACTGAAGTGTGGCTTCCGTCTGGCCACTCAACCCTAAAGGCCTGATTGGTGGAGTGCTGCAGAGATGGTTGTCCTTCTGGAAGGTTCTCCCGTCTCCACAGAGGAACTCTGGAGTGATGTCAGAGTGACCATCGGGTTCTTGGTGGTTGCTAACTTTTTCCATTTAAGAATGATGGAGGCCATTGTGTTGTTGGGGACATTCAATGCTGCAGACATTTCTTTGGTACCTTTCCCCAGATCTGTGCTTCGACACAATCCTGTCTCGGAGCTCTACGGACAATTCCTTAGACCTCATGGCTTGGTTTTTTCTCTGACATGCACTGTCAACTGTAGGACATTATATAGACAGGTGTGTGCCTTTCCAAATCATGTCCAATCAATTTAATTTACCACAGGTGGATTCCAATCAAGTCATAGTAACATCAAGGATGATCAATGGAAACAGGATGCACCTGAGCTCAATTTCGAGTCTCATAGCAATGGGTCTGAATACTTATGTAAATAAGGTATGTTTTCTTTTTAATGAATTTGACAACATTTCTAAAAACCTGGTTCTCTCTTCATCATTATGGGGTATTGTGTGTAGATTGAGGAAAACATTTATTTAATCAATTTTAGAATAAGGCTGTAACGTAACAAAATATGGAAAGAGTCAAGGGGTCTGACTACTTCCAAAACGCACTGTAAATGGAAGTTCGATTTAAACATGTTTCTGCTAAAAACACAGATCAGAAAAGTATATTCGACAAATAGACTAAACAAATAGCTGAATTATTTACATGAAACTTCAGCTTAAGTAACAAGAACAGGTGAGAGAATTCAAGGGTGGACGGGGACACTTACATCGTTTGGAATGGTCAGCTCATGGGAGCTAGTTTGTGCAGAAGAATCCATCCCAGCTAAAGAGAGAAAAACACTCAGTACCTACAAAGCAAACTTTGCACACAATGCACCATATAAACAAATAACATGTCAATCAAATGCTTCCAGTCTCCATCCTTCCTCTGTGACCTACCTTGGAAACCCTGGTTGTTTGGAGCGATGGGGAAAGGGCTCTGCTGCATGGCCAGCTGGTGGAGTTTGGTAAGCTGTGGAGAGAGAGATGGAAAGGTGGAGAGGAAGAGCGAGAGATGGAGGGACACAATAAGTCAGGAGACAGAGGGCTATGATCAGCACAATTATATATACAGTACCAGTCAAAATATTGTACAGACACCTACTCATACAAGGGTTACAAGAATAATAGTGAATACATCAAAACTATGAAATAACACATATGGAATCATATAGTAACCAAGTGTTAAATATATTTATTTTAGATTCTTCAAAGTAGCCACCCTTTGCATTGATGACAGCTTTGCACTCTTAGCATTCTCTCAACCAGCTTCATGAGGTAGTCACCTGGAATGCATTTAACAGGTGTGCCTTGTTAAAAGCTAATTTCTGGAATTGAATTCCTTCTTAATGCATTTGAGCCAATCAGTTGTTTTTACAAGGTAGGGGTGGTATACAGAAGATGGCATTTTATCAAGTAGGGCTAAGTCCATATTATGCTCAAATAAGCAAAGAGAAACGACAGTCCATCATTACATTAAGACATGAAGGTCAGTCAATCTGGAAAATTTCAAGAGCTTTGAAAGTTTCTTCAAGTGCAGTCACAAAAACCATCATGCGCTATGATGAAACTGGCTCTCATGAGGACTGCCAGAGGAAAGGAAGACCCAATGACCTCTGCTGCAGAGTAAGTTAAGAGTTATCTACACCTCAGATTGCAGCCCAAATAAATATTTCAGAGTTCAATTAACAGACATCAACATTTAACAGCCTTAATTTTGCAGGACCCCAGGAAGAGTAGCTGCTGACTTGAGTTAATGGGGATCCATAATAAATACATCAACTGTTCAGAGGAGACTGTGTGAATTAGGACATGGTCGAATTACTGCAAAGAAACCACTACTAAAAGGACACAATAAGAGAGAGACTTGTTTGGGCCAAGAAACACAAGCAATGGACATTAGACCGGTGGCAATCTGTCCTTTGGTCTGATAAATCCAAATTTGGGATTATTGGTTCCAACCGCCGTGTCTGTGACGCAGAGTAGGTAAAACGGATGATCTCCGCATGTGTGGTTCCCACCGTGAAGCATGGAGGTGGTGTGATGGTGCTTTGCTGGTGACACTGTCTGATTTATTAAGAATTCAAGGAACACTTAACCAGCATGGCTACCACAGCATTCTGCAGCGATATGCCATCCCATCTGGTTTGTGCTTTCATTTGTTTTTCAACAGGACAATGACCCAACACACCTCCAAGCTGTGTAAGGGCTATTTGACCAAGGAGAGTGATGGAGTGCTGCATCCGATGACCTGGCCTCCACAATCACCCGACCTCAACCCAACAGATTGTTTGGGATGAGTTGGACCGCAGAGTGAAGGGAAAGCATCCAATACGTGCTCAGCGTATGTGGGAACTCCTTCAAGACTGTTGGAAAAGCATTCCAGGTGAAGCTGGTTGAGACAATGCCAAGAGTGTGCAAAGCTGTCATCAATGCAAAAGGTGGCTACTTCGGAAGAATCTAAAATATAAATTGATTTGCTTAACCTTTTTTGGTTACTACATGGTTCCATTTCTTATTTCATCATTTTGATCTCTTCACAATTATTCTACAATGTAGAAAATAGTAAAAATAAAGAAAAACCCTTGAATGAGTAGGCATGTCCAAACTTAACTGGTACTGTACCCACACACGTTCATTAGGTACACAACCCAGTTCACGAAAATGTATTTTTCCTACAGACAGTGAATGAATCACGTGTCTTTTCACACATGGCAGTGTCTAGGGTTTACCCGAGAATGGTGCGACAAACAAACATCCCGTCAGCGTCAGTACTCCGAGCGAAAACGGCGTACACACACACACACACAGGGATGCACATAGTGCATTCGGAAAGTATTCAGACCCCTTGACTTTTCCCACATTTTCTTACATTACAGCCTTATTCTAAATAACCCATAATGACAAAGTGAAAACAGGTCTTTAGAAATATTTGCAGAATTATACATTTTAAAAACAGAAATACCTTATTTACATAAGTATTCAGAGCCTTTGCTATGAGACTCGAAATTGAGCTTTGGTGATTCCTGTTTCCATTCATCATCCTTGAGATGTTTCTACAACTTGGGAGTCCACCTGTGGTAACTTCAATTGATTGGACATGATTTGGAAAGGCACACCTGTCTAAATGAGGTCCCACAGTTGACAGTGTATATCAGAGCAAAAACCAAGCCATGAGGTCGAAGGAATTGTCCGTAGAGCTCCGAGACAGGATATTGTCGAAGCACAGATCTGGGGAAAGGTACCAAAGAAATGTCTGCAGCATTTGTGTCCAAAAACATGGCAGCCTCCATTTTTTTATAAGTTTGGAACTGCCAAGACTCTTCCTAGAGCGGGCCGCCCAGCCAAACTGAGAAATTGGTGGTCACTGACAGAGCTCCAGAGTTCCTCTGTGGAGATGGTTGTCCTTCTGGAAGGTTCTCCCATCTCCGCAGCAATCCACCACAGCAGGCCTTTATGGTAGAATGGCCAGACTGAAGCCACTCAGTAAAAGGCACATGTCAGCCTGCTTGTAGTTTGCTTAAAGGAGTCTCCGACCATGAGAAACAAGATTCTCTGGTCTGATGAAACCAAGATTGAACCGAATGCCAAGCGTCACGTCTGGAAGAAACTTGGCACCATCCCTACGGTGAAGCATGGTGGTGGCAGCATCATGCTGTGGGGATGGGAGATCAGTCAAGATCAAGGGAAAGATGAACGGCGCAAAGTATAGAGCGATCCATGATTAAAACCTGTTCCAAAGCGCGCAGGACATCAGACTGGGGCAAAGGTTCACCTTCCAACAGGACAAACAACCCAACCCTAGCTAAAACAACGCAGAGGCTTCGGGATAAGTTTCTGAATGTCCACGAGTGGACCAGCCAGAGCCCGGACTTGAATGCGATCGAACATCTATGGAGACCTGAAAATAGCTGTGCAGTGATGCTCCCCATCCAACCTGTGAGCTTGAGAGGATCTGTAGAGAAGAATGAGAGAAACTCCCCAAATACAGGTGTGCCGAGCTTGTAGCATCATACCCAAGAAGACTCAAGGCTGTAATCGCTGCCAAAGGTGTATCAACAAAGTACTGAATAAAGGGTCTGAATACTTACAGTTGAAGTTGGAAGTTTACATACACTTAGGCTGGAGTCATTAAAACTTGTTTTTCAACCACTCCACAAATTTCTTGTTTACAAACTATAGTTTTGGCAAGTCAGTTAGGACATCTATTTTGTGCAATACAAGTAATTTTTCCAACAATTGTTTACAGACAGATTATAATTCATTGAATCACAATTCCAGTGGGTCAGAAGTTTACATACACTAAGTTGACTGTGCCTTTAAACAGCTTGGAAAATTCCAGAAAATGATGTCATGGCTTTAGAAGCTTCTGATAGGCTAATTGACATTTGAATCAATTGGAGGTGTACCTGTGGATGTATTTCAAGGCCTACCTTCAAACTCAGTGCGTCTATGCTTGACATCAATGGAAAATCAAAAGAAATCAGCCAAGACCTCAGAAAAAACATTGTAGACCTCCACAAGTCTGGTTCATCCTTGGGAGCAATTCCCAAACGCCTGAAGGTACCACGTTCATCTGTACAAACAATAGCACGCAAGTATAAACACAATGGGACCACACAGCAGTCATACCGCTCAGGAAGGAGACGCGTTCTGTCTCCTAGAGATGAAGCAAGAAGCCACTGCTCCAAAACCACCAGACTACAGTTTGCAACTGCACATGGGGACAAAGATCGTACTTTTTGGAGAAATGTCCTCTGGTTTGATGAAACAAAAATAGAATTGTTTGACCATAATGACCATCGTTATGTTTGGAGGAAAAGGGGGAGGCTTGCAAGCCGAAGAACACCATCCCAACCGTAAAGCACGGGGGTGGCAGCATCATGTTGTGGGGATGCTTGCTGCAGGAGGGACTGGTGCACTTCACAAAATAGATGGCATCATGAGAAATTGAAAAGTATGTGGATATATTGAAGCAACATTCCAAGACATCAGTCAGGAAGTTAAAGCTTGGCCGCAAATGGGTCTTCCAAATGGACAATGACCCCAAGCATACATCCAAAGCTGTGGCAAAATGGCTTAACTTCTTATGAGGTGACCATTTTGGAGAGCCTGGCGTGCCCAAAGTAAAATGCCTCCCATTCAGGCCCAGAAAATAGGATATGCACATATTTAGTACCATTGGATAGGAAACACACAATTTTCCAAAAGTGTTAACCATTTGTCTGTGAGTAAAACAGAACGCATATGGCAGGCAAAACCCCAAGGAATTTCTGTCCTGGAAAAAGTGATTGACACACTGCTCATTTGGAACCCCTCCCTCATGAAAATGACCATATAAGGGCATATGAATGCAGTACCCATCGCTTCCTTTAGATGTCAACAGTCTCGAGACAGTGTACATTTTCGATGAATTAGACCAAAGAATAAGAGCAAACCAGGAAGTATCCTTTTTATGTCAACAGTACCCAGTGCGCGTTCCCGAGAAGGCGCGCAGTGTCTTTTTTACCGTCTTTATCGATCAGTTTATATTCCGGTTGATTTATAATAGTAAATATACGTAAAAGTGTTCCTAAGGATACATTTAAAACTATGTTTGATTGTTCTTGGACAAGTTTATAGGTATAAGATGAACGAGTTTGCATCACGTTTCAATGGAGTAGTGGAGGCTGTCGTTTCTGATTATAACGCGCGAACCAAATGGAGGATTTATGGATAAAATACATTACTTTTTCTAACAAAAGAACCATGGATTGTCTTCGTTGGACACTTAGGATGACCTCAGCAGAAGTTCTTCAACAGGTAATTGATTTGTTTTCGCTGTGAAATGTGTTATGTGTGTGCCATGATGGCTAATCGATTCATGGCTATGGGAAAAATATGTGAGGTGCTACCCTCAAACAATCAAATGTGCTGCTTTACCAGTAAAGCCTTTTTGAAATCTGACAACGCTGTGATATTGCCAAGAAACAGAGCTTTTGATGAGTATGGAACACTTGTATATTGGTGGATGTTTAATAATTCAACTTTCGGATTTTTAATTTGGCGCTTTACATTTCACCTGGTAGTGTCGGGAGTGGGGCCTAAGTAGTTAAATGGGGCCTCTCCTCCTAGTTACACTATCCCTGAGAAGTTAAACACTACAGGAACAAGCTCATCCACATGTACCGATCACATTTTTACTAATACTGTAGAACTTTGTTCTAAAGCGCTATCCGTACCCATTGGATGCAGTGATCACAATATAGTGGGTATATCCAGGAAAGCCAAAGTTCCAAAAACTGGGCCTAAAATAGAGTATAAGAGATCATACAAACGATTTTGCTGTGACTCATGTGGATGTTATGTTTGTTGGTCTGATGTGATTAATAAGGAGCATCCACACACTGCACTTGATTCATTTTTGAAATTGCTTCTTTCAATTATTGATAAACATGCACCTGTTAAGAAACAGACTTCGAACTTAAGGCTACATGGATTGAAAGAGATGGGGCAAAAGGAGTGGCTAATAAGTCTGGCTGCACATCTGACTGGCTCTTACATCAAATTGAGAAATTATGTGACTAAACTCAACAAAAAGAAGAAACGGTTTTATGAATCCAAGATCAATGATATAAAGAATGGAAAAAAAACTTGAGTACTTCAAATTAAATTATTTGCAGAAACATCGAATCAGATGGCTTATTCATTACTAAACCATTTGATGTTCACCAATTATTTTAATGATTACTTCATTGGCAAACTTAGGAAATGCCAACAACGAACAGTGAGCCATCGTATTCATGCATAACAAAAATAAAGAAAAACATTGCAAGTTTGAATTTTGTAAAGTTAATGTGGGAGAGGTGAATTTTATTTTGTTATCGATCAATAATGACAAACCTCCTGGCATTGACAACTCAGATGGAAAGCTACTGAGAATGGTAGAGCCTAGAGGAACGTCTTTGTCCTCAGGCCTAGAGGGAAGCCAAAGTAATTCTGCTACCCAAGATTGGTAAAGGGCCTTCACTGGTTCTAACAGCAGACCTAAATCAGCATGCTGCCAGCTCTTAGCAAACTGTTGGATTTTTTTGTTGTTGACCAAATACAATCTTTCTCAAAACAAATTAACAGACTTTCAGCATGCTTAGAGATGTACTGCACTGACACAAATGACTCATGATTGGTTGAAGGAAATTGATAAGATTGTGGGAGCTGTACTGTTAGATTTCAGTGCAGCCTTTGATATTATTGACCATAACCTGTTGAGAACTTGTGTTATGGCTTTTCAACCTCCACGTTGAATCCACGATATGGCAATTATTAGTTCTCTAAGGGTTTTCTTTAATGGAAGCTTCTCTAATGTCAAACACGTAAAGTGTGGCGTACCGCAGGGCAGCTCTTTAGGCCCTCTACTCTTTTATATTTTTGGCTAATAGTTGAGGAGAGACTGACTGCATCACTTATGTTTATAAGAAACTATATAAGAGACTGCTGACGTAATTTCCTGTCACAACTTGTGGACTTGTTTACGTGTTGCTGCTAGTGTTACTTTGCTACCTGCCAACTACTTTTTTTAATTACCGTTTTATATTTTTATCCCCCCCAGCTCGACTTTCTTACCCCGGATGCTTTATCTGGGCATGGTTCTACAGGACCTCCACCAGCCGAAGCTAAGTAGTAACATTAACATTATGCCTTCTAATTGCAGTTGCTGTACTCATAATATACAGGAGAATGATCGCCTTATGGTGGAGGATAGCCGTGCTGCAAGCCCAGTTTCAGGCGCAATCATTAGGCATGGGTAATTTAAGTGTAGGAAAGGATGAAACAGCGTCTGTCCCACAAATAAGTACAGATAGTAGTAGAAATCCCCTTGCCCAGTACCCGCAGCCGGACAATTTTCTCATGGCTTCTGGAAGGAAATGCTGTAGGAATGCTCAACCGGTTCTTCCCATTAAGCAACGAGTCAGAGGCCGAGCCTTCTCTGGTCTCTCCTCCACCCGTTACGGGGTCTGAGACGCCGAAGCCTTACACCATTAACTCTGACAAATTGAAAACCGTAGTCATTGGCGACTCCATTACCCGCAGTATTAGACTTCAAAAGAATCATCCAGCAATCATACACTGCTTACCAGGGGTCAGGGCTACTGACATGAAGGCTAATCTGAAGATGGTGCTGGTTAAGGCTAAAACTGGCAAGTGTAGAGAGTATAGGGATATTGTTATCCACGTGGGCACCAACGAGGTTAGGATGAAACAGTCTAGAGGTCACCAAGCGCAACATAGCCTCAGCGTGTAAATCAGATAGAAAGATGTCGGCATTGAGTAATTGTCTCTGGCCCCCTCTCAGTTAGGGGGAGTGATGAACTCTCAACTCAATCCAAGGCAGATAGTCAATGAACTAATCACTGATCATAATCTTGATGTGATTGGCCTGACTGAAACATGGCTTAAGCCTGATTAATTTACTGTGTTAACTTCTTAGGGAGCAGCTCCCGAGGTGACGGTTTTGGAGAGTCTGGCGTGCCCAAAGTAAAATGCCTCCCACTCAGGCCCAGAAAATAGGATATGCACATAATTTGTACTATTGGATAGGAAACACTAAAGTTTCTAAGAGTGTTAAAATATTGTCTGTGAGTATAACAGAACTGATATAACAGGCGAAAACCCGAGGAATTTCTGTCCTGGTTAGTGTTTGACACATTGCCTCATTTTGAACCCCTCCCTATTGAAAACAGACATATGGGAGTAAGATTGCAGTACCTATTGCTTCCACTGGATGTCAACAGTCTCTAGACAGTATTTGATGATGTTTAGTTGCTCTGGATGGTAATAGAAGAAGTATTTCGAACTGGTCACCAGATGTAAACAGAAGAAGAGGTTTTTTTCCTTTCCTATCGTCCAGTTTATAATCCGGCTGAAATATTATAGTAAATATACATTAAAGTGTTCCCAAGGATACATTATCAATGATGTTTGTTTTTTTTGGACAAGTGTATAGGAATAGGTTGAACGCGTTCTCTTCACGGTTCAATGGGCGAGCGGACGCTGTATTTTATGAACATAATGTGCCAACCAAACAGAGATTTATGGATATAATAAATGACTTATTCTAACAAAAGAACCATTGGATGTCTTCGTTGGACACTTGGGAAGCCCTCAACAGAAGTTCTTCAAAAAGGGATTTGTTTTCACTGTGAAATGTGTTTTGTGTGAACCGCGATGGTTTATGAATTCATGCTAATGGAAAAATATTGGAGGTGCTACCCTCAAACTATCAAATGTTGTGCTTTCGCCGTAAAGCCTTTTTGAAATCTGACAACACTGTGATATTGCCAAGAAGCAGAGATTTTGATGACTATGCAACACTTGTATATTGATTAATGTTTAATAATTCAACTTTTGGATTTTGAATTTGGCGCCTTGCATTTCACCGGGTAGTGTCGGGAGTGGGGCCTAAGTAGTTAAATGGGGCCTCTCCTCCTAGTTACACTAGTGACCATATCTCCCGCAAAGGCAGAGGTGTTGCTAACATATACAATGCCAAATTTCAATTCACACAACAATGACTGCGTTTTCGTCTTTTGAGCTTCTAGTCATGAAATCTATGCAGCCTTCTCAATCACTTTTTATAGCTACCGTTTACAGGCCTCCTGGGCTGTATACAACGTTCCTCACGGAGTTCCTGTCAGACCTTGTAGTCATGGCAGATAATATTCAAAATTTTGGTGACTTTAATATTCACATGGAAAAGTCCACAGACCCACTCCAAAAGGCATTCGGAGCCATCATTGACTAAGTGGGTTTTGTCCAACATGTCTCCGGACCTACTCACTGCCACAGTCATACTCTGGACCTAGTTTTGTCCCGTGGAATATGTTGTGTATCTAAATGTTTTCCTCATAATCCTAGACTATCAGACCACCATTTTATTATGTTTGCAATCACAACAAATAATCTGCTCAGACCTCAGAGGATCATCAAAAGCCGTACTATAAAATCTCAGACAACCCAAAGATTCCTAGATGCCCTTCAAGACTCCCTCCACCTACCCAAGGACGTCAGAGTACAACAATCGGTTAACAATCTAACTGAGGAACTTAATTTAACCTTGCGTAATACTCTAGATGCGGTCGCACCCCTAAAAACATTTGTCATAAGAAACTAGCTCCCTGGTATACAGAAAATACCCGAGCCCTGAAGCAAGCTTCCAGAAAATTGGAACGGAAATGGCGCTACACCAAACTGGAAGACTTCTGATTAGCTTGGAAAGACAGTACCGTGCAGTATCGAAGAGCCCTCACTGCTGCTTGATCATCCTATTTTTCCCAACTTAATTAAAGAGAATAATCATACATTTATTTGAGATACTGTTGCAAAGCTAACTAAAAAGCAGTATTCCTCGAGAGGATGGCTTTCACTTCAGCAGTGATAAATTCATTAACTTCTTTGATGAAAAGATCATGATCATTAGAAAGCAAATTACTGACTCCTCTTTAAATCTGCATATTTCTCCAAAGCTCAGTTGTCCTGAGTCTGCACAACACTGCCAGGACCTAGGATCAAGGGAGACACTCAAGTGTAATACTATATCTCTTGACACATTGATGAAAATAGTCATGGCCTCAACCTTCAAGCTGCATACTGGACCCTATTCCAACTAAACTAATGAAAGAGCTGCTTCCTGTGCTTGGCTCTCCTATGTTGAACATAATAAAACAGCCCCCCGATCCACCAGATGTGTACCAAACTCACTAAGTGACAGTAATAAAGCCTCTCTTGGGGAAAAAAAAAAAAAAAAAAACTTTGACAAAATTTTTTTTTTTACAAAAGTTTCAGCCTATATCATATCTCCCATTACTTTAAAAAACAAAAAAATAGTTGCGCAGCAACTCACTGCCTTCCTAAAGAATAACAATGTATACGAAACGCTTCAGTCTGGTTTTAGACCCCATCATAGCACTGAGACTGCACTCGCTTTTTGATACTATTGATCACCACATTCTTTTGGAGAGATTGGAAACCCAAATTGGTCTACACAGACAAGTTCTGGCCTGGTTTAGATCTTATCTGTCGGAAATATATCAGTTTGTCTCTGAATGGTTTGTCCTTTGACAAATACACTGTACAATTCAGTGTTCCTCAAGGTTCCGTTTTAAGACCTCTTGATTTTACTATACATTTTACCTTTTGGTAATGTTATTCGCAAACAATGCATTTCGCTACACTCGCATTAACATCTGCTAACCATGTGTATGTGACAAATAAAATTAGATTTCAAGGTTTTACTGCTAACCTACAAAGCATTACATGGGCTTGCTCCTATCCATCTTTCAGATTTGGTCTTGCCGTACATACCTACACCTACGGTCACAAGATGCAGGCCCCCTTATTGCCCCTAGAATTTCTAAAGTAAACAGCTGGAGGCAGGGCTTTCTCCTATAGAGCTCCATTTTTATGGAATGGTCTGCTTATCCAAGTGAGAGACGCAGACTGTCTCCACCTTTAAGACTTTGAGGACTCATCTCTTCAGGGTCCTATGATTGAGTGTAGTCTGGCCCAGGGGTGTGGTGAACAGAAAGGCACTGGAGCGACGAACCACCCTTGCTCTCTCTGCCTGGCCAGCTCCCCTCTCCACTCGGATTCTCTAACCCTATTACGGGGGCTGAATCACTAGCTTACTGGTGCTCTTCCATGCCGTCCCTAGGAGGGGTGTGTCACTTGAGTGGCTTGAGTCTCTGACGTGATCTTCCTGTCCGGGTTGGCGCCCCCCTCGGGTTCATGCTGTGGGGGAGATCTTCGTGGGCTATACTCTGCCTTGTCTCAGGGTAGTAAGTTCGTGGTTGAAGATAACCCTCTAGTGGTGTGGAGGCTGTGCTTTGGCAAAGTGGGTGGGGTTATATCCTGCCTGGTTGGCCCTGTACGGGTGTCGGAGAGGCTAGGGTCAGTCTGTTATATCTGGAGTATTTCTCCTGTCTTATCCAGTGTCCTGTGTGAATTTAAGTATGCTCCCTCTAATTCTCACTATTCTCTCAGAGGACCTGAGGCCTAGGACCATGCCTCAGGACTATCTGGCCTGATGACTCCTTGCTGTCCCCAGTCCACCTGGTCGTACTGCTGCTCCAGTTTCAACTGTTCTGCCTGCGGCTATGGAACCCTGACCTGTTCACCGGACGTGCTACCTTGTCCCGGACCTTCTGTTTTCGACTCTCTCCCTCTTTACCGCACCTGCTGTCTCTAACTCAATGATCGGCTTTGAAAAGCCAACTGACATTTACTCCGGAGGTTCTGACCTGTTGCACCCTCTACAACCACTGTGATTATTATTATTATTATTATTATTTGTCCCTGCTGGTAATCTATGAACGTTTGAACATCTTGGCCATGTACTGCTATCATCTCCACCTGGCACAGCCAGAAGAGGACTGGCCACCCCTCAGAGCCTGGTTCCTCTATGTTTCTTCCGAGCCACCGTGCTTCTACATCTGCTTTGCTCTCTGTTTGGGGTTTTAGGCTGGGTTTCTGTTAGTGATGCACCGATATGATTTTTTTTGGCCAATATATTCCTTGCCAAAATAAAACAATACCGATAACCAATATACACATTTTAGCGGCCTTTTAAGCATTCTAGGACAGTTAAATAGTTAACACACAGCGGTCTAAGGCACTGCATCTCAGTGCAAGAGGCGTCACTAGTCCCTGGTTTGAATCCAGGCTGAATAACATCCGTCTGTGATTGGGAGTCCCATAGGGCGGCGCACAATTGGCCCAGCATCGTTGTAAATAAGAATTTGTTCTTAACTGACTTACCTAGTTAAATAAAGGTTACACACACACACACACACACACACACACACACACAATACGTTATTTTGTTGGCATTTACGTATGTCCCTGTTACCAGTAAAACAATCAAAACCTATTTCTTTCACTTACTTGCTGTGCTGTTTTGTGGTTCATTTGTTCAGTCGTTTCATTCTCAACCAGGATTTCTATGGAACGCCATTTGGGTCTTTGCGTGTCAAAAATGATACACGTCAAATAACACAACATAATCTGTTTCAGTAGCTATAGTTAGCTAACTATAGCTAGGTGTCATCTAAAACAACCCTAATTTATAAGACAGTTCTTATTTGATTAACTTCTTAGGGAGCAGCTCCCGAGGTGACTGTTTTGGAGAGTCTGGCATGCCTAAAGTAAAATGCCTCCCACTCAGGCCCAGAAAATAGGATATGCACATAATTAGTACTATTGGATAGGAAACACAAGTTTCTAAAAGTGTTAACATAATGTCTGTGAGTATAACAGAACAGAAATAGCAGGAGAAAACCCGAGAAAAATTGATCCAGAATTTCTGCTTTTTGTCACATTGGCTCTGTTTGTGTAATAGAGGGTGGATGCCATGGCTACCCAAGAGGGTTGACTGTATGTGTAGATATATGGGCTCACTTACAGAATGACCTTCACTTACGTCAGGCTGTGGAATGGCGTGCTGTCCTTGGACAGCGTATGCCTGCAATGAGAGAACAGCACTTAGGAGGGCGCAAGGGAAACAGAAACAAAGTGCATGCACGTGCATACACACACACCAAGTGAATGTGCAGACAAACACGCAAACACACAGGCTGTAGTACACTGGGGACCTATGACCTTAGATGTCTGGAATGAGAAAAATGCTATGGGGTAATTCATACATCAACACGCATACAGTAGGTATCATAAGTAGTCACCCACCATGGATTTATTTTCTTAAAATGTTTTATTGTAATTGGTCATTGATCTGCATAAAGTATTCCATAATGTTAAAGTGAAAAGAATTCTACATTTAAAAAAATAAATGAATAAAAATGTAATATCTAAAATAGTAATTTAGGGATTTCTAAATGATAGTGAACTAAAATATCAACGAAACATGTAAAGTGTTGGTCCCATGTTTCATAAGAATGAAAGATCCCAGAAACTTTCCATTCACACAAAAATATTATTTCTCGCAAATGGTGCCTACAAATTTCTTTACATCCTTGTTAGTGAGCATTTCTCCATTGCCAAGATTATCCATCAACCTGACAAGTGTGGCATATCAAGAAGCTGATTAAACAGCATGATAATTACACAGGTGCACCTTGAGCTGGGGTAAATAAAAGGTAACTAAAATGTGTAGTTGTCACACAATGCCACAGATATCTCAAGTTCTGAGGGACCGTGCAATTGGCATGCTAACTGCAGGAATGTCCACCCGAGCTGCTGCCAGAGAATTGAATGTTAATTTCTCTACCGCCGCCGTCGTTTTAGAGAATTTGTCAGTATGGCCAACCGGCCTCAACCGCAGACCACGTGTATGCAGTCTTGTGGGCGAGCGGTTTGCTGATGTCAACGTTGTGAACAGAGTGCCCCATGGTGGCAGTGGGGTTACGGTATGGGCAGGCATAAGCTACGGACAACCAACAATTGCATTTTATTGATGGCACACCGATACCGTGATGAGATCTTGAGGCACATTGTCATGCCATTCATCCGCCACCATCACCTCATGTTTCAGCATTATTATGCACGGCCCCATGTCGCAAGTATCAACTTTATGCGAAGGAGATGTGTTGCGCTGCATAAGGCAAATGTTGGTCACAAGATACTGACGGTTTTCTGATCCACACCCCTACCTTTTCATTAAGGCATCTGTGACCAACCGATGCATATCTGTATTCCAAGTCATGAGAAATCCATAGATTAGGGCCTAATTCATTCATTTCAATTGACTGATTTCCTTATATGAACTGTAACACAGTAAAAAATAAAATATTGTTGCATTTATATTTTTAACAAAATCACATAAGTTAAATGGACTCAGCCTTTGTGAAATAGGGGTTACTTCCATATATAGGGAATACTTCCATATGGAAAGTATTCAGAACCCTTGATTTTTTCCACATTTTGTTATGTTACAGCTTTATTTTAAAATGAATTAAATAATATTTTCCCCCTCAGCAATCTACACACAATCGCCCATAATGAAAAAGCAAAAACAGGGTTTTAGAATATATATATATTTTTTTATACCTTATTTACATAAGTATTCAGACCCTTTGCTATGAGACTCGAAATTGAGGTCAGGTGCATCCAGTTTCCATTGATCATTGTTGAGAAGTTTCTACAACTATTGGTGTCCACCTGTGGTAAATAAAAATGTATTGGACATGTCTATATAAGGTTCCACAGTTGACAGTGCATGTCAGAGCAAAAACCAAGCCATGAGGTCGGAGGAACTGTCCATGGAGCTCTGAGACAGGATTGTGTCAAGGCACAGATCTGGGGAAGGGTACCAAAACATTTCTGCAGCATTGATGGTCCTCAAGAACACAGTGGCCTCCATCCTTCTTAACTGGAAGAAGTTTGGAACCACCAATACTCTTCCTAGAGCTGGCCACCTGGCAAAACTGAGAATTCAGGGGAGTAGGGCCTTGGTCAGGGAGGTGGTCACCCGATTGTCACTGACAGAGCTCCACTGTGGAGACGGGGGAACCTTCCAGAAAGAGAACCATCTCTGCAGCACTCCACCAATCAGGAGTGGCCAGACAGAAGCCACTCTCCTCAGTAAAAGGCACATGACAGCCCGCTTGGAGTGTGGCATATCAAGAAGCTGATTAAACAGCATGATCAATACACATCAACTAGACTTAAGTGCCTTGCTCAAGAGCACACATTTTTGCCAGCGACCTTTCAGTTACTGACCCAACACTAACCGCTAGCCTACCTTCCGCCCAAATCAAACACGTGACTGCAGTGTTGTGGGTAGGCTTGACATCAGCAAAGACTGGGGAGTTTCAGGATAAAAAGAACCGGGAAGGAGCTAAACGCAGCCAAAATCCTAGATGACAACATGCTTCAGTCTCCTTTACACCAGACACTGAAAATAACACAAGGTCAAATCTACACTAGTTGCTTATCAAGAAGTCAGCAAATGTTCTTGAGCGGCCAAGTTACAGTTTTGACTTAAATTTACTCGAAAATATAGGACTAGACTTGAAAATTGCTGTCTAGCCATGCTCCCCAACAATGACAGAGCTTTTGAAAAAAAGAATAGGCAAATATTGCAAAGCATTTACTCAAGAGTCAGCTGTAATCGCTGCCAAAGGTGTTTCTAACATGCATTGTTGACTCAGGGGGGGGAATACTTATCTAATCAAGGTTTATTATCAAAAATATATATACAATTTTCTTCAATTTGACTGAGTATTTTGTGTAGATTGTTGACAAAACATGACAAATTCAAATTTTAATCCCACTTTGTAACAATAAAATGAATCCAAAGGGGGTAAATTCTTATGACAGGCACTGTACACACACAGAGAACACATTACACACAAAACAACGATATGGTCATGCAGGTAACGCATATGCACCCTCCAGCTGGCATTCAACCCATCTGTCAGCTCAGCTACTCTACAATTACTGAAAGGGATTTCTAACATAGAAACGCTGGCCAATCGGCAATGGTGCTGACATCTGCAGAGTGCAGAATAATACTACTTAAATGTAGTAACACAGACCTAAAGATAGTGGTATTCAACTTCCCCCCAAAAAATGTCAATGCTATCATTTTAGAAGGGAAACTTACTTAAACAACTGACATGAATTACAGACTAATTAGTTGATTAATTAGGTTGGTTTATTTACCTGACCACCTGCAAAGATAACGGGAGAGCCTGAGGGTTTGGGCCTGTAAGGGATGGTTACACCCTTAGGCGGAGACTGAGGAGAGAGAGAGAAACAAATAAACTATTAGGAACTGGAAACTATACATACACAGTAGTTATTTTGCAGGCACTTCAAATGTAGAAAAACAATGGTTATCAAATCAGGAAGCTAAGTAACATTCCTGACAATCCTGCTGAAATAGAGAATACAAAACAAATAGGGGGTAGTGCACCATTGTTCCCATACTACTACCTCAAGCATGACGACGCAGATCTGCTTGACACACTCAATGATGGGCTGGGGGGTCCCTGCAATGGTGATGGCACGCTCCGTGGAGTTAGGCAGCATGTCCCCTGCCACCTGCACCTGAGCTCCTGTCGACTACAGAGAGACAATTATCTTTAAAATATCTTCAGACAATAATATAGCTAGTTCTTTGAATAAACATATTATTAAAATTTTATGTGGTGAACCAGCATCAAAGATGCATTATTCTTAGGCGAAAATAACCCTGGTGTCTCAGTAAAGGTTGGATCATAGTATTCAACGACAGGTGTTGGGCAAGAATCTTCCATTCATAACTTGACTGGCCAAATGGTCAAAAAAGGTTTTGGGATGAATTTCCTAAGAGTTCATTCAAATTCCATTGTCAATACTTCTCTTTAGAATATATCTCATGAAACCCCCAGCTGTGATGATGACTGCCTCCTGTGTGGCTGTACTGTACTTACCTCTCTGATTTCCTTAATCTTGCAGCCGCCCTTGCCGATAAGCGAGCCACACTGGCTGGCAGGCACAACGATGCGCAGGGTAACTGGCGGTTTACTGGTGGCCGTGCTGTTAGTCATTGAGCTGCTGATGTCCTGTGGGGAATAGAACAGGAGACAAGAGACACTGGTCAGGATGACGTCAGTCCAAAGACATAGAATCTAGGTCGTATAGATGTTTCAGGATCTTTACTTTGAAAATTCAGAAATTGCTACTAGTATTTTTACTCCAAAATTGTGTTTATGGGTGCATAAAAACTATTTTCTTTACAATTTCATTGTAATACATTTCCAGTCAGATTGAAAAGTAATATTATATTTAACTAGGGAAGCCAGTTAGAAAATTCTTATTTACAATGACTATCCCAGGCTAAACCCGGACGCCGCTGGGCCAATTGTGCGCCGCCCTATGGGACTCCCAAACACGGCCGGATGTGATACAGTCTGGATTCGAACCAGCGACTGTAGTGACGCCTCTTGCACGGAGATGCAGTGCCTTAGACCGCTACGCCACGCGGGAGTTATACATGGCCTGTTTGAAATCTGTAGTTAGGAGTCATTCAAACCTCCTCCAGCTTCTCGATGATCATGGAGAAGGCTTTAAAGATGGCGGTGGTGGGGCCTGCCAGGGTGATGATCCTCTCTGGGCAGTTCCCCTCTGAGATGTTGATACGAGCACCACTCTGCACAAGACAAACAGTCACTTGTTTCTTTATTACAATGAAAAAATATTAAGACTCCTTATATTTCAACGCATTTAGGAATTCAGTCATTAAAGCTGTCAGTCCCAGTCTGATTTTGGTTCTAAAAATCACAATCTGTCAACCCTGAAGCATGAGTCAGACATATAGAATTGTCTACTTCTCTCAAACTCCTTTCAAAACTTCTATCCGGCCTCAATGCAATGACAGACAACTCACCTCCTCTCTCATCTTCTTCACAGACTCTCCTTTCTGCAGATAAATTACAGGAACCACAATATTTACTAGCTGCTTTTAGCAAGGCAGGTGCATTTACATATCCTACTTTTGCTCCTGATTGTATTGTGTTGCACAAAAAAAACAGTCCAATTTACTGGGACGGTGGGCAGGACGGTTGGTGATTATGACAGGGGGAATTTTTAGATTATATCTAAAAGAATGCATTATTAAACTGACTTTCCAAACTTGGGTCTGTTGTAGACCCAATTCTTCTCTGCTTACCTCGTCAAAATAAAAGTCCCCCGCAAGTTATTACTTTTTTGTCCACATATGGCGCATGTGCAGGACTCTTATTTTGACATGAGGTAAGCAGAGAGAAAGTGAGTCTACAACAGACCCATGTTTGAAAAGTATTTTTAATAATACATCCCTTTCAATATATTGTCTGAAATCCCCCCTCTCATAATGACCAACTGTCCTGCCCACCGGGCACAGTAAGTTGAATTGGATTTAATTTAACTTCTAGCTTCCCATGGAGTGTTTTTGTGCAACCCATACAATGGGGAGCAACACTAGTGTATGTAAATATACCTACATTGCTAAACACAGCTAGATGTTTACATAACAGTCACAGCCATGATTGAACAGTGCAAAGCCAAACAGTGAGAAACATCAGGAAAAAGGCACTCACCTTGCCAATAATGCTTCCAACCTCCTGCAGACAAGAAAAGCAATAACACAATCACTAATCCATCCGTTTTTCATATTCACTTAATAGCTTCACTCAAGATTGAAAGTTTCCTGTCTGTAGTAGTTATGCCCATTATATCCAAGTTAGCCAATGTAGTGTACAAGGTTTATGCTAGTCTCTGACTAAAGACAGACGAAAGACAGACTAAGTGCCTGACTAAAGACAGTGGCAAGATATTAGGTTTATGCTGACTATTCACAGTAACGAATGAGTTTTGTGAATGGAACAACCACAGTGTAATGGTCATAACTCTATCACCAATCTCCTGTTCACACTCACCTTTCCGTGCATAAGTAGCCTAATGGTAAGGGTGACATTGAGCCCTCCTTCAACCACACTGGTGTCCATAGCTGTTGTAGTGTCTTTAGTCTAGACTGGCCAAGAAGTCGAGTCTCTGGTCAAAAGTATCAGGTCTGCAAGACAAGAGGGACCAGAGAGATAAATGGTCAAGTGTTAAGTTACAGCGAGCAACCAACAACCAGAACTAGCTACTGTTGTATAGAGTGTTAACCTGAAAAGAGTGAAACTAGCTGCTGAATGTGCTGACCAGATGAGATGGATATAGTACCAGTCTGATGATGCCATCTCGTAAGTGAATCACGTCGATTAACATGACTCATTAACTACACCCACGATTCACTGACACCGTTCAAATTGTACCGGTTCAGATACTGATTGTAGCTAGCTAGTTAACGGCCTATTGATTAACTAACGTAAAACAACTCTGGAAGAAACAGCCCCGTGTAGCGACGCTAACTAGACTTAGCTAGGTAGCTCGTGTTAGCAACTAACTAAATTCATTTACACCTTGGAAAATACAAAACACTTTAAAACAAAGTTACTGTAGTAGCTAGCTAGTAGTAACGTTGGCTAGCTAGCAATGTTTTTATGGATATAAACCAGAATGCGTGTTATAGTGGAAATAAAATGCCAAAGCTTCAAGTGCCTACTTGAAATGACGAGTTAGCTAGCTAGCAGTATGGCTAGTAGTGACATTGGCTAGCTAGCTAAACTAGTTAAAGTTGAAAAACCTAAATGAATCAATTAATGAGAAACTATGCATTCCATGCTTACAGTAGTGTGGATACATCAATATTTTCTCGTTAGGTTGTTTTTAAAACGTTAACTGGCTAACTAACGTTAATCAAATCAGATTGAGCACAATGTTAGCAAACTAGCATGTGTAACGATAATCCGCAATTTTGAATGTTGCGGCCTAGGTCCTGAGACTCGTTCAAGCGCCGTTAACCCTGTCCTTCACTCCAAAGAAAATGCAGTAGTTAGGGCAGCCTTACCTGAACCGTACTGTGAGATGTGTTCAGGGGGAGGGTAGGGTGTGAAGGGAAGAGGTTCGGGAGGGAATTTTAAAAGGATTCGGGGAAAAGGGAGGAGACGCTGCTGCTCGATCGGGTTCCACTCTTCTGCTTAACACAAAAGACAACAAAAGGAAAATTGTTCAACTTTCAACTTTAACCCGATCGTCCCCAACGAGCTAACCCCACCCATTAAAAACCCTGGCTGTCGTCACCATTGTATCCCCATTTACAAACCACACATATTGATGATGGTAAATAAATATATTTTTATTTTAGACAAATATAAAAACGTTTATTTTGGCTGTGCTTACTCTATGACAGCCATATGAACAACAAGACAAACGCACGTAGCTAGCTAAGCAATCTGTTTTATTTTTATTGAATAACATGTTGTGGTATTTTGTTAGTCTATTTTTGTAAATTGACTGTCGAATGGTATTGTATCTGTGTTAAAACATAGCAGGGAGTATAATAGAGGCAAAGCCACTGATGTGAGAATAATTTGACCAGATGGCCATGCAGTGTTAGCTCATTCCTGGGAAAATAGCAGAGTATGTCTGGGCAAAAGCTATTATTCAGAATTGTGATAGAGAAATCCACATAGGCCTACAATAATTCTAGGTTTCCCTTGTAAAATCGAATTTCCTCCCCAAAACTGAAAGGAGTCTATGATGTAACAGAGTATATGACGTAATTTATAATTATTTTATTAGTGTGTTTCAAAGTTCTCAGTTCTGAAAGAATGAGACTGCCCCGGCTTCATCAAAAATGTTTCTTTTTTGGTACTTAATGTTTATTTATTTAAAGAGCCCATGAGATAAATAGGAGATTATATCATATCTATTTTTCTTTCAAAAGTATATCTATTTGTATTTATATTTTCAGAGAAATAGTTATTTTTCATAGGGGAAAATGGAGGAGAAACAAACTATGAGTGATATCGATTTGGACAAGATCCTTTCTACACCTCAAGAAGTACCACATTCCGTTGAGGTGGTACTGAGGAAATTGGAAATTGCTGAAATGGGTCGAGCTAAACGAGTGAGTCACATTCCAAAAAGGGTTCCTCTTGTAACGCCCATGCTCATATGCAATTATTGCAGTGAAGAATTGTCATAAAAATATGTATTTATCAAGAGCATATGAGCCCAGCTAGCATATTTGGTTCCTTGGAAGTTGTGGGAACATATGTTTTTGGTTTTACATTGGTTGTGGGAACGAAGCCATAAGTTTCCAGACCGATGAAACGGAACCTTTTTTAAAACGTTCTCATAACAGAAGTCAACATTTCGCCTGTGCTGGGAAAGTTTATTTTTAGTTTGCAGGGAGGTTCTGAGAACATTTGACTCTGGTTCCGTGAAAGTTTTCTTGGGAGGTTTTATTAATGCTCTGAGAACAGAAATTATGTTATTTGGAGGTTTTTGAATAACTTTGTTAAAACTTCCTAAATGTGTCAATAACAATTTTAAAAACACTGCTAGCTTATTTTGGCGTAACCTTTTGTTAAACTCCAAGCACATAAGTAAAGTATGTTTTTTTATTTGTCAATGTGCTGAGAATGTTCCAAAGCCAAGCAACTATCCTGCAACATTCCCAGAAAGTTGTGGGAAGGTTGTATGCAAAAATAACCATAGGACAACAACAATCTCACTAAGCTCTAAGAAGAATATGTGCTAGCTGGAATGAGATATGAGCATAGTTACCAATATCCCTTCACTACCTATAGGTCATATGGCAGAGAAGCACTTTTTCATGATGCCACGTGTTCTACTTCTTCATCTAATCACTTCATAGTAGCGTGGCATCCCTGTTTTTACGGCACAGGTGGTAGTGCACTCGCCCTACTGTAACCTCAGAGTCAGGTTCAAGTCCCTCTACTGCTGTTCCCCTTCCATCGTTACACAATAGTCTTCGTAGTAGTATTCCATGTAGGCCTATCCAGTATCTCCTAGCCTCATACAAACCATCCTGATGCGAGATCAGGACATGGCAGGACATGTGCCTGTGTGTGTGAAGAAACAAACACACTGGCACAGACACACGCTTACACATACACATGATAAGACACGCACTCTACACACACATACACATGGATTTTGTATTGTAGATATGTGGTAGTAGAGTAGTGGCCTGAGAGAACACACTTAATGTGTTGTGAAAAGTGTTATGAAATGTAATGTCGTGTAATATGGCAGCAGCTAATAGGAATCCTTAATAAATACAAATACAAATATTTACAGGACATGGCAGAGAGACTGCACGTGATCCTGAACAGTGTGAACAAGGCGCTGTACCGCATGCGATTGGCCTCGGCTGTAGAGGAGGAGGATGATGACCTGATAACACAATCACAGCATCTGGAGGAGAAGCGTAGGCGTGGCCAGCAACTCGTCACTATCCAAGCATTCCTACAGTCCAGCCTGGACAAGGAAAATGAGCTCAGCGTGGTCCTCCAGTGGCTCAGAAACATGAGTGAGTGGCACAGTGCAAGAAGCAGTTCAAAGTGCTTCATCAATTAATGCTCATACCATGGTTGTGATATCTGTTATGTACAATCTATTTTTATACACTGCTTGCTCTTCAGGGGTTTAAGTCAGGATACTGTAAAAAAACGTTGTGACATTTGTTAGGGATTTATTAATACAATGTTATTAATTGGTTGATTGCTGTAGATCAGGAGCTGGTGGAGGTCGAGGACGACGAGGACTTCCGGGAGGTGGATGGCATCACTGAGGAGTGGGTTGAGGAGATGCAAGACAAGATCCAGAGGTTCATGTCAGACATCCAAGCTTGCATTGTACGTCTTCACGAGCTTTGTGGATTCCTCTTTGAACTTGACACCAGGAAAACCAAAAAGAAAGAAGCAGAACATAAGAAAGGAGGTGTGTGGCACTGGTGGCTGGAGTCAAAAGTTGACGCCAGGACCATACTGAAGATCCAGGAGCTGCAGCCGCCCACAGTGGACTGCATGATGGCGGACCCCAGCCTGGCCACCAAGTCTTCCACAGATCTGTCCTTCATGCTGGGCGACATCGCCAAGTCCATGTCCTGCAACAAGGCCATGAGCATGGCCTTTAAATTCATTCAGACGGGGCTCCACAACCTAAACGAGGCTCTGCAGGAGCGCACTGGCGAGGCCCACAAAGCCCAGGCCCAACTGGATGAGATGAAGGCTGATGACTGCCGTGCCAACCTGGCCCGTGCCAAAGCAGAGCTGGAAGGGGGCAAGACAAGGATCACCAAACTGGAGGGAGATAACTATAACCTTCAGGAGGAGATTGCAGCGCACAAGTTCCAGATCCACAAGCTGGAGGGGATGGTCAGATCAGGTCAACAGGGTCCTGTGATTAAAGTGATTGAGCAGGTGATGGAATTCCCCATGACTCAGAGCCAAACCCAGCCAGAGAGCACCTCAGCCCAATTCAAGCCGAAATATCATAGACGGCCCCCTCCGTCTAAGAAGGAGCAGAAGCCAAAGATAGCCCCATCAGTGATGGAACCACAGCTACCCAAGAGCCCACCCAAGACTGCGGCTGGGACGGAGCCAGAGCCTGAGCCTGAGCCTGAGCCCATTGAGGAGGAGTATGTCGAAGAGGAGACGTACAAAGAGGAGATACCTCCCACACCTTCCCCTGTGTCTGAAGAGGAGATCAAGTCTGAGCCATCACCTGATGAATTGGACCTGTTTGAGGCCATGGAGAAGAACAGCACCAGCCTCTTGGATGGCTTCCAGTCATCTGTGTTCAACATAATTGAAAAGTCCCTCAGTGTTAAGGGGATAGGCCTAGAGGCAGACAAGGCCAACAACGCCATCAAACTCTACATCATCCTTCAGAAAACCATCCGAGACTCCTTCAACAACATCACCTCCAAACTCCATGGGAAATTTACAGACAGCATCCTGGGCATGCCGTTTGAGGAGGACAAAGTGGCCCGGGAGGGGTTCTGGGACGACACCACCAAGTCACCAGGGGACATGCTCAAAGAGATCAACTCTATGTTTATCAGGCATGACCAGAAAATTGAGAGTTTGGACGCCAATGTGCACATGCTCATGAAAGAAGAAGACAAGAACGCCAAGTCTGCTTCCAAGAAAAGACCCCACCAAGAATGCCGTCACTCTGTGTCTGAGGTCCTGATCCAGTTGAAGAACATCAACAACATGAGCAAGCAGCAGGCCTGTAAGATGCGCCTGGCCCTGGAGAACCTCATAGACATGAACAACAAGTTGGATAAGGAGCCCAAGACTGAGGAGGAACAGCCATCCACCAGCCATTTCTCCATCTCGTCCTCTGACAGCTTTGTAGAGGAAGAGGAGATCAGAGTGGAGAAGAAACGCCACCACCACATCGAGAAACCTGTCAAAGTACTGGTAGAGAAGCGAATCAAGAGGAGCCATACTCCACATCAGACAACGAGGCAAGTACTGAAACCCAGACTTAAAGAGACAGCCAACCAGGAGGACATGGAGCGGTATAAGATGGAAATTGAGGAGGAGGGGAGGAAGATAGAGAAAACGGTGATGGTGGGGGCGACCTACCAGGTGAACGTGGTGTCTCAGAGGACCAACCTGAATCTGCTGAGGCAGGCGGCGATCAGAGGGGAGATCTCCACTGAGCTGTACAGCATGGCCAAGGACCTCATCACACACATTCTGGGCATGGATGAGATGAGACTGGCCTGCCTGCTCCGCAAGTTCATGGCCTACAGATCAGTGCAGCAAGTCAGGTATGATAAGAATTTATGCTCATACTCTTTTTTGGTAGAATTGTTTTGTTCATATGATTCACGTGACCATTTATTGATCAGAACTTGTATTTTTGGAATTCAACTTATTTTTCAACCTCAATTTTTTCTTTTCAGTTACAATCTGAATATGCAGTTACTTGCTGCTCAGGAGCTAAAGGATGGGCAGTCGGTAAAAGAAATATACTCCTTCCTGATGAAACTGGATGTGTACCAGAAACGGACGTTACGTCGGTGGAGTGCTAAACAAGCTGCTATTGAACACAGCCGCAAGACCTGCCTTGCCCGCATGCTATATCTTTTCAGTGAGGTGAGGAAGAATAGTAGACACAAGCCTTAATATAGTTGCTACATTCACTTTCATTTCAGTGCCTTTGAAAGGTATCCTACAGACGTATGGCTTTTCATGTGGCTTTATCGTTGGTTATCTTTAATAATGTTGTGGTCATTTAACATTTTAAAGCTGCTCAATGGAACATTTGAAACCCAATGGGCTCAGAGCCTTTCCTCAAACACATACGTTTTAGAATGGTCATTCCCATGGAAAGCAAACTCTGTTGATCTATATCCGTTCTATGTGAAGCGATCCTGCTTCTGGCAGTAGGCGGTACAATTTTCCTACTTTTGTTTTCTCCATCGGGTATTTGTTGGGTATTTCAACAGAAAATATACAAGAGTAATGGCTGTTCAGAAGATATTTCACAGCGTATTGTTTGGACTGTACAACCATACTTCATATTATACTTTGAAATGTAGATGGTTAGATTAGTAAACTATGGTACAAAAGACCACACAGCACCTTTAAAATAAATAAATCAACCACAATACTTACAATTTCCTCAGATAAGACAAGACTACAACGTGCACCTGCTCACCCCGTTCCCATGCCCCAGCCACTCCAGTCAACATCTGGCCATCAAGTCCCACAAGCTGACGTGGTCCCTGAACCCTGGTTGCCAGCGCCGCCACCTGCCCACTCCAGCCCAGATCCCCCACCTGGTGATGCCCGCCTCAGATGCCGGACCCCTGTGCGGAGTCAGGTACGGGCAAGGCCATTAAGGTTAAGGGCTTCATTACATGTTCCACAAAAAATGTGTTATAGCTGTTAAAGTGTATTTGTGGTCTATGCTATGTAGGAAAAACAAAACAAGCTCTGAAAACAAGGATAGCAGAACACAGGAGTAATATCAGGACTCGTCACAACATTAGCTTTTTGAGAAACATTGGCATCGAACATGTTAAGACTCCTAGGAGGGGCGGAGATACGGATAATCTATTATTGAGAAGAGAATTGTATTGGATTTACCGTTTGTGTACCATGTCTCCTAGAGGTCTGAACCAAGAGTTTGATATCAGTCCACTTCTTACCTGAATATGTCACTTTACTTTGATTTGTCTTGCCTTCCAGGTTACACACATGGTAATTTTGTTAATATATATTATTTTCTGGAACCATTACATGTACCCATCTCATTGTTATTTAATTATTAGAGATATACAATTGTTTTTTGCACCCACCATGTGTCATGTCTGCAATTGTCATGTGAGGTGAAATGTATATATTTTGGGATGTGAACACTCAGTGTGTTTGACCTGACGAAGATCCGTTTTGGACCGAAACGTTGTCAATAAAGAGGTGAATTGGGAACTCTAACAGTGTGCAGGCCTTCTTGTTCTATATAGGTACAGGGACCCCCACTGTCAACCCCCAGTATTGTGAACTCATTAAATGGCTTTTATGTTGCTGCAGTAAATTATTATTAAGATACTGCAGTTATGTAACCATACTGCAATGTTCAGCCTCAGCTCTCCCTTCCCTTCCTAATTGGTACAGATACAGTAACTCAGTGCTCTGTCTCTCTCAGGGAGCTGTTGAGGGGCCAGCTACCCACACTGTGGCATTGTAATCTGACCATGAACAACATGCAGCTGGCCAGGAAGATAGCCTCTCCCCCCTGCAACCTCTCCTCCATCCCCCTGCTGATGGAGATGGACGTCAACCATAGCCGAGCCACTGCACTGCGCTCTGCACAGGGCAGGTAAGGCCTCACACACTGTATCAACTGTTATCAATCAATAGGAGCTTAGAGAGCAGCAATGTTTGGGCAACACAAGGCAAGGTCTTAGTATTTTTAGGATTATGTCCTTCCCCCTGGTGAAAGGTAAAGACTGCTTGTGATATTGAGTTTCAGTTCTAAATTCTCATTGGTTTGTGATGCGTGAACTGCAGTGGTGTAAAGTAATTAAGTAAAAAATACTTTAAAGTACTACGTACTTAAAGTAGTTTTTCGGGGTATCTGTACTTTACTATTTCTATTTTTGACAACTTTTACTTTAAGTACGTAGAATGCACTTTTACTCCATATATTTTCCCTAACACCAAAAAGTACTCGTTGCATTTTGAATGCTTAGCAGCACAGGAATATGGTCTAATTCACATACTTATCAAGAGAACATCCCTGGTCTTCCTACTGCCTCTGATCTGGCAGACTCACTAAACACACATGCTTTGTTTGTAAATGATGTCTGAGTGTTGGAGTGTGCCACCTGCTATCTGTATATTAAAATAACAAGAAAATTGTGCCGTTTGCTTAATATAAGGATTTTGAAATTATTTATACTTTTACTTTTTATACTTAAAGTTTATTTTAGCAATTACATTTACTTTTGATACTTAAATATATTTAAAACCAAATACTTTTAGACTTTTACTCAAGTAGTATTTTACTGGAGGAATTTCACTTTTACTTGAGTCATTTTCTATTAAGGTATCTTTACTTTTCCTCAAGTATGACAATTGGGTACTTTTTTCTACCACTGGTGAATGGGATAAGCCACGGCACTTATTGAGTCCCAGAGGGGCAAATCGACCTCTGTGTTTTATTACAGGGATATTGTATGTTAAGAGAGCAAGGCACAGGAAACTGACTTCTGTCCTCTGTGTGTAGTGTAACCAGCACAAACGTGTAAAGACAAGCTAATCTAAAGTTTGAGTTATTGAGTGTGTTCTCATCTCTTCTCTGTCTCAGGATGAGTGGGGGATAGCTACATGCTTGCTAGAGGAGATGTGTTGATGCATAGGGAGATGATCTTCTGAAGGGATCCAGTCTGTCACTAATCTCAAACGCCATCCAATAAAGAATACTTTCACTCCAGCCCCATGCTCCATGCCTCATTTACTCCCACACTGTAGTTTTCAGTGGCGTCACAGGACAGCTGAACAAGCACATGCGCAGAAGGTACAGTTGTTGAGCTGTCGGAAAGAGGCGTCCAGTGAATCCATTCACATAGCCACATAATTAAAAAAACATTGATGAGAGGGGTTTCCTCTCCCCTTCCATAAGACTTTCCCTCTTTGTTTGCTTTGGAATTAGGACTGGACATGGGTTGATTCCTACAGTATGTTAATGCATGCAGTAGTCTATTAGGGGTCTTTAACTGCTTCCTGAAAACCCTATTAGAAGTGTATCTGGCTTTCCAGAGCAGTTCTGAGAATTAAATGTTTTTCTGTTTGCACACCAGCAGGTGAAGACCGCTTGTAGAGCAAATGTAGCAGCTGTAGCACAGTGACTACAACAAATAATTCACTCACAGTCGTACACAATATCCACCATATACCTTTGCACAACAAAAGGTGTATGTACATGCACACTACACATTTACATTTAAGTAATTTAGCAGACGCTCTTATCCAGAGCAACTTACAGTGCATTCATCTTAAGATGGCTAGGTGGGACAACCACATATCTCAGGCATAGAAGTACACTTTTCCTCAATAACGTAGCTGCCAGTTCAAATCCCCGAGCTGATAAGGTACAAATCTGTCGTTCTGCCCCTGAACAGGCAGTTAACCCACTGTTCCTAGGCCGTCATTGAAAATAAGAATTTGTTCTTAACTGACTTTCCTAGTAAAATAAAGGTTCTGACACACAGACACTAACACAAATGCAAGCTTTGCAGGTCCATTAACCCATTTAAATACCTCTCACACCCTACAGTAAACTTATGAGAAAACCTTCATAAATCATCAGAACGTTAATAACCTATTTATTGAAACTTTATGTAGTGTCCTGTAATACTTACTTTGAAGTGAGACACATTCAGTCATTCACAACACATCCATAAAGACGGTACTGCATGATGCTGTACTTAATTTAAAGTCAGACCCCTTTGGTCATATATAACAAATACATAAATGCATTGTATCATGTGACGCTGTACTTACTATATAGTCAGACACCTTTGGTCATTCATAGTACATACATAAAGGATTATGTAAACACTAATGTATTAACACTTAGGGAATTATCACTAACAGCTAAAACAAATAAACATTAAAGACATGTTTAAACCATACATTTCCTTTTATCTGTACATTTTTAAAACAAATACATTTAGTTTAAAAAAGTCCAGCAAAGAAATTACATTGAACATTACACAGGGCTGTGAATAGTGTAGCTTGTCCCTGAGCTGGCGGAGGAATGGTTCTTGCCTCGCTTCCTGCTGTAGGTACTGCATGTTGGTTCCACCCTTAAAAGTAACATCAAATAAAGTTAGCAGGTCTGTTAGGAAATGCCTTTGTTACACCATCTGGATAAGGGCATTTCTGTACAGCACCATAAACTCTAAATGGAAAGATGGGAAACTCCATTCAATTCGTATTGTTATATTCCTCTTTCATTTACAAATCTCATGATGTGACTATGAGACATGGTTGTATCTAGGGGATTTGTATTTAGCTGAACCTGCTAGCTAGCAAAATTTCATCTTCATACAATTGCTGTGAAGTCACCAAAATTATTTGAAATAACAATTAAGGTAGCTACATTGTGTAATCTAACTCAACACTTAACTACTACAAACAAATTTAAATCACAATAAATAAAGCTTAACTTACCTGTTTCGCTGTCCAGTGGCAGCACAATAGGGGCATTTGATTGGCAAACTCATCACATGATCAGTATCTCGTCAGCAACACACAAAAAAGTACTTATGGGTCACGGAATTACAGAAATGTTCTAAATAGAAGACCACCACATAATAGTAGAAATGTGTCAATAACCATTGATGATATGAAAAATAATTGTCTAAACATTAACAATGATTCCTATTTGTTCATATTTAAGTGACATTTGCATTATATTTGGGTTTTAAAACTTGTTCCAAGATCAAATAAATGCCCCCTATGCGAATCACTGTACAGTCGTGGCCAAAAGCTTTGAGAATGACACAAATATTAATTTCCACAAAGTTTGCTGCTTCAGTGTCTTTAGAAATTTTTGTCAGATGTTACTATGGAATACTGAAGTATAATTACAAGCATTTCATAAGTGTCAAAGGCTTGTATTGACAATTGCATGAGTCAATATTTGCAGTGTTGACCCTTCTTTTTCAAGACCTCTGCAATCCGCCCTGGCATGCTGTCAATTACCTTCTGGGCCACATCCTGACTGATGGCAGCCCATTCTTGCATAATCAAGGCTTGGAGTTTGTCATAATTTGTGGGTTTTTGTTTGTCCACCCGCCTCTTCAGGATTGACCACAAGTTCTCAACGGGATTAAGATCTGGGTAGTTTCCTGGCCATGGACCAAAAATATCAATGTTTTGTTCCCCCAGCCACTTAGTTATCACTTTTGCCTTATGGCAAGGTGCTCCATCATGCTGGAAAAGGCATTGTTCGTCACCAAACTGTTCCTGGATGGTTGGGAGAAGTTGCTCTCGGAGGATGTGTTGGTACCATTCTTTATTCATGGCTGTGTTCTTAGACAAAATTGTGAGTGAGCCCCACACATGAATGGTCTCAGGATGCTTTACTGTTGGCATGACACAGGACTGATGGTAGCGCTCACCTTGTCTTCTCCGGACAAGCTTTTTTCCAGATGCCCCAAACAATCGGAAAGGGGATTCATCAGAGAAAATGACTTTACCCCAGTCCTCAGCAGTCCAATCCCTGTACCTTTTGCAGAATATCAGTCTGTCCCTGATGTTTTTCCTGGAGAGAAGTGGCTTCTTTGCTGCCCTTCTTGACACCAGGCCATCCTCCAAAAGTCTTCTCCTCACTGTGCGTGCAGATGCACTCACACCTGCCTGCTGCCATTCCTGACCAAGCTCTGTACTGGTGGTGCCCTGATCCGGCAGCTGAATCAACTTTAGGAGACGGTCCTGGCGCTTGCTGGACTTTCTTGGTCACCCTGAAGCCTTCTTCACAACAATTGAACCGCTCTCCTTGAAGTTCTTGATGATCCGATAAATGGTTGATTTAGGTGCAATCTTACTGGCAGCAATATCCTTGCCTGTGAAGCCCTTTTTGTGCAAAGCAATGATGATGGAACGTGTTTCCTTGCAGGTAACCATGTTTGACAGAGGAAGAACAATGATTCCAAGCACCACCCTCCTTTTGAAGCTTCCAGTCTGTTATTCGAACTCAATCAACATGACAGAGTGATCTCCAGCCTTGTCCTTGTCAACACTTACACCTGTGTTAACGAGAGAATCACTGACATGATGTCAGCTGGTCCTTTTGTGTCAGGGCTGAAATGCAGTGGAAATGTTTTTGGGATTCAGTTCATTTGCATGGCAAAGAGGGACTTTGCAATTAATTGCAATTCATCTGATCAGTCTTCATGACATTCTGGAGTATATGCAAATTGCCATCATACAAACTGAGGCAGCAGACTTTGTGAAAATTAATATTTGTGTCATTCTCAAAACTTTTGGCCACGACTGTATATGGAATACAGATTGGGTTAGATCAATAACTATTCTGGGTACAGCAGTAAGTATTGTAGGGAATACTGACTAGGGTCTGTAGAAATGGTGTCATTTCATGGGGCTCTGAATAATAGGGAGTGTTGCTGGCCTTCTACTCCACCCATTCCATTGGTTGCCAAGTCACATCACATGTGCGCTTACCGCACTACAGAAATTCCGCTAACCAAACAACAGTGCAGGGCATGCTCACTGAATTAATGGGAAACTACACTCAAAAATCTAAAATCAAACAGAAGTAAGCATTTTTTGCTGTACTATAAAGTGTGTGTCATCCTTCAGCACAGCATTTTGGGGGAAGTTGAGGTCAGGTCCAATATTGATTATGCACCCAAGAGGGAAAGAGGTTGGGCCATCCTAGAAGTGTTTTAGTGAAATATAATATTATATATACAATTTTGCAGACACTTTTATCCAACGCGACTTACAGTCATGCGTGAATTACATTTTTATGTATGGGTGGTCCCGGGGAATTGAACCCAATATCCCGGCCTTGCAATGCTCTACCAACATACATGACAGGGTTCTAAATGCTTTGTGAAGCCTAAATTTAATATGATTTATAAGGCCTTTATTAAGTGGTGCTTATGCCACCCTTTATAAAGCACAGGTTTTTGTCATATTTGACATAGTGGGTTATGTCACATTTGACATTGGTGGTTATGTCACACAAGTATGCCACATTTATGAACCCTTTATAAAGCATGATATAAGGTTATAGATGATTTGTAACACATTTATGTAGTGTTTATAAAGGCTTTATAAGCTGAACATCATTTAAAGAGGGACCGTATTTTTAAGCTTTGAGACAATTGAGACATCAAATAAAATAAAATAAAATGTATTTATAAAGCCCTTCTTACATCAGCTGATGTCACAGAGTGCTGTACAGAAACCCAGCCTAAAACCCCAAACAGCAAGTAATGCAGGTGTAAAAGCACTTGGATAGTGCATGTGTGGATTGTGCATGTGTGCCATTCAGAGGGTGAATGGGCAAGACAAAAGATTTAAATGCCTTTGAACGTGGTATGGTAGTAGATGCCAGGCGCACCGGTTTGTGTCAAGAACTGCAGCGCTGATGTGTTTTTCACACTCAACAGTTTCCTGTGTGTATCAAGAATGGTCCACCAACTAAAGGACATCCAGCCAACTTGACACAACTGAGCCAGCATCCCTATGGAACACTTTTGACACCTTGAAGTGTCCATCCCCTGACGAATTGAGGCTGTTCTGAGGGCAAAAGCTGCATCTCAATATTAGGAAGGTGTCTTTAATATTTTGTACACTCAGTGTATATTCCCAGCGCATACAGTGCATTCGGAAAGTATTCAGACCCCTAGACTTATTCCACATTTTGTTACGTTACAGCCTTATTCTAAAATTTATCAAATTCAGTTTTCTACACACAATACCCCATAATGACAAAGCGAAATACAAATAAAAAACTGAAATACCTTATTTTCTTTAGGACCTCAGACTGGGGTGAAGTTTCACCTTCCAACAGGACAACGACCCTAAGCACACAGCCAAGACAACACAGGAGTGGCTTCGGGATAAGTCTCTGAATGTCCTTGAGTGGCCCAGCCAGAGCCCGGACTTGAACCCGATCAAACATCTCTGGAGAGACCTGGAAATAGCTGTGCAGCGACGCTCCCCATCCAACCTGACAGAGCTTGAGAGGATATGCAGAGAAAAATGGGTGAAACTCCCCAAATACAGGTGTGCCAAGCTTGTAGCATCGTACCCAAGAAGATTCAAGGCTGTAATCGCTGCCAAGGGTGCTTCAACAAAGTAATGAGTAAAGGGTCTGAATACTTATGTAAATGTGATATTTAATTTATTTAGTTTTTATACATTTGCTAAATTTTCTAATATTGTGTGTTGATTGATGAGGAAGAAAACAGTTTAAAACATTTTAGAATAAGGCTGTAACGTAACAAAATGTGGGAAAAGTCAAGGGGTCTGAAGACTTTCTGAATGCACTATATTGTGCACTCACTCAGTAACCATTTGGACAGTCTTCGCTCACACAATACACAGTCCAAAAGTTTTCACAACACAATGATTCTTTGGACATTATTGTCTTCAATGAACTTATTTCTTTAAGGGTTTATTTCTGCCAACTACAACATAATGATTCACATATTTGAATGAGTATATACAAAAATATGCATGTCGCATGAGGAATCACATAATAAGCATATAGGCCTACAGAAATATATAAATACATACAGTACACATTATGGTTCCCTAACAAAGTAACATTATGTGCGTAATTTTTTCATTTTACTACATAATGATATGCTGTTATACTTACAAGTTTAACAATATTATCACATATTTTAGATATGCTAAAGTCAGACAGTCGAATATCTGGTACAATTTCTCAAACTTGTTACATCCAAAAATGACCTCAAAGGGGAATCTAAATAATCATTGGGGGCAGGCCTGGTTTGAAATAATTCAGTCTTTAATTTATCCAAGTGGAGGGGATAATGAGTTTTTCAAACTGTTACTTTATTTAATCACTTTCTTCAGTAATTAGCAATTATGTTGCTAAAAAGATTTGAAAGATAAATGTGGCCCTGGCCCCACAACACACTGTTATCAATCAGAGATCCTGAGGTGCTGTAGGTTTCAGTCATTGGTAGGCCAAAATGAAGGTCATAGTGTCTGTTAGATAGACCTGAAGTCAACACTGTACAGTCCAGCTAGTTAGTGAACCAACTCTCTACTGTACAGTACTTGTCAAAAGACCTTGGTCTCCCAATCACAGCCAACAGCTGCTGGTTTTCTCTGTCCCGATTGGCTGATCAGGATTCTGACTGAGAAAACACAGCAGAGCACAGGACCATGTAAAGTTCGCATTGGTCAGCTGCCATTACTAACATGCCACTGTTACAATAAAATAAAAAGCTTTCAAACCCCATACTGGTGGCAGCTTGGTTGGAAGCAGTTTAAAAACACATCCAGAAGGTGTTTTGTGGTATATTGAATAATGTTTTTGTTTATAGGGGTTGGGAAATGTTTGGCATGATGTTGTGCCCTATAACAGAATACACAGAGCAGGTAGAAGGGCCACCGTTTTAAAATAGAGATGTGACTATCTCATCAATAACATCATACCTTACTTCATGATGTTAAGGAGGAGGATACTTTCTACAAACAAATGAGTTGACAGGACATAACAGCTCCCTTCACTGCCTTACAATCCACTAATATAACAACATATTGGAATAATGATATAAGTTGATAAGTTGTATCAGTAGATCTAGAGGTAGTAAATACACAGATACTGTACTTCTATATATGTACACACATGACTGCATGTTATGATCATGTGAAATCAGCTGTCATTATTATTAAGGCTGGGTTAGACTCTAAAGGGCATGGGGCATGGCTGAGTTCCACATGCCTCAGTACTGACTGGACAATGACATCATACAGCTAATACAACAGCATCATAAACTCTACATGACATCTGTCAATACCACCGTGGTGGTTCATGACAGTTTATAGCAAATTGAATAACACTGTCATGAAACATGCACAGATTTAGTTGGCTACTCAGCTAGCTGGGCAACATGCAGAGTGAGATCCTTTGTTGTAGGCTGGCATAACGTCTTATAGGAGAGGCGCCAGGGCATGGTTATGACGGTGCTATAGGTCACCATTATGATGCCACTGTCGAGTAAAGTGGAACTGTACATACACAGAAACAGTGCTGGTCAATACCTCTACAGGACTATACATTACTATGTGTTCTAATCACAGGAGTGTGAGGGTGGTCACCATTGTTAGCATGGGGCTGAGCTTGGGACAACAGGGGGGAATCAGTGGCCATGTATGGGTGCAGGGGGAGGGAAGCTAGACGGCTGCATGCAAATATATGGGAGCGGTCCTGAATACAGTATTTGGTCATCTGTGGAAAGAAAAGGAAATAGGATGTTAGGAGATGCGTTTCAAACAAGGAGTTGGAATTCATCCTTCAACATGTATATTGATTTCATAATTTGTTGTAAATGTAAACAATGCGTGTGATGAGAGAGTTAATGTGTGTGTGTGTGTGTGCGCCTGTGTGCGTGCGTGTTAGTTACCATGGCATTAACTTGCAGCAGTCTCCTGCTGAATGATGTACAGTCTGCCTGGGTCCTCCACCTCACTGCCACAGTGCCCATCACTCCTGCAGACACACACTACACTGTTCAGAACTATAGAGTGGGAGAAGTAGCACTGGTAGTAGTAGTAATAATAGAGTAACAGAGGTAGAAGTGGGAGTATTATTAGTCTCTTTGTAATGCTTTTACAATATACAATTGAGCCGCTGATATGCTTACCTGTTGTCATTGATGTCTACGGTGTTTCCTGTTCATGAATATAACAGGGAAAAGTTAGGATTAGTGTCTATATACTGTACAGTGCCTTCGGGAAAGTATTCAGACCCCTTGACTTTTTCAACATTTTGTTACGTTACAGCCTTATTCTAAAATGTATTAAATAAAATAAAAATCCTCAGCAATCTATCCACAATACCCAATAATGACAAAGCGAAAACATTTTCTTTGAAATTCTAGCAAATGTATTAAATATCATTAACAGCAAGACCTTATTTACATAAGTATTCTGACCCTTTGCTATGAGACTGGAAATTGAGCTTGGGTGCATCCTGTTTCCATTGATCATCCTTAATATGTTTCTACAACTTGATTGGAGTCCGCCTGTGGTAAATTCAATTGATTGGACATGATTTGGAAAGATACACGCCTGTCTATATAAAGTCCCACAGTTGATAGTGCATGTCAGAGCAAAAACCAAGCCATAAGGTCGAAGGAATTGTCCGTAGAGCTCAGATACAAGATTGTGTCGTGACACAGACCTGGGGAATGGTACCAAAAAATGTCTGCAGCATTGAAGGTCCCCAAAAACACAGTGGCCTTCATCATTCTTAAATGGAAGAAGTTTAGAACCACCAAGACTCTTCCTAGAGCTGGCCCCCCGACCAAACTGAGCAATCGGGGGAGAAGGGCCTTGACCAGGGAGGTTACCAAAAACCCGATGGTCACTCTGAGAGAGCTCCTGAGTTCCTCTGTGGAGATTGGAGAACCTTCCAGAAGGATAACCATCTCTGCAGCACTCCACCAATCATGGTACAGTGGCCAGACGGAAGCCGCTCCTCAGTAAAAGGCACATGACAGGCCGCTTGGAGTTTGCCAAAAGACAAGCATTAGGGTTGCAGCATCATACTGTGGGAATGTTTTTCAGTGGCAGGGACTGAAGGACTAGTTAGGATCGAGGGAAAGATTAATAGAGTAAAGTGCAGAGCGATCCTTGATGAAAACCTGCTCCAGAGCTCTCAGGACCAGACTGGGGGGAAGATTCACCTTCCAACAGGACAACGACCCTAAGCACACAGCCAAGACAACACAGGAGTGGCTTTGGGATAAGTCTCTGAATGTCCTTGAGTAGCCCAGCCAGAGCCCGGACTTGAACCCGATTGAGCATCTCTGAAGAGACCTGAATATAGCTGTGCAGCGACGCTCCCCATCCAGCCTGACAGAGCTTGAGAGGATCTGCAGAGAAGAATGTGTGAAACTCCCCAAATACAGGTGTGCCAAGCTTGTAGCGTCATACCCAAGAAGAATTTAGGCTGTAATCGCTGACAAATGTGCTTCAACAAAGTACTGAATAAAGGGTCTGAATACTTATGTAAATGTGATATTTTATATTTTTTATACATTTGCTGAAATTTCTAAAAACCTGTTCTTGCGTTGTCAAAATGGGGTATTGTATGTAGATTCATGAGGGAATAAGGCTGTAAAGTAAGGGGGTCTGAATACACAGTACCAGTCAAAAGTTTGGACACCTACTCATTCAAGGGTTTTTCTTTATTTTTTACCTTTTTCTACATTGTAGAATAATAGCGAAGACATCAAAACTATGAAATAACACATGGAATCATGTAGTAACTAAAAAAGTGTTAAACAAAGTTCTTCAAAGTAGACACCCTTTGCCTTGATGACAGCTTTGCACACTCTTGGCGTTCTCTCAACCAGCTTCACCTGGAATGATTTTCCAACAGTCTTGAAGGCGTTCCCACATATGTTGAGCACTTGTTTGCTGCTTTTCCTTCACTCTGCAGTCCAACTCATCCCTAAAGATTAGCAATTGGGGCGGCAGGTAGCCTAGTGGTTAGAGCATTGGACTAGTAACCGAAAGGTTGCTAGATCGAATCTCTTAGCTGACAAGGTAAAAATCTGTTGTTCTGGCCCTGAATAAGGCAGTTAACCCACTGTTCCTAGGTCGTCATTGTAAATAATAATTTGTTCTTAACTGACTTGCTTAGTTAAATAAAGGTAAAATAAATAAAACATTTTATTGGGTTGAGGTCATCTGATGCAGCACTCCATCACTCCCTTTCTTTGTCAAATGGCCCTTATACAGCCTGGAGGTGTGTTGGGTCATTGTTCTTTTGAAAAACAAATGATAGTTCCGCTATGCTGTGGTAGCCTTGTTGGTTAAGTTTGCCTTGTATTTGAAATAAATCACTGACAGTGTCACCAGCAAAGCACACCCACACCATCACACTTCCTCCTACATGCTTCACGGTGGGACCCACACATGTGGAGATCATCCGTTCACCTACTCAGCGTCTCACAAAGACACGCCGGTTGGACTCAAATTTGGACTCATCAGGCCAAAGCACAAATTTCCACCTGTCTAATGTCCATTGCTCGTGTTTCTTGGCCCAAGCAAGTCTCTTCTTATTATTGGTGTCCTCCAGTAGTGGTTTCTTTGCAGCAATTCGACCATGAAGGCCTGATTCACGCAGTCTCCTCTGAACAAATAAAATACAATTCAATTGTATTTGTCACATGCGCCGAATACAACAGTGAAATGCTTACTTACAAGCCCTTAACCAACAATGCAGTTTTAAGAAAAATAAGTGTTAAGTAAAAAAAATAGATACAGTGGGGGAAAAAAGTATTTAGTCAGCCACCAATTGTGCAAGTTCTCTCACTTAAAAAGATGAGAGAGGCCTGTAATTTTCATCATAGGTACACTTCAACTATGACAGACAAAATGAGGAAAGAAAATCCAGAAAACCACATTGTAGGATTTTTTATGAATTTATTTGCAAATTATGGTGGAAAATAAGTATTTGGTCAATAACAAAAGTTTATCTCAATACTTTGTTATATATCCTTTGTTGGCAATGACAGAGGTCAAATGTTTTCTGTAATTCTTCACAAGGTTTTCACACACTGTTGCTGGTATTTTGGCCCATTCCTCCATGCAGATCTCCTCTAGAGCAGTGATGTTTTGGGGCTGTCGCTGGGCAACACGGACTTTCAACTCCCTCCAAAGATTTTCTATGGGGTTGAGATCTGGAGACTGGCTAGGCCACTCCAGGACCTTGAAATGCTTCTTACGAAGACACTCCTTCGCTGTTCGGCGGTGTGTTTGGGATCATTGTCATGCTGAAAGACCCAGCCACGTTTCATCTTCAATGCCCTTGCTGATGGAAGGAGGTTTTCACTCAAAATCTCACGATACATGGCCCCATTCATTCTTTCCTTTACACGGATCAGTCAGTCCTGGTCCCTTTGCAGAAAAACAGCCCCAAAGCATGATGTTTCCACCCCCATGCTTCACAGTAGGTATGGTGTTCTTTGGATGCAACTCAGCATTCAAACACGACGAGTTGAGTTTTTACCAAAAAGTTCTATTTTGGTTTCATCTGACATTCTCCCAATCCTCATCTGGATCATCCAAATGCTCTCTAGCAAACTTTAGACGGGCCTGAACATGTACTGGCTTAAGCAGGGGGACACGTCTGGCACTGCAGGATTTGAGTCCCTGGCGGCGTAGTGTGTTACTGATGGTAGGCTTTGTTACTTTGGTCCCAGCTCTCTGCAGGTCATTCACTAGGTCCCCGTGTGGTTCTGGGATTTTTGCTCACCGTTCTTGTGATCATTTTGACCCCACGGGTGAGATCTTGCGTGGAGCCCCAGATCGAGGAAGATTATCAGTGGTCTTGTATGTCTTCCATTTCCTAATAATTGCTCCCACAGTTGATTTCTTCAAACCAAGCTGCTTACCTATTGCAGATTCAGTCTTCCCAACCTGGTGCAGGTCTACAATTTTGTTTCTGGTGTCCTTTGACAGCTCTTTGGTCTTGGCCATAGTGGAGTTTGGAGTGTGACTGTTTGAGGTTGTGGACAGGTGTCTTTTATACTGATAACAAGTTCAAACAGGTGCCATTAATACAGGTAATGAGTGGAGGACAGAGGAGCCTCTTAAAGAAGAAGTTACAGGTCTGTGAGAGCCAGAAATCTTGCTTGTTTGTATGTGACCAAATACTTATTTTCCACCATAATTTGCAAATAAATTCATTAAAAATCCTACAATGTGATTTTCTGGATTTCTTTTCCTCATTTTGTCTGTCATAGTTGAAGTGTACCTATGATGAAAATGACAGGCCTCTCTCATCTTTTTAAGTGAGAGAACTTTCACAATTGGTGGCTGACTAAATACTTTTTTCCCCCACTGTAAGTAGAAAATAAAAGTAACAAATAATTAAACAGCAGCTGTAAAATAACAAAAGCGAGGCTATATACAGGGGGTACTGGTACAGAGTCGATGTGTGGGGGCACCGGTTAGTCGAGGTAGTTGAGGTAATATGTAGGTAGAGTTAAAGTGACTATGCATAGATAATAAACAGAGAGTTGCAGCACCGTAAAAGAGGGGTCTGGGTAGACCTTTGATTAGCTGTTCAGGAGTCTTATGGCTTGGGGGTAGAAGCTGTTAAGAAGCCTTTTGGACCTAGACTTGGTGCTCTGGTACCACTTTCCGTGCGGTAGCAGAGAGAACAGTCTATGACTAGGGTGGCTGGAGTCTTTGACAATTTTTGGGCCTTCCTCTGACACCGCCTGGTATAGAGGTCCTGGATGGCAGGAAGCTTGGCCCCAGTGATGTTCTGGGCCGTACGCACTACCCTCTGTAGTGCCTTGCAGTCAGAGGCCGAGCAGTTGCCATACCAGGCAGTGATGCAACCAGTCAGGATGCTCTCGATGGTGCAGCTGTAGAAACTTTGGAGGATGTGAGGACCATTGCCAAATCTTTTCAGTCTCCTGGGGGGGATAGGCTTTGTCATGCCCTCTTCATGACTGTGTTTGGACCATAATAGTTTGTTGGGGATGTGGACACCAAGGAATTTGAAGCTCTCAACCTGCTCCACTACAGCCCCATCGATGAGAATGGGGGCGTGCTCGGTCATCCTTTTCCCGTAGTCCACAATCATTTATTTATTTCACCTTTATTTAACCAGGTAGGCTAGTTGAGAACAGGTTCTCATTTACAACTGCGAACCTGGCCAAGATAAAGCAAAGCAGTGCAACACAAACAACAACATAGAGTTACACATGGAATAAACAAACATACAGTCAATAATACAATAGAAAAAGTATATATACAGTATGTGCAAATGAGGTAGGATAAGGGAGGTATGGCAATAAATAGGCCATAGTGGCAAAATAATTACAATATAGCAATTAAACACTGGAGTGATAGATGTGCAGAGTGTGCGAGTAGAGATACTGGGGTGTAAAGGAGCAAAATCATCTCCTTAGTCTTGATCACATTGAGGGAGAGATTGTTGTCCTGGCACCACAAGGCCAGGTCTCTGACCTCCTCCCTATAGGCTGTCTCATCATTGTCGGTGATCAGGCCTACCACTTTTGTGTCATCGGCAAACTTGATGATGGTGTTGGAGTCGTGCCTGGTCATGCAGTCATGAGTGTTCAGGGAGTACAGGACACACACCTGAGGGGCCCCCCGTGTTGAGGATCAGCGTGACGGATGTGTTGTTACCTACCCTTCCCACCTGGGGTTGGCCCGTCAGGACGTCCAGGATCCATTTGCAGAGCGAGGTGTTTAGTCCCAGGGTCCTTAGCTTAGTGATGAGCTTTCATGGCACTATGGTGTTGAACGCTGAGCTGTAGTCAATGAATATCATTCTCACATAGGTGTTCCTTTTGTCCAGGTGGGAAAGGGCAGTGTTGAGTGCAATAGACATATGCCTCATCTGTGGGACTGTTGGGGCAGTATGCAAATTGGAGTGGGTCTAGGGTTTCTGGGATAATGGTGTTGATGTGAGCCATGACCAGCCTTTCAAAGCACTTCATGGCTACAGACGTGAGTGCTACGGGTCAGTAGTCATTTAGGCAGGTTACCTTAGTGTTCTTGGGCACATGCTTGAAACATGTTGGTATTACAGACTCGGACAGGGACAGGTTGAAAATGTCAGTGAAGACACTTGCTAGTTGGTCAGTGCATGCTCGGAGTACACATCCTGGTAATCCATCTGGGCCTGCGGCCTTGTGAATGTTGACCTGTTTAAAGGTCTTACTCACATCTCCTATGGAGAGCGTGATCACACAGTTCTCCGGAACAGCTGATGCTCTCATGCATGTTTCAGTATTACTTGCCTCAAAGCGAGCATAGAAGTAATTTAGCTCGTCTGGTAAGCAGTTGATGTTGAGATGCGTCTATTACATGAACTCTGTAAAGCATTTATTTGGGCTGCAATTTCTGAGGCTGGTAACTTTAATGAACTTATCCTCTGCAGCAGAGGTAACTATGGGTCTTCCTTTCCTGTGGTGGTCCTCATGAGAGACAGTTTCATCATAGCCCTTGATGGTTTTTGCGACTGCACTTGAAACTTTCAAAGTTCTTAACATTTTCCTGATTGACTTACCTTCATGTCTTAAAGTAATGATGGACTGTCGTTTCTCTTTGCTTATTTGAGCTGTTCTTGCCATAATATGGGCTTGGTCTTTTACCAAATAGGGCTATCTTCTGTATACCACCCATACCTTGTCACAACACAACTGATTGGCTCAAATGCATGTGTTATTGTAGAGTTTTGATGTCTTCACTATTATTCTACAATGTAGAAAATAGTAAAAAATAAAGAAAAACCCTTGAATGAGTAGGTGTGTCTAAACTGTTTACTATGTTTTTTTCTGACATTCAATTACTTAATTACAAGCTTTTAACCACTGTAAAATGTAATATATAGTAAAAACCAGAACTGTTGGTGTGGGTAATGGGTAAACTGTATGGCTCTGGGACTCACCGTTATCCCTGTCTATGTTGAGTGGGTAGGACTCGAGCATGTCTGTGGGGTTGACTGCTCTGTAGCCCAGTGCTGTGGACACTCTGCTTAACATAGACAATAGAACACAGTCACTCCTAAGTCTAATAACACACCAATACAAGTAAACTATTCAAAGCTAAATTTACTTAAAGGATTGGTCTATATAAATATGAGTGTGTGAGACTCACATGTTTGTCTGGACGGAGCTGAGCTGAGAGTTAGGTTCGGTGGTCTGTTCTGTGATGGCACTCTGGAACAGGGCATTACTGTAGGTGTTGGCCGGCTCACTGACATGTGTGTAGAACGGGTTGGTAGGAGAGCACACTGGCAGCTGCTTCGGACGCACTGGTTTGGCTGCAGGATAACACAGAGGCCAATCAATCAATATTACAATACAAAACATATATATATACCACCTGTTACTTAATATAGCTATATTTGACCCATGTCTAAGCACCTATCTTATCTTCAAAATGTTCTGTCATTCCGATCCTTTATTCTATTTATCAATGACTGTCGATGAAGCTCTCCATCCATAAAAAGAGAACACATCAGCAGTCAGTGGAACTATATTTGCAGTGGGTGCGCTACCGATCTGTGCAGCATGGGGGCGTCTCAGAGTGTTCTTGGCTCTCATGGCGTCTTTGATGCGGTCCACTTCCTGCTGGTAGCGACGCCTGTCAATCATGGCGCCCTCCTTGGCGTCCCTCAGTGCCGTCTCCAGGGCCTTAACTCTCTCAGCAGTAGACCGAAGACGTTTCTCCAACTTTGGAAGCTCACAACGCAGATCTGCATTGTCACGAACCAGCTACAGAGAAATACCGAAAGAGAGAGAGAGAGAAAAGAGAGGAAGAGAGAAGAAATAAGAGTGACACAAGGGAAGAGAGATTTCTTGACGGAATATTTATTGATCAGGGGTGGATAAGGTAAGAGAGGGGTGGGATGAGACTGGGCAATAAGGGGAAATAGAGATTGTATTAACAACAGGGAAGGAGAGGAGACTGGATACTGACCTTGGCATGAAACTATACGTTTATGACTCCCCAAATTTACCCGCATGAGCAAGTTTTCTTTCAATATTTCTGTGCCCCTGAATATCTTGTATCACATAAGTATTTTGAATTTAACTTTTTCTTCTCTCATATCCCTTAGCATAAAATCATGATATCATTCAAAGGTAAATATACTGTGAAACCTTTCCTCCTCTTTTGGTTCATGCCAGACTAAAACAGCTAAAAACCAGTCAGATAACACGTGACAACATCTTTGTGAGTATTGCATCACACGAGCACACACATTCACATACGACTCACTCTTTTTCTCTTTCAAACATCTCTCAGATTCATTAAACAAATTGCATGCAAAGAAAGAGTGTTATAAGGAAGCACCGAGCCGTTTGTGTCCCTTTAGAAGCCTAATGGATAGTGCCCAAAGCAGAGGGAAATTTGAGGTTGAAAATATACAGAAGAAAAAGGGATGCATGGAGGCGAAGGAGAAGCGAGGGCCTGTACCTGTCGGTAACACTCCATCACCTGCAGGGTGTGCTCTCAACACACACAACAACAATAACAACAACAACAACAACAGAAACCCATGAAACAAAGACACACACATACATCCATGCCCACACACACAAAACAGCACAAGGACAAGAGGTGAAAAAAGAGTGAGTGGAACAGAGCCAAGAGGAGCCAACCCACTGGGCACAAACTGGTTGAATCAACGTTGTTTCCTCATCCTTTCAACTAAATTACATTGAACCAACATGGAACAGACGTTGAATTGACATCTGTGCCCAGTGGGAACGGTAGACACTTGACTGTGCAAGGGGGAAAGGGACGATGCTAGGTTGTGAGGTGTTCACACTTAGAGCTGGAGAGAGGTTTCTAGTTAGGTTTTACTTTATAAAAACAAGTCAGACAACACAACTATCCTGTGAGGCTCTCACCTGTTTGTGAACCTTTGTAAGCTGGTCCAGGTTATTCTCAAGAAAGGAAATCTTCTGCTTCTGGGTGCAAGACCCCCCACTATCATCAGGTTCCATTTGGGAACTCTGTGTGAATGAAAGGAGGAACAGAGAGAGAGAGAGGAAAGGGGGGTTTAGTACCCTTCATAGTGATTAATAGGGTTATATTCTGTCTTTCTTTCTCCATCTCTCACTCACTTTTTTAACCCGCGACGTGAGGTCTTGAACGAACAGCTTGCGCAGGTTGTGGAGGGTCTGGAGCTCCCGGGCCTGAAAAACAAAGATGTAGAAGAAAATAAGTCAAATAAGGAAAAAGAGGGAGAATGTGCAGAAAAGAGGAGTTGAAGCAGAGAGAGAAGAAAGAGGGAGATGGGGCAAGAAAATGGATATAGGGGGAATGAGGGAGAGAAAGAGGAAGAAAGGAGGGTAAGAGAGAGAGGGCCACTCACGACAGTCTCCTCCAGGCCTTTGAGATCCTGCTTGGTCTGCTCATGGCGCTCATGTAGAAATCTGACAGGAAGAGGAAACACATCCTGATCAGCAACATCAAAATCAGAGCACATTTCTTAACTTTGTTAAACTGTGAAGTGACTTCACATTGTGTCAGTGTGTGTGTATGTGTTTATGTGTGTGTGTGTGTATGTGTTTATGTGTGTGTGTGTATGTGTTTATGTGTGTGTGTGTATGTGTTTATGTGTGTGTGTGTATGTGTTTATGTGTGTGTGTGTATGTGTTTATGTGTGTGTGTGTACGTGTTTATGTGTGTGTGTGTACGTGTTTATGTGTGTGTGTGTTCAGACTTACGACAGCTCCTCCAGCCGCTCGCTCTTGCTGCTGTCCACGCTCTTCAGACGGTCAAAGTCGGCAAGCACCTGAGCCAACTCAATCTGCAGCTTCTGGTTATGACTGAGAGAGAGAGACAGATAATATCATGTTTAATAAGAGAGAGAGAGACAAAAAGTTGAATGTTGAAGGTTTATAAAAGTGAAGTGAATGTTTTCATCGTTGTTTTGTTTTATCTCATTAATGGCACATAAAGGTAGAGGCTTCCAGTAGTTTTGAAGACACTGACTCAGTGAGGTCATCGATGATCCTCTGCTTCTCGTTGATCTCATCCCGGAGACGGGCCATCTGCATGTGGTGCAGACCACGGTGAGACTCCTCCCCCTGCTGCCGAGGAACCTTCTGAACCACCACACAATGAGGAAAATCACACGGACAGTTTCATTTGATTTCAGTCCTTACTGGGTGACATAATTAGCATTATTGGAATCCATGTTTACCTTGACATTACCCTCCTCGGTCTCACCCTTCTCTCCATCCTTCTCTTCAAGCAGAGAGTTATCTGTAACATAGAAAGAGATTTATAAGATCTGTTTTCCCACTTGGGTCCTGCAGCCTGGCTGATGTGAGGGTGGATGATGTGTGCAGGTGTGTTACCTGGGTCTGGTGTGTACAGGTGTGTTACCTGGGTCCTGTAGCCTGGCGGATGTGAGGGTGGAAGGTGTGTACAGGTGTGTTACCTGGGTCCTGTAGCCTGGCTGATGTGAGGGTGGAAGGTGTGTACAGGTGTGTTACCTGGGTCCTGTAGCCTGGCGGATGTGAGGGTGGAAGGTGTGTACAGGTGTGTTACCTGGGTCCTGTAGCCTGGCGGATGTGAGGGTGGAAGGTGTGTGCAGGTGTGTTACCTGGGTCCTGTAGCCTGGCTGATGTGAGGGTGGAAGGTGTGTACAGGTGTGTTACCTGGGTCTTGTAGCCTGGCTGATGTGAGGGTGGAAGGTGTGCACAGGTGTGTTACCTGGGTCCTGTAGCCTGGCGGATGTGAGGGTGGAAGGTGTGTACAGGTGTGTTACCTGGGTCCTGTAGCCTGGCTGATGTGAGGGTGGAAGGTGTGTACAGGTGTGTTACCTGGGTCCTGTAGCCTGGCGGATGTGAGGGTGGAAGGTGTGTACAGGTGTGTTACCTGGGTCCTGTAGCCTGGCGGATGTGAGGGTGGAAGGTGTGTGCAGGTGTGTTACCTGGGTCTTGTAGCCTGGCGGATGTGAGGGTGGAAGGTGTGTACAGGTGTGTTACCTGGGTCCTGTAGCCTGGCTGATGTGAGGGTGGAAGGTGTGTGCAGGTGTGTTACCTGGGTCTTGTAGCCTGGCTGATGTGAGGGTGGAAGGTGTGCACAGGTGTGTTACCTGGGTCCTGTAGCCTGGTGGATGTGAGGGTGGAAGGTGTGTACAGGTGTGTTACCTGGGCCCTGTAGCCTGGCGGATGTGAGGGTGGAAGGTGTGTGCAGGTGTGTTACCTGGGTCCTGTAGCCTGGCGAATGTGAGGGTGAAGGGTGTGTACAGGTGTGTTACCTGGGGGGTGGAGGGTGTGTACAGGTGTGTTACCTGGGGGGTGGAGGGTGTGTGCAGGTGTGTTACCTGGGTCCTGTAGCCTGGCAAATGTGAGGGTGAAGGGTGTGTACAGGTGTGTTACCTGGGGGTGGAGGGTGTGTACAGGTGTGTTACCTGGGGGGTGGAGGGTGTGTGCAGGTGTGTTACCTGGGTCCTGTAGTCTGGCTGATGTGAGGGTGGAAGGTGTGTGCAGGTGTGTTACCTGGGGGGTGGAGGGTGTGTACAGGTGTGTTACCTGGGGGGTGGAGGGTGTGTGCAGGTGTGTTACCTGGGTCCTGTAGCCTGGCAAATGTGAGGGTGAAGGGTGTGTACAGGTGTGTTACCTGGGGGGTGGAGGGTGTGTACAGGTGTGTTACCTGGGGGGTGGAGGGTGTGTGCAGGTGTGTTACCTGGGTCCTGTAGCCTGGCAAATGTGAGGGTGAAGGGTGTGTACAGGTGTGTTACCTGGGGGGTGGAGGGTGTGTACAGGTGTGTTACCTGGGGGGTGGAGGGTGTGTGCAGGTGTGTTACCTGGGTCCTGTAGTCTGGCTGATGTGAGGGTGGAAGGTGTGTGCAGGTGTGTTACCTGGGGGGTGGAGGGTGTGTACAGGTGTGTTACCTGGGGGGTGGAGGGTGTGTGCAGGTGTGTTACCTGGGTCCTGTAGTCTGGCGGATGTGAGGGTGGAAGGTGTGTGCAGGTGTGTTACCTGGGTCCTGTAACCTGGCTGATGTGAGGGTGGAAGGTGTGTGCAGGTGTGTTACCTGGGTCCTGTAGCCTGGCTGATGTGAGGGTGGAGGGTGTGTACAGGTGTATTACAGGTATATAGCGATGTGTTACCTGGGTCCTGTAGTCTGGCTGATGTGAGGGTGAAGGGTGTGTACAGGTGTATTACAGGTATATAGCGATGTGTTACCTGGGTCCTGTAGTCTGGCTGATGTGAGGGTGGAGGGTGTGTACAGGTGTATTACAGGTATATAGCGATGTGTTACCTGGGTCCTGCAGCTTGGCAAGCTCCTCGCTGAGGGAGTCGTGGCTCTCCTCCAGCATCCTCTTCTTTAGCTCTACACTTTGCATGTACTCCGTCAAAGACCGGATCTTTGCTTCATGCTGCGAACAACCCTAACAGAGTCACTCAGCTGACGTGACACACTACACTCCCATCTATACAGTTTAGAAAATGTACAAAGTCTCTAACATTTGTCAATGACATGAGGGAAGAATGTTTTCATAGTGTGCAGTGGTAAAGTGTATCTACTGTATGTATACATGGTATCAACATACTCTATGTATTTCTATACATATGCTGTGTATAGTATAGTCATTCTAGAAGGTTGTGATGTTGATACTGAGGTGCCCAGTAGAGCTGTAGGCTGACCTGTGAGATGAGGAGCTGGCAGGAGGAGAGCTCGCGGCCTGTCTCCTCCATCTTGCGATGACACTCCAGCTGCAGGTTCTCCAGCTGGCGACAGCGCTTCACCATGGACTTGACCTCCGACTTGATCTTACTGATATAGAGACGGGCCACCGTGAACTCCTCCTCGATCGCCCCGCTGATCTCCACCGGCTACAGCAGAGAGAGAGAGAATGAGAGATTAGAGAAAATGAGGGAGAGGGGGCGGACAGGGTGGATTTTAAAGATGGGGCGGTGGCTTCTAAGCTGAAGAGTATACTGTATACAAAACCTCACTCTCTGCCCATCAGTGGTGGCTGGTGGCACTATAAATGGGGAGGACGGGCTCATTGTAATGGCTGGAACGTAATGTATGGAATGGTCTCAAACACATCAAACACCTGGTTTTCAATGTGTTTGATACCATTCCATTCCCTCCATTCCATCATTATTATGAGCTGTCCTTCCCTCACCAACCTCCTCTGCTACTAATCTACCTAATTGTTCTACCTCTAAGTAATGAGTAATTAACTCACCAGCTTGATCTCCCCGTTGCCCACGATGGTGCTGAACTCACTTAGGTCCCTCATCAGGCCGTTGAGGACATCAGCGATGCGCTTCCTCTGCTGACCACTCACTTCCTGCATGTGGGATAGCTCCGCCTCCAGCTCCATCAGACTGGCCTGCACAGCAGACAGGATAGAAGGAGAGGGATGAGAGGAATAAACGAGAGACATAGGCTACAGATTTACTTATGCAAAAATGTCAGCTAAGTTATTCCACCACGTTGGCAGACCTGGTAATTTCAAGTAGAGCAAAGAATCCATAAAGACTTCATACAAGACTTTATAGAAGTTCATAGTAGACTTTGTGTCCACTCTATGGCATGTATTTCTTTGCCCTGCGGACCCACCATCTTCTGGGCCAACTGGTCGGCCAGCAGCTGGTTCTGCAGGCCCTTCTCCTCCACCTCCTGGCTCTTCTGGTCATAGTTGATGGCCAGCTCCTCCAGGGCCTGCAGCACCTCCTTCACCTCTGTCTTGGCACAGCTGCTCTCCACCTGCAGACGGCCTAGCTCTGCCTGCACCTTGTCCCCATCCCCACGAGAAGATGCCAGCAGCTAGAGAGGGAGCGAGTGATAACGATCACATAAACACAGCCTCACAAACATTATCATATGTATGAACGCAGTATACAGACACACAGGCAACACACAATATAAGTAATATTCACACACAGTACAAATACAGTACACAACCACACACCGTACACACACACAACGACACACAAGGCACACACAGATGGCCTAGATTTAGAACAGGCTCAGAGTCATCCCTGCTGCTATGACAACTGATCTGTTGAATAGAGATTTGCCGGCTAACTGAAAGGGTAGGAAATGGCTTATACAGTCAAATGTATCAGATTATCACATATATTTGGGTATGATATGAAGAGGATTCCAGGCTATTTGTTTGCTTGGTTATAATTCTACTACTTTCTGTATAGACCTAGTGCACGTGCACTGACATTGAATCCCCATTAGACGTCACCTCTACCACTATTCACCCTAGTGTCCATAACACAAAGAGCACTATATACTACCTATATTACCAACATGTTCAGATTCAGGATAATCAAGATTTGTATCACAATGCATTTGTGAAGAAGACCTTAGCGTGGCCGAGAGATACCTGGACAGAGATACAGAGAGAGGGGAGCAGAGATACAGACAGAGATACAGACAGAGAGGGGAGCAGAGATACAGACAGAGATACAGACAGAGAGGGGAACAGAGATACAGACAGAGAGGGGAGCGGAGATACAGACAGAGATACAGACAGAGAGGGAAGCAGAGATACAGACAGAGAGGGGAGCAGAGATACAGACAGAGAGGGGAGCAGAGATACAGACAGAGAGGGGAACAGAGATACAGACAGAGAGGGGAGCAGAGATACAGACAGAGAGGGGAGCAGAGATACAGACAGAGAGGGGAACAGAGATACAGACAGAGAGGGGAACAGAGATACAGACAGAGAGGGGAGCAGAGTAACAGACAGAGAGGGGAACAGAGATACAGACAGAGGGGAACAGAGATACAGACAGAGGGGAACAGAGATACAGACAGAGATGGGAACAGAGATACAGACAGAAAGGGGAACAGAGATACAGACAGGGAGGTGAACAGAGATACAGACAGAGAGGGAAACAGAGATACAGACAGAGATAAAGACAGAGAAGGAAACAGAGATACAGACAGAGATAAAGACAGAGAGGGGAACAGAGATACAGACAGAGAAGGGAACAGAGATACAGACAGAGAGGGGAACATAGTGTGTGTGTCTGAGAGAGTTCACCTCATCCTGATCCAGCATCTGCTCCTTCAGTTTCTCAACCAACTGGCACTGCAGGTTGATCTCATCATCCTGTGGAGACACGCACACACACTATGGTCACTCGGTCTACTGGTGGAAATGAATTGAGGACACTGTGCTGTTTGTTTTAAAGGATACTGGTCTACTTTGTTTTTTTTGTATACAGTGTGTGCATGTGTATATCTTCATACCCCCCAATGAGTGTGTGTGTATGTGTGTATGTTCGAACAGGCACTAACCTTGTCATCCAGCTGCTTGTAGAGCTTGCGGATCTCCTCCTCGTATTTCTGACGCTCCTCCTCGGAGATGCGCACCACGATGGAGGAGGTGTCATTGTCTAGGATCATCACAGGGCTCCGCTCCTCCACCGACTCCAGACGCACCACGTCAGCAGTGGTCCTTTCCGTCTCAGGAACGTTCTCCCCTGAAGGAGCATGAAGAGTGGAGAGGATGGAGAAAGGAGATGATGGGTCAGCAGCCTATGTCAGCTCTTATGAGAATGGACTTCCTACTCATCTGTCTAGAGAAGCTAAGACAAGCTTTTTCCTGGAACATAAGTGTGCTGACATGATGTGCCTTGTTCCCATCCTTAGGTAAACAGAGTTATAGGCGTATCAAGAACATGCAATGCAAGCATTTTGCAAGGCAAAGAATATTAAGACTGTAAATTAATCAACATTGTGAAAAGAAAACTGTAATTAACAAAAATCAAATGTAATTAACTAGGAATGTAATTATGACATAGAAAGGTTCACTCCAGTAAACTATTTTATCTCTCAGTAAGTCTAACCGTTCCTCCAGCGGTTGAGCTCAGCCTCCAGCCTCTGGATGGTCTCCTTCATGGTCTTGTTCTTCTCCTTCTCTTTCTCGTACTTCCTCTTCCACTGATCGGCCGTCAGCTCCAGGTTGACAGACGCTGTGTTCCTGATGGTCTTAGCACTGCGAAGGTAGAGCGAATGGGGGTTAATGCCATAATGATGCAGTCACAGATTGTATTCATTATAGTGGGGATAATTTAATACAGGTTTATACAGTATATACTGCATACTTATTCTGGAGCAATAGATTATGAATACGGCTTTAGGAAATACTGTATGCAAAATCCTGGCCGTTTTTGAGTAGAACTGTGAGCAGATTGTAAATCCTGCTAAATAAGTACATTTTCAATGTAGGGAGAAGACAGAGTGGGCTGAGTGTTTGTTACCGTTGTCCGAACATCAGGGTGGATTTGGTTTCGGCATCGTTGTAGCTGGAGGGGGAGCAGCAGATGAACATGGTGGTCCTACAGTTTCCCCCCAGAGAGTCCTGCAGAATACGGGTCATCTTGCTGTCACGGTACGGCACGTGAGTTTTCTGCCAAATAAAACAGAGGAATAAGAGGTCAAGTGAGTAAGAGACAGGGAAATAGGAGTACAAATGCAGCATTCAATTAACCTTGCTGGCAGAGTAAGGCCAGGAGAAGGTTGGCATTGGTGTGTGTGGTGACTGGTGAGTTGGCATTGACTAGGCTTCAGATGGGTTGGCACTGAGAGTTGTGAACTTTCATTAGCAGGTCCAAGGGTTGGGTTGGCATGGTGGCTTGAAGATGAATGTGCAGTAAGTTGATACGGATGGATGTGTGGAGGTGCTGGAGGTGCTGGGATGAATGATAAGTAAGGTGGACGGCTGTGTACTGGACTCACCGTCCCTTCAGCCAGAGCAGATATCACGTTGCCCAGAGCGGACAGAGACTTATTGATGTTTTTGGCCTCATCAAGGACGGCGCCCGCAGCACCGGTTTTGCTGACCTGAGAGAGACAGAGAGAGACAGAGAGCAAGAGAGAGAGAAACAGAGAGAGGGAGAGGAAGAGAGAGAGATGAAGAAACTGAATTACTGACAGTGACTTAATGACCCATGGAAAGGTCACTCAAATCTGCCAGTGTCCTTGTGGACATAGCTCCATACATCATCTCTTGGTTCTGAGAAATGCTGCTGCCGATGCTGCTACAATGGAGTATGCAGAGGAGGAATGGCTTTAGCGGTCCATAGTCTCTCTCACCTTATCCCAGCCAGGTAAACCAGACAGGCAGACAGACAGTTCTTACCTTCTCACTACCAGCTAAGTCCACCAGATAGAGTTTCCCACACAGCTTCTGCTCCGTCTCCGTATGCTCCTGCTTGATGTTGATCAGGAAGATGCTGTGACTGCGAGAGCTGTGCTCATTCATGTCTATGAGGAGAGAGAACAACATGGAGTCGAATGAGCATCTTTGTAAAAAATAAGGCTACAGTGTATTAAGGGATTTACGTGTGTTTTGTTTATTTTGATGGGCAGAATCAATGCTTTTCTGGATCAATAATGCAAGTTTTTCACTGATATACAATGCAAATGAGAGTACGCAATGTACTCTATAAAAACCATTTCAGGATAGGACCAATATCGGAGTCATTCTCCTGATGGTACCTACAGTGCCCAGAATAAAGGCTCATGTTATTTAGCTGCTCCTATCTTATAGCACCAACTCATTATCAGCAGACCTGAGCCCATTACAGTGTTATGACTATGCTACAGTGAGTCAGCATTACATTAGCCAGCAGACACCCAGTTGGACCCTTGTAATTGAGAAGGTCCTCCATATACATAGAGATACTGCTTGTAAGTAGAATACAAGTGGGAAGAAGTGATGTTATATAAGCCATAACGAGTCACATGGCTGAACTGTCACCATACACTTCACTAACCATGCAACTCTCCTGCTAGCAGAAAAACATGGCACTGGAATCTCTGCTTAGATGGATAGTGGTGGAATGAAACATTCTGAAGGCTTACTGGTCACGGCAACATGGCGGTTGTTTTTCCCCTCGTCAATGACATCCATGACCTCATCAGGGCTGGACACAAAGCGCTCAGTGCAACCCTACATCACAGGGATTGGGGAAGGGGGGAGACCGGGATGATAGAGGAGTGAGATAATAAAGGGTTAATAATGAATATGCATGCTCCTTTTTTATTGGAAAATCTAATGCATAGTTATAAACAGATGTTGGGGTAGTTAGTTATGGTTGGACTAGGTAAACCCACCTTTACATATGGGATCTTGTTCTTATCCTCATGAACAGCCAGGTTAGTCTTGGTCACTAAAAGAGAAATAAATAACCTTTAGAGCAGACAGTCTTTGAAGAAGATGTGGCTCAGTAATGGCATTGGATGTGGACTTGGTATATAACATTTAGGTAAACTGTGTACAAACCATCCAGAAGATCACGAATTTTGTCCATATAGACTTCAAAATATGAAACCTTAGTAGAGGAAAGAGAAAAGATAAGATAATCACAGTCAAAAGTTAAACATGCTGTGGCTTCATGTAAGATCAATACTTATTGCCACTGAGTCATTGTGGTATCATCCTAAATTTGGATGAGGAGACGGAGATGAATCCAAACCTTGATGTGGAACTCCAGGTTCTCATCCATGCCAAAGATATGGTTGAAGATGTCCTCTGCAATCCTGGGGATGATGCCCATCTGATTGGGGTCATGCAGTTTTCCCTATAAAGACATACTGTGCAGTCAGTCTCTGGTGTTTTTCTAAAACTATTTACCAGGGGGGGTACAAATGCCCCCAAAGCAACATCCGGGATATTACATTTTGATTTAAACCAAACTGAATCCATATTTATGCGGATTTATGGATTTATTTCATAATGTGAGATCATCACTTTTTCAGAAGATAAATAGTATTTTAAATTACTGGATTATGTATATTTGTTTTTTTCATCATTGCAATGACTCCCACTTTACCTCCATGGTGTGAGTCTTGCCAGAGGCAGTCTGTCCATATGCGAAAATAGTGCCATTGTATCCACCCAGCACATCTATATAAACAGAGGGAAACCAAGATAATTTGAGGAAATTATACAAATGAAAGAATTTCTTCAGGCCTTCAAGTCTGAAATTAAGAAAGACACCAACTACCTTTAATATGAACACAGTTATGGGAAACAACGGCAGCAAGTAATACTGTGTGATGTCACCGACTGGTTTAATCAATTGATGAGTCAGAACCCCATGTCGACTTCTCTTTTATCTCTCTAATACACCTCCATAGACTGCATGTGGATGTTGGTCTGCCATTGTTGACAGTATCTGGTCCTTACCCTTGACAATTTGCTTAGCACAGGCATTGTAGACCTGCTCCTGAGTGGTGTTGGTGGGAAAAACCCGGTCGAACACATAGGACCGCCCCTGGGAGACACAAAGACATTAGGTAATTTTGTAAAACAAAAATGGTAGCTGTAACTACACAGACCAAGATGAAGCAAGATATAGCCTAGACATAATGAGGGACATTTTCTTGTCTCCAATTGTCTTTCCAATTAGCATTTTTATTTCATGTATACTGTATATGCCAAACAAACAAACAATGGAAATGCAATCAAGTTTGTTCTTGGTTCCTTATTTATGGGTGTCAGGGTAGCCTAGTGGTTAGAGCATTGGACTAGTAACTGAAAGGTTGCAAGTTCAAATCCCCGAGCTGACAAGATACAAATCTGTTGTTCTGCCCCTGAACAGGCAGTTAACCCACTGTTCCTAGGCTGTCATTGAAAATAAGAATTTGTTCTTAACTGATTTGCCTAGTAAAAATCTAAATAGATGATATATGTTTGTCAATCACTGAATCAATTAAAGGGACAGTTTCCAAAATGTCCTAGGATAGAGCTTGGAGGGCATACTGTTTAATCTGCTCAGTGCCTACCAAAAAGGTTAAGAACCATTTCACAATGATGTGATCTTGAATGCAACCCTGCTTGTCTCTTTGCCACATGCTAGTCATGTAAGCCTTTGGGAAATGATATCATTGACTGAAGCAGATGACACATAGCCAAGAGCTTGACTCAGACTGAATTTTAACACGGCAGGTCTTGGAAATCATTCAGAATTCAAAGAGGATCATTAAAACTTGCATTGTAGGCCTATAATATATTGAATGTCAATCCTTTTAGAAAAACTTAAGAGTATCTGATCACTAGCACTACAGACGCATCCCCATGACAAAATCATTGTCCACAGAGAGGCAGTCAGTCCGGCACAGAGGAGAGTGGATCAGTTCTAAACAGTAGAATGATATTGATCCTCTCCTCCATATGCAATAAGAGAACAGGTTCTTGGCCCATCGTTAAGAATTATGACTGAAGAGGTCAGTCTAAGGTTTCCATGAACATCCTTAGTTAAGCTCTAAATGAATCCACTCTCTCATTCCACTCTGTCCTGGCCCTGATCGACCCATAAAGACTATTAGGCCTGTCTGAAGAGGGACTGATTAAGCGACACTGTGTTGTATGTACTGGCATTGATCAGCCTACAGTATCTACATTCCCTGTACCATACATCTAATGTACCATTGCCATTACCTACTAACCAAATCATTACAACACGAATAACAGCAGTCTGAATGTTTAATCCTGAACATCTCCCCGATAATCAAAGCAATATTATAGGCAGGCTAGGTAGATCATCCAAATAGGCCTGTAGTATCTTTAGCCCGTTTTCATGCATGCTATTCATAGCCTAAGCAAGGAAAAGGTTAATGTAAGTTGGTTTCGAATATGGGGGCCGATGTAATTGCATAAAATAAAACGTGACCAGTAAATAGGCCTACACTGAGCCGAGTGCACTGAATGGTCAACTGATGTCTTACTGAACAGAATCACATTTGCCTTTACAGGCTAGGCTACGCATTAACGATGATTGTAAATAATCAGGTAGGGCCTCATTTCAATCACAAATCATTATTATTGGCAGTCCAAACGAAAACAGAACAGGTTAATTATTTATTAATGAGCATATGAGAAACAAAGCGCCTTACCCCAACGTTTACACTGTCATCTCCTTGAAATTTAGGGATAAATTGATCCCCACGCAGAATCTCCGATTGATTCAGCGGCCGAAAGCGACACAAAACTTTGATATTACATTCTGAGGTTACATCGGCCATTGCGCAAATTCAATGGATGGGGTTGGAATAAACTAATCGAGAATCAGATTAAAGCAATTTGCAACCCGTCGATCGTAAAATAATGAATGAACGATCTGCTAAGATGCAACAAGAAACGTCCTTATACTTATGTATTAAAAGTAGAACAATATTTCAACTCAGAGGTTAAACTTGACAGTTGACAACAGATAAACTACAATTTAGAGACCAAAAATGATGCTTCGAGCATGTCGCAGCAAAAATAGGCCATTCATATAAATTCTAATTAAAATCGCAATGGGTTACATCATTGTAAGAATATATAGATTTTTTGCCGAATTCCTACTCTGGCTAAATCTTGAAAGATGGACGTAGTCACGGATGTTTTTCTCAGATGTGTCGTTGTCAAGATAGATGACGGCACAGACGGTGGGGCTGGTTGAAGGTGAGACTGCTTTACTGTGTGGCGCGTAGGGCGGGGTCTGTCTCTTCCCTTTAAAGTGGTACCCGCCTCAGCATCCAGACACCGGATGTAGCCTATCAGCAGCATCACCACGTAATTTACGTACGCCTATGGTCTTATGGAATCAACTGCTTGATTCAACTATATATACATGAAAGGTTTCATATTTCATATGCAATGAAGACTTAAGTATTATGTTGCTTTTTCAATTGTGAACGTTTTGTCTCTTTCTTCTCTCCGCTAGGAAGGCATTCTTCCCGGAATGTAAAGCTAACCACATTCACGATGGGAAGGAATTACATTAATTGATCAAAAGCTGAGTTTGGGCTCGTGGCCCTTTCTACTGATGTAACAAGTATCATTTAGCAAATAAGAGGGTGGTTACTGGCTAGACACAATTCAGTAGATTTAAGCTGCCAACATCAAACAAGGAGGCACATTTTCTGTAAATAGTTTAATATTAAATAAAAAAGACTCCCATATAAAAAGCAAGCTACAGTCAACAATTTAATATTCTTATAACATAAGTATTGAAAGCAAGGGTAGAATGAGAAAATACTTAATTACAATTCCTCGAACATTCACAATTCATCGTCTCTTAACAATATAAAATAAAAACACATTAACTGTACATATTTACAAATCTCCAAGTGTAGAAATTGCATAATCTGCTTCTTTTCATTTTATTTAAATAAGATATGCCAGCATTACTGGGCTGTAATAGTGTATAGCACAGCGATCTGTAGGACAATGAGAGAAAGTACAACTACATCCCACCCAAAAATACACTGAGCTAAAAACCCACACATTTCTCACACTTTTTCATCAGCCATTCCCCTGTGATAGGACCTATTTGAAATGTGCATCGTTTACTAAACATCCAACAGAGAACATACAGAGGGGTGTATCACAAAGCATGACCACCAGATAGAGAAAGTTCTATAAGAAAGCTTATCTTGAATGTTGGAAGTGGAGTCTTGGCAATTTCACATCTACAGTTGAAGTCGGAAGTTTACATACACCTTAGCCAAATACATTTAAACTCCGTTTTTAAACTCAATTCCTGACATTTAATCCTAGTAAAAATTCCCTGTCTTAGGTCAGTTAGGATCACCATTTTATTTTAAGAATGTGAAATGTCAGAATAATAGTAGAGAGAATGATTTATTTAAGCTTTTATTTCTTTCATCACATTCCCAGTGGGTCAGAAGTTTACATACACAATTCGTATTTGGTAGCATTGCCTTTAAATTGTTTAACTTGGGTCAAACGTTTTGGGTAGCCTTCCACGATAAGTTGGGTGAATTTTGGCCCATTCCTCCTGACAGAGCTGGTGTAACTGAGTCAGGGTTGTAGGCCTCCTTGCTCGCACACGCTTTTTCAGTTCTATAGGATTGAGGTCAGGGCTTTGTGATGGCCACTTCAATACCTTGACTTTGTTGTCCTTAAGCCATTTTGCCACAACTTTGGAAGTATGCTTGGGGTCATTGTCCATTTGGAAGACCCATTTGCGACCAAACTTTAATTTCCTGACTGATCGTCTTGGGATGTTGCTTCAATATATCCACATAATTTTCCTTCCTCATGATGCCATCTATTTTGTGAAGTGCACCAGTCCCCGCAGCAGCAAAGCACCCCCACAACATGATGCTGCCAACACCGTGCTTCACGGTTGGGATGGTGATATTCAGCTTGCAAGCCTCCCCCTTTTTCCTCCAAACATAAAATGGTCATTATGGCCAAACAGTTCTATTTTTGTTTCATCAGACCAGAGGACATTTCTCCAAAAGTACAATCTTTGTCCCCATGTGCAGTTGCAAACTGTAGTCTGGCTTTTTTAATGGGGGTTTTGGAGCAGTGTCTTCTTCCTTGCTGAGCGGCCTTTCAGGTTGTCGATATAGAACTTTTTTACTGTGGATATAGATACTTTTGTACCGGTTTCCTCCAGCATCTTCACAAGGTCCTTTGCTCTTGTTCTGGGATTGATTTGCACTTTTCACACCAAAGTATGTTCATCTCTAGGATACAGAACGCGTCTCCTTCCTGAGCGGTATGACGGCTGCGTGGTCCCATGGTGTTTATACTTGCGTACTATTGTTTGTACAGATGAACGTGGTACCTTCAGGCATTTGGAAATTGCTCCCAAGGATGAACCAGACTTGTGGAGGTTTACAATCTTGGCTGATTTATTTTGATTTTCCCATGATGTCAAGCAAAGAGGCACTGAGTTTGAAGGTAGGCCTTGAAATACAGATACACCTCCAATTGACTCAAATGATGTCATTTAGCCTATCAGAAGCTTCTAAAGCCATGACATTCTCTGGAATTTTCCAAGCTGTTTAAAGGCACAGTCAACTTAGTGTATGTAAACTTCAGACCCACTGGAATTGTGATACAGTGAATTATAAGTGAAATAATCTGTCTGTAAACAATTGTTGGAAAAATTACTTGTGTCATGCACAAAGTAGATGTCCGAACCGACTTGCCAACACTATAGTTTGTTAACAAGAAATTTGTGGAATGGTTGAAAAAACGAGTTTTAATGACTCCAGCCTAAGTGTATGTAAACTTCCGACTTCAGCTGTTACTTTAACGACTTGAAAATGTGACTCCAGATTATTTAGGCAGTACAATTAGCTGGCCATCTCATCTGCTTAGTGATCCCCCCCTCCCCCCAGGTAATCTGATTCTAGATCTGTGGTCAGGGGCAACTTCTACCTTGAGCATCTTGAACACCCAAATGTACACAAACCACACGCACACAGACATCATACAATCTCAAACAGAGGGCAAATGTAGGTCTTTCAAGTAGATACTCTTATCCTGACTCACAGTAAACACACTGAGAAACAGTGCAGTTTGTTGTAGACATAATTCTAACACTTACATCATAACGGATCTCAATCAATCACAACGTCAAGCAACCACACAGACTTCAGAGAGGACCTAAGTGAAAGCATCCACATAACTATTTTTCATTTTTTCATCTAGATCACTCCCATTCAAAAGGTAAGAGGTTGGCATGACAATATATTAGTGCAGTTGAAAAACAGAGTGGGGGAGCTTGGACAATATAAAGCAGTGATAGGGGGTGGGGTTGGGGTGAACCTGCTCCTGTCACTGTCTCTGGGACCTGGCTCCCCGCCGCCTCCTGCCCCGGACCGACCTCTCAGGCTTCAGCAGCACCACCTACAACACAAACACACATCACATCATCATTAGCAGTCTGGACGGCAGACACTAAGGGACAAACTGCACTGCTGTTAGAAACTGAGATGACGCAACACGCACTGATATAATAAGTCCAATGAAGTTAAGGGCTGTGGGGTGGTCTAGTGTTTTACCCTGGGTTTAGGTTCCTCTAGGGCTGGAGAATCCAGTTCTCTGAAGTCCTCTAGCACATTCTGTAGCCTGAAAAAAAAACACATTTAATTGTTCTAAGGAAAAGTGGCAGTGTTATAAGTGCCATCGAGAAGATAGGCAGAATAGTAAATCGGTGCTCATCGTTATCAAAGATTCAAGTACAGAATCAAAATGAGCTCACGTTTGTTTCCTTTTCCTGCCTCTTCTGGCTCCCCCCATTTGTGCAGTTTGGTTCTGAAAGGGGAAAAGGGCACTGAAATCAATAAGGCACAAATTACATCTCAATCTTTCACTGCTTGTAATGCAATATTATGGCTAAATGGCATTTTTAGCCATGCAGTGGTAAAACATTTTTTACATACTTGGGGCTTGGTGGATGGTTTTAGGGATCCTTTATGACTGTGTTTAAATCAGGACAACAAACTAAAGGAAACAGCAGCCAGACTCACCCTGCCCTGCTCCGTGTGCTGCAGACCCCCAGTCTCCTCCTTGGGGCGGCTGCCCCCGTCTCTGGGACTCTGGTACCCCCCTGCCTGGGGTCTGTCCCCCTGCCGATCTGACACAGCCTGGCTGTACGAGTCCGTCTTGGCTTCCTCCAGGTAGATGGGAAGCAGAGGAGGGTTAATGTGACCCTCTGGGAACTCCAACTTGTTCTGCAGGGGCGTGTTGGAGCCATCGTCGCTGGGTTTGGGGGTGCCCTGAGCCGGGGAGTGGGCCGCCTCCATATTGAGCCGGGACAGGTCCGGGTTCCTCAGGGTGCAGGCCTGCCGAGGGCTCAGGGAGAGGGGGGCACTGGCCTGAGGAAGGGGAGCGGAGGAGGAACTACGCTCCCCAGGGTAGGAGGGCGGTAAGGCACCGAAGGCATTCGCCCCAGACTGAACTGCTTCCTGCTCTTTAGCACTGACCTGGAGGAAGGAGGTGTAGATAGTGTCCATGAAGGAAGCGTAGGGGTCCAGGACGCTCACCTCGGAGCCCTCTCCACGCTGGGACACGGGGGCCAGGGCAGGACAGGGGCTGGGCGCAGCCTCTGGGGTAAGCTGATTGTCTGGAATATCCTCCTGAGGGGCGGAGCTGTCTGTTTCCTGTAAGGAGATTGGCTTTTCTCCCTCTGAGGTTGGTGCCATGTTGAGCTGAAGAAGGACCGGAAAAATCATAGGACAAGGCTTGTGTCAGGAGTGGAAAACAGTGGCCTGTGTGGTCCAGTGGTTACAGCCGTTGATCCCGGCACACATGTATGACAGAAGCGGCATGGGTTCGAATCCGTCCCACTGGCATTTTACTCCCCCTCCCTCCTTCGACCTTTCCAACACTTTACATCTCTTCAATAAATAAATAAATCTACAAAAGGAGTGGGACTGTGCCACTGTTAAAATAAATAAATAAGTGGAACACAACAAGTACCTGGATGTTGTTGAGGAGGTTGATGGCCCCATCAGGGCCCTGGAGCAGAGGCATGCCCAAGGCAGAGGCCTGTACAGGGGGCAGGAAGAGCGGGCCTGCACCTAGCCCCAGAAGACTGTGGAGGCTGGTCAGAGCAGACAGGTCTCCTACAAATACACATGGTTCATCATTAAAACAGTTTGTGAATGGGATAAGGTGACATTCTAAGCAATATGTGGGTAATGTACAAGATATAGCTTTGTTGTAGCTGTTCCCCAAGTTTGTAAATAATTCACTATTCATAAAGTGAAATGTAATAGAAATGTGTCCAGACCCTTTATCCAGAGACAAACCGTCCAACAGGGCTGGGATGTGCTGCCGGAAGGGGAGGTCCAGGCTCAGCTGGCCAAGCCCAGACAGGGGCAACTATGATTCCGCATTTGTAATTGACAACAAAACCTTGATATTTATAGCAGTGTAAATGAATGTTGCTGTGACTAACCTAGAACCCCTGGGCTGAGGAGAGTAGGCAGTAACTGGTGGAGAACAGGGTTGTCCTTTCCCTGGACAGACAGGGGGATGAGGGTGTCCATCCCCCCATCAGGGCCTGAAGCTGAGACCTGGATGGAGACCGGATCAAAACATCAAACTGACATCTCTAATAGAGATACAGTGTTAACTATTTGACAAGGGAAAATTACAGGGTAGAGGACCAGGCTAAGGGAGAGAACCTACCTGAGGTGGGGGTTGTTGGGGTTGCTGTGTTAGGGGGAGATGAGGGGCAGGCGGGAGGCCAGTAGAGCCCAGGGCAGCAGTTAGCAGATCAGGGCTGAGGGAGAGGAAGGCCGGGGGAGGCAGGGGGCGGAGAGCAGGAGCGACTGCAGGGCCTGGAGGGGCCCATCGGCTGGGGGAAACAGGCCCTGGAGGGCCTCAAGGAGCCCAGGGCCGGGGAGGGACAACGGGTCCAGGAGTCCAGAACCTTTATCCAGAGACAAACCGTCCAACAGGGCTGGGATGTGCTGCCGGAAGGGGAGGTCCAGGCTCAGCTGGCCAAGCCCAGACAGGGGCAACATCGCAGTCTGCTGCTGGCCTAGTAGCAGGGAGGCCATGAGGAGAGCCTGGAGGCCCAGTTTCTCCCCCATCCCCAGATCACACTCCTGGCCTGGGGTAGGGGCAGCAGAGGGGGGTAGCAGTGGGTTCAACAGACCCAGCAGATTCAGAGGCAGCTCTCCCTGACCTCCCATTAGACAGGGGAATAAGCTAAATGGAAAGTTGTGGTTCAAATGGGCAGTCTGGTGTTGTTTCTGCTGTTGCTCTTGGTGATGTTCATGCTGTAAAAGTAGTTGTTGTTGATGTTCTGATTGTTGTAGTGGTTGTTGATCGGGCAGTTGATGGTGTTGCTGAGGTGTGTTGGAGATGGGGAGGTGACCCTGCTGACCGCCAATCCACAGGCCCAGGGGCAGAGAGCCCAGGATGGTGGGGTCCAGGAGGGAGGGCAGGCCAGCCGTGGCAGACAGAAGCTGGAGAAGCTGCTCTTGGCTCATGAAGGGGAAGGCTTCAGCCAGGGGTAAGGAGCCAGTGGAGTCCCCCAGGGCCTGGGGGTTGCAGGGGCTGCAGCCTCCTGGGGGTTTGGTCACTGTGGAGCCCTGATGATCAACACTCTGAGGCTCTTGCACCCCTAGAGAGGATTGGAGAGAACCAGGATTAACGGCATGAGGAAGGTTCTTTATCAAAACAGACAGTACTCAACAACTATTAACACGTCTAATGAAAAATCTGTATTTTCCTAGGGCTGCAGGTAGCCTAGCGGTTAGAATGTTGGGCCAGTAACTGAAAGGTCGCTGGTTTGAATACCCGAGACAACAATGTGAAAAATCTGTTGATGTGCCCTTAAGCAAGGTACTTCACCCTAATTTTCTCCAGTGGAGCCGTACTACTATGGCTGACCCTGTAAAACAACACATTTCACTGCACCTATCCGGTGTGTAACAATACAACATCTTTTATTCCATGATTTCACCTAGTTAAGAGACATTTTAAAGGCTCATCCTTACCTGCAGTGTTGTTGCCGGTGGTTCTGTCCAGGCCCCCTTCCCCCAGAGGTGTGGTGGAAGAGGCTGCCAGCAGTGCCAGCATGTGGTTACTGAGATCCAGGGGTCTGGGGGAGGTGGTGCTGCTGTAGCTGGTGACATTGCTGCTATGGTTGGAGGTGGAGGCGCTGTTGAGACCAGGGCCTAGAGTTGACATACCCTCCATCTCCATTGATTCACTGACTTCAGGATAGGCCTGGACAATGGGTGACTGGATGGTGGTGGCATCTATAGGTTGGTTTTGGGCCTGCCACAGCCTATCAGGGGTGTGTGGGGTGGGCGAGGGGCTACTGCGATATTGTGCTGACTGAGCGTTGGACAGGGCCATGGAGGGAGACCATCTCTGTTTGGGACTGGTCCTCGTGAGTGGTCTTGACGGAGACTGTGCATTACCTCGCCTGGACTTTGACGGAGAAGGAGAGAGGGGCTGTGACGGGCCTTGCGTGGTACTGTGATGAGTGGGGGACTGCATGGGGAATGGTCTGATGTTTAAATGGGAGGGAGAGGCAGACTGCCTGGGGCTCTGCCTCATGCCTCCTGTACAGTGTCCAGAGCCGGGCTGGGCTCCAGTGGCTTGAGCGTTCTGCACACTGAGCAGGTGAAGCAGAGCGGAGAGAGGCTGTGTCGGGGGATCCGGTTGACCTGCCATGATTGTTGTGAAATCCAGGGCGCTGTCAGGTTGCTTCTGGGGCCCTGCGAGTGTGCCAGAGTGCCGGACTGAGAGCCTTAGGGCCTGGAGGTGGTTCTCTAACATGGCGGGGTAGGGCGAGGCTGAGGTAGAGGAGGGTTGAGAGTGCGAGGAGAGGTTGAGCACGTCGCCGGTGGTTCTGGGATCGCTAATCTGGGACTCCTTCAGCATGCTGAGCACTGTGGGCGAACGCCGCTGCCGCTTCCTGTGGGACGTCCGGTCCGTACGGGAGAGGTGAAGGGGACTGGAGGCTAGGGGCTGGGAGAGGGGAAGCAGGGGGGAGGCTGCAGGCAGGGGCCTAGCGATTGAGGGAAGGCTGTTGTGTAAAGTGCTGTTTGTTACCTTCAACTGCTGAGACTCCCTCGAGACCTCCAAAGAGAGGGCTGAGCTGAGGATGCTGCGCGAATTGGAGCTCTGGTTGTGAGTCATCTGGCTGGCCAGCTGGGCCTTGGCTGCTGCCGAGAGGAGGCTACTGGCAGGAAAAGAAGCTGGGTGGGGTTGCTTCTGGTGGTTCAAGAACTGTCCAAGAGGCAAACCAGAAGGACCAGCACTGATCTCCATGCCTGAGGCAGAAGCAGGTGCTTTTGTGGGCTTCCCAACCTTTTCAAGAGCTAGAGAGAGGATATGAGGATTGTTTTGGTTGCTCAGTGAGTTTGGGTGAAGGATGTGATTATTAGTGCTACTGTTGCCTGAGTTCTTAAACTGCTCTAAGATGTCCTCAAGCTTGTATTTTGAGAAATGGAGGATAGAGGACCCCCCTGGTATAGGAGAGTGTGAGGAGGAAGAGGATATCCTTCTGGGGGGGTAGCCACCAAGCGCCACCCCTCCCACCCCCTGCTCAGAGTGAGCGGAAGAGGCGGAGGGGTGGCGTGAGCGCTGGCGGGGAGAGGGGCAGTTCATACTCACAGAGGGAGAGAGGGAACATGAGGGGGACAGGGGAGACCCAACGATGATACCATGTTGATGACTCTGCCCTCCCCTCCCCAGTGTCCCAGGGGAGGAGGGAGGAGGGGGAGAGAGGGGCCCCATATGAGGAGATCTGAGGGCTTCAGGAGTCTGTGGTGCCCTCTGACCCTGACTGAAGTTCTGAGGCGTTGGTGTGCGTGGGGACCTCTGAGGTGCCCCATAGCTGGAGAATGGAGAGGTGTTGGGGGGGGGATTGAGAGGTGGCAGTCTCCTCAAAATATCAGGCGTGTGATAAGAGTTAGTGCTGTTGTGTGAGAGGGGTGAGGAACCATTGTAAGAATACATAAGTTGGGGAGAATTTTTAGGACTGCCACAAGAGTTGGGGTGGAGGTTATTGTTGGGCCTGGACTGGACTAGATGGTGTTTGGAGGTGTAAGTGCCACGTTCTTTTTCATCCCTGTCCACTCTCATCCTCTTAGGATCTCTGTTCTCCATAATGCCACTGGTGACCTCTGCAACAACAAACAAATCTACATTTGAGCTGGCACAATAATTGTATAATAATGTAACCAACAATTATTGACAATAACCACAAACTCACGTTTTTTTTTCTCATAATTCTTAATACATTAGTAGGGGGTGAGATTCAACTTCCTTTTCAAGTAGATATAGGTTTACCCAATAGCAGTTTTTAATAATTTTTACATTAAGTGGGTAAAGTTGGTAGCCTAATCATTTTACGAGAAAAACGACATGGTCGGGAGTAGAAGCTTCCTTTCCAAAACCATTCGTTTTTGAGACAGATGTCACCAAAGCTGTGTTGTATTCATTAGGTATGTCATAGCTCATTTTCAAAGATGCAGTATTATAATATATTACAATCTCAAAACATTTTTCACAAAAAAATGGCAATTAAAACAATAACCATGGCAATTAATTGTTACCCAAAATCCCATAATCATCACAGCCCTAACAAACATGATTAATGAGCAATATTTGAATAGCACAATGTAAATAAAATTGGTAACTAACCATCAATAGCTGTTTAATGATCCTGAAAGTACTTAATTTTCTGTTACATTAGATCTATTCTTTTTTTTGGCGCTGACATAGTGCCTTCATTAAGTATTCACACCCCTTGACATTTTCCACATTTTGTTGTGTTAACAGCCCAAATTTAAAACGGATTAATTATGTTTTTCAAAATTGTTCAATAAGTCAAAAAGTATTCAACCCCTTTATGACAAACATAAATAAGTTCAGGAGTAAACATTTGCTTAACAAGTCACATAATAAATTGCATGGACTCGGTGCAATAATAGAGTTTAACATGATTTTTGAATGACTACCTAATCTCTGTACCCCACACATACATATAATTGTAAGGTCCCTCAGTCGAGTAGTGAACTTCAAATACAGATTCAACCACTTCCACTAATAACTTCCAAAGGGCACCTATTGGTAAATGGGTAAAAATACAAATAAAGCAGACATTGAATATCCCTTTGAGCATGGTGGTTATTATTTACACTTTGGATGCTGTATCAATACACCCAGTCACTACAAAGATACAGGCATCCTTCCTAACTCAGTTGCCGGGGAGGAAGGAAACTGCTCAGGGATTTCACCATGAGGCCAATGGTGACTTTAAAGCAGTTAGAGTTTAATGGCTGTGATATGAAAAAATTAGGATGGATCAACAACATTGTAGCTGCTCCACAATACTAACCTAATTGACAAGAGTGAAAAGAAGGGAGCCTGTACAGAATACAAATATTCCAAAACATGCATCCTGCCTGTTTGGCCCTGTCCGGGGGTTTCATCGGACGGGGCCACAGTGTCTCCCGACCCCTCCTGTCTCAGCCCCCAGTATTTATGCTGCAGTAGTTTGTGTGTTGGGGGGGGCTAGGGTCCGTCTGTTATATCTGGAGTATTTCTTCTCTTATCTGGTGTCCTGTGCGAATTTAAGTATTCTCTCTCTCTCTCTCTCTCTCTCTCTCTCTCTCTCTCAGGACCTGAGCATTAGGACCATTCCTCAAGGCCTACCTGGATGTCCCGAGTCCACCTGGCCGTGCTGCTTCTCCAGTTTCAACTGTTCTGCCTGTTTTATGAACATTTTAAAATCTTGTCCATGTTCTGTTATAATCTGCACCCGGCACAACCAGAAGAGGACTGGCCACCCCTCACAGCCTGGTTCCTCTCTAGGTTTCTTCCTAGGTTTTGGCCTTCTAGGGAGTTTTTCCTAGCCACCGTGCTTTTACACCTGCATTGCTTGCTGTTTGGGGTTTTAGGCTGGGTTTCTGTACAGCACTCTGTGACATCAGCTGATGTAAGGGGGGGCTTTATAAATAAATTTGATTTGATGCATCCTGTTTACAATAAAAAGAAACAGAATAGAGCTAAGCACAGGTCAAATCCTAGAGGAAAACCTGGTTCAGTCAGCTTTCCAACAGACACTGGGAGACAAATTTACCTTTCAGCACGACAATAACTTAAAACACAAGGCCAAGTATACACTGGAGTTGCTTACCAAGACGACATTGAATGTTCCTGAGTGGCCTAGTTACAAATGACTTACAATCGGCTTGAAAATCTATGGCAAGACTTGAAAATGGCTGTCAACAACCATCTTGACAGAGGTAAGGAATAAAAAATAAATGTGCAAATGTTGTACAATCCAGGTGTGCAAATCTCAGAGACTTACAGAGCAAGCGACTACAGGTGTAATCGCAGCCAAATGTGATTCTAACATGACTCAGGGAGTTGAATACTTATCTAATCAAGATAGTGTTTTATTGTTATTTTTAGATTTTTTTCCCACCCAAACGTTAGAATTTTTCTTCCACTTTGACCGAGTATTTTGTGTAGATCGTTGACAAAAATGGCAATTAAATCCATTTTAATCCCATTTTGTAACAAAATTTGGAAAAAGTCAAGGGGTATGAATACTTTCTGAAGACACTGTATTTACCTGTGTGACGGGCAACATAGGGCAGTTGTGAAGCCTGCATACTGCGACAGAGCGCTGCCATGGCAACCACTTTCCTCCGATGGTTACAGAGCTTTGTCATGTCCTGCTCTGCCTTCCCCACCGGCTGGCTGTGCTGTTGAATTTTGACCCCTAGGCTAAAGTTAAACACCTGCAGAGGCAAAGGAACATACATTCAGCAAACCCCAGTCAAAACCGGTTGCGAGATGATAAAAGTGAGATGTAGAGGGAGTCACCTTGTGGATGACCAGCGGACACTCCAGGCCACACTTGCATGTGCCATCGGTCAGCAGATATGACTTAACCTCCTCCAGTGAAGACAGGAATGCGCCACTTGGACTGTAGGAATGGACAGGGATGCAGGAGATGAGTGATTAAATAAAAGGGAAGGGGAAATCAAATATATTTTACAATTCCCTGCTCCAGACCAGCTTTTGGGAAATGAAAACATTATAATGGCTCGTATATGCTCATAACACAAGTATAAAAAGTATTATACCCGCCTGTGTTACTGAACTTGCTTACCTGACATACACCACAAGCCCGTCCTTCGCTCTCCTCTGCCAGCCAATGGGGACTTGTATTGCCACAGTGTGAACTCCATCCTTGTCTCCACTGCCACTCTCACTGCCTCCCATCATTTTGTAAAAACTGCTTTGCAGCACCTTTGGGATAGAAGATGCGGGAACAAATGTAGAATGAATACATGCTTTGATGAACAACTATTGGGAGCCACAATTTCGGGAGCCATTCCCAAGGCTCCCGAAATTTTACCAGCATATCGAATGTGCCACCCGGGCTGGTAAAATCCTGGACCACTGTTATTCCAACTTCCGTGATGCATACAAGGCTATTCTCCGCCCTCCTTTCGGCAAGTCTGACCATGACTCCATTTTGTTGCTCCCAGCCTACAAACAGAAACTAAAACAGGAAACGCCCGTTCTCAGGTCTGTTCAACGCTGGTCCGACCAATCTGATTCCATGCTGCAAGATTGCTTCGAGCACGTGGACTGGGATATGTTCCGGATAGCATCTGACAACAACATTGATGTATACGCTGATTCGGTGAGCGAGTTTATTAGCAAATGCATTGGTGATGTTGTACCCATAGCAAATATCAAAACCTTCCCCAACCAGAAACCATGGATTGATGGCAGCATTCGCGCAAAACTGAAAGCGCGAACCACTGCTTTTAACCAGGTAAAGGCTACCGGAAACATGACTGAATACAAACAGTGCAGCTACTCCTCCGCAAGGCAATCAAACAAGCTAAGCGTCAATATAGAGACAAAGTAGAGTCACAATTCAATGGCTCCAGACACAAGAGGAATGTGGCAGGGTCTACAGTCAATCACGGACTACAAAAGAAAACCAGCCCGTCGCGGACCATGACGCCCTGCTCCCAGACAAACTAAACAACTTCTTTGCTCGCTTTGAGGACAATACAGTGCCACCGACACGGCCCGCTACCAAAACCTGCGGGCTCACCTTCACCGCAGCCAATGTGAGAAAAACATTTAAATGTGTTAACCCTCGCAAGGCTGCCGGCCCAGATGGCATCCCTGGCCGTGTCCTCAGAGCATGCGCAGACCAGCTGGCTGGTGTGTTTACGGACATATTCAATCAGTCCCTATCCCAGTCTGCTGTTCCCACATGCTTCAAGAGGGCCACCATTGTTCCTGTTCCCAAGAAAGCTAAGGTGACTGAGCTAAATGACTATCGCCCGTAGCACTCACTTCCGTCATCATGAAGTGCTTTGAGAGATTAGTCAAGGATCATATCACCTCCATCCTGCCAGACACCCTGGACCCACTCCAATTTGCTTACCGTCCCAATAGGTCCACAGACGACGCAATCGCAATCACACTGCATACTGCCCTAACCCATCTGGACAAGAGGAATACTTATGTAAGAATGCTGTTCATCGACTACAGCTCAGCATTTAACACCATAGTTCCCTCCAAGCTCGTCATTAAGCTCGAGACCCTGGGTCTCGACCCAGCCCTGTGCAACTGGGTCCTGGACTTCCTGACGGGCCGGTCCCAGGTGGTGAGGGTAGGAAACAACATCTCCACCCCGCTGATCCTCAACACTGGGGCCCCACAAGGGTGCGTTCTCAGCCCTCTCCTGTACTCCCTGTTTACCCATGACTGCGTGGCCAAGCACGCATCCAACTCAATCATCAAGTTTGCTGACGACACTACAGTGGTAGGCTTGATTACCAACAACGACGAGACGGCCTACAGAGAGGAGGTGAGGGCCCTCGGAGTGTGGTGTCAGGAAAATAACCTCTCACTCAATGTCAACAAAACAAAGGAGATGATCGTGGACTTCAGGAAACAGGAGAGGAGCACCCTATCCACATCGAGGGGACAGTAGTGGAGAAGGTGGAAAGTTTTAAGTTCCTCGGCGTACACATCACGGACAAACTGAATTGGTCCACCCACACAGACAGCGTGGTAAAGAAGGCGCAACAGCGCCTCTTCAACCTCAGGAGGCTGAAGAAATTTGGCTTGTCACCAAAATCACTCACAAACTTTTACAGATGCACAATCGAGAGCATCCTGTCGGGCTGTATCACCGCCTGGTACGGCAACTGCTCCGCCCACAACCGTAAGGCTCTCCAGAGGGTAGTGAGGACTGCACAACGCATCACCGGGTTAAACTACCTGCCCTCCAGGACACCTACACCACCCGATGTCACAGAAAGGCCAAAAAGATCATCAAGGACAACAACCACCCGAGCCACTGCCTGTTCACCCCGCTATCATCCAGAAGGCGAGGTCAGTACAGGTGCATCAAAGCTGGGACCGAGAGACTGAAAAACAGCTTCTACCTCAAGGCCATCAGACTGTTAAACAGCCATCACTAACATTGAGTGGCTGCTGCCAACATACTGACTTAAATCTCTAGCCACTTTATACATAGGAATTGGATGTAACAAATGTATCACTAGCCACTTTAAACAATTTTGTATATAATGTTTATTATCCGACATACTCATATCAAATGTATACACTGTACTCTAAACCATCTACTGTATCTTGCCTATGCTGCTCGGTCATCGACCCAAATCTCTAGCCACTTTAATAATTATAATTGGATGAAATAATGTATCACTAGCCACTTTAAACAATGCCATTTATATAATGTTTACATATCCTACATTACTCATCTCATATATATGTGTATATACTGTACTCCATACCATCTACTGCATCTTGCCTATGCCGGTCAGCCATCGCTCATCCATATATTTATATGTACATACTCGTATTCATTCCTTTACTCTTGTGTGTATAAGGTAGTTGTTGTGAATTTGTTAGATTACTTGTTAGATACTACTGCATGGTCGGAACTAGAAGCACAAGCATTTCGCTACACTCGCATTAACATCTGCTAACCATGTGTATGTGACAAATAAAAATTTGATTTGATTTGATTTGATTTATTACGACCACTGTACTGAGATTCTGACATCAATGTTTTCACACCAAAAACACAACCAGAGTTCCAACTCGTAGAAACCAATATAAAGTCTCTAACATAAAGCATGCCTGATGATAGCCCATTCATCGACGCTAACTAACTTTAGAGCCTATTGTGGATAGTATCTTCTGGCCGGGGGGAGTTTTGTTAAGCTTGTGCTAAACGTTCACACATCACTTGCGGTACGGTTTTGAAAACATATCTTATCTTTCATATCAGTTAGGGAAAAAAACGAAGGTTAAATTAGTACACACCTTTATAGGGTTGGGGTTCCCACACGGCCATATTTCCATGTTACAGCGTCTGTTTACGGAAAACAGAGTCGACCAACTGTGCTAATTAGCTATCTGCGTCTCCGAACACCTGTGTAAACGGAAGACGGACGCCACAAACTTGTCACTGAAAAATACTGTTGGCTGCAACTGTGTTAAAACCAGTTAAAACAGTGTTCAGTAAGTGTATATTTTGCATTTAAGATACTATTTTATGTGATATGAAAGTAGAGGGCTTTATGTTTCTAGAATCGTACCGCAACTGAGAATCCATTCACGTTTAGATGGAGTATTTTGCTGTTTTCGCTGCCTGAGGCAATTCACTTCCAAACAGAACATGTAAGGTCCTTTGACTAGAAGTAACGTTAGGCTCTTTTAGTCTTATTGGGCTAGCCTGATGAGTGAGGAAGGATATCATGTTCTCAAGCCTACCTTGTCATCTTTGAAATGCCAAATATATTATTGGCTATGGTATCCACCGTTTGAAGGCCATTGTGTCAGGGGAGAAGCACACAGACTCTGCCAACCACCCTCCAACGCCTTGCAGAACTCTCCAAGAACTAACGTTAAGTCTTCTGACCCTGCTTCAGAGGTCAACTCCTCCAAAACTCTGCAGATGACACTAAGGCCACAGTATGACTGCAAAGAAGATTGAGATAGACCTAACGTTAGTTAGCCCTAAAATAATACGTGAAAACGATGAACAAAATGAATATCTCGATTCTGATTGCTACAATAACCCCACACAAGCATAGCCACATAGCATACGAGGAAGGGGATGCATATTAGGATAGGCCTAGTAGTGGTATTTCAATTGAGTGACGTATTATCAAATAGCTACCTAGATAGTTAGCGAGCTAAATGAGACTGGTGGTGTGTGCAGCTGGATGTTGAAATTAAAAGGGAAAACAACATTTGTAACTTGATAATAGTTATCTAGCCCACATGCACACTATACCTGATAATATAGCCAATACAGAAGCGGCACAAAGTTAAATCACAGTCACAGCAATGATTGTCCTACATAGCTAGCTAGGCTACCTTTATCCAACTAACGTTTCTTAGCTAATGTTGCAGTCTAAAATGTCGTAACAGCTTGACAGACACACCTTGCAAAATACTAACATTTCAATAATGAGAACTTGGGGAAAATTTGTTTATCAATATTGCAATGGATGCTGGCTAACGAGCAATTGTGCGGAATGTATTCTATCATTCGGTTCTCAAACAAGGTCGCGAAGTTTTTGGAGTCTTCTCCAGTAAGCTCGCGGGAGAACCCCGGCCAGAGTTAGCTAGCTGGCTTACTAAAGCTAAATTGTTTTGGATGTTAACATTATCTAGACAGACAATATGGTGATCAACCCTCCAATGCAAATTATTTGCGCCATCAATCAACTCTCCGTCTGTCTAGCTGCATCTGCCCGTCTCGTTAAAAACAAAGGACAATAATGCTTCATTTTACTGCGCCTATGATCTCCGGGCTAGGCTAACGTTAGATGGCTAGCTAGCGTTGACAGAAATTTACTTGATTCTGGAGTGTCCCAAGACCCAAGGATGTCTGATCGTGTTGCCAAATTATTCAGTCGTTATCTCCAGACACTGTTCGATCAAGCTGGTATATGTTCAGAAAAAATGGAGCTCATCCGATGCACCTTTTAATCTCTATTTCACAGTTATAATTTTTTCTTGCAGATTCCGTGCAAAAAAAATAATGGAGTTTTCTATGGAGCATGCGCACTGGAGCGGCGAGGGACTATTGTACCCACAATGCAACCGGACCTTTGTAGTGGTAGCCGACGCGACCCCCCAGATGAAGAATAAACTGGCAATGGTTCTCTGTTCTTCAACTGTTCTTCAACTGGGCTGGGGGAAAAAATAGTATTTTGTAGAATGTCATGTTTTCTTCTATGGATTAGCTTTCTCTACTACCATCAGTCTTCCATAATACAATACTGTACTTTTTCTTAATATGTTATGTAGATCCTCTCCTTATATATAAACTACAAGTTTTCTGTATGTTGAAAATTTTATTTTACCTGGCAGTACGATAAAGATAAATATAGCCTATTTCCATTCCTTTGTCAGTATTTTCCATAGAAATATAATTATTGTTGTCATAATGATGTTGACAACAATCATCCCCTCTAGACCCAAACTGCTACAGCACTATATATATCCTACCCTGCCTTTCTAAGGTTAACAAACAGATCACCGACCATTTCGAATCCCACCGTACCTTCTCCGCTATGCAATCTGGTTTCCGAGCTGGTCATGGGTGCACCTCAGCCACGCTCAAGGTCCTAAACGATATCATAACCGCCATCGACAAGAGACAATACTGTGCAGCTGTATTCATCGACCTGGCCAAGGCTTTTGACTCTGTCAATCACCACATTCTTATCGGCAAACTCAACAGCCTTGGTTTCTCAAATGACTGCCTCGCCTGGTTCACCAACTACTTCTCAGACAGAGTTCAGTGTGTCAAATCGGAGGGCCTGTTGTCCAGACCTCTGGCAGTCTCTATGGGGGTGCCACAGGGTTCAATCCTCGGGCCGACTCTTTTCTCTGTATACATCAATGATGTCGCTCTTGCTGCTGGTGATTCTCTGATCCACCTCCACGCAGACGACACCATTCTGTATACTTCTGGCCCTTCTTTGGACACTGTGTTAACTAACTTACAGACGAGCTTCAATGCCATATAACTCTCCTTCCATGGCCTCCAACTTCTCTTAAATGCAAGTAAAACTAAGTGCATGCTCTTCAACCGATCACTGCCCGCACCTGCCCACCCATCCAGCATCACTACTCTGGACGGTTCTGACTTAGAATATGTGGACAACTACAAATACCTAGGTGTCTGGTTAGACTAAACTCTCTTTCCAGACTCACATTAAGCATCTCCAATTAAATTAAATCTAGAATCGGCTTCCTATTTCGCAACAAAGCATCTTTCACTCATGCTGCCAAACATACCCTCGTAAAACTGACTATCCTACCGATCCTTGACTTCGGCGATGTCATTTACAAAATAGCCTCCAACACTCTACTCAGCAAATTGGATGCAGTCTATCACAGTGCCATCCGTTTTGTCACCAAAGCCCCATATACTACCCACCACTGCGACCTGTTTGCTCTCGTTGGCTGGCCCTCGCTTCATATTCGTCGCCAAACCCACTGGCTCCAGGTCATCTATAAATATTTGCTAGGTAAAGCCCCGCCTTATCTTAGCTCACTGGTCACCATGGCAGCACCCACCCGTAGCACGCGCTCCAGCAGGTATATTTCCCTGGTCACCCCTAAAGCCAATTCTTCCTTCGGACGCCTTTCCTTCCAGTTCTCTGCTGCCAATGACAGGAACGAACTGCAAAAATCACTGAAGCTGGAGACTCATATCTCCCTCACTAGCTTTAAGCACCAGCTGTCAGAGCAGCTCACAGGTTCACTGCACCTATACATAGCCCATCTGTAAATAGCCCATCCAACTACCTCATCCCCATACTGTTATTTATTTTATTTATTTTGCTCCTTTGCACCCCAGTATCTCTACTCGCACACTCATCCTCTGCACATCTATCACTCCAGTGTTTAATTGCTATATTGTAATTATTTCGCTACAATGGCCTATTTATTGCCTTACCTCCCTTATCCTACCTCATTTGCACACACTGTATATAGACTTTTCTATTGTATTATTGACTGTATGTTTGTTTATTCCATGTGTAACTCTATGTTGTTGTTTGTGTTGCATTGCTTTGCTTTATCTTGGCCAGGTCGCAGTTGTAAATGAGAACTTGTTCTCAAATAGCCTACCTGGTTAAATAAAGGTGAAATAAATAAATAAAATAAAATGAGAGCAACTACAACAATACTGATTATGCCTGCAGTTTGTACAGTAAGCCAACAGTGGGCTGTGTGTGTCTTGGCCTGTCCTCTCAGGCTGTGACAGGGGTCTGCAGGGTCATGGCTAGAAGGGATCCAGATTTTGTCAAATTAACATCAAAGTAAACATTTTCACCATTTTAGTTAGACAAAGCTGGATCCCTTCTAGCCATGACCGATCTGCAGGGCCAAGGAATGGGTATGAGTATCGGATTTCCCCTCGTCACCGGTACCCAGCTGTCTTACTCACTCAAACTGACGCCTGCCTTTACAGTCCCTCACTCACTCACCCCTCTGCTCTAACCACTAACCATTGGATCACTTTTTGGAAATTACCTGCATAAAGCTGAAAAGGGAAATATCAATCAAGAGTTGGAATGGTTCAGAGGCCTCCGGGGGACAGGTTGCTCATCACACATGAAAGGAAACTGGTGAAAAAAGCCTTTTCCATACATCCACATATCAGATTTCATTTCTTCATTGACTGGACTAGCAACCAGTAGGACCAAGTATGTCTAAACTGTAACTATATTGCATGCCCCTTCTTGTGTATATGTGTGATCTGTTCAGTTGTGTCTTTTTCTAAATAGATATCATATATTTTATAATTTAGATATATAGAAAATTCTTTAAGTATCATTAAGAGGGGACTGAAATGTCAAATTCTCACTGAGACTGATTCTGGTTTTATATCATTGTAATTTTTCAGAATCTCTCAGCTCATGCCCAGTCTGGCAAGGCACCCAAATTTAGCCAGGATGAGATTGAGTTACCCAGCCCCAAAATAGTAGAGTGGACGAGTGTATTTTGGAGTGTGTGTGTGTGTGCAGGCTTGTGTGGGTAAATCATCTCCCCCTCCTCCTACTACTACATGCGAGAGGAGAGGACATGATTGGGTCACGTGTCTCATTAAAATGGTTCCATTCAAATTGAGAGCCAGTGTTTCTGTTCCCCTAAACTGTATTCTGTCTTAGGTGGGTAGCACTGCAGGAGGAGAGTGAGAGCTCACACACTACACCATGGCCCAATATGACCAGTGAGTCTGCTCTCCTGTCGCTGAACTCAATATATAAGATATTACTTTTTAATAGTTTTGCCTGGTTCTAAACAAAACAACGAGGGAAAGCTTTAAGTATTAGATTATTCATTGCAATAGTCATGTAAAACTTGGTAAAATGTCAAGCTCAGCCACCATAACAATACTACTGCAATATCCGCCCTTAAATATATGTCAGATAGCCTTGTTTGTCGATGGTGCTTAATGGTCTCTGTTTGTTTCTCTGAGTTAGACTGGAAGATAAACATTCTGTGGATATCCACGATAACCCCACAGCCCCTGACAATATTGTGAAAGAAGAAGACAATACTGTGAGTAGCATGCCAATCTGCCACTGTTGGTAACACCATCCCTCAAACAGTTTAAAATAGCAGCCAACTAGAATGGTCAAAATACAGTAACCTCATTAGTTTAATATGTGAGGCTCTCTGCTCCCCTATTTATATTCTGCAGTAAGGTGACACCGTGGGCTAAATCCACAGAGTTTTCTTCATTTACCACTTACTCTTCAGAAGTAAATTAATGGTTTCAATGGACATTTTTGTACAGTGCATTCGGGAAAGTATTCAGAGCCCTTTACTTTTTCCACATTTTATTATATTACAGCCTTATTCTAAAATTGATTAAATAGTTTTTTTTCCTTATCAAGCTACATACAATACCCCATAATGACAAAGAAAAAACTATTCTTTAGAAATGTTTGCAAATATAAAAAAAATTAAACACTGAAAGCATCTTTGGTAGCGATTACAGTCTCGAGTCTTCTTAGGTATGACTCTACAAGCTTGGCACATCTGTATTTGGGGAGTTTCTCCCATTCTTCTCTGCATTCCAGTCTCCTAGTCCCCGCCGCTGAAAAATATCCCCACAGCATGATGCTGCCAGCACTTGGCATTCAGGCCAAAGAGTTCAATCTTGGTTTCATCAGATCAGAGAATCTTGCATTCATGGTCTGATTGTCCTTTAAGTGCCTTTTGGCAAACTCCAAGTGGGCTGTCATGAGCCTTTTACTGAGGAGTGGCCACTCTACCATAAAGGCCTGATTGGTGGAGTGCTGCAGAGATGGTTGTCCTTCTGTAAGGTTCTCCCACCTCCACAGAGGAACTCTGGGGCTCTGTCAGAGTGACAATCGGGTTCTTGATCACCTCCCTGACCAAGGCCCTTCTCCCCCCGATTGCCCAGTTTGGCCGGGCCGACTCTAGGAAGAGTCTTAGTGGTTCCAAACTTCTTCCATTTAAGAATGATGGAGGCCACTGTGTTATTGACAGTGGTGTAAAGTACTTAAGTAAAAATACTTTAAAGCACTACTTAAGTAGATTTTTGGTGTTACTGTACTTTAACTTTTACTTTACTACATTCCTAAAGAAAATAATGTACTTTTTACGCCATACATTTTTCCCTGACACCCAAAAGTACTCGTTACATTTTGAATGCTTAGCAGGACAGGAAAATGGTCCAATTCACACAGTTATCAATAGAACATCCCTGGTCATCCCTACTGCCTCTGATCTGACAGACTCACTAAACACAAATGCTTTGTTTGTACATGATGTCTGAGTGTTGGAGTGTGCCCCCTGGCTATCCATACATTTTTAAAACAAGAAAATTGTGCCGTCTGGTTTGCATAATATAAGGAATGTGAAAGGATATATACATTTACATTTAGTTTTGATACTTAAGTATATTTTTTCAATTACATTTACTTTTGATACTTAAGTACATTTAAAACCAAATTCTTTTAGACTTTTACTAAAGTAGTATTTTATTGGGTGACTTTCACTTTTACTTGAGTAATATTCTATTAAGGTATCTTTACTTTTCCTTAAGTATGACAATTGGGTACTTTTTCCACCACTGGTTATTGGGGACCTTCATTGCTGCAGACATTTTTTTGGTACCCTTCCCCAGATCTGTGCCACGACACAATCCTGTCTCAGAGCTCAACGGACAATTCCTTCGACCTCATGGCTTGGTTTTTGCTCTGACATGCACTATCAACTGTGGGACCTTATATAGACAGGTGTGCGCCCTTCCAAATCATGTCCAATCAATTGAATTTACCACAAGTGGACTCAAGTTGTAGAAACATCTCAAGGATGATCAATGGGAACAGGATGCACCTGAGCTCAATTTTGAGTTTCATATCAAAGGGTCTGAATACTTATGTAAATAAGGTATTTCTGTTTTTTATCTTTAGTATATTTGCTAACATTTCTAAAAACCTGTTTTCTCTTTGTCATTATTGGGTATTGTGTGTAGATTGATGAGGAAAAAACTAATTTAATACATTTCAGAATAAGGCTGTAACGTAACAAAATGTGGAAAAGGGAAAGGGGTCTGAATAGTTTCCGAATGCACTGTATGATATAAATAACGATCATCATTGTTTTGATGAGACGGATTCTTTGGATTTCAATAAAAATGTTCTACCTCTAGCTGAATCAAATCAAATCAAATTAAATTTTATTGGTCTTATACACATATTAAGCAGATGTTATTGCGGGTGTAGTGAAATGCTTGTGTTCCTAGCTCCAGCAGTGCAGTAATATTGAACAATTTTCGACAATACACACAGATATAAAAGTAAAAAAATGCAAGTAAGAAATATATAATATTATTACCAATCCAATCCAATATATACCAATCCAATCAGCAGTCACTATGGAGGGGAAAGGAAGGAAAGCTGTAAAAGTATTGAGACATAGGCACTCTCTCTGCAGGTATACTTTATTTATGAGGAGGAGGTGGAAGTAGAGGAGAAGGAGCCCGAGCCTGAGCCTGTTGTTATATTGGTGAATGACAAACCACACAAGTTCAAGGACCACTACTGCAAGACACCCAAGTTCTGTGACGTCTGTGCTCGTATGATAGTCCGTAAGTTTTAACATTGACCACAGTGGCTCTTGTGTTTATTAATAGTATCTGTAAAACTGAAGCTTAATAATACTGACTAGCTTCTTATAGTAGACTTTTCAACCTTTCAGTCAACAACAAGTTTGCTCTACGGTGCAAAAACTGCAAGACCAACATCCACCACTCGTGCCAGTCCTATGTTGAGTATCAGAAGTGCTTTGGCAAAATTGTAAGACATTTTCAATTCATAATTTAGATAGTCATAATGTCAGAACATGATCAAGTTGCCATTGCATGCAGTTGCCAGAAACAACAATTATTCTACATATTCATTTTGCTGTCTCTCCTACAGCCCCCAGGTTTCAGACGGGCCTACAGTTCCCCTCTATACAGTAGTGACCAGTCAGATGCAGGTAAGACAGTAACCATCTCAACAAGTGTTCAACTTATTTTTTACTTTATGTGCTCTCTCTGCTGCTTCCCTCCTGTCTAGCCCACTCCAACCGTAACGACCCTGTGTTTGACACCCTGCGGGTTGGGGTCGTCATGGCAAACAAGGAGCGAAAGAAGGGGTCTGAGGACAAGAAGAATGTGAGTGTGGAACTTTGAGTCCATGGCACATATTAGCCAAAAATAAAATGAATGACGATAAATGGTGTAATTTACTGACAACAATTTGCATAGGGATCATAAACGGTATGTTAACCATCTTTTTTCCCCTCCAAGATGATGATGATGATGATGGAGGAAGAGGAATCCCAACAACCCAAAGAAGACGAGCAGGCAGAAGGTATTGAAAAAGGATGAGGATGTCCATATTGAAGCATGTGATAATTCAAGGTGATGCCATCTATGGTTCCACTGCATCAACTATACAAAAATACACTTTATTTATTTAAAACAACGTATTTTATTTAAATAAATTGTGCCATATGATATAATATTGAAGCCATTGCAATGTGAATGGTAAATAAACCGAAGCGTAAGGGGTGGTTGGTTGTCAAGCAATTGTTGAACAATATACAGTACCAGTCAAAAGTTTAGACACACCTACTCATTCCTGGGTTTTTCTTTATTTTTTACTATTTTCTACATTGTAGAATAATAGTGAAGACTTCACAACGATGAAATAACACATATGGAATCATGTAGTAACCAAAAAAGTGTTAAACAAATCAAAATATATTTTTGATTTTAGATTCTTCAAAGTAGCAACCCTTTGCCTTGATGACAGCTTTGCGCACTCTTGGCATTCTCTCAACCAGCTTCATGAGGTAGTCACCTGGAATGCATTTCAATTAACAGGTGTGCCTTGTTAAAAGTTAATTTGTGGAATTTCTTTCCTTGCATTTGAGCCACTCAGTTTAAGAGCCATTCACTTGAACTATACATTCATGTACATACTACCTCAATTGGCCTGACCAAACAGTGCCCCCGCACATTGGCTAACCGGGCAATCTGCATTGTGTCCCGCCACCCGCCACCCGCCACCCGCCAACCCCTCTTTTACGCTACTGCTACTCTCTGTTCGTCATATATGCATAGTCACTTTAACCATATCTACATGTACATACTACCTCAATCAGCCAGACTAACCGGTGCCTGTATGTAGCCTCGCTACTGTTATAGCCTCTCTACTGTATATAGCCTACTGTATTTCACTCCTTCTCAATGCGTTTTGGCCAATCAGTTGTGTTGTGAAAAGGTAAGGGTGATATACAGAAGATAGCCCTATTTGTTAAAAGACCAAGTCCATATTATGGCAAGAACAGCTCAAATAAGCAAAGAGAAATGACAGTCCATCATTACTTTAAGACATGAAGGTCAGTCAAATAGGAACATTTTCAGAACTTTGAACGTTTCGTCAAGTGCAGTCGCAAAAACCATGAAGCGCTATGATGAAACTGGCTCTCATGAGGACCGCCACAGGAAAGGAAGACCCAGAGTTACCTCTGCTGCAGAGGATAAGTTCATTAGAGTTAACTGCACCTCAGATTGTAGCCCAAATAAATGCTTCGCAGAGTTTAAGTAACAGACACATTTCAACATCAACTGTTCAGAGGAAATTGCATGAATCAGGGCTTCATGGTCAAATTGCTGCAAAGAAACCACTACTAAAGGACACCAATAATAAGAAAATACTTGCTTGGGCCAAGAAACACAAGCAATGGACATTAGACCAGTGGAAATTTGTCCTTTGGTCTGATGAGTCTAAATTTGAGATATTTGGTTCCAACCACCGTGTCTTTGTGAGATGCAGAGTTGGTGAATCTCTGCATGTGTGGTTCCCACCGTGAAGCATGGAGGAAGAGGTGTGATGGTGTGGGGGTGCTCTGCTGGTGACACGGTCAGTGATTTATTTAGATTTTAAGGCACACTGAACCAGCATGGCTACCACAGCATTTTGTAGCAATACATCATCCCATCTGGTTTCCACTTAGTGGGACTATCATTTGTTATTCAACAGGACAATGACCCAACACACCCCCAGGCTGTGTAAGGGCTATTCACCAAGGAGAGTGATGGAGTGCTGATTCAGGTGACCTGGCCTCCACAATCACCCGACCTCAACCCAATTGAGATGGTTTGGGATGGGTTGGACCGCAGATTGAAGGTAAAGAGGCCAACAAGTGCTCAGCATATGTGGGAACTCCTCCAAGACTGTTGGAAAAGCATTCCAGGTTAAGCTGGTTGAGAGAATGCCAAGAGTGTGGAAAGTTGTCATCAAGGCAAAGGGTGGCTACTTTGAAGAATCTAAATTATAAAATATATTTTGAATTGTTTAACACTTTTTTGGTTACTTCCTTGATTCCATATGTGTTATTTCATAGTTTTGATGTCTTCACTAGTATTCTACAATGTAGAAAATAGCAAAAATAAAGACAAATCCTTGAAGGAGTAGGTGTGTCCAAACTTTTAACTGGTACTCTATGTATGTCAACCTTTTCCCAGACTAACCAGAATGACATCCAGTACAGAACAAAAAATAAATATCTTACACTGAATGTCAAGGAGCAACATAAAATAAACGTAATACTGATTGTAAAGTTGTGGAGTTGACCATTGTTGTATTGAAACTCTACAAAGACCCTGTGTGATGTCCTTGTAGGAAAGCCAGAGGGGGATAAGAAAGGAGACAAGGCTGACAAAGCAGATGACAAGGTAAGGGACTGTAACTGCCTGACATCATGTATACACTAACCATGTAAATATCAATAATAACAACCTGTCTGGTACATCAATACAATTAGAAGTTAAATAAACATTGGTGTATGTTTGCTACAGAAAAAGAAGGAGATGGGAAACATGGGAAATCAGTCACATTACTACCTGGCTCTGTATCGCTTCAAGGCTATTGAGAAAGACGACCTTGACTTCCAGTGGGTTTACCAATACATTTCCTTATATTGTATGAATTATGTTTTATGTCCAACATTTCAGTCTTGTGGTAATGTGAAACATTTTATACAATTTGATAAAACTATACAAACCTTTGTGTCTTTCAGTCCTGGTGATCGAATCACTATAATTGATGATGCCAATGAGGAATGGTGGAGGGTAAGTGTTCCTGAAAAAATTGTCATGCAAGCTGACAATGATCAAAACTAGCAATGACTCTGCTGGCAGTCTCTATGGGAGTGCCACAGGGTTCAATTCTCAAGCCGACTCCTTTCTCTGTAAATATCAATGACGTCGCTCTTGCTGCTGGTGATTCTCTGATCCACCTCTACGCAGACGACACCATTCTGTATACTTCTGGCCCTTCTTTGGACACTGTGCTAACAAACCTCCAAACGAGCTTCAATGCCATACAACACTCCTTCCATGGCCTCCAACTGCTTTTAAATGCAGGTAAAACTAAGTGCATGCTCTTCAACCAATTGCTGCCCGCACCCGCCCGCCCGACTAGCATCACTACTCTGGACGGTTCTGACTTAGAATATGTGAACAACTACAAATACCTAGGTGTCTGGTTAGACTGTAAACTCTCCTTCCAGACTCACATTAAGCAGCTCCAATCCAAAATTAAATCTAGAATCGGCTTCCTATTTCGCAACAAAGCATCCTTCACTCATGCTGCCAAACATACCCTCGTAAAACTGACTATCCTGCCGATCCTTGACTTCGGGCGATGTCATTTACAAAATAGCCTCCAACACTCTACTCAGCAAACTGGATGCAGTCTATCACAGTGCCATCCGTTTTGTCACCAAAGCCCCATATACTACCAACCACTGCGACCTGTATGCTCTTGTTGGCTGGCCCTCACTACATATTTGTCGCCAAACCCACTGGCTCCAGGTCATCTATAAGTCTTTGCTAGGTAAAGCCCCACCTTATCTCAGCTCACTGGTCACCATAGCAACACCAACCTGTAGCACGTGCTCCAGCAGGTATATTTCACTGGTCATCCCCAAAGCCAACACTTCCTTTGGCCGCCTTTCCTTCCAGTTCTCTGCTGCCAATGACTGGAATGAATTGCAAAAATCACTGAAGCTGGAGTCTTATATCTCCCCTCTCTAACTTTAAGCATCAGTTGTCAGAGCAGCTTACTGATCACTGTACCTGTACACAGCCAATCTGTAAATAGCACACCCAACTACCTCATCCCCATATTGTTATTTATCCTTTTGCTCTTTCGCACCCCAGTATCTCTATTTGCACATCATCATCTGCACATCTATCACTCCAGTGTTAATGCTAAATTGCAATTATTTTGTCTCTATGGCCTATTTATTGCCTTACCTCTCTACTCTTCTACATTTGCACACACTGTACATAGATGTTTCTATTGTGTTATTGACTGTACATTTGTTTATGTGTAACTCTGTGTTGTTGTTGTTTTTGTCGCACTGCTTTACTTTATCTTGGCCAGGTCGCAGTTGTAAATGAGAACTTGTTCTCAACTGGCCTACCTGGTTAAATAAAGGTGAAATAAAAAAATAAAAATACTGCCTCATGAGGTCTACTTTCTATTTTATTGTCATCATCGTAAATAAGGGCAATTATTTTTTCTCAGGGGAAGATTGGAGAGAAGACAGGTTACCTCCCCACCAATTACATCATTAGAATAAAAACGGGAGAGAGGGTGTTCAAGGTGACGCGCTCCGTCGTGGGAAACAGAGAGATGGGTCAGATAACACTGAAAAAAGACCAGGTAAGAAACAGGTGTCTCTGTATCAGACCTGAGTCAAATACTATCACATACATTTGTTGAAAGTAGTGTAATTGAGGTGTGGTTTATTTAGCTATTGCTGGTCACTGAATCAAGCCCAGCTCAAGTATTTGAACCATATCAGCTGTCTGTGTCTATGAAAATAATATGTTTCTTAGTCTTTCTTTGCACAGGAAACTGATGTCAGCTGCTTTAAGATCATGAGCAGTATGGATGGATGTGTGCATGTGGACAGTGACTGTAATGACTGTAATGACGGTTGCTACTGTGCGTGTGTGTGTCTGGTCCTGTGGTGGAAAAAGTACCCAATTGTCAAACTTGAGTAAAAGTAAAGATACCGTAATAGAAAATGACTCAAGTAAAAGTGAAAGTCGCCCAGTAAAATACTATTTGAGTAAAAGTCTAAAAGTATTTGGTTTTAAATATACGTAAGTATCAAAAGTAAACATCAAGTAAAATCATTTTTAATTCTTTATATTAAGCAAACAAGATGGCACCATTTTCTTGTTATTTGTATTGACGGATAGCAAGGGGCACACTCCAACACTCAGACATAATTTACAAACAAAGAATGTGTGTTTAGTGAGTCCAGCAGATCAGAGGCAGTAGGGATGACCAGGCTTGTTCTCTTGATAAGCGTGTGAATTTTACCATTTTCCTGTCATGCAAAGCATTCAAAAGTACTTTTGGGTGTCAGGGAAAATGTAAGGAGTAAAAAGTACATTATTTTCTTTAGGAATGTGGTGAAGTAAAAGTTTTCAACAATATACAGTACCAGTCAAAACTTTGGACGCACCTACTCATTCAAGGGTTTTTCTTTATTTGTACTATTGTCTACAGTGTAGAATAATAGTGAAGACATCAAAACTATGAAATAACACATATGGAATCATGTAGTAACCAAAAAAGTGTTAAAAAAAATCAAAATATATATTTTATTTTACATTATTCAAAGTAGCCACCCTTTGCCTTGATGACAGCTTTGCACACTCCTGGCATTCTCTCAACCAGCTTTATGAGGAATGCTTTTCCAACCGTCTTGAAGGAGTTCCCACATATGCTGAGCACTTGTTGGCTGCTTTTCCTTCACTCATCCCAAACCATCTCATTTGGGTTGAGGTCAGGTGATTGTGGAGGCCAGGTCATCTGATGCAACACTCCATCACTCTCCTTGATCAAATAGCCCATACACAGCCTGGAGGTGTGTTTTGGGTCATTGTTCTGTTGAAAAACAAATGATAGTCCCACTAAGCGCAAACCAGATGGGATGGTGTATCGCTGTAGAATTCTGTGATAGCCATGCTGGTTAAGTGTACCTTGAATTCTAAATAAATCACTGACTGTGTCACCACCAAAGCTTCCCCACACCATCACACCTCCTCTTCCATGCTTCACGGTGGGAACCACACATGCGGAGATCATCTGTTCATCTATTCTGCATCTCACAAAGACACGGCGGTTGGAACCAAAAATATACAATTTGGACTCATCAGACCAAAGGACAGATTTCCACTGGTCTATTGTCCATTGCTCATGTTTCTTGGCCCAAGCAAGTCTCTTCTTTTTATTAGTGTCCTTTAGTAGTAGTTTCTTTTCAGCAATTTGACCATGAAGGCCTGATTCACACAGGTTCCTCTGAACAGTTGATGTTGAGATGTGTCTGTTACTTGAACTCTGTGAAGCATTTATTTGGGCTGCAATCTGAGGTGCAGTTAACTATAATTAACTTTTCCTCTGCAGCAGAGGTAACTCTGGGTCTTCCTTTCCTGTGGTGGTCCTCATGAGAGCTAGTTTCATCATAGCACTTGATGGTTTTTGCGACTGCACTTGCAGAAACCTTCAAAGTTCTTGAACTTTCCAGATTGACTGACCTTCATGTCTTAAAGTAATGATGGACTGTCATTTCTCTTTTTATTTATTATTATTTGAGCTGTTCTTGCCATAATATGGGCTTGGTCTTTTACCAAATCTTCTGTATACTACCCCTACCTTGTCACAACACAACTGATCAAATCAAATCCAAGTTTATTTGTCACATGCGCCGAATACAACAGGTGTAGACCTTACAGTGAAATGCTTACTTACAGGCTCTAACCAACAGTGAAAAAAAGGTATTAGGTGAACAATAGGTAAGTAAAGAAATAAAAACAACAGTAAAAAGACAGTGAAAAATAACAGTAGCGAGGCTATATACAGTAGAGAGGCTATAACAGTAGCGAGGCTACATACAAGCACCGGTTAGTCTGGCTGATTGAGGTAGTATGTACATGTAGATATGGTTAAAGTGACTATGCATATATGATGAACAGAGAGTAGCAGTAGCGTAAAAGAGGGGTTGGCGGGTGGTGGGTGGCGGGACACAATGCAGATTGCCCAGTTAGCCAATGTGCGGGGGCACTGTTTGGTCGGGCCAATTGAGGTAGTATGTACATGAATGTATAGTTAAAGTGATTGGCTCTTAAACTGATTGGCTCAAACGCAAGGAAAGAAATTCCACAAATTAACTTTTAACAAGGCACACCTGTTAATTGAAATGCATTCCAGGTGACTACCTCATGAAGCTGGTTGAGAGAATGCCAAGAGTGTGCAAAGCTGTCATCAAGGGAAAGGGTGGCTACTTTGAAGAATCTCAAATATAAAATATATTTTGATTTGTTTAACACTTTTTTGGTTACTACATGATTCCATGTGTGATATTTCATAGTTTTGATGTCTTCACTATTATTATACAATGTAGAAAATTGTAAAAATAAAGAAAAACCCTTGAATGAGTAGGTGTGTCCAAACCTTTGACTGGTACTTTAAATAGTAAAGTAAAGTAATCTACAGATACCCCAAAAACTTTAGTAGTACTTTAAAGTATTTTTTAAGTACCATTGGTCCAGTCATCTTCAACAATTACTGTACCTCTGTGGGGCCACAACACTGTCCTCCATTCTCTTTGTGTTGCAGATCGTGGTGAAGAAGGGAGAGGAGGTGAATGGCTACTTGAAGGTCAGCACAGGCCGCAAGCTGGGCTTCTTTCCCACTGACCTGCTCCAGGAGATCTGAACCTGACCGGATCACAACCCCAACCACAGGTCTGGAGTCACACCGTCACCAGGATCATAACCACATATCACCAAACCCAAAAGTCAAAGTCAAAGTCACCATTATTAGTCAGTTGTACAACCGAATGCCTTCAACCGAAATGTGTCTTCCGCATTTAACCCAACCCCTCTGAATCAGAGAGGTGCAGGGGGCTGCCTTTAATCGACATCCACGTCTTGGCGCCTGGGAACAGTGGGTTAACTGCCTTGTTCAGGGGCAGAACGACAGATTTTTACCTTGTCAGCTCGGGGATTTGAACTTGCAGCCCTCCGGTTACAAGTCCAACGCTCTAACCACTAGGCTACCTGCCGCCCAAGACCTAAACACATGATCACAACATTTTATAACACGACATTTACACTAACACTTGTATTTTCCACCTGTAGGGGCCTATAGAGCTGATCTGGTGAATGTGTAAGCTGTTTGAGGGCTGTAAATTGTGTTGAGTGTAACTTAATACTGCAGCCTACCCACCCAGGTGAACTGGATCAGCTGGCCATGCAATCCGAGCTGGACAGAGACGTGTGACGTAGGACCAGGAGTGCGTGGTGGACACTTAAAAAGTGAACATGTTTGTGTCATTTTAATTTGATCAAAACCGGACAACCTGAAACTACATCTTCAGAAACTTTAAGCAAATAAAGTTTCTAAACCTAATGGCTGTAACTACTGACTGTATCTACTAAGTAACTAGGATTTTTACATTATTTTTGATAAGCAAACTAAATTGTCTTGGAGGCAAATGTATTGCTTACTCTTGTTGTAGTAGTTCCTTTTTTATATATTGTCAGCTGAAATACTAGTGCTTCATTTTCCCCTTGATGCAAATGTTCAAGGGGGCTTGTTAAAGTGCATGTTGTAATTTGTTTGCTTGGACCAGTCTTTAATCATCTTTAACAAAACAGTGTGCTATGTATTTGTTGTATTTATATAGAGCAATAGACTATGTAAGCCTGGCTGACACAGAGACCCACAAACTTTTGCCAAACAAATGTAGGCCTATCATTGATGCAATATTGTAACATTACACTACAGTCATTTGTTATTAATTTACTATTGAAGTACTAACAGCGGAGTGCAGGTTTTTCCCATTTATTGTCTTCCTTGATATGCGTCCTCTGTGACACCATCATAGTAAAGTATATGACTGATCATTGTGGAAACATGAAATCAATTCACAATTCGAAATAAAGTCCTCTATTTTTTAATCAGTATTTTGCATTCACAGATTTTTGTGTCTACCATGATTCAATAAGCTGTGGTAGTGTGTTGCATTGTCAACTTTCCAGAAAAGTGTAGCCTACTTTAAAAAACTTCTTAAGGAGCGGACCCTTTTTTTCAATTTTCGCCTAAAATGACATACCCAAATCTAACTGCCTGTAACTCAGGATATGATGCAAGGATATGCATAATTTTTGGAATTGTGAAATAAGTGTAGGAGAATATAACACATTAGACCTGGCAAAAGATAATACAAACAAAAAAACATGCGTTTTCATCATCTTTTTAAATGCAAGAGAAAGGCCATACATTAAGATAGGATCCTAGGTGTAATTTCGACAAGATGGTCCACAAGATGGCAGTAGTGTGTGTGCAAGTTTCAGACTGATCCAGTGAAGGATTTCCTCACTACACATCAAGTCTGCCAGGAGTTTGCCCATATGTGCCGAATTGGTAAATGTATAAATTTTCAAGTACATAACTATAGAGAACACACAACAATTCTATGGTAATAAAACAAAGTTTACACACTCCCAGGAATGTCATGCATGATAGATCATTAGCTTCCCTACAGAAAATACACTAACCTTCACACGTCTAGATGGCCGGGCGGGGTAGGTGTGGAGCCAGAGACAGCAGTGGGGTCAAACTGTATAACCCAGTTCCTACATTTGAATATACAAATGCATTATTTAAAACAAACCTACACTACATTTTATCTCTGGGACCTTCAGGATGACAAATCAGAGCAAGAGTACTGAATGTAAGTACATTATTTACCTTCAGAGGTGAATGTATCAAACCAGTTGCCATGATAAAAGTGTTTTGTTGTTGTGCACTATCCTCAAACAATAGCACAGTATTTTTAGCTACTGTAAACTGGACTGTACAGTTAGATTACCAAGAATATACACTTTCTGCCCATATAAGACATGTCTATGTCCCGGAAAGTTGGCTGTTGTATACAACTTTTTTATAGTCACATTATCGTATAATGAGCAACAACCGTCCCGGTTTAGGGACACCAATCCCGTAAAGGTTTAAAAAGAACGTTGATTCCAGATTTAAAGATTTTACTGAGTTACAGTTCGTATAAGGAAATCAGTCAATTACAATACATTAATTAGGCCATAATCTATGGATTTTAGATGACTGGGAAAACAGGTATGCATCTGTTAGTCACAGATACCGTAAAAAGGTAGGGTCGTGGATCAGAAAACCAGTCAGTATCTGGTGTGACCACCATTTGCCTCATGTGACACATCTCATTCATGAGGCTGTTGTTTGTGGCTTGTGGATTATTGTCCCACTCAAGTTTCAAGTTCTAATGTCACATGTAGAAGTACAGTGAAATGCCTTTATTGCAAACTCATAATTCAACAATGCAAGAATCAGAACATTGTAATACTAGAGAAAAACACACATGAGAAATAAGAAAAAACACAATAAGTAAGTAAGCATACTATATACAGGGTCAGTTCCAATACCATATTTACAGTGTGCAGGAATACTGGAGTGATGGAGGTAGATATGTATAGGGGTAAGGGGACTAGGCATCAGGATATAAGATAAACAGAATAGCAGCAGCTTGTACGTGAGTGCGTGTGTGTAGAGTCAGTATAAATGTATGTGCATGTTATGTGTGAGTGAGCATGGAGTGAGAGTGAGTGTGTAGGGCCCTGTAAGTGTGCATAGAGAGAAAAACAAAAATCAAAAGGTCAATGAGGATACAAGGTTAACTCAGATAGTCAGTGTAGCTATATTGTTAGCTATTTATCAGTCTTATTGCTTGGGGATAGAAGCTGTTCAAGAGCCTTTTGGTGCCAGACTTGATGCACCGGTACCGCTTGCTGTGCGGAAGCAGAGAGAATAGTCTATGGCTTAGGTGGTTGGAGTCTTTAAAGATTTTCCAGGCCTTCCTACCACACCACCTGATATAAATATCCTAAATGGCAGGGAGCTCGGCCGCAGTGATGTACTGGGCTGTCCGCACCACCCTCTGTAGTGCCATGCGATCAAGGGCGGTGCTATTGCCATCCCAGGCAGTGATGCAGCCAGGCAAAATGCTCTCAATGGTACAGCTGTAGAACCTTTTGAGGATTTGAGGGCACATGCAAAACTTTTTCAATCTCTTGAGGGGAAAGAGGCACTGTCGCGCCTTCTTCACAATGGAACTTGAAGCTGTCTACCTGCTCCACTGCGAGAAATTAACATTCAATTCTCTGGCAACAGCTCTGGTGGATATTCCTGCAGTCAGCATGCTAATTGCACACTCCCTCAAAACTTGACATTGGGTTGTGTGGCATTGTGTTGTGTGTTAAAACGACACATTTTTGAGTGGAATTTTATTGTCCCCAGCATGTGTTATGATCATGCTGTTTAAAAAAATCTTCTTGAGAAGCCCCACCTGTCAGGTGGATGGATTATCTTGGCAAAGGAGAAATGCGTACTAACAGGGCAGTATACAAATGTAGACACAAAATTTGAGCGAAAGTAGAATTTTGTGCGAATTGAGTATTTCTGGGATTTTTTATTTCAGCGCTTATATTTTTGTTCAGTGCATGTTGACAAAGGAATTTGAATTTCCCTGCCTTATCAGGCTGTTTCCACCCCACCATCACACACATACCTACAAGACTGTATGTAAGATAGTCAGCAGAAACCACCAATAGTCTACAGAAACTCTATCCACATTCTGCACACATACTGACACTATGCTGGTACTGTCTTTATATTCCCCACTCCCCAGGGAGAGAGTTCCTGTCATTGTGTCAGCCTCCCAGTGGCAGAACTAGGGACATAGGGGTAGGCTGTCAAATTGTGCTGCTTAAGAAGTCACATCTCTGGGTAAGAGTCATAACGAGCCAGGAGGTTTGGTGACAGATAGACAGTAGCAGAGTGGTAACAAGCCTCCATACCACCATCCTGTAAGATTTCCTCTGGAATTTATTACCAGATTCATGAGAGGGTCTTTATGATTTTAATGCTCTCACATGCTGCCCACAGTTGATAGCGTACATATTGGAGTATATAATTTGAATTTTTGGACCATGATCTATATTTACCATGGTCAATTTCAAAAGAATGCCAGCTACAAAGTGTAGGTTGTTTGTGAAATTATGCTCATATTCAAATTAGTTCTAATTTGCTCTCATTATACAATGATGAGAAGCAAACCGACATGTGCATGTATGGCACAGAGAGAAAGGGAGAGAGAGTGTGCGAGGTAGAGCGTGAGAGCGCAAATGGAAACACAGGGGCTGTCTAATAATATAAGCAGGGTGGATCTCTCAAACAATTTCCTGATGTTCTCTTTCCTCCTAGTTCATCCTGTTTTCACAGAGCCATGGACCTCACGACAAAATGTTATTGAAGCCACTAACGAAATGTTATTTGACTTTCTTATTAGTCTAAATAATAGTCTACGTTTTCTTCCAAGTGGATTGCTGTCAGACTGATTGATTGCCCCGGTGTCCAGATTTGTATGTCAACATAAGACATTCAGGGACGAAATGAGGGTACTATTAATCAACTTTGCCACCTTTAGTCTGTGGCTTCTACCAACGGTAAGCTATTTCACATATTTCACGTGACAAGTGTTGGCAATAATTTTCAGATAAACAGGTGCTATTTAGAGAGTTAAAGTAAAAATGTGTGGCTGTATTTTTTTCCATGTGTCTTTTGTAAAATAATATGTGCCCATTCATGCTTTGTCAATTCACGTGCAGAGATAATCAGTAGGAGCTGTCCATATGTCTGTGGTGTTGCCCAATTGCTTTTGGTGCTGATTTGAGAAGAGTGAGTAAACTGTGAACCTAACCAGTGACCGCTTTGATGCACCAAACCTTTCTGAACAGAAATATAAATGCAACATGTCAAGTGTTGGTCCCATGTTTCATGTTCCCAGAAATGTTCCATAAAAAGCTGATTTCTTTCCAATTTTGTGCAAAAATTTGTTTACATCCCTGTTAGTGAACATTTCTCCTTTGCCAATATAATCCATCCAGCTGACAGGTGTGGCATACCAAGAAGCTGATTAAACAGCATGATCATTACACAGATGCATCTTGTGCTGGGGACAATAAAAGGCCACTCTAAAATGTGCGGTTTTGACACACAACACAATGCCACAGATGTCTCAAGTTTTGAGGGACCGTGCAATTGGCATGCTGACTGCAGGAATTTCCACCAGAGCTGTTGCCAGAGAATTGAATGTTAATTTCTCTACCATAAGCCGCATCCAACGTTGTTTTAAAGAATTTGTCAGTACGTCCAACTGGCCTCACAACCGCAGATCACATGTATGGCGTTGTGTGGGCGAGTGGTTTGCTGATGTCAACGTATTGAACAGAGTGCCCCATGGTGGCGGTGGGGTTATGGTATGGTTTGGCATAAGCTACGGACAACGAACACAATTACATTTTATTGATGGCAATTTGAATGCACAGAAATACCATGACAAGTTCCTGAGGCCTGTGTCTTTTAAAGTACCTGTGACCAACAGATGCATATCTTTATTCCCAGTCATGTGAAATCCATAGATAAGGGCCTAATTGAATTGATTTCAATTAGGCCCTTATCTATGATTTCCTCCTATGAAATGTAAGTCAGTAAAATCTTTGATTGTTGCATGTTGCATTTATATTTTTGTTCAGTATAATAAAGCATAAATATGTCCTAGATTAAATTCCCATTATATCGCACATCTATCCCTGTGGCAAGAAAACTGTCACGACTTCCGCCGAAGTCGGCCCCTCTCCTTGTTCGGGCGGTGTTCGGCGGTCGACGTCACCAGTTTACTAGTCATCACCGCTCCTTTTTTTTTGTTATCCATTGGTTTTGCCTTGTTTCCTTTTCGCACCGGTTGCTTATTCTCCCTCATAAATCTGCGTGTATTTAATCCTTTGTTCTCCTTCTTGTCCTTTTGAGTGATTATTCGTTTGTTCATTCTGTGTATTTTGGACGGTTATGTTTATTATTCCGGGTGTTTTGGTTATTCGCCCGTGTTTATATTTTGCCTACACCTTTGTACTTTGTTTTGTACTGGTGGCTTATTAAATACTTTGGTTTCCACGCATCTCAACTCTCCTGCGCCGGACTCCTTTTTATCGTCAGTACACAGCGTAATAAAAACAAATGGATCATATCAATTATCTGAACAATTATTCCGCTGAACATAGAGGGAGTAGTATTTCAGTGCACCTCACACTACCACAAAGCCATAGGTTACAGATGGAAATCAATGGTAAGACATTATCTATATCTATTGTAGAGGTTGATAGTTATGATGTTGTAGGGTATGAAGAGATATGTTGATCGTGATAACATAGGATAATGGCTTTGGGTAGAACTTCCTCAAAGTTAATTTCTAAGTTATCTTATTTTCATACCCCAGAGGACTCTGGTTCCCTAAAAGCGTCTCATTGTGATTAGTAATTCTACCTGATAGTTGCGTCTATGCATTTGTAAGTTCTTAAGATGTTCTCTTACTTAATGGCATTAATTACCCACTGGGCACAGACGTCTAGTTTTGATTTACATTTGGTTGAGTTGTCAACTAATGGGAATTCAATGTGAAATTATAAAAAAACGTCACCATGTCATGTGATTTAGGTTAGAAGTTGGGTGCAAAAAATATGAAAGTCCCTAATGTTGATAGCTTTTCTCAAATCCAATCAGTTTTCCACGTTGATTAACGTCATCACATTGAATTTCTTTGTTGAAATGACGTGCAGAAAACGATTCAACCAGTTTTTGCCCAGTAATGAAAAATTTAGAAAAATGTATTTCTGTTATGAATGCACTGAATAAATCAGGAATTAATTCAAAGAATTCCCACTAAGGTTGAAGAACACCCATTATTGAACTGGGATTATTTTCTAGACAGACTGAATTCATGCAACCAACCTATAGGTTATAATGCATTTTTGCTTAGAGAACACCTTTCTATTCATGCACTAATAATCACTGGAAATATAATATTTAATGGGCCTCTTCAGTCGCAAATTAGCATTTGATGGAACTCTATATGGTTTGCCTGTAAACATCATCCTAAGGGTTGACAGCTGTGTCTGGTTAAACTGATCATTTGCTCAGCATACACAATCTGGAGAAACATACGGTTCATTTATTGCTCACTGTAGTTTTTCTAACACATTTATCATAATGGGGCAACTCAGGTTGAGCGTTTCACTCAGGCACACATCACATCACAATACATAAGCTTAAACAGCAGCACTTTGGTTAGATATTCCTTTCACAGAAGCTGATGCCCATAAGCAGCCTCTCAAACACAACTTTTTTCCTCACTTCAGAGTTCCCCAGCGTCATTCTCATGTATGATGATCATGTGAGTACAGTAATGATTATTGCCCATGCTAGACAATAAAGCAGTGTGAACCAAGTTTGTCATCTTTCACGGCCTTCCCCATTACCATGAGCTGAGATTCCCCATGTAAGGTTGTCTTCTAATCCAGCCATGGCCTGGCATACAGACACCCTGACACAGAGCCACCGGCATGGCTGTCAGAGTGTGGTGCCCAATTAGTGCTGGAGCAATGCTGACATATCACCCTGCTAGTGGAGGAGATGAATGCAGTGGCTCAGAGTTCATTAGCCTGCTGAGGGTTCTGTAACGGAACTTTTGTTAGACAGTGGATTACAGCCAGGAGAGTAGTTATAATAAGGCATGCAGGTAGGGGAAATGTAGTTATAGGTATACTGTACATTGATGATGTGTAAGCTAAGATACAGTGAGATGGGTCAGGGTATATAGCAAGAATATATCAAATTAGCAATGAATGGATAGGATTGGGAGCATGTTATGCTGTATGGTATAATCCCGTGGGCTTGGGATACAGTACAATGTAGTAGACTTTACAACCCACCGTTGTGCAAACAAACAATTCACTGCATCTGCGATAACATCTGTAAATCTGTGTACATGACCAACTCTGATTTGATGGAACACGTTGATAGGTGGTAGGCTATCTAGCTCAGTGAGAGTCCTTATAAAGTTCCATCCAAAGATAATTGAGGAAGAACACTACTCCCTTTCTATTTTAAAATATGTATACATTTTTTTACGGTATCCAATTGGTAGTTACAGTCTTGTCCTATCACTGCAACTCCCGTATGAACTCGGGAGAGACGAAATTCAAGAACCATGCGTCCTCCGAAGCACAACCCAACCAAGCTGCATTGCTTCTTGACACAATGCCCAGCCCGCCACAGGAGTCGCTAGTGCGCGATGGGACAAGGACATCCCTGCCGGCCAAACCCTCCCCTAACCCGGACGACGCTGGGCCAATTGTGCGCCACCCCATGGGTCTCTCGGTCACGGCTGGCTGCGACAGAGCCTGGACCCAAACCCAGAATCTCTAGTGGCACTGCTAGCACTGCGATGCAGTGCCTTAGACCACCGTGCCACTCGGGAGGCCCTTCCCTTTCTATTTTAGCTTGAAAATTGATGAGGTCAAACGTTGCCAGTTCCAGTTTGAAGAAAATAGACAGATTATGTCATGGCCATGGGTTTATGTTTCTTATTATACATTTACTGTAATGTCCAGAACTGTCAACTGACATGGAAATGTCATGCACATGTTGTCTATACCATATCACCAGAAATATACCATATCACCAAAATCTTCCAAAACTGAGATATATGGTTATTCGGTTGAAGGTTTTAAGATGGATGGTTACAGCAGAGGACATGGAGCCAAGCTGACTTCACACACAGCTGTGTCTGACAGTCACCGTTAACCAAGGCACTTACTGCAGCAGAGTCTATAATCTAATGTTACACTCAACCAACCAATTAAACACTCCTGGACTACAATGGCTCATGCCATGGACAAAGAGACTGCATCCAATGTTTTTTCAAGTGGTTAATGGACCGATGAGATGAACCATCTTTTCATACATTTTCATGAGCTCATGACATCATCCCATCATTTTTATCATGTCTTTGTCAATTCCCCATTAATGCTCATGTACTCTTAATTGTATTTTTAGGATTATGTGCACACTGATCAGTAGATTTCTACAAAATCAAGGTTACATCCAGATAAAGCCACCAGGCACGTGACGATTGACAACAATTCATTAGAGACAGAGAGAGGGAGACAGACTGACAGACACACAAACAAATACAAAAAATACTAAATGTATCCTTCATTCATGTGTTCACAGGTGCAAAAGGAGGATGCTGTGAAGACCTTGGACTATCTGAACCTCAGCCCATTTGACTCCCTCTCACAGCCCTCTCCCTATGACATAAGAAGGTTAGGGGAAGATGAAAACATTGGAGCTGCAATGAAAGTCAAACACCTTTCCAAAGACTTCCAGATCGTATCCACCAAGACTAAGCCCCCAAACTATAGCTCTGTGGGCCCATATGGCTGGTCACAGAACCTCTCCCTACCCCTGGATCAGTCACAGTTACGCTCCAAACCCAAGCCCCCCATGAAAACACCTATCAAAGTTAAGAAGACCTTTGGCTGGGGAAACTTCTACCTCAACATCAAAACCACCAAGTTCAGCCTGCTGGTGACAAGTAAGATAGTGGACCACATCAACGGCACCTTCAGTGTGTACTTCCATCACAATTCGTCCCATCTGGGGAATATCTCAATGAGCATCGTTCCTCCCTCCAAAGTCGTGGAATGGGAGGATGTGGGAAGCCCGGAGCTCCAGTCCGGGAATCAGCCACAGTCTGCCATCAATGCGCACCTGCAGGAGATGAAGGCCCTCAACTGCAGGGTGGAGTACCAGAGGACCAACAGGGCCAAGAAGACCAAACCCTGCCTCTATGACCCCTCCCAGACCTGCTACTCAGAACACACTCAGTCTCACGCCGCCTGGATCTGTGCCAAGCCCTTCAAGGTCTTCTGTATATTCATCTCTTTTCTCAGCACCGACTACAAACTGGTGCAGAAGGTCTGTCCAGACTACAACTTCTAGGCGGATCTCCAGCAATTTAGACGACGAGGATAGTCGATGAACTAGAAATGTTGTTAAGGCATGTTTTTCTACATCTCCTGTCCCAGTGGAGAAAGGGGCTTGCGCTGAACGGCAAGGATGGATGGCCCCACACCAACATTCAGGCAGACAGAGAGCTTTGTGTTTAGTAGAATGGAAGTCAGCAGCAACTGGACAATCACCAAAAAAAAAAAAAAAAAATCCACACTGAAGGGTAGAAGACAGAAGATCAAGTAGGATAATAGTAAGATCATTTTGTAAACTATTTGTGGTAAAAAATTGACTTGGGGGGAGTGATGCCCTATGTGCATGCCAATTTCAGCACAACACTAATCCCTGCTTTTGTTACTTGTGGTTATGTTTGGGGAAATGTTCTGCTTATTTGTCACACATTGCCCGTCTGTGATACCCCTTACATGAACATTTCACTGTTAGTTTGTGGGTATCCTAACGCAACCAAGGCAAAGTGTTGATTATTGAGTTTGGTCATACTGCATGATTCACATACAAAATCTAAATTTTATTTAATTTTACAAGCAGATATGAAATGATGTATGATGGAAAGCAAAATGTAGATTTGAAATGCATATTAATGAGTAGTTTTTTTTAACTTGATGTGTTATTGAGTTCATACATCACACACTAAGTTTCCTTATTAGTTAGGGACAACAACATTAGTAAGGAAAACAAACAAACTAACAGAAGCTATGATCTGGAATTTCATTAGTGTGAATTGGTGCTCAATTCGCATGCGTCCTGTCAATATTTCACTATCCCATTATCGGCACTTCAAGACATGCTCTCTCTCTCTGCTATTACAACGTGTGAAGTGTCTTTTAACCAGCCGACAATGTGCAAGTTTATAGATACTACTAGGATAATACATGTCGCTGTCTTTCACAGTTTTTGAATAGGCACATTGCACCTATAAGTTTGTCATATCGTTTGGCAGATGCATGGTTATGACTTTTCTTGATTTGTAAATGATTTGTTAAAAATAGGTCAGTATGTTGCCTTGAGTGATTAATCTGAGGTTTAAACACTAAATGATTCATCTGAGATTTGGCTGTTGGACTTCTACTTGTTGTATAGAAATGTTCTTTATGGTGTGTTTAACCATTACTATATTGACTGCAGAGACTTAGCTATTTAGACAGGTTTATTGTACCATTTTAAACCAACCATTATTTAGCAAAATGCTACATCCCTCTGGTCAAAGTAACAGATGTTGCATAATATCATGCAGCAAGGGTTTGGCCTTTAGTAAACAAACAAACCTTGATTACTTTGTATCTCTCCCGCCTGTGCACAGTAATCTATTTTTTACAGTGGGGTGAAAGGGGAAGCTTCTCCTGCAGGTGTCCCAGCATGCTTTAGCCAGTGTGGAGCTATGGACAGGCCAGGACAGCCTAGGCTGAGATGTGGACCCTACATTGCCTCTGAGGTTAGAGTTTAAACTACAAAAAATCCAGAGATAGAGAGAAATAGAAACATGCCCAGAGAAAGGAAGGTCGGAGAAAATGTGACTGACTGACAGAATGATTGACTGATTGGTTGGGTGACCAATGCTGGTCTGTTAAAACCAGTTTTATTGAGAAGTTATACATGATCAGATTATTTATTAATTGCTCATCCTAAATTAAAGGAGTTCCCTCATCTTTACTTGAAAGTCATTCACATTGAAGTAGGAGAGGAAATGGGAGAAATTCAAATTCGCAGATCCTGTTACTCATTCAACACCGCAGCCCAACAGAGACTTTGAAAATAGTCAAAACTGTCAAAAGCTTCCATTGGATTGCATGATTGATCCCATCATATATCCATTCTCTCAGGTTCTCTGAGAAAGTGGAGGAGGAATGAGTTGGATGGGAGAATGATATACCCTCAAGTAGCAAAGACTCCTCAATCACAGTGAAGTGTCATTGATATACCACAGAAGGATCCCTGCACACTGACAGTTTTAGGGTAACACTAGAGATAGACCGGGAGGGAGAGAAATATTCTATTCTCTATTCTCCTTCCCTGAGCAGCAGTTGTTTCTCTCTCTGATGTCTGTGTAAGCGACATCAGATACACTGATATGATGCATCACATGGGAAGACAACCACAGAATGATTTTGCCAATGCAACACACATCTTCATCTGTTTATTGTCCTGAGTTTTTCTATCAATGTGATTCTACATGAGATAACTACTCATGTATATTATTTGTCTCCTCTGTTATAACATTATAATAAAAACGCCATTTAGCAGATGGTTTTATCCAAAGAGGCTTACAGTCATGCGTGCATACATTTGATGGCAAGTGAGGGTTTTCAATCAATGGAAGTTGCATGCTAACCTGAAATCCAGAACCTGTTTTGCTAACTCCGTGTCAGGCCAATCTCAATTTGGGTAGTAATTATCTTTCCATAATTAGTCAAATAAATCAATTGACCATATCATAGCATGGCCAGCCATGGAAAAATGCATATTAAAATGATCGATTATCGTAGATTTATCGGTGGTGACAGTGTTTCCTATCCTCAGTGCAGTGGGCAGCTGGGAGGAGGTGTTCTTATTCTCCATGGACTTTACAGTGTCCCAAAACTTTTTGGAATAAGTGCTACAGGATGCAAATTTCTGTTAGGAAAGCTAAGGCTAGCTGTTTCAAACTGCCTGTGTGTATTGGTTCCTTACTTCAAGCACTTTTAAAGAGCAACCAGGCATCGTCTACTGACAGGATGAGGTCAATATCCTTCCAGGATACCCGGGCCAGGTTGATTAGAAAGGCCTGAAGTGTTTTCGGGAGCTTTTGACAGTGATGAGGGGTGGTCGTTTGACCGCGGACCCATTACGGACGCAGGCAATGAGGCAGTGATCGCTGAGATCCTGGTTGAAGACACCAGAGGTGTATTTAGAGGGGAAGTTGTTAAAACCTTACTTAAAGGACAGATTTTGACTGACTTAAATGTAATCGTGATCTTAGTCCTTGATTAAGGAAAGCCCAGAGTAAGATCTTCATGTTTGAAAAACGACTGTGATTTTGCTGTCTCAACTACGATGTGTTTTACCTCCCACGTTACAGCTTAAGTCATGGCGACATGTCTGACACAAAGAGGATCTCAGCCACTGTTAGAAGATCACCTAGGGGTCATGATAGGGCTGTACTAAATGTTTGATGTATTATAATAATTGATTATGCTTATGTTGTATTAATAGAAGGGGAGGGGTTATAAGACCCTTCCCTCCTTACATTTATAGTTTATAGGGTCCTAGACAACAGATTAACAATATATATATATATATATATATATATTATTAGGTTTAATATTGTTCCACAGTGCTTTTATAGTCTCTGCCTCTTATAAAGAAACTGTCTGAGAAATGTGTGACTGTGAAGACAGAACTGCAGGGGAGTGAGTGGGGGAGATAAGAGACTAGTCAGACATTCCACCATAAATCAACTTTGGGGAGTGGACATTTACGGAAACAAACCCTAACACCAAATCCATTTACCTTTAATCAATGACCTACAAACTAGATGTGAGTACTAAGCTTGAACCAAATGTGTAACATGGCTTCTGGTATATGTTAAACATGTCATTGTTCCTAACTTTTTGAAGATCGCTCCCCTCTCTCATGTGCTGTAGCCTCAGACAGGCCAGACTATGACCAACTGGAGAAGACCACCTGTCTCTTTTGCCCCAGGTCATAGCAGGCAGCAGTGCTTACACCCCGCCTCATCGACTAATCTCGCATTAAGAGGGTACCATCTCGCACTAAACTGTATCTCTGACCATACAGAACAGCTATAATGACAATACCCTTTCTCTCTAGCGGTGCAAACACATTATTTGTTTTAACTATGTCCTCTGTAGTTATGCACTGAGCTCAATTTCTACCTGCTGGCAGACACGACCCATATTAGTGGTCTGGTGGTAGCCGGAGCCGTGCCCTCTCCCATCCAGCATGCTGACTTGGTCATCTCCACCACACACACAAGTCCCTGCAAGGAGCAGCAGTGGCCTTGAGACAGGTAGCGCCAGTGACATTAATTTAATTACTGTATATAATAGACATACTGTTTTCTGTAATTCTGCTTGTGGCACAGTTGTGTATTTTAAATTGGTCCTTCTTCTCCCTCATGTCCTTGTCGTATCCTTTCCTCCACCCCTATGTTCAAACATTACATCGCACAGGTGGTCCGAATTTCAAAGGCGAAAAGATGTTACACCCTGGTGTCAGGTACAGTACTGCTAATGTATGTCATGATGCAAATGTACTGAATTATCAACAATGTTTTCACATTTAAGCTCATTTAAGCTCAATAACATACAGTGGGGGAAAAAAGTATTTAGTCAGCCACCAATTGTGCAAGTTCTCTCACTTAAAAAGATGAGAGAGGCCTGTAATTTTCATCATAGGTACACTTCAACTATGACAGACAAAATGAGGAAAAAAATCCAGAAAATCACATTGTAGGATTTTTTATGAATTTATTTGCAAATGATGGTGGAAAATAAGTATTTGGTCACATACAAACAAGCAAGATTTCTGGCTCTCACAGACCTGTAACTTCTTCTTTAAGAGGCTCCTCTGTCCTCCACTCATTACCTGTATTAATGGCACCTGTTTGAACTTGTTATCAGTATAAAAGACACCTGTCCACAACCTCATACAGTCACACTCCAAACTCCACTATGGCCAAGACCAAAGAGCTGTCAAAGGACACCAGAAACCAAATTGTAGACCTGCACCAGGTTGGGAAGACTGAATCTGCAATAGGTAAGCAGCTTGGTTTGAAGAAATCAACTGTGGGAGCAATTATTAGGAAATGGAAGACATACAAGACCACTGATAATCTTCCTCGATCTGGGGCTCCACGCAAGATCTCACCCCGTGGGGTCAAAATGATCACAAGAACTGTGAGCAAAAATCCCAGAACCACACGAGGGGACCTAGTGAATGACCTGCAGAGAGCTAGTGAATGACCTGCTACCAAATGGCAAACGGTACCAGTACACCAAGTCTGGAACCAAAAGGACCCTGAACAGCTTCTTCCCCAGTAAGACTGCTAAACACTTTTTTGCACTAACTCTCTTGCACTGACTCTATGCACACACACTGGACTCTACCCACACACTTACATGTACTTACACAGACATCCTAACACATACACACACACACACATAACATGTGCACAGATGCATTCTGATGCCAAGCATACACTCACACACATACACACAAACATTTACACTCACCACATATGCTGCTGCTAATGTCTACTATCTACCCGGTTGCCTAGTCACTTTAAACAAATGCATTGAGGCCTTGGGCAATAACATATCTTGGTTTCTTGAGTTTATGCTGTATTGTCTTGTACAATAATATGGTCACTGCAGGCTCTTTGAAATCTATACTTTATATCAAACTATTGTGTGACCCTCCAAATAAACAAGGCTAAGTTTAGTGCAGTATGATTATAGCAACTCAGGAGGCCTGGGAAACCAGATGTAGGTCTTATAATCAGACACCAAAACATTACTAAGAGAAAACACCAAGTGAAAAGAAGACTGTACATCACATCAAATAGTGTTCCTGTGTCCTGAAGAATATGGTTCATAACCAAAAACATATGAAATGTGATCATTAGGGGTGCAACAATGTTCAAGATATAATCAATCGTACTTACAGAGGTGGAGAAGTTTGGTCAATGTAGAGCTCTTGCTGGTAGTGCATGGAATGAAACGGTAGAGGAAACAGTAGGCGTGTGGTCTGTGGTTAACACAAATTAGAAGTAGACATAATGAAGATGCAGAACTGACTTACTTTACCCACCAACTACTCTCATGGGATGACAACTTTATTTTCATGTACAGTAGCATGCATCATTTTTAAAATCTACACATTTTCATAATTTATCATTTTCTTGAAAATACCATTCTTTATTCCCTGAATGTCATTTTATATGTTACAAGTAGGCCATCATTGTAAATAAGAATTTGTTCTTAACTAACTTGCCTAGTTAAATAAAGGTTAAATAACAAAAAAAAAGATATATACTGCTACAAAAATGTAGAAGATGATAGTAAGAGATCCCAATGGTCTTGTTATGTATCTCTACCATGCTCTTCCCAGGGAGTACAGACAACCACCTTGTCCTAATTGACCTTTGACCCCAGGGTATGGACAGACTGCCTCAAAACTGTCATGCTCATGACTTTCTTCATTGTTGTAGCCCATTTACTACTGCTGTCTCAGCTCTATCTGGTGAGGACATTGATAGCAGTACTATTACCACTATAGGTACATCTCCACTTCTAATACTATCACTACTACAGCTAAGGAAACTAAAATGATTTGGCATGGGTCCTCAGACCCTCAAAAGGTTCTACAGCTGCAACATCGAGAGCATCGTGACTGGTTGCATCACTGCCTGGTAATTGCTCAGCTTCTGACCGCAAGGCACTACAGAGGGTAGTGCGTATGACCCAGTACATCCCAGGGGCTAAGCTGCTGCCATCCAGGACCTCTACACCAGGCGGTGTCAGAGGAAGGCCCTAGAAATTGTCAAAGACCCCAGCCACCCCAGTCATAGACTGTCCTCTCTACTACCGCATGGCAAGCGGTACTGGAGTGTCAAGTCTAGAACAAAAAGGCTTCTCAACAGTTTTTACCTCCAAGCCATAAGACTCCTGAACAGGTAATCAAATGGCTACCCAGGACTATTTGCATTGTGTGCCCCCCCCAACCTCTCTTTACGCTGCTGCTACTCTCTGTTTACCATATATGCATAGTCACTTTAACTATACATTCATGTACACACTACCTCAATTGGCCCGACCAACCAGAGCCCCCGCACATTGGATAACCGGGCTATCTGCATTGTGTCCCGCCACCCACCACCCGCCAACCCCTCTTTTACGCTTCTGCTACTCTCTGTTCATCATATAAGCATAGTCACTTTAACAATATCTATATGTACATACTACCTCAATCAGCCAGACTAACCGGTGCCTGTATGTAGCCTCGCTACTGTTATAGCCTTGTTACTGTATATAGCCTCGCTACTGTTATTTTTCACTGTCTTTTTACTGTTGTTTTTATTTCTTTACTTACTTATTGTTGACCTAATACCTTTTTTGCATTGTTGGTTAGAGCCTGTAAGTAAGCATTTTACTGTAAGGTCTACACCTGTTGTATTCGGCGCACGTGACAAATAAACTTTGTTTTGATTTGAAAACATCTACTATCTGTAGTACTAACAGAGATGGAGCCTCCCTGTATGTTAGCAAACTACAGCACCTGCCATGCAGTCTGGATCTTTATATCACAGAAAGTGCCCTTGTCCTGTAACTGCAGGGTTGCTGGTTCAATTCCCATTTCAGCTTTCCCCTCTCAATTGCTACAATACTACTGTGGTGAAGCTGTGGGACAGCTTGCAAGGGAGGTCTTCACTAAATCATGAACTAATTGCTTGCACCTGTGACTGCTTGTAAGACTCTGCCCGACACTCTGAGAAACTGATATAAGGCAGGGCCGAGAGCGCAGGCAAGTCTTGGTGGGAGAGCTGTGCTTTGATGAACGTTGGTCTTATAGCCCTTGCAATCTCTGCATTGCATTCACCTTAACGGGGGGAGGTTCTTGTTCGCTGCTGGGTAGGGCAGCCGCCAACAAAGACTGTTTGTTAGAAGGAATTTGGGGAACCAGATAGAATAGTGTGGTTTCTAGGAATGCGAGCCATCTTCCCTGACTTTGAAGCAGTATCACGTGTGGGTCTCTGGACCATGTGTAGGTTATTATGCTCCTGTGTGCAGTGAATTTGCATGCTTGTACAATTGCGTTTTATTGACCTAGGCTCGGTTTGCGGTGAAGTAGTAGAAGAACCTTGGATGTTCAGTTCTCCTTACCCATATATCTCACTAGTGTGTAATGTTACTTTTTAGCGTATTATCTATTACACCTAACAGCCTGTGCGCCTTACACCTTCAGGTCATTGGAGAACTTCTGATGCTGGACCATACCGGTCAAATAAATGTGGTGGCAGCTTCAAGCTACTCTGCTCCAGTACTTGCCCCACCTCTCAGGTGGTCTAGCGAGCTTTATGACATACTAATTTACTACAAATGTTGTTTTGTGTACAGTTGTTTTATTAACTTTAAGCAGAAGCACACATTGCCAGTAGTGGTGCGTGGGTAAAATCACTGGGGAAGCCAAGCCAGAAAAAAAGGCATATTACAACCTATGTGTTGTGATAATTGCGCTGTTTGCTCTATAACCTGTTAGTTCACACGCCTTGCCACCGTGATATATATAGGCCTAAGGCCGAGGCAAGAAGAAGACACAGTGGCAGAATAAATTTAACAACAAATTTGTTTAATCACATAACCGGGGAGCAACCTTTGACCTGTGAAATCCACAAAACATATATTGCATGTAACAAACAACGGCATTGTCAAGCAAGTTAAGATTTCCGACATTTTCGGACTACTAAAACAATTATTAATTTAGAACCACAGAGTTACCGCAAGTCGCGAAAAAAACAGGAGCTGCCTCCACTATTCCAGCACATTTTCAACTTCAACATCAAATCACTGATGTTTAGTCTAATACAGTGACAAGTAAAAGGTGCCAAAAACAATTTAGTCCAATCAGTGTAAGCTAAATATGATGTGGCTGTCCATTGTTCTGATTTCTCTCCGTGTGTGTGTGTGTGTGTGTGTGTGTGTGTGTGTGTGCATGCGTGCAAGTAGAAAAAAAACATGTTGACTCTCCCTACTTGTAGAGAAACGCAAATGTCATCCTCCTCTCTTTCATGTTGGCGAAAAGGTGTATGACTATCATACAGTACACACTTTTCAGTGGATGCCACTCAGATGAGGAAGGGGAACATTTTAAACATTTAAAAAGTTATCCTTTTTAGATAAAACTAAACTAAATATATTCACATTTCACCAAAGAATTGATTAAAACACTGTTTTGCAATGAAGGTCAACAGTACCCTCAACAGCACTCTGCAGGGTAGCACCATGGTGAAGCCGGAAGACAGCTAGCTTCCGTCCTCCTCTTGGTGCATTGACTTCAACACAAAACCTAGGAAGCTCTTGGTTCTCAGCCCCGTCCATAGACTTACACAGTAATTATGACAACTTCCGGAGGATGTCCTCCAACCTATCAGAGCTCTTGTAGCATGAACAGACAAGTTGTCCACCCAATCAAAGGATCAGAGAATTAATCTAGTACTGAAAGCAAAAGCTACAGCTAGCTAGCACTTCAGTGCATAAAATGTGGTGAGTAATTAACTCAAAGAGAGAGAAAGACAATAGTTGAACAGTTTTCAACAAATTAATTTCTTCAACAATGGAAAAGCAAGAGAGAGAGAGAGATTTTGTCATTTTTTTCCCCACTTTCAGTTTCACTTACTTAGCTAGCAAATGCAGCTGGCTAGTTTAGCCTACTCAAATAACTGTCTCAAACAGAGGGATGCTATGTTAGCTAGCTGGCTATGACTATCCAACACAACACTGGAACTCTTCCAAGTCAAGGTAAGCTTTTGGTTTTATTATTTTATTGCCACCAGTGTAACTGCTTACTGACAAAATAAAATCAAAATAAAATAAAATGTTATTGGTCACATGCACATGGTTAGCAGATGTTAATGCGTGTGTAGCAAAATGCTTGAGTTTCTAGTTCCGACAGTGCAGTATATCTGACAATAAACGAACAATTTCACAACAACTACCTAATACACAAATATAAAAGGGATGGAATAAGTATATACACATATAAATATATGGATGAGTGATGACCGAGCGGCATTGGCAAGATGCAATAGATGGTATAAAATACAGTATATACAGTTGAAGTCGGACGTTTACATACAGCTTAGCCAAATACATTTAAACTTCGTTTTTCACAATTCCTGACATTTAATCCTAATAAAAAAATCCCAGTCTTAGGTCAGTTAGGATCACCACTTTATTTTAAGAATGTGAAATGTCAGAATAATAGTAGGGAGAATGATTTATTTCAGCTTATATTTCTTTCATCACATTCCCAGTGGGTCAGATGTTTATATACACTCAATTAGTATTTGGTAGCATTGCCTTTAAATTGTTTAACTTGGGTCAAACGTTTCAGGTAGCCTTCCACAAGCTTCCCACAATAAGTTGGGTGAATTGTGGCCCATTCCTCCTGACAGAGCTGGTGTAACTGAGTCAGGTTTGTAGGCCTCCTTGCTTGCACACGCTTTCTTAGTTCTGCCCACACACTATCTGTAGGATTGAGGTCAGGGCTTTGTGATGGCCACTCAAATATCTTGACTTTGTTGTCCTTAAGCCATTTTGCCACAACTTTGGAAGTATGCTTGGGGTTATTGTCCATTTGGAAGACACATTTGTGACCAAACTTTAATTTCCTGACTGATGTATATATATCCACATAATTTTCCTGCCTCATGATGCCATCTATGGCCAAACAGTTGTATTTTTGTTTCATCAGACCAGAGTACATTTCTCCAAAAAGTACGATCTTTGTCCCCATGTGCAGTTGCTGGCTTTTTTATGGGGGTTTTAGAGCAGTGGATTCTTCCTTGCTGAGCGGCATTTCAGGTTACGTCGATATAGGACTTGTTTTACTGTGGATATAGATGCTTTTGTACCGGTTTCCTCCAGCATATTCACAAGGTCCTTTGCTGTTGTTCTGGGATTGATTTGCACTTTTCGCACCAAAGTACATTCATTTCTAGAGACAGAATGCGTCTTCTTCCTGAGTGGTATGACGGCTGCGTGGTCCCATGGTGTTTATACTTGCATATTATTGTTTGTACAGATGAATGTGGTACCTTCAGGCGTTTGTAAATTGTTCCCAAGGATGAACCAGACTTGTGGAGGTCAACACATTTTTTTCTGAGGTCTTGGCTGATTGCTTTCGATTTTCCCATGATGTCAAGCAAAGAGGCACTGAGTTTGAATGATGTCAATTAGCCTATCAGAAGCTTCTAAAGCCATGACATCATTTTCTGGAGTTTTCTAAGTTGTTTAAAGGCACAGTCAACTTAGCGTATGTGTAACGTCCAGGCCTGGTTTAGCAGGCTGGTGGTTAGTTTTGAGTTTTGGTTAGAAGGGTTTTGTGTTCTAGGTGTTATATTTCTATGTTGGTTTGATGGTTCCCAATTAGAGGCAGCTGATTGTCGTTACCTCTAATTGGGAACCATATATATGTTTGTTATTTTCGTTACTGGGGTTGTGGGTCATTGTTTAATTTAACATTGGATTGTCATGTTAATTTGTGTGTGTGCTTTAGTTGAGCCACGTCGGAGTTACGATCTTTGTATTGTTTATTGTTTTGCCAGTTACGTTAATAAAAGTATGTACACTGGAAACCTCGCTGCATCTTGGTCTGTCCCGTACGAAGATCGTGACAGTATGTAAACTTCTGACCCACTGGAATTGTGATACAGTGAATTATAAGTGAAATAATCTGTCTGTAAAAATTACTTGTGTCACGCATAAGGTAGATGTCCTAACCGACTTGCCAAAACTATAGTTTGTTAACAAGAATTTTGTGGTGTGGTTGAAAAACAAGTTTTAATGACTCCGACATAAGTGTATGTAAACTTCCGACTTCAACTGTACATATGAGATGAGTAATGTAAGATATGTAAACATGATTAAAGTATCATTATTTAAAGTGACTAGTGGTATATTTATTAAAGTGGCCAATGATTTCGGGTCTGTATGTAGGCAGCAGCCTCTCTGTGTTATTGATGGCTGTTTAACAGTCTGATGGCCTTGAGATAGAAGCTGTTTATCAGTCTCTCGGTCCCAGCTTTGATGCACCTGTACTGACCTCGACTTCTGGATGGTAGTGGGGTGAACAGGCAGTGGCTCGGGTGGATGTTGTCCTTGATGATCTTTTTGGCCTTCCTGTGACATCGGGTGCTGTAGGTGTCCTGGAGGGCAGGTAGTTTGCCCCCGGTGATGCGTTTTGCAGATCGCACCACCCTCTGGAGTGCCTTGCCGTTGTGGACGGTGCGGTTGCTGTACCAGGCGGTGATACAGCCCGACAGGATGCTCTCAATTGTGCATCTGTAAAAGTTTGAGGGTTTTAGGTGACAAGCCAAATTTCTTAAGCCTCTTGAGGTTGAAAAGGCGCTGTTGCACTTTTTTCACCACACTGTCTGTGTGGGTGGACCATTTCAGTTTGTCCATGATGTGTACGCCGAGGAACTTAACTTTCCACCTTCTCCACTGTTGTCCCGTCGATGTGGATAGGGAGGTGCTCCCTCTGCTGTTTCCTGAAGTCCACGATCATCTCCTTTGTTTTGTTGACGTTGAGTGAGTTGTTTTCCTGACACCACACTCCAAGTGCCCTCACCTCCTCCCTGTAGGCTGTCTCGTCATTGTTGGTAATCAAGCCCACTACTGTTGTGTCGTCTGCAAACTTGATGATTGAGTTGGAGGTTGGCATGGCCACGCAGTCATGGGTGAACAGGGAATACAGGAGGGGGCTGAGCACGCACCCTTGTGGGACCCCATTGTTGAGGATCAGCGAAGTGGAGATGTTGTTTCCTACCTTCACCACCTGGGGGAGGCCCGTCAGAAAGTTCAGGACCCAATTGCACAGGGGGGGTTGAGACCCAGGGCCTCAAGCTTAATGATGAGCTTGGAGGGTACTTGGAGGGTACTATGCTTGGAGGGTACTATGCTGAGCTGCAGTCAATGAACAGCATTCTTACATACATTCCTCTTATCCAGATGTGATAGGGCATTGTGCAGTGTGATGGCGATTGCATCGTCTGTGAACCTGTTGGGGCAGTATGCAAACTGAAGTGGGTCTAGGGTGGCAGATAAGGTGAAGGTGATATGATCCTTGACTAGTCTCTCAAAGCACTTCATGATGACAGAAGTGAGTGCTACGGGGCGATAGTCATTTAGTTCAGTTATTTTTGCCTTCTTGAGTACAGGAACAATGGTGGCCATCTTGAAGCATGTGGGGACAGCAGACTGGGATAGGGAGCGATTGAATATGTCCGTAAACACACACGCCAGCTGGTCTGCGCATGCTCTGAGGATGGGCCAGCAGCCCTGCGAGGGTTAACATGTTTAAATGTCTTTCTCACATCGGCCATGGAGAAGGAGGGGGTTGGGCACAGTCCTTGGTAGCAGGCCGCCTCGGTGGCACTGTATTATCCTCAAAGCGGGCGAAGAAGGTGTTTAGTTTGTCTGGAAGCAAGACGACGGTGTCTATGACGTGGCTGGTTTTCTTTTTGTAGTCCGTAATTGTTTGTAGACCCTGCTACATATGTCTTGTGTCTGAGCCATTGAATTGCGACTCCACTTTGTCCTTATACCTACATTTCGCTTGTTTGATTGCCTTGCGGAGGGAAAAACTACACTGTTTCTATTCGGCCATATTCCCAGTCATCTTTCCATGGTTAAATGCGGTGGTTCGCGCTTTCCATTTTTTCTATCCACGGTTTCTGGTTAGGGTAGGTTTTGATAGTCACAGTGGGTACAACATCTCCATCTCCAACTCACCGAATCAGCGTATAAATCGATGTTATTCTCTGAGGCTGCCCGGAACAGTCCGAATGATCAAAACAATCTTGAACACTGTAACGTTACTGTGAGGCTCAACGCTGGAGACGAGAAGCAGGTACATGGAGTGAACGCCCTCGAGTGCCAGAGAGGGAGAGTGGGATCAGGCGTGACAGTTACTGCATGATTGTAGCAGGTTTACTAACGCATTAGTTCATTAGCTATGTTGACTAGGACGTTACTTTAGCTAATATTCTTTTAATTAATTAATTAATTTAACCTTTATTTAACTAGGCAAGTCAGTTCAAGAACCAATTATTATTTACAATGACGGCCTACTAAAAGGCAAAAGGCCTCCTGCGGGGATGGGTGCCTGGGATTAAAATAAATAAATAAATACAATATAAATATAGGACAAAACACACATCACTACGAGAGATAACATTACATAAAGAGAGACCTCAGACAACAACATACAAGGCAGCAACACATGACAACACAGCCTGGTAGCAACACAACATAACAACAACATGATAGCAACACAACATGGCAGCAGCAAAAAACATGGTACAAACATTATTGGGCACAGACAACAGCACAAAGGGCAAGAAGGTAGAGACAGTGTCCATGATTGCGTCTTTGATTGAAGAGATTGAGAAAAAACTGTCCAATTTGAGTGTTTGTTGCAGCTCGTTACAGTCACTAGCTGCAACGAACTGAAAAGAGGAGCGACCCAGGGATGTGTGTGCTTTGGGGACCTTTAACAGAATGTGACTGGCAGAACGGGTGTTGTATGTGGAGGATGAGGGCTGCAGTAGATATCTCAGATAGGGGGGAATGAGGCCTAAGAGGGTTTTATAAATAAGCATCAACCAGTGGGTCTTGCGACAGGTATACAGAGATGTCCAGTTTACAGAGGAGTATAGAGTGCAGTGATGTGTTCTATAATGAGCATTGCTGGCAAATCTGATGGCTGAATGTAAAAGAACATCTAGCCACTCGAGAGCACCCTTACCTGCCGAACTATAAATTATGTCTCCGTAATCTAGCATGGGTAGGATGGTCATCTGAATCAGGGTTAGTTTAGCAGCTGGGGTGGAAGAGGAGCGATGACGATAGAGGAAACGAAGTCTAGATTTAACTTTAGCCTGCAGATTTGATATGTGCTGAGAGAAGGACAGTGCACTGCCTAGCCATACTCCCAAGTACTTGTATGAGGTGACTACCTCAAGCTCTAAACCCTCAGAGGTAGTAATAACACCTATGGGAAGAGGGGCATTCTTCTTACCAAACCACATGACCTTTGTTTTGGAGGTGTTAAAAATAGCAGCACAATATTTCTTAGAATCAAGGGCAATGGTGACATCATTGAGAACCTTTAAGGTTGCAGTGACACATCCATAACCGAAGCAGATACCAGATTGCATACCCGAGAGAATACATTAGACATCAACAAAGCCAGTCAGTTAATAATTGACAAGTTTTTCCAACATTTTTGATAAACACGGCAAAATAGAAATATGCCTATAACAGTTAGGATCAGCTTGATCTCCCCCTTTAAATAAAGGATGAACTGTGGCTGCCTTCCAAGCAATGGGAACCTCCCCAGAAAGGAGAGACAGGCTAAAAAGGTCAGAGAAAGGCTTGGCGATGATAGGGGCAGCAACCTTACAGAAGAAAGGGTCTAAACCATCTGACCCAGATGTTTTTTGGGGGTCAAGTTTAAGGAGCTCCTTTAGCACCTCAGACTCAGTGACTGCCTGCAGATAGAAACTTTGTAGTTGGGCAGGGGAAAAAGAGGGAGAAGCATCAGGGATAGTCGCATTAGAAGGGGTGGGAGATGAGGAAATGTTGGACGGGCAGGGAGGCATTGCTGAGTCAAATAGCAATCCTGACTTAATGAAGTGGTGATATGGGGACAACGATGTAGGCTGTGTGTAGCAGCCTACATGGTTTTGCTTGGAAAGTTTTTTTTCGGCTGGTCACATACAGCTAATGTGTTGTGCATTGAAGTCCACAAAGGATGGGAAAAGGTGAAAGGAAGTGAGTGCATAGAGGCGAGAAGGAATACAACGTGGTGTTTACGCGTGATCAGTGGCGTATTCATTCCGCCGATTCTGTTGAAAAACATTTCTTAAATGGAAGCAAACGAAACAGGGATAAAACTGCCTGAATTTGTCCAAAATAAACTCTTGTTTGCAACTGTTGGACTAATGATTACAAGGCGTTATTGAATGTGTCACTGTCCATGTGCCACTGTCTCTCGAGCCTGCATGCACCTACGTTGTTAACTTTCATTCATAGGCTAGGCTAGGTTGTAGCAACCTCATGATGGGTATAGGGAAAATTTGAGTATCATGTAGTAGCCTAAACCTATCGATGTTACATTGAACTGAGTGGATGGAATATGAATGACTGTAATCCAATATGCTGTAATAGAAATAAGGCCATGGTCATGAAAAAAATGTATTGTCCTCCCTCATAATAAACAGCACTAAACACCTCTCAGGGTTTAGTAATGCTTTGGCTAAAATGCTTGCTCGCTACCGTAACTTCCTTTCATTGGCAACGATGAGCCAACGATTAGCCTTAACGATTAGCCTTAACGATTAGCCTTAACGATTAGCCTTAACGATTAGCCTTAAGTATTAAGTAAAACCACAAGTCCAAATCCCTATCTCCATCCATGGCTAATTTAGATAAGGGATCGTTTTAGCTATCTATCTATCCACCGGAGGACAACAACACAATGAGATGCAACAATTCAAGTTTTCTGTCAATGATTTTTGGTATTTTAATGTGATGTGATTGGTGTGAAGCCAAATCCCAAATGGCTTCCCTTGGTGCACCAGGACCATTGGCTATTATTGTATACTTTTTTAATCAAGGGAGGCCAATTGCTCGCTGGCTTTCCTTGCATTCAATGCTACGGGTGGCAACAATGTCATACTCTTTTTGACCAGACAGCATCAGATAGATGGGCTACACATACAGAGACAAAGTGGCGTGGTTATGAAACGCAGAGAGAAGAAAGATACATTATTTTATAGGTAATTTTCTTTTTTTCTTGGTACATTTTTTGGTGTAGCCTGGCTTCCCTTCGCACCCATGAACACACGCCATTGCATATTACATGGATTAGAAAAACAATTTGCCTTCAAACCCCCTACCCATCACAAACCCACAAGAATTGATTTTAAAGTCTTACTTTAAAGTCTTACTGATTTTACAAAACCTTTACACAAATGTCACCAAGCAAAACTCATGTGTTATGTGTCACCTCTCAAATCATGCCACCTTTTTCACTTCAGTGTGGAGTAGAATTGTTGCTGTATTGTTTTGTACGGGGATATGGTCACAGCAGGCTCTTTCTAATCAAGAATTTTGATGCACATACTCATAGAGGTGGAGAGGTACTCAATGTACTTACTGGTAGTGCAATGAAGCAGCAGGGGAAAACGTAGGCATGTTGTCTGTGGTTAACACCAATTAAAAATAGATTAAACTGCGGCGCAGAACTGCCTTCCTTCACCTTTGATACATTTCTTATTTTTACCTCCATCATCAGAGGACAACTTTTTTTAAAGATGTAGTTTCATTTTTAGTATTATGTATCATTTATATAATCTATTCTACACATTTTCTTAATTGAGCATTTTCTTGAAAATACCATAGCTTATTTTTTCCTCTCCTTTCAAAACCCTGCTAAATTTTAAAAGATGATAATAATAGGTTACAGAGGTCCTTATTGCTTGTCTCTCTAATCTGCTCCTCTAGGAGGTACAGACAACCACCTCTTCCTGGTTGACTTTTGACCCAAGAGTATGTATGGACGGTGCCACAAAACCGTCATGCTCATGACATTCTTCATTGGTGTAACCTACTTACTACTGCTGTCTCAGCTCTATCTGGTGAGGACATTGATAGCAGTACTATTCTCACTGTAGGTTACATCTCCACTACTAATACTATCACTACTACAGCTACTAAAATATCTACTATCTGTAGTACTAACAGAGATTGAGCCTCCCTGTATGTTAGCATACCATGGCATCTACCAAATAGTCTGCTCTAGACCTAATGGCACAGAAAGCCAATGCCCTGAAACTGCAGAGTTGCTCGTTCTCTTTCTTGAGTAAGGTAGCTCCAAAATGCAGGTGTTTCAGCCTAGCTCAGTGCTTCCTGTGGTGGAGGGGCAGCCAGTGAAAATACAGAGCAAAGGCGTTGGTAATCTTCTCTAGTTGCGCCATAATAGGCTCAGTGTTCTGTCGCTCATGGGGACACTATAGTTAGGCAATTCAAAGCCCCCTTTGGTGCTGCCATAGATCAACATTATAAGTGCCCTTCCAAGAAGGCTCAAGGTCTTTGGCCACAGATAAAATGATGTCAAATCACATTATATTTACCATTTGATTGGACTGATCATGTCAACCTCATACAAACTAGACAAGCAGTCATCATCATGAATCACATCGAATAATCTACTTGCAAATCCTTTTCAATCCTTGTCATATGAAGAGAAATTATAGATAAAACTTATCGTTGCTCATCGGCCATTGGACATAAACATTATAGAAGTCGTAAATCGCAAATTCAGCAATGAGTGGTTTGGAAGGAATCAATAGCATCACAAAGCAATCACTATTTTGCTTCCCCTGCCTGCTATTCGGTGGAGAGGGTTTTGAACGGTCATCCAACTCGGAATTCCAACTCTGGAACTCAGGCCTCTTTCTAGAGCTCCGACCTGAAGATCACTGACGTCATGATTCAACCTTTTTTTCCAATCAAGTTCCCAGTTGTCTTGAAAGTGCCATAAATCTAGAGAATGTCAGACTTTGATGACAAAATATGTCTTGTATACTGCGGAATAAATGATGTAATATGCCAGCCAGGGAGATATGTATACAGCAGCTAAGAAAGTAATACTAAGTGTATGTTGTGTAGCGAGCTGTTAGTAGCCCATGTGTCTCACCCTAAGAATTTTGTCCCTCTCCCCCTCAGAACTTAGCTTACTGTTCTGACTTAGTGGTGCACATGTAGCCTATTGCCTGTTTTAGAAAAATGTCATCATCAAATATCGTAAGAGCTTTCATTGACTGCTTATATGCTCCCGTTATTTATCTTATGGTTTGAATTTGGTGTACAGGGAGAATACTGTAAGAACGGCCCATGTTCTGAATTCTGTCCCTGTATATTTCAAAAGTGCTGAACAAATAGTTATATCGACAACTTGCTCGTTAATGTCTTAATCAAAATTACGGTTTGCCTCTTATCCATTCATCATTCCCTTATGCCATAGTTTGTACATCTCAATTGTTATATTGCTTATCATTAGTATCTTATTCCTAATTTTAGGCAATGTTGGAATTATTTCATTGTTTTACCTACTTTGTGGACTAAAATTAGCTAATGTGCTTTTTTTCACGAGGAGGAGATACTATATAATGTTGTTGGGTCTGTAACCATGTTTTCCAGTGACAGACCCATTCAAATATTTTTTTTCAACAAAAAGTTCAATTTTGATTTGTTTAACTATTTTTTGGTTACAACATGATTCCATATGTGTTATTTCATAGTTTTGATGTCTTAACAATTATTCTACAATGTAGAAAATATTACAAATAAAGAACAACTCTTAGGTGTACGTGTCCAAACTTTTGACTCGTACTGAAAGTGATGGTTGTCTCCAAAACTTTTGGGAGTTACCTTAGTGTTATTACTATGCTCTTCTCCATGTTCGTGGGAAGACAAAGCTTGTTCGAGTTAGCAACAGTAACTAAGGGGGCGTAGTTTAGCGAAGGGTCAATTGGACTAGAATCATTTGATGGTTTATATTAAGAACCACATTCCTGTAAAGCTTAGAGGGGATATCTTGTTAAATACTGTTGAAGTATTATGGCTACAGGTTCACCTGCCTCACCTAAAGCCCATTCTTGTGGGAAGCTGTTATACACCATCAAATGCTGACCGTCAGTATCTGGATAATATGTGTGAAATGCTTGATAATGTATGTGATATCAACAGAGAGGTATGTTTTCTGGGTGATTTCCATATTGACTGGCTTTCTTCAAGCTGCCCACTCAAGAAAAAGTAACCAGTGCCTGCAACCTGGTTCAGGTTATCAGTCAAATTACCAGGGTAGTTGCAAACAGCACAGGAATAAAATCATCAACATGTATTGATCACATCTTTACTAATGCTGCAGAACATTGCTTTAAAGCAGTATCCAAATCCATCGGCTGTAGTGATCACAATATAGTAGCCATATCTAGGAAAACCACATTTCCAAATGTTGGGCCTAATATAGTGTATATGAGGTCATACAATACGTTTTGTAGTGATTCTTATTTTGATGATGTAAAGAATAGTTGCTGGTCTGTGGTGTGTAATGATGAGCAACCAGACTGGCAAAACGTACTGCAAATTGAAAGAATCATGTGACTAAACTGAATAAAAAGAATAAACTATACTATGAAATAAATATAAATTACATTAAGAATTATAGTAAAAAGCTTTGGAGCACCTTAAATGACATTTTGGGCAAAAAGACAAACTCTGCTCCTTCATTCATTGAATCAGATGGCTCATTCATCACAAAACGCACTGATATTGCAAACTACATTAATGATTTTGTCATTGGCAAGATAAGCAAACTTAGGGATGACATGCCAGCAACAAACGCTGACACTACACATCCAAGTATATTTTACCAAATTATTAAAAACAAGCATTGTCATTTTGAATTCCGTAAAGTGAGTGTGGAAGAGGTGAATTGTTTTTTGTTGTCCATCAACAATGACAAGCCACCGGGGTCTGACAACTTGGATGGAAAATGACTGAGGAGAATAGCGGACGATATTGCTATTCCTATTTGCTAAATCTTCAATTTAAGCCTACTAGAAAGTGTGTGCCCTCAAGCATGGAGGGAAGCAACATTAATTAAAGTAAAGCTTCCTTTACTGGCTCAAATAGCCGACCAATCAGCCTATTACCAAACCTTAGTAAATAAAATTGTATTTGACCAGATACAATGCTATTTTACAGTCAACAAAACTTTCAGCACGCTTGTAGGGAAGGAATTCAACAAGCACAGCACTTACACAAATGACTGATGATTGTTTGAGAGAAATTGATGATAAAAAGATTGTGGGGGCTGTTTTGTTCAGTGTAGCTTTTGACATTATCAATCATAGTCTGCTGCTGGAAATACTTGTGTTATGGCTTTACACCCCCTGCTATAAAGAGTTACCTGTCTAACATAACACAGAGGGTGTTCTTTAATGGAAGCATCTCCAACATAATCCAGGTAGAATCAGGAATTCCCCAGGGCAGCTGTCTAGGCCTCTTATTTTTTTCATTCTTTACTAACGACATGCCACTGGCTTTGAGGAAAACGGATGACTCAACACAATAGACGTCAGCTACTACAGCGACTGACATGACTGCAACACTTAACAAAGAGCTGCAGTTAGTTTCAGAATGGGTGGCAAGGAATAAGTTAGTCCTAAATATTTAAAAAACGAAATGCATTGTATTTGGGACAAATCATTCACTAAACCCTAAACCTCAACTAAATCTTGTAATGAATAATGTGGAAATTGAGCAAGTTGAGGTGGCTAAACTGCAGGTAGCCTAGTGGTTAGAGCATTGGACTTGTAACCGGAGGGTTGCAAGTTCGAATCCCCGAGCTGACAAGGAAAAAATCTGTCGTTCTGCCTCTGAACAAGGCAGTTAATCCACTGTTCCCCGGGTGCCGAAGACGTGGATGTCGATTAAGGCAGCCCCCCGCACCTCTCTGATTCAGAGGGGTTGGGTTAAATGTGGAAGAAACATTTCGGTTGAAGGCATTCGGTTGTACAACTGACTAATAATGGTGACTTTGCTTGCAGTAACCCTGGATTGTAAACTGTCATCATCAAAACATATTGACACAACAGTAGCTGAGATGGGGAGAAATCTGTCCTTAAAGCGCTGCTCTGCATTCTTAACAAGGCAAGTCAATCTCTCATTGCTCAAAGTGGAGGAGAGATTGACTTCATCATACTAGTTTTTGTAATAAATGTTGACAAGCTGAATGTTTAAACTACTAGCACACAGCTCGGACACCCATCCATACCCCACAAGACATGCCACAAGAGGTCTCATCACAATCCCCAAGTCCAGAACAGACTAAGGGAAGCGCACAGTACTGCATTGAGCCATGACTACATGGAACTCTATTCAACATCAGGTAACATCAGTAGAATCAGAAGAAAAAAAATCAGTGGGGACTGTGAAGAGTCACACACAGGTACAGACATGCATATGCACCCACACTGTAATAGTGCATTGCAATATTGTTTTTTTGGTATTATACATTTTGTATTGTAGATAGGTAGTGGTGTAATAATGTTATATGATGTACTCTTTTATCTTTTGTTTTATGTGTAATGTAAGCTCCTTAATGTTTTTGGACACCAGGAAGAGCTAATGGGGATCCCTAATAAATACACAATTCCTTTATACAATCAACATTTAATCAACTATACAATTATTTACAAAACATAATCATAATTATCATAAAAAAGGTATTAAAGATAGGTAAAAACCTCTAGATTCCTGAATATGGAAGGATGTTATACTCAGTCTAGGAAAGAGATTCTGTTGTGGGTCCCTGGCACTGTTTAGGCCGCCTGGAGGGTAACAAAGGTAAGATGGCGATGTGTCCTCTGGTCCTGAGTTGAGTTCCTTTTGCTTGTTGCTCTTCTCCTCTCCTCTGAGTTGGGTGATTCCTTGTGGTGATCCTTCTTTGCATTGTGTTCCTTGTTGCTCTGTCAGTTGTCTCTTTCCAAGAGTTATAGAGGCTGTGCTCCGATTCCTCTCCTTGGTCCTTGTGTTTCAAACACCGAGTCTTCTTTATATAGTTAGCTTGTACTAGTTTTAAGGATACATTACTTCTCTCAAGTCTTATGTCTCCTCTGAGACTGCTTAATATACTTGGGTTCTTCCGCCCCAATTTATGTACTAAATTACAGCAGGTACTCTTTCCCTAAAGGTACTTTCTCTCCCTAAAGTTACTTACTTTCTCTAACTTATCAGTTACCAGTTCTTGCCATTAAGTGGGAGGGGAGCAGGGGTTCTCTAGTTCAAATAGTCAAATAGTATTATAGTCAAATAGTATCAGAGGTCAAATAGTATCATACATAGGGAATGAAGAGCCACAAATATTACCCATTCAAATATTACCCATTGAGAGAGAGTCCTTGGAGAAACTCATTTTAGTGTCTGTCAAATCAGCAAAATGTCCAACATTGTTCAACAGATTAAATTAAAATGACACATCTGTTGAGGTTACAAGTCTATTACAGTCTCTCACTGAGATGCATTTCACAAAAGCTTTTACAAATCATTTGACCTACTGTATAAGGCTTAAAGGTGCAATATGCATAAATCGCTCCTCCATTTCCTGGTTGCAAAAATTTGAATAGTTTGCCTAATTTCTGTTAATGTGACAAAACAAGCAGAGAATCATTGTACCATCTAAACCGCTGTGAAATATATTTTCAATAACCAAAAATGTAAAAAAAGATGCAAAAACTCAACTTAAAGGGAAATTTATATTCCAGTTTAAACATCTCCAGCACCACCCTAAAATCAATGTATTGTCTTGTATTGTAATAGGGTTACTGCAAGTTCCTTCAAATCTATACTTTATACATCAAAATATTGTGTGAATCAACAAATCAACAAGGCAACGTTTTTAAATTCAGCTCAGTAGGATTATAGCGACCCAGTAAGAGGCCTGGGAAACACTGTTTGAGAGCATAAGAATGTACCTTCTTGTGTTCGGGTTCTGGGTTTGTTGATTGTGCTGTAGATTGCAGAATGATTCTCATCTCCATGTGATGCAGGTTGGGGGGCAACACCTAGGTGCTTGAATTTCACCACAGTGTATTGGATTTCCTTGTTAGGCAGTTGGACAGTGGAGTACAGAGGCACTTCCTGGTTACTGAAGGGAGAGTAGTGGACATTGCCATAGTGGATGTTATCCTCCTCGTCTGTGTCCACTGTCTGTACTGCAGGAGGGGTCATGGCCATGCCTGAGATGGTGTCATACAGGTGACTAGAGCCTCCCTGTCCATCCTCTGCTGTGTCCCTTGTGACAGTTGATTTGGAAGCCCTCTTTCTGAAGCACATGAAGCTAAATAGGAGAATGAGAACCAGAGCAACAACTATGATTCCTACAGCTATGTTAATACTTGATGTTTGTTTTCCTAATACAATGATCAATCTAACTGTAGAGTTACTAGCTCCTTTCTCATTCTGTGCCACACAGTAATATTCTCCACTGTCCTCTGATCTGATGTTGGTGATGCTATAGATCTGACCGAATGCTTTTGGTGAGGTGACAGTCTTTTTAAACCAGGTGTATTTCTGCACTGGTGGGTTGACATCACTGTTGCAGGTCAAATTCACTGAACCGCGCTCCACTATTTCACCAGAGGGATTGACTGACACTGAGGTGTTCTTTGGTCTATACTGAACATTTACAAACACGGAGGAAGAGTTGAAAAGTACATACTTGTTGCCTGCCTCACAGTGGTACTCTCCACTGTCCTCCAACCTGATGTAGGAGATGTTATATATCTGTCCTGATGCTTTTGATGTGTTAATGTTCCTCTTGTACCAGGTGTATTTTTGAACTGGGGGGTTGGTATCAATGCTGCAGGTCAAAGTCACTGAACTGCCCTCCACTATTTCACCAGAGGGACTGACTGACACGGAGATGTTCTTTGGTTTGTATATGACAGTTAGAGTCACTTCAGGAGAGTGGAGATCCTCATGGCCTTTAACAGAACAGGAGTAGCTGCCTGCGTCCTCACTGCTGACTGAATATATGTACAAAGGGGAAGAGTTGTATTGTAGATATTGTTTGTTCTTGTACCAGATGTAGGTGAGGTTGTCACTCAGTGGGGAGATGGTTCTGCAGGTCAGTGTCACCGGTGATCCCTCTGTCATCATGGTAGATGTCAACCACACCTTCAGGTCTGTCACAGACAGAGTGACTCCACCTGAGGCAGGTCTCCAAATGTAGCTCCATGTGTCATGGGTGATGGTTTCATATCTGAAGCGATACTCTCCTGAGTCACTCTCTCTCAGGTTTCTGATTCTCAGAGTGCAGTCATTGATCTTATTCCCACGGTACTCAACACGACCTGATCGGTGCTTTATTTCATTATTATACTGCCTATAATTCCAATAATGCCATTGTGTTTTTCCGACTGTATACCCACTGGGATATGTGTAAGAGCAGGGGAGGTCCACTGATGACCCATTCAAGGCAAAGATACTGGTTTTGGTGTAAGTCACACTGAACTGACCCAGTACTCCTGAAACACATGCACACACACGCACACACACGCACACACATACAATTAAAAAAATATAGCATACTTTTGCACAAACGTTAACCTGACCTACTTGCTCACTTTTCCTATTAAGTACACTTTGTTCCACTGCTGCTGACATAAATGTGAACATAAACCAAACCACAGATTCATCATCTGTGTGAGATGTAAAGGACAGCTATCAAAATGAACATGAAAATGTACTATAGACTAGGGCTGTTGAGGTGACTGTATTACCACCACACCGGCAGTCACGAGTCATGGCCGCAGTCAAATTCCCTGTGACGGTAATCCCATCCAAAACAGCGCAAATGAATGCTGCTGATGGGTAGCCTACCAACTTGCTAACAGCCCTCGCTAATGGCCTGGTACCCAGTGCTCTAGTTAAGCAATAACGCCTGAGAGGGTGTGGTATATGGCCAATATACCACAGCTAAGGGCTGTTCTTAAGCACAACAACACGAACTACCTGGATACAGCTCTTAGCCGTGGTATATTGGCAATAGACCACAAACTCTGAGGTGCCTTATTGCTATTATAAACTGGTTACCAATGTAATTAGAGCAGTAAAAGTAAACGTTTTGTTATACCCATGGTATATAGTCTGATATACCACAGATTTCAGAAAATCAGCATTCAGGGCTCAAACCACCCAGTTCATAATGTCCCTCTGATCACTCTTTAAACATGTTATGATTGAATTTGAGTAATCTAAATGATGAAAACAATTCGGAAATTAAGATAGAGCTCCCATTCCGAAACTATCACAGGAAAGCCCTGGACCCAATATGCATAAATTACATTTTAAAACCTGTTTTGAAAGGATCTAAGGACAACCGGTCTGATCCGAGTGAGGGAAGTAGCACAAAAGCCAATTGTTTTGCAGCTTTATTAAACCATAGCCATTACCGAAAGAGAGAGAAAGAGAGAGAGTGAGGCACTGAGCATGCAAATGTCAGCTATTGATAGCCTAGTGGTTAGGGTGTTGGGCCATTAACGGAAAGGTTGCTGGATCAAATCAGAGCTGACAAGGTAAAATCTGTTGTTCTGAGCAAGGCACTTAACCCACTTTTCCCTGGGTGCCAAAGATGTGGATTTAGGCAGCCCCTGCACCTCTCTGAGTCAGAGGGATTTGACTAAACGTTGAAGACGCATTCAGTTGTACAACTAACTAGGTATTCCCCTTTGTGTGAGTAAGACACTGGAGCATAGGCGGTGTGTCAAAAGGCTAGAGGAAGCAAAGAATTTAATTGCCAACATTATACAGCTTCTGAATACAGACACAAATAAAATAATTCTAAATATACAACAACAGAAAGCATAATTTGGCCACAGAGGAACATAGGCTTCTTAAATATAAAAAGCTGTGGATTGTTTTAAATCGCATAGGTTACAGTCAGAAGGGCCCACGATTTGGGCAGCATGCGATGCAAATAACAAATAGATGATTGTTGAGTTGCAACTGTCAGTGAAAAGCAGAGACTCAGCCCTGCATATCGCAATATAAATATTAACAAAAAAATACAACTCATGGAGAAAAAAAATTGAAAGCAAATGGCTATTGTTGTATAGAGAAGACAATGAAAAGACTCCAATATGTCTTTTAGTTAACAAAATTCTCAACTTAATTTAGAGAATGCAGCCTATTTTATAGCCACCAGCGGAGAACATCGGCCATATGCCCGGTGAGTGTGCATATTCACTGTCTTTATCATTGGGTCAGTGCCACTTTTGTTTGTTTTCGGACAATAGTTTCTTATTCCAGGTTAGATGGATGTCATATGGTATTCGTCTCACCTTTTCATAGGCCTATTATATGGATCAGACAAAGTCAGTCTTATTGATATGTTTGACAGTGTCAGGAGAGTAGGCTACCCTGTAATTTTTGTCGTAATAAAAAAGATTCAGCTAATGTCTCCCATCATATAAAGTGTAGTAGAATTGTATGAAATGTGTTTATAAAAGGCCAACATTTTCCTGTGCAAAGAAAGGAGAAGAAATGTATCTGATATAACCTATACTATAGCCTAGGGCTACTTTAGGCCTACGCCACTACGCGCTGCATTTAAGTTTCTTTTGCAAACAGTGATTGAGTTATATTATCAGTCTAAATTATGACTATCCAATTTAATAATCACATTGGGAATAGTAGGCTGTCTTACATAAGTCTGCAAATGCGAGGATGCATGGAATAGCATTTTTATGGTGAAAATTTGCTTCGTCAAAGTCGAACGCCACTCACTGCCTATGCAGCAGGTAGCCTAGCGGTTAAGAATTTGGGCCAATAACCGAAAGGTTGCTGGTTTGAATCCCAGAGCCGACTAGGTGAAAAATCTGTTGATATCCCCTTGACCACAGAACTCACCCCAATTTCCCCCTGTAAGTCACTCTGGATAGGAGTCTGCTAAAACGTATGCACGGGAGGCTCGGAGCAGGCACAGAGGGAGTGACCATATTCACTGTTATGTCGCGCTAGATTAACTTCTTGCTAGTTATTTATCATCCCATTCGATTACATAGTACCCCGTCTTGACTGCATCGACACCAGAGAAACTAGGCTAATTGAGGATAGCCATAACGTTACTGCGCTTCTCACAGTCCTAAAGTTAGCTAGCTACGCATATCATCTCCATTCAGATTATACCCTAAATAACAGCCTTCCTGTTGGCTTTTGGTCGTTGCAGCCTTTCTTTCTCATTAAACGTTTAATTATGTCATTTTAATCCCATCATCCATTGATTATATATCCCCTAAATTGCTTGCCACACAAGCAGAGCAGCAATGCATGTCTCTCTCTCTCTGCAGGAAGGATCAGAGCGCATGCTTTTTTTCTCCAAATGACAGACACTCGGCCGTACATGAAATGAGTTTGACATCTGTGGGTAGGCTATATTAAATTGATTTATTCAACTTTTTAAAATGTAAATGTTCCAAAGGCGCGCATCAGCAGCTTGTATGCGTGTAAGTCCAGAGATTGTAAAAACATTTATGTTAGTTAAAAGTCAATTGGCATGACCCCGGCAGTCATTTGCATGACAATTACTTGCTGACAAAATTTAATGACAGCCACAGCCCTACTATAGACATGACAACATTCAGAGACATTCTGAATTGATTATTAGCATTTTAGATATTCCACAAGAGTGAATAACCATAAAAAAGATTATAAGACTTTGACTGTCGTCATACCTGACACAGACAAGATGAAAACCACAATCACACTTCCTGCTGTTCTCAAGGCCATCTTTGCATTTCCCACCATGCAGTCTATTGTCAAGAAACAAAGATTGTCAACAAAACAGTCTTTATAAATGTATTGTTTTTATTGTTTTTCTTTTGTTCGTTTTTTTCTCAGAACCTAAAAAATTGCAATTAGGCCTTGGGCAACAAAATATGCTGTATTGTCTTGTACAGTAATAGGGTCACAGAAGTCTTGTTCAAATCTACAGTACACTTTTTATATAGAAATATTAAAGATCAAGTTAACAAGGCAAAGTTCTGAAATTCAGTGCAGTATGATTAGTGACCCAGTAGGAGGCCTAGTAAACCAGAGGTACAGTACCAGTCAAGAGTTTGGACACACCTACTCATTCAAGGGTTTTTCTTTATTTTACTAGTTTCTACATTGTAGAATAATAGTGAAGACATCAAACCTATGAAATAATCATGATGACAGCTTTGCACACTCTTGGAATTCTCTCAACCAGCTTCACCTGGAATGCTTTTCCAACAGTCTTGAAGGAGTTCCCGCATATGCTGAGCACTTGTTGGCTGTTTTTCCTTCACTCTGCGGTCCAACTCATCCCAAATCTTCTCAATTGGGTTGAGGTTGGGGGATTGTGGAGGCCAGGTCATCTGATGCAGCACTCCATCACTCTCCTTCTCGGTCAAATACCCCTTACACAGACTGGAGGTGTGTTGGGTCATTGTCCTGTTGAAAAACAAATTATAGTCCCACCTACTCTGCATCTCACAAAGACACAGCGGTTGGAACCAAAAATCTCTTATTTGGACTCATCAGACTGGGCAGCAGGTAGCCTAGTGGTTAGAACATTGGACTAGTAACTGAAAGGTTGCAACATAAAATCCCTGAACTGACAAGGTAAAAATCTGTCATTCAGCCTTTTTCATCATAGTGCTTGATGGTTTTTGCAACTGCACTTGAAGATATTTTAAAAGTTCTTGACATTTTCCGGATTGACTGACCTTCATGTCTTAAAGTAATAATGGACTGTCGTTTCTCTTTGCTAATTTGAGCTCTTCTTGCCTTAATATATGGACTTGGTCTTTTACAAAATAGGCCTATCTTCTGTATACCAACTCTACTTTGTCACAATAAAACTGATTGGCTCAAACACATTAAGAAGGAAAGAAATTCCACAAATGAACTTTTTTTGTGACAAGGCACACCTGCTAATTGAAATGCATTCCAGGTGACTACCTCATGGAGCTGGTTGAGAGAATGCCAAGTGTCTTACAAAGCTGTCATCAAGGCAAATGGTGGCTACTTTCAGGAATTTCAAATATGAAATATATTTTGTTTAACACTTTTTGGGGTACTACTTGATTCCATATGTGTTATTTCATAGTTCTGATGTCTTCACTATTATTCTACAATGTAGAAAGTAGTAAAAATAAAGAAAAGCCCTGGAATGAGTAGGTGTGTCCAAACCTTTAACTGGTACTGTTTGTCTTACAATCAGATATCTAAACATACTGAGAAAACATCAATTGAAAAGAATACATCACATCAAATATTGTTACTGTGTCCTGAAGTATATGGTTCATAACCAAAAACATATGAAATGTGATCATTAGGGGTGCAACAATGTTCAAGATATAATCAATCGTACTTACAGAGGTGGAGAAGTTTGGTCAATGTAGAGCTCTTGCTGGTAGTGCATGGAATGAAACGGTAGAGGAAACAGTAGGCGTGTGGTCTGTGGTTAACACAAATTAGAAGTAGACATAATGAAGATGCAGAACTGACTTACTTTACCCACCAACTACTCTCATGGGATGACAACTTTATTTTAAAGCTTTATTTTCATGTATAGTAGCATGCATAATTTGTATAAACTAAATTGTTTATAATTTAGCATATTCTTGAAAATACCATTCTTAATTCCCTACCTTTCCTTTCAAAAGCCATTTGTTCATAAATGTCAGTTTAAACTTTACAAGTAGGCCATCATTGTAAGTACGAATTTGTTCTTAACTGACTTACCTAGTTAAATCAAGGTTAAATAAATAAATAAAATGAAATACACTGCTACAAAAATGTAGAAGATGATAGTAAGAGATCCCAATGGTCTTGTTATGTATCTCTACCATGCTCTTCCCAGGGAGTGCAGACAACCAACTTGTCCTAGTTGACCTTTGACCCCAGGGTATGGACAGACTGCCTCAAAACCGTCATGCTCATGACTTTCTTCATTGTTGTAGCCCCTTTTTCTACTGCTGTCTCAACTCTATCTGGTGAGGACATTGATAGCAGTACTATTCTCACTGTAGGTTACATCTCCACTACTAATACTATCACTACTACAGCTACTAAAATATCTACTATCTGTAGTACTAACAGAGATGGAGCCTCCCTGTATGTAAGAATACTACAGCACCTGCCAAGCAGTCTGAACCTAATGGCACAGAAAGTAGTGCCCTTGCCCTGAAACTGCAGAGTTGCCATTTCAGCTTTCCCCTCTCAGTTGCTACAATACTAATAATACTACCCACAAATGTTTTTTGTTTTGTTTTATTGATTTCTGGTAACACTTCATTTTAATGGGTCCATATTACAGTGTAATTACATATGTAATTACACTAACAAGTATTGTAGTTAATTGTAATAACTCAATGTTATGCTAATAACAACATGTAACTTGGTGGTAATTACAGTCTGTATTTACAGAAGTGTAACAACAAATGCTTGTTCACCATGCTTGTTACAAATGGGCAAGTTTTCACTAAATTCCCAAAATTAGGGTTTTGTTTATTCTCAGCTGCCTTGTGGACAGATGCGCTGAGGGTCAGAGATTACAAAGGTTGTAGGCTCAGTAGGCTTTAATTACCTTTTAACTTTTAATTTAACTTGATTGAGTTTACAAAAACACATCAGATATACTGTAGGTCAACCTCACTGACTGGGGTCTACTATATGGCTGTCATCCCAAATTATAATCAAAAATTATTGTGTAACGTTACTCATTATGACAACCTGAACCTCCCTGCCATCCAAGTGAGATGACACACACACAAGTACACCAAAGTATATGTAATATCTGCATAAGTATAATTTAATCACTAGGTGTTACACAGGATTTAGATACTTAAAATAAAGTCTATCTTGAGGTGTACTTAATTGTAATTATTGTGTACCTCCAAAGGAGTTTACCCATTCTGACAATCTAATCATCAACTTCTGAAAGCACCATCCAAGTGAGAAAATAAACACACTAATAGACCACAGAGTACATATCTGCATAAGTACAAGATTGTCGCTACTTATTACACAGGATTTAGCTATTTAAAGTGAACCCCTATGTTTGGGTAGCCACAAAATTACCTCCATAATTCCATTCATTTTTTTAAACTGGTCTGGTTACCTTCAGATTAGTTTTTTTCCCTTTCTGGGGGTCATAGAGCAAAACGGAAAACACCATTGTGTTTGTGAGAATCTCCTATTTGTAGCCTACATGGCTAATTTAGAAAAATGGGATTGTGTTTTTCTTCCATTTTCAACATTTACAAGTAACAATGGAAATCGCCAACTCTGTCTCTGACTCTGTCTTCATCAGTTTTTTTCTTGTAAGCATTTTATCAAGGCACAAGGCGAGACCCAAATGCAGACACAGGAGGCAGATGGTTGGAGTCTTACAATGTTTATTAATCCAAAGGGGTAGGCAAGAGGATGATCGTGGACAGGCAAAAAGGTCAAAAGCAGATCAGAGTCCAGGAGGTACAGAGTGGCAGACAGGGACGTGGTCAAGGCAGGCAGAATGGTCCGGCAGGCGGGTACAAAGTCCAGAAACAGGCAAGGGTCAAAACCGGGAGGACTAGAAAAAAGATAATGCAAAAAGCAGGAGAATGGGAAAAACGTTGGTTGACTTGGAAACATACAAGACGAACTGGCACAGAGAAACAGGAAACACAGGGATAAATACACTGGGGAAAATAAGCTACACCTGGAGGGGGGGGGGAGACAATCACAAGGACAGATGAAACAGATCAGGGCATGACACATTTTACTATCCTGGAGTCTGAGACCTGTGGTAGAGAAAAATAATTTATGACAATTAGCATAGACACTACATTACCCCTATTACCCCTAGTTATCATATCATTTGTTTATTTGAGCAATATGAGATGGAACAGAGTTCCATGCAATAATGGCTCTATTTAATACTGTATGCTTGAATTGGTTCTGGATTTGGGGACTGTGAAAAGACCCCTGGTGACATGTCTGGTGGGGTGTAAGTTGTGTGTAAGTTGACTATGCAAACAATTTGGAATTTTCAACACATGAATGTTTATCATAAAAAGAAGAAGTGATGCAGTCAGTCTTTCCTCAACTCTTAGCCAAGAGAGACTGGCATGCATGGTATTAATATTAGCCCTCTGATTACAATGAAGTGCAAGACAAGCCGCTCTGTTCTGGGATAGCTACAGCTTAACTTGGTCTTTCCTTACAGCACTGGACCACATCGACTGGACAATAATCAAGATTTGACTAAACTAGAGCCTGCAGAACTTGCTTTTTTGGAGTGTGGTGTGTCTTTATTACGGACAGACCTCTTCCCATCTTTACAACCATTGAATCTATATGTTTTGACCTTGATAGTTTACAATCTACGGTAACCCAAAGTAATTTAGTCTCCTCAACTTGTTCATACCATTCATTACCAGATTAAGCTGAGGTCCTGAATTTAGGGAGTGATTTGTACCAAATACAAGTTTTAGAGATGTTTTAGACATGTGCAGGACCAGTTTATTACTGGCCACCCATTTCAAAACAGACTGCAATTCTTTGTTAAGGGTTTCAGTGACTTCATTGGCTGTGGTTGCTGATGGGTATATGGTTCAGCATTCATGGACACACATGCTTTGTTTAAATGCCAGTGGCAGGTAATTGGTAAAAAAAATATAAGAGTAGAGGGCCTAGAGAGCTGCCCTGCGGTACACCACACTTTGCATGTTTGACATTAGAGAAGCTTCCATTAAAGCAAACCCTTTGTGTTTTATTAGATAGATAGCTCTGAATCCACAATATGGCAGAGATTGAAAAGCCATAACACATACATTTTTTCAACAACAGGTCATGGTCAATAATATCAAAGACTGCACTGAAATCTAACAGTACAGCTCCCACAATGTTCTAGTTATCAATTTATTTCAACCAATCATCAGTCATTTTTGTCAGTGCAGTACATGTTGAGTGCTCTTCTCTATAAACATGCTGAAAGTCTGTTGTTAATTTGTTTACAGAGAAATAGCATTGTATTTTGTGAAACACAATTTCTACAACAATTTGCTAAGAGCTGGCAGCAAGCTTATAGGTCTGCTGTTAGAACCAGTAAAGGCCGCTTTACCATTCTTGAGTAGCAGAACTACTTTGGCTTGCTTCCAGGCCTAAGCACAAAGTCTTTCCTCTAGGCTCAGATTAAAGATATTACAGATAGGAGTGGCTATAGAGTCAGCTACCATCCTCAGTAGCTTTCCATCTAAGTTGTCAATGCCAGGAGGTTTGTCATTATTGATTGATAACAACATTTTTCCACCTCTCCCACACTTTGCAGAATTCAAACTTTCAATGCTTTTATTTCATTATTTGTTTTTTTATGCATGAATACGATGGCTCACTGTTCGTTGTTGTCATTTCCTGCCAAAGTTTGCCCACTTTGCCAATTAAGTAATCATTAAAATAATTGGCAACGAGGGGGAACAAAATGGTGCCATAGAGAGAACACTGTGTTTCAGCGAGCTCCCGTGGCATTCGTAAATGTATCTTTTCACATTAATCCTCTAGCTTGAAAAAGTGGTAAAATGTGTTAAATAAGTTATCCTACAATGAGTCTTGACGGCTATTTCTCCAAAACTTCCGACAACATGCCCAGCAGAACTACTAAGAACTCGACCAAAACCACCATCCCTGTAGATGTACAGGAGGAGCTAGCTAGCATTAAGCGAAGCTAGCACCACTGCGGATCCAGGCCCAACGGACCTGATGACATTACTAAAGTGATCGATCTTAAGATAGGAACTACAGAGAGTTGTCAAGCGTGTGGATGAGGCGGAAGAAAGAATTCCTACTGTGGAAACTTCAACTACATCAATGGACACTAAGATAAAGGCACTTGACAAACAGGTGCGCGAAATGGCGGAGCACATTAATGACTTGGATAATCGAGGACGCAGATGCAATATCCGTGTTGTGGGACTCCCGGAAAATTCTGAAGGGACACGCTCAGTAAAATTCTTTGAGGAATGGATCCTTGGCTACCTATGTTGTGGCAAATGGTTTCTCAAAAATATGAAACTCTTACAAGAAACTTGTGAATTCAAAAACACCTTTAATTAGCACAATCAAAGGTTGAGCAGTGACCCGGATCACAACTGACCCTGTGTCTCAGCCCACAGCCTTTTAAAGTATTCTCCCAACATTCCTACACAGACCCCTCCCCAAACTTTACAGCTTCCCATATGTCCTGTTTCCATAGGGGTCTTTGTTACATTGTCTTCTGGCATCAGATCTTAATCAGTTCCAAATGACCCTCTGCTGACCTGTTATCCTCAGCTCTGTTTGTTCAGTTCCAACTGACCCTCTGCTGACCTGTTTATCCTCAGATATGGCTTCAACAAGTCCTACACATTATATGTCTTTCTGTCTTAATGCTTCAAAGTAACCAATCAGAATACTGAAAATGTAATGAGTTAATCTCCCACAACTATCCAAGTTAAACTTGTTTTAGCACTTAAGCCTCATTATCAATACTATCATGTTGTCTGCTATCACATAGTACATTAAATAAATTAATCAATGCATCTTAGCCATGTTTTCACTACCACATATACCCCCCTCTGAGACTAAATAGTCTCAAAAAATACAAAATATGAACAACCCATCAGAAGATCAATAACACAGTCCATAACCCCTTTAAACCGGAACACCCTATGTTACCTAACATGTATTCAATAATCAGCATTTCAGAAGACCTAAACAACAACAATTTAAACAAAAGAAGAAAAGAAAAGAAAATGAAACGAGGGCATAATAACAAACATCCATATACACGTTAAAACACATTCTTCATCCTTACAGAGAGAACAGACCCCCCTCTGACACATATCACAAACCACAGATCATCATAAAGCACATGTCCATCACTGTGAGACTTAGAGCACCACTTGAAACATCCTCTCCCATGACAAGATCCATGCACATGAACAAACAAAGTCAACACAACCAAGAACCCATCATACACAGGAATATAGATTCAAAACCTGATTTAATCGCATCTCTAGCTTTAAATTCATTAGGGACACCTCCAGACAGTCCAACTGTATCTTATATAGACCTTATTGTCAAACTCTCCTTACTTTATGTTAAGCAAACAACTGCTTACTATCACCAGGATTCCATACAGTGACAGTTAACTGCTGAAGGAACCGAACCCCCTCACAAAGGCCTGTCTATCCTTCTGGCAATATTCACCCCTAATCTTTGCCCTCCACATAACCAGAAGAAATCAGCTACTGCCACAGTCTGATCTTCACATGGGGCAATAAATGGGAGTGCCAGAGTTTAACTTCAACAGCCAACCTAAACAAAGATCTATCATCCCCCAACCTACAGCTGCTCAATAAGTAGCCCTTCCTGGAGTGCCTGCATTCCTTAGATAAGTGCCCTGCTCTATATAATCTATTCAATACCCATATGGTGCCTCTACCTTCTCTTCTGCCAGACGTACATCCAAATCTTGACACCACTTACCCTAGACACTTTGGTTGTAATATCTTTGATAATATGGACAACCCAAACACAACAAACATTCAGCAGGACAGTAAGCCCCTTCTGATCTTACTCAAATAACAAAAGTTTTTATTAAATTCAGCACAACCCCTATAATCATAAGGATCAGGTACCACCACTAATTCTTTCAGTGGAGAGGGTGCACATAATAAGCAATATGTCAAGTTTAATTCTTTACTATGTCCCCCAGAACTGCATCCTTATATGGCCCAGGGATTGAAATATCAGTTGAAGTTACAGAGTCCTTTGTGATTGCTGTAGACTGTTACTTAGTAGCACTAAGTAACTATAGTGTTCAAGGCAACCACTGATGTTGTCAGTCCTGTATTCATCACAGGCTCATCCTGTTCAGGTGTCAGTGCTCGTCCCAGTCTGATGATTGTCAAACTATGTCCATCAGCAACTCTAGTACTCTTTCCACATGTTCAAACTTCTTCTTTGGTTGATGTCAGGTCACATCATTTTGGTCCCAGATGACTTCTCCCTTCATCTTATGATGTCCATCCACAGAAGGCTGTCTCTGGCAGAGGTTTTATCCTCTCGATTGAGATGGACTTCTGTTCTCCGTTTTCTGTTATCAGCTGAGTCGAAATAGAAATACTAACTGACATCCTCCCCATGAGGTTCAAATAGGCACTTTTCTTCTTGCCTATATGTAACACAATAAGGCATGTTAACAGTCTCTTCACTTAGATTTACTGGAGCTACTATCACTTCAATGTCCTTGTTCTTCTGTTGTTTTAGATTCCATTGATTGTCATTAGAAGTCTTCAAGGGCAGAAAAGTCAATTGTGGGGAAATCCCCCTCTTAGAAGTTCACCTCGTCCTGCCCCTTGTGAAGGTTCACTCTCTCCTGCAACCTGTTGACATAGTCCTTCCTATTCACCTGGTGGAAGCCCTCCTTCCAGTCTGAGTGGCCCCCCTCAGGGAATGCATTGATTTCAGGGAAATGTGGTTCCCACTCTTCAGTTGTAACAGGCTTCTGTCAGGGAAATCTTCCAGAATAGATATCTCATTATGAGCATCAGGCATGCCACTTTCCCCCACCCCTGGACTCTCAGATCCTCCAGGAGAGAAAAGTTGTTCCTCGCAGATTTTTGGATTCTGTATCTTCTTTCTTCCACCTTCCTCTCGGTGGATTAGTCGCATCCTGGCTTCCACTTCGTCTACTGACATCCTGCCACCTTCCTGGTGCCTCAATCTTCTCTCTGCTCCCGTTCCCTCCAAGCTCCTGCCTGGTGGATTAGCATTCTCTGCGTTCTCATGTCTCAATGGTTGTCTCCTCCTCTCTGACGGACTCTGGAGCAATGGTTTGGATGTTTCCACGTCTTGCTTCCTTTCACCTGGACGGCAGTCGGCGTCGCTGCAGCCACCTCGTAGGGTCCTTCCCTCTATGGCTCCTTCCATTCTTCCAGAACACTCAGACCTGGTCCCCTCAGATCACCGGACGTGGAACCTCTGGTCCTGGTGCAGATTATCTCCCTTCTTTCTGTGAAGCATTCACACTTAGAGACTTACAGCCTCTGTTCTATGATTACACCATACACCCTCTGATGTCCATCACTCATCACACAACACACTGACATTCCAGCTGAAGCTGGCGACCCTCTCTCCTTCTGGTTCCTAAGAGAGTGATAGCAGAATACTTGGAAAGCAAAAGAAACCATAACAGCCTTGGCAATGCGAAACGTCATACATAAACATATATATTCCCAAAAACCTAAATCTAAGACTATGACAATTCCCACTCTCTCTTCACCTGCCTCTACGCCTTAAGGATGCTCTCCTGCTGGACTCTGCAAAAATAAAAGCCCTAAAAAGCTTCCTCATGCTTTCATCCAGTCTTCCCCTTTCGGCCCCAGGTTCTGAGAGGTGTTCCCAAGTCATGTCATTTTTACTTAGTTCTCCATCTCAACTAATAGACATGTCACCTGCTATGTATATCCCTAATCAACATTACACCCACTAAGTAAATCAAAACTGTATATGCTTTCATATCAATGCCTTCAATATGTTATTTAGAGTACAATTACCCTAACATCTTTTTTCATATGTAGCATTACCCTATAAAGCAATTAACTCCTAACTTAACCCATCTGCATGTATATCCACAGTGAAATCTAATCTCTTTCTTTAACTCCTCTTCTTCTGTTATGGTGTTTTCAAGCTCATCCCTTACATGGTGGAACTTACTTCTTGTGAGAATGATGCACCCACCAAAGAGAGACATATCAATCTTTACCACTGCAGGTGTTGTAAGGAGTACCGTATGTGTGGACCAGACCAAATCTATCCCAACATCCTCCAGGTGTATCTGGATGTTCACTCAATCTCCGGAATTCAGTCCATCTCTGGCTCCTTATGTGCTGCTTACACCTGAGGATATACACACTCCAACATGGGTCATTTCCTGACAACAGACTCTCTTCTTATGTCAAGATCACTAATTCGTAATATTTAACTAACATCCCTATGTAAACATTCTATCTTAACCACCCCTTCTCCTGCTACTTTTACACATAATGATTGCCCAACTGCGGTTCCTAACACAACAGTCATAAAATGTATTACTGCACGTAATTAGTTAAGTGTCTTCTACCAGTAAAAGTATTTAACCATACCACTGAGTTGGAAGAATAACCAACCTAACCAAACTCCTAAGTCATAAGTTTCTCAAACTTGCACCATAGTGTTCAAATTCCCACCATCATCACTTTTCCTCTCACCAAAATTTAGATGTGTAACGTTCAATGTCTTTATAATTGTCCCTATTTTTACAGACAGCTTTTCTTCCTTTCCTGTAAGCTATCTAGAAACAACACCCCTTATATTTCATAACCTTCATTCTTGAGTCCTACCATAGTTGAATACCTACTAAAACATTCTTGTCTATTTAGTCAATATAAATATACATCATTCCCCCCTCTGGAACAAAGATCACTTATGTTCCACAAAACATGGAAGAGGAAAAATGAATACTTGTCAAAACCTTCCCATCACTTTAAAAAGGAAATTAAGCTGGGGAAAACATCCAACAGTTACATCCTATGCCCAATTATGCAGTCTTCATGCAATCTCAATCATTACCATTATTGGGTGTTATTTCAAAACACAGAGTATAAACCTTATATGCAATTACTATTCTATAACCCAGACCTCCCCATGAAAATGTATACTTATAAACATTTGACTGTCAGTACAAGCAATGGCTATTCTCATTACAACCCCTCTGGTCCTGTTTTGTCTGTCACGAGAGGCCTAGAACTATACTAGACTATACTCATTTATAGTTTATTAGCCCTGGTCCCCTTTATGACCTTCTTGCTTCCTGCACATACCAGTAACCCATTAACTTCCTGCTCAAATTCACTGGTGTTAGAAAAACATTTAAACCAAGAAACAACAACCAGAAACTATCAATCCCTAATACATTAGTTACTAAACTCAAATCAATCCTTCAGTTTCCAAATCAAAAGTAAAAACCCAATTAATTATCCAAACAAAATGTAAAATGACATTGCTCAGTGATTCAAAAATTGGTCCCATCACCCAAAGTAAAAAACTAAATTTAACACACATCAATATCAGCAGAATGTACATTTATATTAACATCCAGTATAATTATTCCATAACTTGTTTATCATAATCATAATACAGATCAGAACAACATTTCAGTTTAGTTCATTAACTCTATAGTAAATGATTACTTTCACCAATCATTCTTAATTCAATTGTTTAAACATGTGTCAGAATAGAGAGAATAACAACGCATTCTGTTGAAACTAATCATTCAAATTGGCTACTAATACTCCCCCATCACACTGTCAGCTCCATCACAGAGCCACAGCATCAGAAAGTTAGACCTATACTCCATCAGGAATATACATACAACTCCATACACTCCTACACAGCACTCAGTTGTGTAATCTTTAATCCAAAACCTCAAAGGACTGTACCCTCCCCCATGTTTAACACACAACTCTCCATGGGAGCAATGTGTAAAAGAAATAACACTATTACTGGTCAAAAAATACAACATTTCAAATAACATCAAATTAAAATCACTATTCTTAAGGATTCCACAAAGAAAAATATTTTACCCATATGGCCATAGGAATTTAAACTTAAGGCAGTCAAAGGCAACACCCTCTCCTTCTTCACATTGACCCAATTCACAAATTTGGTTAAGAACTAGGAACTCCATCATAACAATCAATTTTACAAATAACCCCGAATATCAGTATGACAAATGACCCTAAATTCATTATCCAAATGGCTTTCCAATGCGGGTGATCAAACCACAATGGAAAGTCACGACATAGGTCAGAGGTCATACAAACCCTTCAAATAAGTGTTTCTTACTTTCTTAGACAAATTAATGAAAAAGTCAAACATTTCATACATGTTGTATCCCAGGTTTCCAGTACATTCCTTTGTCAAAAGAATTCCATCATTTTTATTAAAACTCAGAAAATAAAAAAATGTGTGCGTGTCCCTTTAAGATATCTTGGCCCTCAGACAAACTGAAAAACTCACCAAACACAAAGAAAAGACCACACATGTTAAATACCAACAAATAATCATGACAAATGTGTTATGTGCGGGTATTTGTAACCCTTAAGGCAAAACAAACAATTGCCAAACTTTATTTCATTTGGCAACTTACGGACTCTCCCCAAGATTATAGCCCCAGAAAACATTTCAAAGAGCGGCAATGAAATCCCCACGTTTCCTATAAAACATAAAACACTTCATTATCATTCATTATACTACACTGATTCAGCGACCCAAAAGTTTAAATGAACAGAAATGCCAGGCCTTTCCATGCTGTATTTAGCATGCATTATCCTCATTCATGTACAAACACTCTGTTATTGTTAGAAATGCCAGACCTTTCCATGCTGTATTTAGCATGCATTACTCTCATTCACCCATTTGGTGTAATATGATTGGTATCCCACTGTCATAAACAAGTACAAATATTCTGTTATCGTTAATAGACCAATTTTCAACCAACACATTTAATAGTTGTTTCATTACGTAGAATTGACCTCTATATTAATAAACAATCCCAGAGCCCCTTTCCAACAGTCTTATCCGTTTAATCTGTTGCATTATTTTAGTAAAATACAAAACTTTTGTTTAACAAATGTAGAACATTCAAAACGTAGGTACTGCCTAATCAGTTTGATTGCCAATATTTAATTACTTCAACTCGTATTATCTGACACTGTACCATGTAATGGAAACAAATTATATTGTCTAGAATACATTCACAAATTTACTATTGTTATTTAACTATAAACCCAAACTATAGTCATGCTTATCCATACCTAAACATCCCACTAATTACTTGCTCTCAACCATAGCTAATCCTTTTCTACAATCTCTTATTTCTACTATTCATATATCCTCTTATTGAAATCTGTTTTTCAAATTTACCAAAATGTCACATCATTGGAGTGCTATTAAGACACTAATAATCAACCCTCCTTAGCAATGACTATATTTGTATTGCTAATCACTGCTCCACCCTCATTAAACATTCATTAGTTTAAGATTAACCTGTAATACACCAAATGTAAAAAATTACATAAGTCAATTCTTAATCAAACCTAATAATAAAAGTCGAAATTCTTACTTCCCAATTGACTAACTTCAATTATTATCATTCCTTATGGTTAGAAAGTTCTCTTCAATCTAGACTAAACTTCACCTTTCCTGATGCTAACGTTTATGTTACCAGGTTACTTGTTTATTTTAAATATAATCCATAAAAACACCACTTAGACGTTAATGTTCACCTAATATCCAATGTCCCCGTTTCTGACAAGGATAATTCAACCTCAGAATCCACTACTGCACCGAGTTAATATCCCAAACCTTTTAAATCATAATTCCTACTATTTTCCACATGGCAGTCAAATACTAAAGTTAATCGTGGCTAACTCATTTAGCTAACATTATTCCCAGATACAAGAAAATATATCTTCAATCTACTCACCTCTCAAATTTAGTTAGGCTCTTTACTTGCTCTTTAAACACACTGGTGACTAACTATGCTGCTTGCAATACTTCAAATTATGTTATTTATCTTAAATTAACCTACAGCAACAATATTCAGACCAAAAAACTGTAGTCAACGTCTCAGTCGTCCGCACCCTGGTACACCCAATCTAGTGTTTCTTTACCCAACCAAAATAACTTGAGCGACTTACCAGGTATCCCGATTTACACTAGCCATTCTCAGAATAGTTCTATCCGCGTAATAACCCTAATAGCCGCACTAAAAAATTCAATACACTTACTTAGCTTCTTATTCTATGTTTTTGTTACAATTCATAATTACCTCCCTGAATTATTTATTTAATTTGAATTATTCTATTGATAGGGTAACTTTGCTTTACCATATCTAGTTTACGCTTTCATATTTGAGACGAATTGGTAGAATCTTTATGCACTTCTATTGGCGACTCAATGGTTTTACACTGACTGTTTCCAAAACCTCTACCTATTTTCCTGTAATATTCATAATCATTCCTTGCTCCTTAGGTTGAACTATGTTATTTCCTATTCATGTGTCCGTGACCATTATTTTTTCAACAGTAAATTAATTCAAACGCATACTATAGCCACGCTGCTGTATTTTATATTTTTTCTATCTCTTGCCATTCTTAGATTTTCTCGCACCCCGCCCGCCTGACTACACTTAGTCAGCGTCTCATATAAAAGTTACAGTCTCTTTACTTGTAATAGACAACACAATATGCTTTTCCTGAACCTACATACTTCCTTTACACAAGATAAAATACACCTATTCAGGCTTTTGACATTTATACACGCGTTTCATTCATACACATTTACGTTTTTACCTAAAAACGACCTATTTTATAATCGACATAAAAATAGGGTTTGTGACATGACGAGAGCCCGACAAATCAAGTCAACGTCTCATCACATCTGTACACTTTACCCAGCAGACCTCTTCTCCTGAGAGCGTTATCGCAAAGTGACCCATTATACAGTCTCCTACTAATTTATTGGAGATGTGTCATAGGCTTTCTACCTACTTATTTACGCAGACCTCCACATTCATAAGTAACCTGTCCAAGCAGACTCGCCATTAACATATGGAGACGGTATCACAGGATTTTACTATTTACCCGTCCAATGCAGGCCTCTATTTTTCTTAGAGCGGTATCACGGCGTAAATTACTTAGCTATTCTACACACTTCACCCAGGCAGACCCCTTCTTTTTTTTTTTTTTTTTCCTACGGGCGGTATCGTGAAGTGTTTCTAAATACTCATTCCTATGTAGCCCTCTACATAAAATAAGCAACCTGCCCAGGCAGACTTTTCTATCTAATTATAGAAAACGGTATCGCAGGATTTTCTACTCTCCATTTGCGTTGACCATATGTCCAGGTAGCCACTGCACCACGCCAAGCCAGGCAGTCCAGCAAAACAGAGCACAGGCCCCCCTCCACTGGTCACCCGACCCCAGCAAGGTACGCAGCACACCACACACCCAGTCTCACAAATAGATCTATTAAATATCCCCCCAAAGCGTTACGCATGCATGCAGTTTATTGAATTCAAAAGTTCTTAATATTACTAGGTTTTTTATATAAGTTTTTAGAGAGATCGACGTGATACCTTGTTACCGAGACAGATCTCCCGTGGCAAATTACACAAACTTTCGACTATTTGTAAGAACGTATGCTTACCTTTTAAATAGCCGGGCGATCACCATGTTTGCATAATTTGCCCAGAAGACCCACCGTCGGTCCCAAAGCGCCATTGTCTCGCAATCCCTTCTACTCCTGGCAAGCTCGCCAAATATGTTGTGGCAAATGGTTTCTCAAAAATATGAAACTCTTACAAGAAACTTGTGAATTCAAAAACACCTTTAATTAGCACAATCAAAGGTTGAGCAGTGACCCGGATCACAACTGACCCTGTGTCTCAGCCCACAGCCTTTTAAAGTATTCTCCCAACATTCCTACACAGACCCCTCCCCAAACTTTACAGCTTCCCATATGTCCTGTTTCCATAGGGGTCTTTGTTACATTGTCTTCTGGCATCAGATCTTAATCAGTTCCAAATGACCCTCTGCTGACCTGTTATCCTCAGCTCTGTTTGTTCAGTTCCAACTGACCCTCTGCTGACCTGTTTATCCTCAGATATGGCTTCAACAAGTCCTACACATTATATGTCTTTCTGTCTTAATGCTTCAAAGTAACCAATCAGAATACTGAAAATGTAATGAGTTAATCTCCCACAACTATCCAAGTTAAACTTGTTTTAGCACTTAAGCCTCATTATCAATACTATCATGTTGTCTGCTATCACATAGTACATTAAATAAATTAATCAATGCATCTTAGCCATGTTTTCACTACCACACCTACAAATGGACACTAAGGCTGGTCGTGTGAAGCTGGACAGATCCCCTCTCTCTCAAGCACCGATACCCGGTCCCAACCAGCGCCCACGGCCAGTGGTCATAAAGTTCCACAACTTCACCGACACGCAGCGCGTCATGGATGCGGCTAGAAACATCAGTTCTGACGGTAATCAACGTCAAGGTCCAAGGGTCTCATTCTTTAATGATTACTCCACAGCGGTTGTACGAAGACGCAAAGCGTTTGATGAGGTGAAGGCTCGGCTCAAGAGAATGAAGTTGGAATACGCACTGCTGTACCCGGCCACATTGAAGATTATGGTCAACGGATCGCCTAAAAAACTCTACACACCTGAAGAGGCTGCTGCGTTTATTGACTCTCTCGGGTAAATAACTGTAAGCTGCACCTCTGCAGCATTGGATAACTTTTTATTTGAATCTCATCATGAATTAGTGGTGTGAGTTCTCACGTGCTCCTGTTCGGTAATATTCGTATATTTTATTATTTTTCTTGCTAAAGTAACTGCCGCTATAGCTCAGTCTGAGATATGTGTGAATCTATATTGGTGCCCAGGCTTGGTTTTATGTGGAAGAGCCTCAATCTTCTTCTATTGATTTTCATTTCCATATATATAAAGGATGAGGCTATAGAGTGGCTATGCGGACTTAAGAGTCTACATTTGAGAGCTGAAATCCCCTGCGTGTTAGCTAGTGGGAAAACCCCCTTTTGGATCTTTACATGTTTAATTTTTGGGTTTATTATAGTTCCGGTTCAGAGTTTATATCGTTTGTTTATGCTCGGTGAGATTGAAGAAAGTTCAACACATGAGAAAAGGTACCACCCCATCTTTACAGTAGGACTCAGTCTGGATATTGGTTGGTCAAAGTGCAATGGCAGGTAAAACAGACTGTGTGTATGTACATGGAACATTAGAGGGAGCCAAAACCCCATTAAAAGGAAGAAAGTACTGTCTTTTTTGAAAAAAGAAAATACAGATGTTGCTCTGTTGCAAGAAACTCATTTGGATGATAAGGAGAATTTGAAATTGCAACAAGGGGGATTTGGTCCACTGTTTTTCTCATCATTAACATCCAGACGCAGAGGTGTAGCAATTCTTGTGAAAATGAACCTACCATTTAACCTCTTCCAGCTAGGGTCCCATTTTCCGAATTTTCGCCTGTCTGACGTGCCCAAAGTTAAATGCCTGCCACTCATGGCCAGAAACTAGGATATTTAGTACTATTGGATAGGAAACACTCTGAAGTTTATAAAACCATTAAGATATAGTCTGTGGGTATACCAGAACAGATATAGCAGGCAAAAACCAGAGAAATTTCTGTCCGGAATTTCTTTTTCTCTTCCCTTCCTCTCACTTTGAAGCCCATGTAATATTATTCTATGGGGAATAGGACACAGGTTGCAGTACTTATGGCTTCCACTGGATGTCAACAGTCTCTGGAAAGAGTCTGGAGGAAAAAGCTCTGACCAGATCCTTAGAGAGAGAGAATTACTACCGGTAGGGCAAAAAGGTAAACAAACGTGCACGTTCACGAGAACGTGAGCGCGCCCAGCTTTCTTTTCGTCTTTTAACGTTTCACTTACCGTTCTTGTAAAATATGATCGCTATTATTCATAAAATAATACATAAGGATGCATTATTAATGATATTTGATTTGTTTGTGAAAAGATGAGAGGTATAATTTGAACGCGATCCCTTCACTGTAAAACGGGCGAGTAGACTGACAATGCTTGGTGGAGTAGCTGAACATAACGTGCCAACAAAATGGATATTTATGGATATAATTATTAACTTTTTCTAACAAAAGAACCATGGATTCTCTTGTTTGGACACTTGGGAAGACCTCAGAAGAAGTTATTTGAAAGGTAAGCGATTTATATTAGCTGTGATATGGACATATTGAGAACCGAGATGGATATGAATTTATGCTAATGTGGAAAATATGTGAGGTACTAGCCTCAAACAATCAAATGTAGTGCTTTCGCCGTAAAGCCTTTTTAAAATCTGACAACGCAGTGATATTGCCAAGAAGCAGAGCTTTTGATGGCTATGCAACACTTGTATATCCGAAGGATTTTAAATATTACGAATTTGTATTTTGAATTTGCCGCGTTATGTTTGCTCTGAAAACGATCCCGCTAGAGGGATCCGTGCGCTAAGAGGTCCATTTAAGGTGTTGAATTGTGTGAAAGATAAACTTGGTCGTTTTGTTATAACTAATGGTACTTTACAAGGGCAGAACATTTCCATAATGAATATTTACTTCCCCCCCTGCCCACCCCGCTGATTTCCTCACTAAGGTATTTCTGGACTTTTCAGAATTAAACTCAGACACTGCAGTGGTTGGAGGAGATTTTAACTGTTTGTTGAACCCCCTTATTGACAAATTTCCCAGCGGTATAGCTTCACTCTCTCCTCAAGCTAAGTCACCTAAAGCTATTTGTGATGATCTGGGGTATTCTGTTGTTTGGAGAACCTTTCACCCCTCCAACAGAGAGTTTACTTTTTTCTCATGGATGTCAGACTAGAATAGATACATTTTTTTATGCCCAGGACATCTTTGCAGTCTGTTTTATCCGCTAAGATAGGAAGCATAGTCATATCTGTGTCACATCCAGGCCAGAGTTTAGGCTGGCGTGTTTTTGTTTCATTTTGGTGTAGGGTTATTTTGGTTCTAGTTTGTCTATTTCTATGTTGGGGTAATGGTTCCCAATTAGAGGCAGCTGTGTGTCGTTGTCTCTAATTGGGAACCATATATATGTTTGGGGTTTCTATAGTATTTGGTGGGTTATTGTTGAGGCATAGCTTCATTTGTTCGTGGTGTAAGTATTTTATTATGTTACGATCTTCGTTCTGTTTATTGTTTTGCCCAGTTACGTGAGTTACGTTTCGTAATAAAAGCATGTATACTGGATGCCTCGCTGCGCCTTGGTCTGTCCCGCATGAAGATCGTGACAATCTGATCATGCGGAGGTGATCCTGGACATAAAAATCAACGGAGCATCCAATCTGTCAAGACATTGGAGGTTGAATACAACCATTCTTAAAGACCATACATTTACATCATATTTTATTACGGAGTTTAAAGCATTTTTTTCTATTAACTCTCAATCAACAGACAACCCCTCGCTCCTTTGGGAAACCTGTAAAGCGTACGCCAGGGGTCTGATTATGTCTTACTCAGCCACTAAGAGGCGGAAAAAGCGTGAAAAGCAAAAAACGTTAGAGGGTGAATTAGGAACTAAGGAGGACTACATTAAAACTCCCACTCCTGCCTTATTAAAAGAAAATATCAGTCCTTAAATCAACGTTGGACTCTCTCCTAACACAGGACGCTGAAAAGGAAATGAGATTTGTCAGACAAAAGCTATATGAACATGGAGATAAACCAGGAAAGTACTTGGCGTACCTAGCTAAAAAGAGAGCTGACTCAGTCAATTGCTACGATTACTGATTCTGATGGCAATAATTTATATGAAAATAAATTGATTGACTGTCAGAGTACCCACACCAACTGCCATCTTTTGAAGTTTGCTGATGACACAGTCCTCCTCTCAGTCCTCTCGGGGTCTGAGCAGGACCACGGCCCAGCCCTCCAGGACTTCATTTACTGGTGTGACAGTGCGCTGCTGGAGTTGAATGTCTCCTAGATTAAGGAAATGGTTGTCGACATCAGAGGAATCCCGCCAGGATGGACCTGGTGATCATCCATGTTGAGGAGGTGGACAGTGTGGACTAGTTTAAATATCTTGGTACTGTCTTTTGATTACATCCTGAAGTTTGAGCAAAACACAGATACCATCATCATAAAAGCCCACCAGAGACAATACTTACTCAGGTGTCCACAAATCAATATTGCAAACCTTTTACAGTTTTCTTTCATCAAAAGCATTCTGTATTTCTCCTTCATGATGCTAGTTCACATCCCTCTCTGTCCAAGCACAGGAGGCTGCTGAGGGGAGGCTCATAATAATTGCCGGAACGGAGCAAATGGACTGACATCAAACACCTGGAAACCATGTGTTTGATGTATTTGTTACTGTTCCAACTATTCCTCTCCAGTCATTACCAGAGCCCATTCTCCCCAAGTTGCCACCAACCTCCTGTTGTGAACACCTGCTCTAAGACCACCAGGGTTGATCTCAGAAGTCTGGGCTCATTCTTTAAGCAGCAGGCCAGGAGGAAGGCTTTTTAACATTTTTGTATTATACTGCCTGTGTGTGTTTGTCCTGTCTGAAGCACCCTGTCAGCCCTGAACGAATTGCCCCTCTGGATTAATACTTTCGAATTGTATTGTATTAACACATTTTCTGCTTGGTGATGTCACCAGGCAAGCCAAAATGTAATGAAATTGCAGGTGGTCTTTTCAAACAGCTCTTACACTAAAAGGGTATTATCATTATTTTCACAATTTCAGAGTATTATTCCAACCTCATAGTGTAGAAATATATATTAAATAAGAAAATCACGTTTTTGACTGCACTGGGCCTTTAGGAACAAGTTGCTTGACAAAGTAAAAAAAATAATAATCTGAAGAATTTAATAAACCACCTTTAGGACATGAAAAAACAAAAAAATGGTTGGTGGTAATAATCTACACATTTTCTTAATTTAGAATGGGTCATAAATGTTGGTTATGATAACAATAGGTCCTTATTGTTTGTATTTCTATCCTGTTCCTCCAGGATGTAAAGACAACCACCTCGTCTTGGTTTGACCTTTGACCACAGGGTATGGACGGACTGCAGTGATGCGTGGATTGACTCATAATCCGCTGTCGTACTCCAGCTTTATTCTCTCTCTGCTCAGGAAACATTGTATAATGAATAGGTGATTGACTTTCTTTATGCTGACCAGACCTTTCTCTGACTCGTTAAAACTTTTCACCCAAACCTCCAGTACAAACCTGAACTTACTGTATGTTTGAAAAAGTTTTAAATCCCTTTGTCTTCTCTGAATATACTATAATTGTATGCCTCATCTATAAACTCTATACTATACTCAACGTAATGGCATGTGGACGCTATGTGATGTCTTTGCGCGGTGAAAGTTCAATAAACAGAATAACAAATGTTAGGGGAACTACAGTAGTTAGTGTAATGAGCTTTACTAGGACAAATATTTGTATCTCTTTTCTTTCCATTTCCTCCAGTCTTGTCCCAAGGGGATGGGGTCCAAAGGAAATCAGCCAAATGGGTTTCTGAGAATGCTAGAGAAGTTGTAACAACTTTGTAAAAAACGTTTTTGCAAGTAATTTAAGTTTTTTTAAATATATATTTTGTTGGCAATAAAAATCCTTCTATTCACACAGAAAATTTTTCAATTAGATATGTTTTTGCTCTAAATCCCCGTTGATGGGCTAGTACATGCACAATAAGTCCCAAGAGGCCAGATGTAATTGTGAGGAACAGATAGCATCTTCACCTCCCTCCTCTCCTCAAACCTGCGAGCAGCCACCCGAACAGAGAACGCAACAGGTCTAATCTTGGATAGTCTCAAACAAGCTTTTTGACATAGAGTTCAAATGACTGTTGCTGAAATTAATTTAATAATCTTTAAATTATTATATTGACAAAAAGTAGAGCAACTGTAAAGCAAAGATGATTAGAATGGTGATGGAACACGTAAAGAAGCATCCAGGGGTAAGCATTTTTATTCTATGGTTTATTACCTCAAGTAGTTAGTGGTCTATAATATTTCATGAAAGTTAAATCATTTCTGTTGTCTGTGTTTAATATGCTACCAGTTGTTGCTCAATTGAGTAATCAAAATGACTTTGGATGGCAGTTCCAAACATCAGTTAGGGAAAGGGAAAGGGGGACTGAATGCCTTCAACTGAAATGTGTCTTCCGCATTTAACCCAAGCCCTCTGAATTAACCCCATATGCTGAGTGTCATTAGGCAAATTGAAATGAAATAAAAGTCTAAATAGGCTTCACTTCTGCATTTTGACACATTAAAAATGTTTTTCTGAAAACGTATCAGGCAGACAGAGACATATACAGTCACAGACAGGCAGACAGACACAGACAGGACAGTTTTTACAAGAATGTAAAAATGTGACCAATATCCTGTTTGGAATTCATTCTATCAAGGCTCTTAGGTTTTTGAACTGCAAGACCATTGTATCCAATGGAGGTAAAAAATGCTTTTAGGTCGATTTGACTTTTAAGTCATTATGGGTTTTGTGGAAGGATGGTTCGCTAGCTCAGTCGAGTCCATGGGTGCGTCATGGTTATGTTAGGGCTGTAGATAATGTTTTTCTATGGAAGAAAGGCCTTGTTTTCACTGTAAATAGTTAATTTCACATGGTGAACATCTGCGGAACATCTATCCTCAACCGTTCTGCCAATGTCACTCACAACCCTAAACCTTTATTGACAAAGGTTATGTAGAAATGCTCAGAATTCTATGCCTCAGAGTGAATGCAATGGTCATGTTATCTCCTTCTTTCTTCTTACTCTCTCATAGCTCATCCCCCAGTTCTTCTTCATCTTGTTGGGAATGGGAGGAGCCTCCTTGTATTTGGTTCGTCTTGCAAAGGGGCCCCATGTCACGTAAGACTCTTTACCGTTACCCGTATTGTCCATTTTCTTTTAAAATTAATATTGTTTAATCAATTTCTTAATACTATCCAATTAAAACCATATAGTAGTGGATGCCAATTCCCCTTAACATCATAAGGCACAAGAGGTAATCCCACCTCTTGTGCCGTTCTGGGGCATCAATTCCCATATCACTACTAAAGGGCTATGCTGCTGCAAGTTTTTGGAAACTAGGCCTGGCCATGAATAGTTGATCGCAGGCAGACTAACACAGTTTCCTCTGATCCCATTTGTGTCTGTCCTACTTCGGCCTGCTTTGACTGCTGTGTCACTGTACAGCTGGAACAAGAAGAACAACCCTGAGCCCTGGAATCAGCTTGACCCTACCTACCAGTACAAGGTACAGTACTGCCAACACTGTCAGCAATAGACACACATTAGCTCCACAAAGTGTATGGTTTTCTGCATCTTATTCGATTCTTGTTTGAATTGACGACAATGTAATAGTAATGTAGCCTATCAATAGTATCAGTTAAGTCAATCGTATATTTTGTATCAATATAAGTAGCCAATAGCATTACATACATCCTGCCATATTTTCTTCTTCCCCAGTTTGTGGCCATTGATACTGACTACAAGAACCTGAAGAAGGAAGGACCTCAATTCTGAGTATCTTCCTTCCTCTCCTAACGGCACCAGTTCCAGCCCGAAGAATGTCACTGAAGAATTCAAATCTGAGAAGAATTTGTCTCTCAACGCTTCTAATGTATACAAATATTGGGAGGTTGATCCATAATGTTGATGATCAAATCTATAATTTGTCTTTGTTTTATAATATACATTTCATTGTTAGTTTGACAGCCGCTAAATTTAACAATGAATGTGCGCATTATGAAAAGAGGCAAGAGTGTGCATAGATTTGTTCACCAAATTACAGTGAACAAAAAATATAAAAACGCAACATGCAACAATTTCAAAGATTTTACTGAGTTACTGATCATATAAGGAAATCAGTCAATTGAAACAAATTAATCTGGCCTGTTGGATTCTAGCTTGAAATATACTTATTAATGTTACCATACCAGAATTTAGTGATTACTTTACATGCAGGGTTGGGAAGGTTACTTTCTAAATGTAATCTGTTACAGTTACTAGTTACCTGTCCAAAACTAACAAAACTTTTGGAATACCCAAACTCAGTAACGTAGTATGATTACATTCAGTTACTATTGGATTACTTTTCCCTTAAGAGGCATTAGAAGAAGACACAAATCTATGTTACCAATTAAACAACATCTACTGCAGGATAAATCCATGTTGAAGTTTACATAGCGGGCCATATATGGATGTTAAATGTTACTCTATGGGTTGGTTATGTAGGCTTCTTCTAACCCATAACTTACTACTACATATAATAATACGATTAAATTATGTATTTAAATTAAATCAGTAACGTAACTTTTGGATTACCCAAACTCAGTAACATAATCTCATTACATTCAGTTACTTTTAGATTACTTTCCCTTTAAGAAGCATTAGAAGAAGACAAAAATGTATGTTACCAATTAAACATCTACTGCAGGATAAATCCATGTTGAAGTTTACATAGCTGGCCATATATGGATGTTAAATGTTATTTTATGGGTTGGATATGTAGGCTTCTTCTAACCCATAACTTTCTACTACATTTAATTATATATTAACATTATAAACCAAAGTCTATCAGAATTCCAGACATTCCAATAAATGTTATACTCCTTGATCTTCAAGAATAGGACTTGGAAATATGGAAGTATAGATTAGCCAAATAGTTTTACCTGAGCGTAACCCCAAAACTAAGGACTTATTAGCCAGCCCTACTCTGTTGTTTATGATTTTGTTGTCATGGAGGACTGATTGGGCTCATTGATTCGAGTTGAAAAATAAATGCCGTGGTCATGGAATGGCATGCTTTGAGCACTACTGAAAAGTTCCATTTACATGTGAAAAACGATTGCCATATGCTGCATTTGCTATAGGCCTATTGTTAACCTTTTTGTTGGTGACACTTTGATAACATGATAATATGCAGCTGTTTAAAAGGCAAATGCACAGATGAAACAATAACAAAACAGTGACCCGCCTCTGTTTTGGTAAAAAGCTGAGGGATGGGCCTGGAGAAATGTAACCACTCAGATTAATAGACAGAGCTATGGATGCAAGGACTGACCATCCATGATAACAAAATTATTGTTTTAACTATGTTATAAGGCTATATAGTGTTTGTTTACATTTACAAAGTTTACAAACACTGGAGAAAAACAAGCTTATATTTGGGGTTCTCATGGAGTGTGACAGTTGAACTAAGCTCATGAGGAATTTACAAGTTATTTTCTTCAAGAATCGATGGGCATATATAAATATATATATATCCTTTATAAGTCCAAAAATGGATGTAGCAACTCCAGATTGCCCCTTCAAGTCTATTTGTTTAAGCAATTGCTCATTAGGCCTATGTTTTTTTTTCTCAGCATGAATTAGATTGAGCAAAAAAAGCCCCACTGTTATCCTATAGGCTGGGATCCGCACTATGCAGCTGTTGCAAGAGTGCATTTTTCACAATGCTTGATAGGCAGCTTAACCTTCTTGAATTCAACCATTATTGGGTTCACATACACATTTAGATTTCTGAACTGCCATCCACTACAACCACAATCCGTAAGGTGCAAATATCTAAATGAGAGAGCAGCAGTGTGATTCACATCAATGCACTATGTAGATATCAATAATAAGTGATATCCATATCGCTGTAGACTACACCACTGCTGTCATCCTTATCTCCAAGCATTTATTCAGATTGGATAATCTTTGGATGCCGACAGCAGTCACACCATTGGAAGACATAGCTTGGACTGTAGCCTACAAAAACCTATTCCTGCTCTTTTCCCGCAATCCATCAAATACATTTGGTGTGTCATCATAGTGGTCTCTGACTTGTGGTCAGACTCGCTCAGGTGGAACAAACTTAAACTTGAGCCTTTTTTCAATGCTGAGTTGAATGTCATTGAGGAAACAGAGAAGTGTCAACATCTTTTTTCCCCGCAAAGATCCTTTCTGAATTTAAAAGTAATCCTCAAAGTAATCATCTAGTTTTTCAAAAGTATCTGTAATCTGATTACTATATTTTTGCTGGTAACGTAACGGATTACAGTTAACGTTTTTTTTTTAAACCCTTACAATGAACGGATTACATGCAATCCGTTACTCCCCGACCCTGTTTACATGTGTAAGAAATGTGTATGTTGGGGGTCAAGGAAGGGTAAAGAGGAACTTGGTGTTTGGAAAGTGACTGACTGAGAAAATGGAAAGTGCAGAAAGTATATATGTTGTTCAAATATATTATTGTAGAATATGAATGTTCCTAAGGAGGGAGGCAAAGGGCAAAAGTCTAGTTTCAGTTCTTGATAAGGTAGACCAGTTGCTGAGGAACTAGGACCGTGAGGGATGTGGAACTCTACTCAAGATAAGGTCAACAGTTGAAGAGAGAAGACACTGCTGGGAGAGGGGCCACAGGAGCCCACCCCGAAGACCATCTGATTACAGTCCTATCTCTCTCACACACACACACATTTCCACTCCCATGAGGGTCCTAGACTTAGGCAGGGCCATGACCATACCAGTAAGAGAAACCTCCTGTGTTTCTGCCTAACAACAGAGGAGTGTCTATCTTAGACATAAAGGAAATGACTCTGCCTAGTTGGAAGGTTTAAAGATGTGCTTGTGTGACTTGTATGTTGTGTTTGCAGCTGAAGCACCCAGTGGGTTGAATAAACTTGGTTTGAGCTTTTTCTAGTCGTCTGAGTTTTTACTGTTTGTTCAGAACCTAACAGGCCCTAATCTATGGATTTCAAATGACTGGAAATACAGATCTGCATCTGTTAGTCACAGATATCTTTTAAAAAAAGGTAGGGGGCGTGGATCAGAAAACCAGTCAATATCTGTTGTGACCACCATTTGCCTCATGCAGCGCCACACATCTCCTTCGCATAGAGTTGATCAGGCTGTTGATTGTGGGCTGTGGAATGTTGTCCCACTCCTCTTCAATGGCTGTGCGAAGTTGCTGGATGTTGGCAGGAACTGGCACACACTGTCGTACACATCGATCCAGAGCACCCCAAACATGGGTTCAATGGGTGACAGTTTGAGCAGAAATTCTTTGTTTGTTCTAACCAAAGTTTCATCAGCTGTCTGGGTGGCTGGTCTCAGACAATCCCGCAGGTGAAGAAGCTGGATGTGGAGGACCTGGACTGGCGAGATAACATGTGGTCTGCGGTAGTGAGGCCTGTTTGACATACTGCCTAATTCTCTAAAATGACGTTGGAGGCGACTTATGCTAGAGAAATTAACATTCAATGAACTGATAACAGCTCTGGTGGACATTGCTGCAATCAGCATGCCAACTGCACGCTCCCTCAACACTTGAATTGTGGAATTGTGTTGTGTGACAAAACTGCACAATTTAGAATGTCCTTTTGTTGTCCCCAGCCCAAGGTGCACCTATGTGAAGTTTACATATACTTGGAGTCATTAAAACTTGTTTTTCAACCACCACAAATTTCTTGTTAACAAACTATAGTTTTGACAAGTTGGTTAAGGACATCTACTTTGTGCATGACACAAGTAATTTTTCCAACAATTGTTTACAGACAGATTATTTCACTTATAATTCAATGTCATGGCTTTTGAAGCTTCTGATAGGCTAATTGACATCATTTGAGTCAATTGGAGGTGTATCTGTGGATGTATTTCAAGGCCTACCTTCAAACTCAGTGCCTCTTTGTTTGACATCATGGGAAAATCAAAAGAAATCAGCCAAGACCTCTGAAAAAAAAAAAAAAATCCAAATGCCTGAAGGTACCACGTTCATCTGTACAAACAATAGTACGCAAGTATAAACACCATGGGACCACGCAGCCGTCATACCGCTCAGGAAGGAGACGCGTTCTGTCTCCTAGAGATGAACATACTTTGGTGCGAAAAGTGCAAATCAATCCCAGAACAACAGCAAAGAACCTTGTGAAGATGCTGGAGGAAACAGGTACAAAAGTATCTATATCCACAGTAAAACAAGTCTTATATCGACATAACCTGAAAGGACCCTCAGCAAGGAAGAAGCCACTGCTCCAAAACCGCCATAAAAAAGCCAGACTACGGTTTGCAACTGCACATGGGGACAAAGAACATACTTTTTGGAGAAATGTCCTCTGGTCTGATGAAACAAAAATAAAACTGTTTGGCCATAATGACCATCGTTATGTTTGGAGGAAAAGGGGGAGGCTTGCAAGCCGAAGAACACCATCCCAACCGTGGAGCTTGCTACAGGAGGGACTAGTGCACTTCACAAAATAGATAAGGAATGGAAATGATGTGGACATATTGAAGCAACATCTCAAGACATCAGTCAGGAAGTTAAAGCTTAGTCGCAAATGGGTCTTCCAAATGGACAATGACCACAAGCATACTTACAAAGTTGTGGCAAAATGGCTTAAGGACAACAAAGTCAAGGTATTGGAGTGGCCATCACAAAGCTCTGACCTCAATCCTATAGAAAATTTGTGGGAAGAACTGAAAAAGCGTGTGCGAGCAAGGACGCCTACAAACCTGACTCAATTACACCAGCTCTGTCAGGAGGAATGGGCCAAAATTCACCCAACTTATTGTGGGAAGCTTGTGGAAGGCTACCCAAAATGTTTGAACCAAGTTAAACAATTTAAAGGCAATGCTACCAAATACTATTTGAGTGTATGTAAACTTCTGACCCACTGGGAATGTGATGAAATAAAAGAAATAAAAGCTGAAATAAATCATTCTCTCTACTATTATTCTGACATTTCACATTCTTAAAATAAAGTAGTGATCCTAACTGACCTAAGACAGGGAAATTGTACAAGAATTAAATGTCAGGAATTGTGAAAAACTGAGTTTAAATGCATTTGGCTATGGTGTATGTAAACTTCCGACTTCAAATGTATGTGTTGTCGGCATATAGTTAGTTTTTGGGGGGATGTCACTTCCTGCCACTGGGGGGCAGTAATACATAAGGTGATGGGCCAGGACCATTGACTTGGATAGACATGACATCTCTGTATCTTGTTATTTTCTACAGGAAGTCTATTCCCTCTGCGATATTTTATTGGGCCTCATCTTTTGATGTATACTGGCGCCGTGCTTGGCTCACTCCACACACATTTATGGTGACCAATAAAGTAAAGGAGATCTCCTTTAAGATTATCCATAGAGTCTATCTGTGTAATAACTTGATATCTAAATACACTGCTCAAAAGAATTTAACAACACAATGTAACTCCAAGTCAATCACACTTCTGTGAAATCAAACTGTCCACTTAGGAAGCAACACTGATTGACAATAAATTTCACATGCTGTTGTGCAAATGGAATAGACAACAGGTGGAATTTATAGGCAATTAGCAAGACACCCCCAATAAAGGAGTGGTTCTGAAGGTGGTGACCACAGACCACTTCTCAGTTCCTATGCTTCCTGGCTGATGTTTTGGTCACTTTTGAATGCTGGCGGTGCTTTCACTCTAGTGGTAGCATGAGACGGAGTCTACAACCCACACAAGTGGCTCAGGTAGTGCAGCTCATCCAGGATGGCACATCAATGCGAGCTGTGGCAAGAAGGTTTGCTGTGTCTGTCAGCGTAGTGTCCAGAGCATGGAGGCGCTACCAGGAGACAGGCCAGTACATCAGGAGACGTGGAGGAGGCCGTAGGAGGGCAACAACCCAGCAGCAGGACCACTACCTCCGCCTTTGTGCAAGGAGGAGCACTGCCAGAGCCCTGCAAAATGACCTCCAGCAGGCCACAAATGTGCATGTGTCTGCTCAAACGGTCAGAAACAGACTCCATGAGGGTGGTATGAGGGCCCAACGTCCACAGGTGGGGGTTGTGCTTACAGCCCAACACCGTGCAGGACGTTTGGCATTTGCCAGAGAACACCAAGATTGGCAAATTCGCCACTGGCGCCCTGTGCTCTTCACAGATGAAAGCAGGTTCACACTGAGCACGTGACAGACGTGACAGAGTCTGGAGACGCCGTGGAGAACGTTCTGCTGCCTGCAACATCCTCCAGCATGACCGGTTTGGCGGTGGGTCAGTCATGGTGTGGGGTGGCATTTCTTTGGGGGGCCGCACAGCCCTCCATGTGCTCGCCAGAGGTAGCCTGACTGCCATTAGGTACCGAGATGAGATCCTCAGACCCCTTGTGAGACCATATGCTGGTGCGGTTGGCCCTGGGTTCCTCCTAATGCAAGACAATGCTAGACCTCATGTGGCTGGAGTGTGTCAGCAGTTCCTGCAAGAGGAAGGCATGGATGCTAAGGACTGGCCCGCACGTTCCCCAGACCTGAATCCAATTGAGCACATCTGGGACATCATGTCTCGCTCCATCCACCAACGCCACGTTGCACCACAGACTGTCCAGGAGTTGGCGGATGCTTTAGTCCAGGTCTGGGAGGAGATCCCTCAGGAGACCATCCGCCACCTCATCAGGAGCATGCCCAGGCGTTGTAGGGAGGTCATACAGGCACGTGGAGGCCACACACACTACTGAGCCTCATTTTGACTTGTTTTAAGGACATTACATCAAAGTTGGATCAGCCTGTAGTGTGGTTTTCCACTTTAATTTTGAGTGTGACTCCAAATCCAGACCTCCATGGGTTGATAAATTTGATTTCCATTGATAATTTTTGTGTGATTTTGTTGTCAGCACATTCAACTATGTAAAGAAAAAAGTATTTAATAAGATTATTTCATTCATTCAGATCTATGATGTGTTATTTTAGTGTTCCCTTTATTTTTTTGAGCAGTGTATATACCTGATGTTACCAGTGAATGCAGTTTTTGTGAACTAGAAAGTGTTCTGGACTGATGTAAAACTATATCTTGGCCTCGAAATGCATACAACCATTGAACTTTCTAAGTCTGACATATTATTTTACTACACTGATTCCACAATTGAGCGTGAGTATGTCATAAATCTCTTTATTTTATTAGGAAAATATTTCATACACAAATCAAAATTTATGAAGAAAAGGCCCCTTTTCTTAATTTTTTTATCTGATTTGGAAAAATATTTTGTCATTGAAATGTATAAAAAACAAAATGTCAAAAAAATGTATTCGCTACATGTCTGTATTTGAATTGATATAATGTGGATTTGTTTATTAAAAAAAAAAAATGTTTTATCTCATTTCTTTGTGGAATCCCTCTGGCTGTTATGTTTATGTTGTGCATGTTACTGTTCAATAATTTTTTTTTAAATATATTTAAAAAATCTCTGTATCTTGTGTCATGATGGCGTATGTGAGAACATGGGCAGTGGCAATGAGGCCATCTCCATCTTGAAATAGTCCATTTTCTTCTTCACGAGTAAAATTAATTGGCTGATCCCTCCTGATGACTCGCCTGTCACGACTCCAACCGGGTCATCAGGTCATGCCAACTGAGTCATTATGAGGGATCAGCCAATGAAGTTAGAAGTCCCGCCCAGTTGACCAAATGAAAATGTCGAAAGTCCTCAATGGCGTTGCCCATGCTAAGATAGGCTTTTGGCCACTAGAGGGCTCTATACAAATCCATGGACAGGAAATAGGTTTGGTTTAAATTATAAAGCAATCCTAATGTGACTGATTTAAAGGATAAGCGCCTAGACTGGTGCAAAAAATATGGTGGAAGGAAACTTTTTTTTGCTCATGTTAACACCAATCTAATGCTTTTTAAAAAACGTTAGTAGTAGATGTAAGAACAATCCAGTACCTTTACCTTTATCTGACAGAAAGAGAGGAAAAACAACACATTAAGCCATGGCACATTTGACATGTTATGTTTATGTAATATTAAACATGTGTCACTGACCAACCCCTTCAAATAGCATTAATAAAAACAGTTGCAACAACAGCAAAAACATAAGCAATACAACACTTCTTCACAAATCTATCAGTTCACAGCCAGCCAGCTTGTGTGTTTGTGTGTGTATGTTACTGTTCAACCAAACAAGATTTTTTGGTTTATCTTCAAGAAGACTGCGTTCCAGAGAGGTGGTTGTTTGATTTCTCAAGCCTGATGACAGGCTCAATATTCTGTCCACGAGCGCTTGGGATGCAGGGGCAAAAACCATATCAATGCCACAGGGCACAGATTTACATAAACAGCCATCCTTGCCTGACAGAACTGGACAGGTGACTCAGTAAACATGCCCCCCTTTACCTTTTCTAGGTATTTCCGCAGCTCACACGGGAGACTTAATGCGCTGCCAGGTTGACCCTCTGGCTGGACAGTGACCTCAGACACAATCTTCGATGCATTGGAGTTCTGTGGTCGAAGAACTGTGGTCAAGACGCTTGCTGGATCCATCATGTTGGCATCTTGCTGGGGTCCTGCTGCTCCACGGTTGTACTCTCTGATTTTATGAAGTACAAAAGACTCTGCTTCCTTCTTAAGTGGCTCTGTTGAGCAAGTGCCAGAAACACACCTGGGTCCATCAGGAAAGCTGCTGCAGGGGTTGGATCGAAGTTTGCTGCCAGAGGATTCATCATACACTCTCATAAAAAAGGGTTCCAAAATTGTTCTTTGGCTGTCCCCATAGGAGAATCCTTTTTTGTTCCAGGTAGAACCCTTTTGGTTCCAAGTAGAAAGCGTTCTAGATGGAACCCAAAAGGGTCATACCTGGAACCAAAATGGTTCTACCTGGAACCATAAAAGGTTCTTCAAAGGGTTATACTATGGGGACAGACACTATTTTAGGTGCTAGATAGCTCCTTTTTTCTAAGAGTGTACATACAAAGAGCTCATGCAGTGACTTCAGGAGGACCTGTGCCAACTGTTTTGCAACAGTAGTAGACTGCAAGTGTGCTTCTTGAAAAGGCACAGACCCACATCAGACAGGGACTGGCTGTCAGTTTGAAGTTGGTCGGTGTGGATTGCGAACGGCTCAGCAACTTTACAAGCTGCTCTAGCTTGGCCCAGTCACTGGTCAGAAAGTTGGTCGGTGTGGATCGCGAATGGCTCAGTAACTTTACAAGCTGCTCTAGTTTGACCCAGTCACGCTCTGTGCTCGCCCTCTGATTTATTTCCTGTTAGCTAGTGATAGTTAGTCATAGTAATGCACAAGCTAGGCCTATTTGAAGTTTAGAAGAAAAAATGTATGTTTTTTAGTTTTATTTTATATAGTTTCAGTATAGTTTTAGTTTTTCAAACAAAAAAAAACAATTTACTAAACAGTTTTTCCAATTTTTGTTTTTATTTTAGTTTCAGTGTTTTCTTACTATAATAACCTTGGTGCATACATATGAGAAGTAAGCATATGCGACCAGGTGTTGAATACACGTACCCAAGAGACAGCGACTTACTGAATTTAGGGCCAGCTGCATCTTCACCTTTTTTAATTTTTTATATTTTTTTTATTTCACATTTATTTAAGCAGGTAGGCCAATTGAGAACAAGTTCTCATTTACAACTGTGACCTTGCCAAGATAAAGCAAAGCAGTGCGACAAAAACCACAACACAGAGTTACACATGGGATAAACAAACGTACAGTCAATAACACAATAGAAAAATCAGTATACGGTGTGTGCAAATGAAGTAAGGAGGTAAGGCAATAAATAGGCCATAGTGGTGAAGTAATTACAAGTTAGCATTAACACTGGAGTGATAGACGTGCAGATGATGATGTGCAAGTAGAGATACTGGGGTGCAAAAAGGCAAAAATAAAAAAATAAATAACATTATGGGGATGAGGTAAATGACCAGTGAAATATACCTGCTGGAGTGCGTGCTACGGGTGGATGTTGCTATGGTGACCAGTGAGCTGAGATAAGGCGAGGCTTTACCTAGCAAAGACTTATAGATGACCTGGAGCCAGTGGGTTTGCGACGAAAATATGTAGCGAGGGCCAGCCAACGAGAGCATACAGGTCGCAGTGGTTGGTAGTGTATGGGGCTTTGGTGACAAAACGGATGGCACTGTGATAGACACCTTCCAATTTGCTGAGTAGAGTGTTGGAGGCTATTTTTCTCAAGGATCGATAGGATAGTCAGTTTTATGAGGGTATGTTTGGCAGCATGAGTGAAGGAGGCTTTGTTGCGAAATAGGAAGCTGATTCTAGATTTAATTTTGGATTGGAGATGCTTAATGTGAGTCTGGAAGGAGAGTTTACAGTCTAACCAGACACCTAGGTATTTGTAGTTGTCCACATATTCTAAGTCAGAACCGTCCAGAGTAGTGATGCTAGTCGGGCGGGCGGGTGCGGGCAGAAAACGGTTGGAGAGCATGCATTTAGTTTTACTAGCATTTAAAAGCAGTTGGAGGCCACGGAAGGAATGTTGTATGGCATTGAAGCTTGTTTGGAGGTTTGTTAACACAGTGTCTAAAGAAGAGCCAGATGTATACAGAATGGTGTTGTCTGCGTAGAGGTGGATCAGAGAATCACCAGCAGCAATCATTGACGTCACTCTCTTGGTTGGCTAGTCCAAGCAGATTCCTTATATGTTCATGGTGACAAAATAAATATGTACAAAAACCAAACTACAAAAAGGCATGACCAACTAAAGAGGTTAACTAACACAAAGAAACAAATAAAGGCTGGCTGAGAGGCTTCTAGCATCCTCTTTCTCCCGGACTGCCAATCATCCTTGTGGCCCACACCTGAGTAATTATCAATGCTTCCGGGCAGAGCACATCACCTAAACTGGTTGTTGCTGCCCCCTTGGGATGAGATGTGGAAGTGTAGTATGTTGTCCATCTATGTGCCTCACGCTAAACTTAGCTACCCACCATATCATAACAATATCACACAGAGAGAAGGAGGAAATAACAATAATCTACAACAATTATCTCCCATTTAGGGCAATTACATTATGACATAGGTTAAAGGGGCAATCCGTAGTAGAAACAATAACAAAGTGTCCTCCCCTCCTCTAATTCAGTCAAATTCATATACAAAGCTATGGATGGAAGGACTGACCATCCATTGTATAAAAATTATAGATTTAACCATGTTTTGAGGCTATCCAACCTAACTTTTAGGACAGAGGAGGAGGATGAGTAACTATTTTTCAAACAGATAATTGTATTTGTCAATTGTTCATCTACACAACTACTGCACTAACTAGCTGGCTGAACGAATGGTTCATATCCTGGGCCTATAGCCCAGTCTCTCAGGGAGTGTCTCTCAGTGGTCAGTGAAACCAGGCATGGGGATGGGCCGTGCGAATGTCAGGGCCGGAGAACAGAGCATGAAATATGAGAAATTATACAGGTACAGGGATCGATAAATTACACCTTGACAGAAAACAATTGAGGAGTGAAGTTATGAGTTGCCCGGGCACTGTCCATACCCTGGGGTCGAAGGTCAACCAGGAAGAGGTGGTTTTCTGTACCACCTATAGAAGCAGATTAGAGAGACAAGCAGTAAGGACCTCTGTGACCTATTATTTTCATAACTGGCATTTATGAACTATGTGCTAAATTATGTAAATGTGTAGGCCTAGAGTTGTCCTCTGATGTCTTTTATTTAACTAGGCAAGTCAGTTAAGAACAAATTATTATTTACAATGAAGGCCTACACCGACCAAACCCTAACCCGGAAGACCCTGGGCCAATTGTGCACCGCCAAATGGGACTCCCAATCACGGCCGGTTGTGATACAGCCTGAAATCTAACCAGGGTCTGTAGTGATGCCCCTAGCGTCACTACAACCCCTGCCTTAGACCACTGTGCCACTCGGGAGCCCACTCGGGTTAGTGGGTAAAAACAAGAAATGCATCAAAGGTGAAGGATGTCAGTTCTGTCATTTCGTAAATGTTTACTTGGTGTTTACCACAGACCCCACGCCTACTGTTTCCCCTGCTGTTTCATTCCATGCACTACCAGTAAGAGCTCTACATTGACCAGACATGTCCATCTTTGTAAGTGTGCATGATTACACTCCTCTAGATACAGTCATTATTTGGACAGTGAAGCTATAACTTTTAATTCGGCTCTGTACTCCAGCATTTTGGATTTGACATTTGGAGTGGTATGATATTTATGCCTCTATAACTTTCTCACTTATCATTATTCACGATTCATTCATGATTACCCGTAATCATGGTGGCATCCACATGAATGTAGAAGCGTTCAGAAACATATTCTATTATATTTCAAATATAATGACACAGTACATTATTTACCATTAATTTCTATTGGGCACAGCACAATCTGAAACACAGCCGAAACAAACTGCAAATGCATCCAATAAGTTTGTCGTCACAAGCTTGATGTTGTCATTGCGTGCTAAGAATACGGGACCAAATACAAAACTTTTGAATACTTTAATACACTGTGTGTACAAAGCATGCTCTTTCCATGACATAGACTGACCAGGTGAATCCAGGTGAAAAATATATGATCCCTTATTGATGTTAAATAACCTTCAATCAGTTTAGATGAAGGGGAGAAGACAGGTGAAAGAAGAATTTTAAAGACTTGCGACAATTAAGACATGTTGACTCCAATGCTGGTTTAAGTGTGTTTTTGACACACTAAAACCTTTAAGCCTGGCACCAACTGCCATACCCCGTTCAAAGGCACTTGTGGATTGTGTATGTGTGCCATTCACCCTCTGATGAAAAATCCATCCACGGAGGCAAAAAAGACAATGTTGGAGTTTAAATGTAGAGATCAATAAAGAGAAGGGAGGGCGAGAAAAGTAATGTTTGGGAAAGATTTGGTGAAGTGCTAAAAGAGGATGATAGCAGTGATGCTATGTTATGTGTGATGATTGTGAGGCGCTATACAAATTTGACAGTCAATAGAGGAGAACTTCAAATAGGCCTATGGCATGTCAAGGGAACTGTAGCATACTGTTCAGATGGGTTAAATGGAAACCTGAAATCTGGACACTGACTGTAGGTCTAAAACCTCTCACATAGCCGCAATATTAACTCCTGCAGAATTAAGCATGTCTTGCAGTACAATTATCCACCAAATGTAGCTTAAATTTTGACCTGGGGACAGGAGTGGAGAATATGATTTCTTTCAGCATCTTGATAGAATGCAAATGCTCAGTTAGATACTGTCTGTAGAGGTGCAATCTTTATCAGCATCATAAAAGCTGATAGTAGCCTATTTAAACCACATAAAATACGCATCTAAGCCAAACTGAAATCTTATCAGAAACATGTTGGGTGATTTTCACAGCTTTCTATTTCCTTACAACCTGTCAAACTGATGTCATTTGGAAATGTTGTTTGTTATTGCATTTTCTCCTGGTCCCTAAAAGCCTTTGCTCCACGAAAGAATCAGATGACAGAGAAAACTTTACTGTGTCAACTAGATTGAAGCATTAATTCTATCAATTTATGACATGATTCTGGTGAGCAAGGCTTTATTTACTAGGCAACATATAATGACAGAAGAGAAGCTGCATGTGTCGAATTATAGACACGTTGACTAACAAATAGCCTACCAAAATGTCAGAAATTAAAAGGAGAAACATAGCCTATCTAAATCAGGCAACAACAAAAAAATCCTACAAATATTCCAAAAAATCGTTCCGCCATCTCTGACTGTAGTCTACAGCACATGTTCTACAGGCTATTAGCGGTAAAGAGTCGGGTGCGGGCATCAGATTTTCACTTTATCACATATAGTCGGGAGGTTGCCGATGGGTTATTAGCAATTGCTAGCGGGTGCCAGTGAATAAACAGCTGACCCACGCACAAACATAGCAGCGGGAAGTGGTTTGGGGGTGGGCAATGCAGGAACAAAAAAAGATTGCCGGCGGTGAAGATGTCTGTATGGGTCCACTAATACAGGACTAGTAAAGGCCCAGTGAACTACTTTTGTGAGAGAAAATAATTACTAAATGTATTTGATTGTTCACCAGCATTTGTAACTTGAGTATGATAATTATCTGTACAAAACAGCTAATCTGAAAATACATGTAGAATATAAAATACTTGCTTGATATACTGTATGTTTTCCAGTTTCTTGAAATACTTTGAAAATGAAACGTATTTCTAAACTGAAATGGTCTATTCATGCCTTTTACATTTTAGTAGATTCTTTGATCCAGAGCAACTTACAGTAGTGAGTGCATAAATGTTCATACTGGTCCTCTTTGGAAATCAAACTCACAACCCTAGAGTTGCAAGAGCCATGCTCTACCAACTGAGCCACATCAGCACATTACATCATCACAAACCACTTGATGTTTCAATGTACTCAATTACTGTATAGTTGTGCATAGTTTTTCTTCATGGTGATGGAAAGTCTACAGGTACCAAACCTAGATGACCAGCCTTTAGGCTACAATACAGTAATGTACACTTACATTAAGTGGTTCGTAAGGATGGTAAATTAATACTGTACGAAAAGTGGTTGTTTTCCATGTTATTTGATTAAGATTTTCTTTTTATTTGATGTGGATTTTTGGTGTCTTTGCCCATAACTTTGCACCTTTTGATGTAAATGTTTCAGGACAGGGTTTTGTCCTTTCTGGATTCCATTATAATGACAATCACAGAGGAAGGGACAGGGCAACAACTCTTACAATTCCAACTATTGAATCCTGCAAGATATGGCTCTTAATTATACAAGTACCTTTTTTTGCCAAAGAAGAGATGCGAAAAATGTTTTTGCCTTCACTACAGATGTCTATATCGGTCCGCTAATAAAACAATTAAAATGTATGAATATTTTCAGTGGGTGCTGCAGCACCCTCAGCACCCTTACTTCCTGCGGCTATGCGCACGTCTATAGAAAACTGACTGGGCTCTCCACTTTCCTCTAGCGTTATTTTAGCAAATGGAAAAAATAACTCAGTTCCGACAGACACAAGCAAAAACTCTTTACAGAAATGTTGTAGCAGCCTACAGTACATACAGTTGAAGTCGGAAGTTTAAATACACCTTAGCCAAATACATTTCAACTCAGTTTTTCACAATTCCTGACATTTAATCCTTGTAAAGATTCCCTGTCTTAGGTCAGTTAGGATCACCACTTTATTTTAAGAATGTGAAATGTCAGAATAATAATAGAGAGAGAATGATTTATTTCAGCTTTTATTTCTTTCATCACATTCCCAGTGGGTCAGAAGTGTACATACACTCAATTAGTATTTGGCAGCATTGCCTTTAAATTGTTTAACTTGGTTCAAACGTTTCGGGTAGCCTTCCACAAGCTTCCCACAACAAGTTGGGTGAATTTTGGCCCATTCCTCCCGACAGAGCTGGTGTAATTGAGTCAGGTTTGTAGGCCTGCTTGCTCGCACACGCTTTTTCAGTTCTTCCCACAAATTATCTATAGGATTGAGGTCAGGGCTTTGTGATGGCCACTCCAATACCTTGACTATGTTGTCCTTAAGCCATTTTGCTACAACTTTAGAAGTATGCTTGGGGTCATTGTCCATTTGGAAGACCCATTTGCAACCAAGCTTTAACTTCCTGACTAATGTCTTGAGATGTTGCTTTAATATGCCCACATAATCTTCCTCCCTCATGATGCCATCTATTTTGTGAAGTGCACCAGTCCCTCCTGCAGCAACGCACCCCCACAACATGATGCTGCCACCCCCGTGCTTCACGGTTGGGATGGTGTTCTTCGGCTTGCAAGCCTCCCCCTTTTTCCTCCAAACATAACAGTGATCATTATGGCCAAAACAGTTCTATTTTTGTTTCATCAGACCAGAGGACATTTTGCCAAAATAACAATCTTTGTCCCCATTGTGCAGTTGCAAACCGTAGTCTGGCTTTTTTATGGCGGTTTTGGAGCAGTGGCTGCTTCCTTGCTGAGCGGTCTTTCAGGTTATGTCGATCGGTCATTGTCCATTTGGAAGACCCATTTGCAACCAAGCTTTAACTTCCTGACTAATGTCCTGAGATGTTGCTTCAATATGTCCACATAATTTTCCTCCCTCATGATGCCATCTATTTTGTGAAGTACACCAGTCCCTCCTGCAGCAACGCACCCCCACAACATGATCTTTGTCCCCATGTGCAGTTGCAAACTGTAGTCTGGCTTTTTTATGGCGGGTTTGGAGCAGTGGCTTCTTCCTTGCCGAGCAGCCTTTCAGGTTATGTCGATATAGGACTTGTTTACTGTGGATATAGATACTTTTGTACCTGTTTCCTACAGCATCTTCACAAGGTCCTTTGCTGTTGTTCTGGGATTGATTTGCACTTTTCGCACCAAAGTACGTTCATCTCTAGGAGACAGAACACGTCTCCTTCCTGAGCGGTATGACGGCTGCGTGGTCCCATTGTGTTTATACTTTCGTACTATTGTTTATACAGATGAACGTGGTACCTTCAGGCGTTTGGAAATTGCTCCCAAGGATGAACCAGACTTGTGGAGGTCTACAATTTTTACAATCTTGGCTGATTTCTTTTGATTTTCCCATGATGTCAAGCAAAGAGGCACTGAGTTTGAAGGTAGGCCTTGAAATACATCCACACATACACCTCCAATTGACTCAAATGATGTCAATTAGCCTATGAGAAGCTTCTAAAGCCATGACATACTTTTCTGGAATTTTCCAAGCTGTTTAAAGGCACAGTCAGCTTAGTGTATGTAAACTTCTGACCCACTGGAATTGTGATACAGTGAATTATAAGTGAAATAATCTGTCTGTAAACAATTGCTGGAAAAATTACTTGTGTCATGCACAAAGTAGACGTCCTAACCGACTTGCCAAAACTATAGTTTGTTAACAAGAAATTTGTGGAATGGTGAAAAAACAAGTTTTAATGACTCCAACCTAAGTGTATGTAAACTTCCAACTTCAACTGTATAAACATTAGTGATCTGTCATACTGAATCAGCAAAGCAAACCCTAAATGCACTGCTTTGCTTTATCTTGGACAGGTCGCAGTTGTAAATGAAAACTTGTTCTCAACTTGCTTACCTGGTTAAATATATTTTTTTTATGTATAAATACCCCTGTGTATAAAGGTTGTCTAGTGTTATTTGGTATACTGTTTTGTAAGATATGTTTATATATTGTGTTATAGGGCATGCTGTAGGCTATCAGTCTGATCAACTGTGGACTACCATGTGCCCTGTCCCATCTGGCCAAGGGAAAAGAAACGGCAAGGTAATGTTTTTATAGTCTAAGCCAATTTATTTATGTTAAGAGAAAATGTGAATGATCAAAAAATATATATAATACAAGATTTTTTAATCCAAGATTAACGACTGCAATTCATCAAATTAGCAAATAGTGATGACATAAGTTGCTAGATTGTTCTAATGCACATGTAACTTTTTTATTACAGATGTAGGCTATATAGGTCCACATGATGCAACCGATCATAAAGCAAACTTAGCCATGTTAGTTATATTGTCTAATAGGAGTTCTCTGTGCCTGTGTAATGGCTGGAAGCAATAGGATAACATGGCTCGCACTCTGCTCGCCCTGACCAAGTTAGCTTCCTGCGTAGCAGTTAAAAAACATTGACTGCTTTGGCAATGCCCAGGTGTAGCTACTAGCTAGGCTATACTGGAATTCCTTACAGTTTTGTTGTTTTCAGAAAAAAAATATCCTTGGGCAACATTAGAGTGGGATTAACTTGCCCAACGGCTCAGTTTACTTGCCCCAGTCAGGGCGACCCTTAAGGTTCTTGCTACAACTAGGTTCCGGATTTTTACCTGGTTACTGTCATGATCGTTAGGAGTAACAGACCAAGACGCAGCGAGAGTGGAGTTCCACATACTTTTAATTCAGATGAAACTCACAAAAAACAACAAACGCCAACGACTGATCGTAACATATAGTGGCGCATACAGGCACTCACAAGAAACAATAACCCACAAACACAAGTGGGGAAAGAACAAACGAAATAGGATTCCCAACTAGAGGCAACGACTAACAGCTGCCTCTAATTGGGAACCAACACAAAAATCAACATAAAGACACCTAAACTCCCCTGGTCACGTCCTGGCCCAAAACCCCATAGAGAACCCAGAGGGCTCTCTATGGCCAGGACGTGACAGTTACCATCACCTCTGCTCAAACATGCTCAAACAAACAAGTCGGCATAACCGAATTAGGGGTTCAACAAGGGTTCTTTTAAGATCCTTAAAGTTCTTTGAAGAACCTTAGGGTTCTTGGTACTGAAAATTGCCCCCAAAAGGTTCTTCCAAGAACCCCATAGGAGGTGGGGTTCATTGAGGAACCTCCTTAGTTGGTGGGGTTTCTTGCAGGAACCTAACTGCCCAACTGAAACATTTGAATTTGAAAGGACAGCAGGTGCGTGCACTTAACTGAAAAATGTATAGATCTCCTCATTTGTGCAAATCTTTCTAAAACAGAAAACAATTTAATGGATATCAAATCAACAAAGAAGTGGGAATATGTAGGCTATATTGGGTGCAGATGACTGAACTGCTCATTTCTGTGTCTGTGGAGGTATACAAAGGTATGTCAATTGGTATTGGTATGTTATGCAGATCACATTTACCATCCTCCTCCCTTACCTCTTCAATGAATATCCCATAGGCCTCTACATTATGGACAAGGTAAGAGAATGAAAACCATTATCAAAACAGTTTTTTATATTCACATTTCCCACAAAAACCAAGGTACTGTTGTGTTCATGTTTTGTTAATCATCTGTATAATTACTATTTTTTGGATTCCCTACACCTCTGAAGAATATAACAGGAAACCTATTCGATCACCATGCACTGCAAAATCATTCTGGCTATGGATACGGAGAACATCAACACATTAACATCAACAGGCCAGAGGATATACCCATTGGACTTGGGGCTCTGCTGGGAGCTTACCTCATATTTAGATGTCTTTTTCTGCTTTGCCACTAAAATCATAATAAACACTGACAACTAAAATATTGTGCTATTGTTCTTATTGTTATGCAAATTTGTAGTAATAATAATACAAGGGGAGGGGAGTAGTTCAAAAATGAACCCCAAAAAGTTATTCAAAGGGTTCCCCCACAGTTTCAATTTGAAAAATGTGGGCTCCTGAGTGGCGCAGCGGTCTAAGGCACTGCATCTTAGTGCAAGAGGCGTCTATACAGTCCCTGGTTCGAATTCAGGCTGTATCACATACGGCCGTGATTGGGAGTCCCATAGGGTGGTGCACAATTTACCCGGAGTAGGCCGTCATTGTAAATAAGAATTTGTTCTTAACTGACTTGCCTAAACAAAGGTTTAAAAAAAGGATATTCCAGGAACCTTTTAATTTTATGATTATTTTATTATTTGAATGTAGAACAGGAATCACATCCACGTTAATGGATTTATTGCTCTCCTCGCCACTCTGGGAGTCACCCTCCGAGTTACGTCAGCAACACGTGACAACGGACCTCGGAGCGAGTTCGTAGCGTTAATTTATAAACTCAGTGGTTGTTAGTGGCGAAGGGGCTGGTTTGGGATTCAACGCTAATCTCGAATAGTCTCAAACAAGATTTTGGGTGTCTGCATAACGCATCCGCAAAAACTAAAAACAATTGAAATTACTTTTGTTAAAATAATATTCTTGAAATTAATAGCATATAAGAAGAAAAAAAGTTGAGAAACTGTAAGAAAATATGTTTAGAATAGCAATAGAACACATAAAGAAGCATCCAGGGGTAAGTACTTATTTTAGTTCTATGGTTTATTGCCTCAAGTAGTTAGGTAGTCTATAGTAGTCTATAATATTTCATGAAAGTTTCATAATTTCTGTTGTCGGTGTGTAATATGCTACCGTTTGCTCAACTGAATCATGAAATGATCAAAGTAAAACATACATTGTTTCCTATAGGCTGTGTCATCAGGGTAATTGAAATGAAACAAAAGGTACAACCCTGAACAGGCTTCACTAATGAATTTTTACAATATTTTAGAGGTTGAAAAGGTGATTTTGTCTTGTGTTGAAGTTGTTGGTGAATGGTTTGTTAAAAGAGGAGGGGCACAGAAAACATGCTATTCGCTTATCTGTTTAATGACAGTGCGATTTAAAAAGATGACTGGCGATATGACCGAAGTAGTAAGAAAGCTATTACCATCTCATACATTAGCTCAGATGTCCTCAACAGCAGATAGGCAAGGATTTACATCAGGGTTTTGTCTAAATGGGAGCTAAGAAACATACTTGACAACCCCAGGGATGCCAGTTAGCCTAACAGCCCTGTGTAGTAGGATCAGCACTTGGACAGCGCCACAGCGTTCCTTACCAGAGTCACGTCTGAGTAAACTACTTACTAACTAGGTCTGAATTTATTTGACTACATTCTCATAGGCTTATTAAAGCTATACCAACTTTTTGAGAGAGCAACAGACACACTCTTTGTTAATGAACTAGTACAACTAGGTGATCAAAGTTTGAAACCGGATTCAACCTGGATGAGTTGAATCAGGGGAGTTTGTCTGGGGCTACAACAAAAACGTGTGCTGTTTTGGGTACTCGAGGACTGGAGTTGGGAAACACTGGTCTATAGTATGAAAGAGGAAGTTTCACATGAGGAGTCTCTCTGAAAAGTACACACACAGGCATGAACGTATTCATGCACACACACACACACACACACACACACACACACACACACACACACACACACACACACACACACACACACACACACACACACACACACACACACACACACACACACACACACACACACACACACACACACACACACACAACAGGATCATCTGTCATGTGATCTAAAGAATGACAGAGCAAGGTCTATAATGGATCCCTCCCTGTGTAATCAGCTTGATCAGCTGGCCATTGGTTACTGGAACACTGTATTGACAAAGGTTATGTAGAAATGCTCAGAATTCTATGCCTCAGAGTGAATGCAATGGTCATGTTATCTCCTTCTTTCTTCTTACTCTCTCATAGCTCATCCCCCAGTTCTTCTTCATCTTGTTGGGAATGGGAGGAGCCTCCTTGTATTTGGTTCGTCTTGCAAAGGGGCCCCATGTCACGTAAGACTCTTTACCGTTACCCGTATTGTCCATTTTCTTTTAAAATTAATATTTTTTAATCAATTTCTTAATACTATCCAAACATATAGTAGTGGATGCCAATTCCCTTTAACATCACAAGAGGTAATCCCACCTCTTGTGCCGTTCTGGGGCATCAATTCCCATATCACTACTAAAGGGCTATGCTGCTGCAAGTTTTTGGAAACTAGGCCTGGCCATGAATAGTTGATCGCAGGCAGACTAACACAGTTTCCTCTGATCCCATTTGTGTCTGTCCTACTTCGGCCTGCTTTGACTGCTGTGTCACTGTACAGCTGGAACAAGAAGAACAACCCTGAGCCCTGGAATCAGCTTGACCCTACCTACCAGTACAAGGTACAGTACTGCCAACACTGTCAGCAATAGACACACATTAGCTCCACAAAGTGTATGGTTTACTGCATCTTATTCGATTCTTGTTTGAATTGACGACAATGTAATAGTAATGTAGCCTATCAATAGTATCAGTTCATATTTTTTGATCAATATAAGTAGCCAAGAGCATTACGTAAATCCTGCCATATTGTCTTCATCCCAGTTTGTGGCCATCGATACTGACTACAAGAACCTAAAGAAAGAAGGACCTCAATTCTGAGTATCTTCCCTCTATCCTAACGACACCAGGTCCAGCCCGAAGAATGTCACTGAAGAATTCAAATCTGTGAAGTATTCTTCTCTCAATGTTTCTATACGAATATTTGAAGATTGATCCATAATGTTGATGATCAAATCTATCAATTTGTCTGTTTGTTTTATCATAAACACTTCATTGTTAGTTTGGCAGTCACTAAATGTAACAATGAATGTGCACATCATGATAACAGGCAAGAGTGTGCATAGATTTCTTCACAAAATGAAAGAAAAATTAAGCTCAATTTCTGAATGGAAATGTTGTCCAAATAAAATGTCTCTAGATTTTAGAGAGTGAATTTCTAATCATGTGTACATTCATAATGGGAGATAAGCTGAAAACATAACTCTAACTGAACATAGGCCATCAGTCAGTAACACAGTGTCAGCTGCTGTTTTGGGTATATGGTGTTTCTTTCTTGTTTTTTTCTTCTCACATACAACGGAGCACTGTATTGTACACATATCCAGCTGTGAGATTAGAGAGTGCAGTGCCTTTCATCTCCACAACAACAGACACTGCTAGCCAAAAAACAGACACCCTTCATCACCTTGACATATGACAGCGTACAGGGCAACACGTACCCACTTGTACTGTTCCACATGCAGGTACTCTTTCCATCACCCTCACTCAGATGATCCAGAGGCATACTTACAACGGGTTAATTTCCACAAATAAAACACTTTGATCTGTATAACTGGAATGGATGGAAAACCACAAAATACGCAGGCTGATGACCCTTGTAGCAAAGAACACAAGGGAACAAATTAGTTCCCATAGGACGGTTAAAAGCCACAAAGTAAACAAACACACACAACCAAACAGAGGAGTTGTCAGGTCGTGAGAAACTGGTGGGGAGATGGAGCTGAGTGCAGAATGAGCAGATGCTTGTTTTTCTGTCAGCAGAGTTGAAAGTTTCTCTGACCTTTATGACAGCTGGACTGTGGCCTGTTACTGTGGAAGCACAATCCTCTGGCACAAACATAGAGAGAAGGGACACACACACGGACACATACACACACACACTGTATGGATGTTCTGTATATGTTGTGCACCAAAACATGCAAACACAAACAGGCAAACACACTTATACATATCATGTATGTCAAATGACCAACCAACATGAGTGGCACATAACAGGCATGACTGGAAATTTGCAAACCCTTCCACTCTGGCTTATATTCTGTGGGACAATTTACAGCACTGGGATAAAGCATTGCAGTAAGAAGTAATAGGGAACTGAAAAGGCTCTATTTCCCTGATGAATAATGGAAGAATCTGGGAAAGTGAGAAAGAGATAGTATTGAAAAACAGACAAGATACACATTTAGCCGTTCAATTTGTCATGTTCTCACAACCACCAGAAGATTCCACAAACAAAGTGGTTGACATGTTTAGGTTAACAAACTAATATTTACTTTGTGTTCATGTGTGTGGGGATCTCTAACAGGGGCTCTAAGAGATCCTCTGTTTGCTCCAACACTAGCAAACCCTTGTCCGTTTCTACAGTACTAGTCTACAGCGAGAGAAAACGTTCAGAGGAAATGCCAGAGGAAATGCTGCTCTGTTTAGGAAATCTCAGAGGCCCCTCTCTCCCTCTCTTCTAAACAAGACATATACACATGCTCATATCGCACAGAGAGAAATGTGAAGGAGAAAACATCTCTATGTCAATTCTCTACACATCAGGTGAATAGGAGTATAACAAGAATTGCACTATTTACAATGTAGTATCACAGTAACTTGATATGATTAAATATTGAGCAAAATTGGAATACAAAAATCTCCTTCTGAACCATATAGCAGCTATCAATGTCTGGCAGAATTAGAACAAAGGTTATTCTCTTGGAAAGACTAACATATTAGATGATTGTACTTTTGTTAATCTACACAACTACTGCACTAACTACCTGGCTGAAGGATGGGTTCATAACCTGGGCCTAAAGCCCAGTATCCCTGTGTCTCTCTCAGTGAAGCCAGGCAAGGGGAACAGCCGTGTGAACTCCTCCACCCTCTGGCACAGGTCAGTGATGCGGTCCCTGGATTCTGCAGCAAGAAGGACTTAAAGTCCTGGAAGCTGCCTGTGGAGGATAGGGATATGCCATGGTTAGCTTACAGAGTGGATGAGTCTTTATACTATATATTATTGTCATTCTCTCTAAATGTTTTAATGGTCCTCCAGACTGTTTTGGTTTCACAAGCTTTTCCCTTTCTCTCCCATTCTGGACCTGCTCTATCCTGTACCTATACAAAGTTAACTGAAGTGTTAGTTTGCAATAAGATAATAAGCGATGTCTGGCCAGTCCACATGGCCTGTGTCAGCTGTGTGCATGTATCCCTTCTTACTGGTCTTCTTCACATCCAGGGCAATGTAGATCCCCTCATCCATAAACTCCACCACCTTCTCAAAGTCAGATTCCTTGAACTGCCTCGATGTCAAGGCAGGGGCTCTTACAGATGTAGGATATTAATTTGATCACGAGAACTTTCCTGCAATGCAGGACATTTAAAACTTGTAGTATATTTGAGGTTTAAAAAGGCTTCTAAAGTTTGTAATTTCCCCTTTGAAATTTCAGACTTGATTTTCCCTTATGAAATATTTACCAACTCCTACAAAAATATATCTTAATTATAATCCACATAAAAATTCACATTTCCTGTTGCTGCAGGATTATTTTCCTGCTGTAGAAAACTGACTCTGATTAAGATCCTACATCTGCACAGCTATCGACAAATTACATCTTGACAGAAAACAATTGAGGAGTGAGGTTATAAGTTGTTTAGTCCCTTTAGTAAATGAACACAAAGACCAGCCACCACTAAACTAACACATGCCACAGTACAGTAAGTTCTTCTCATGTAATGCCGTTCCTAGCCTGAGTCCTCCTGGGGTGAGAGCACTCTTGTCATCTAGGCATATGTTCTTGTTGCCGGTTATGGACACTAGCTTCAGAACACGCTCCATCTGGGCACAGTCCATACACTGGGGTCAAAGGTCAACCAAGTGGTTGTCTTTACACCCTGGAGGAGCAGATTAGAGAGACAAGCAATGTGGACCTCTTTGACCTATAATGATCAAAACTGACATTTATGAACTATGTTGTAAATAATGAAAATGTGTAGACTACATTTAATATTAATCAAAATGTTTTAAAAATAAATTGTATTCTGGTTGGTGGATTAAAAACAAGAAATGCATCAAAGTTGAATCAGTTTTGCATCATTGTTTAGTTTTTTTATTTTATTGGTAATGAATATAACCACAGACCCCACACCTACTCTTCCGTTTCATTCCATGCACTGCCAGAGAGCTCTACATTCACCAGACCTCTCCACCTCTGTAAGTATGATTGAATATATCTTTGAATATATCTTAAAGTATATTTTTCTCCCAATGATCTCGTCATGTGTTTTTAACCATATTCTTCTGCACACAGTAATGCTATTTGATGTGATACATTATTTCACTTGAAGTTTTCTGTTAGTATGTTTTGGTATCTGATTGTAAGACATACTTCTGGGCTGTGGTTTAATACATTTAGTTTAGTTTATTTCATAACATTTCTTAAATGTCAAGAACATTTCAAATATATATACAGTATATGATTCAGTGAAATGTGTAGGCTGTTTGGCTTCTGTGAGGAAAAAAAACAGGTTTAGAGCAATATTGTGTATTACAGTGCTAATTATATGTTCAATAAGATATTATTTACACCACCATTTAGGCACTGAACAGCTAGCTATAAAGAGTGTTTTTTAAAACTATTTCTATGTTTTTGATACCTCAGGGAAGGAAATGCAGCAATGGCCCTGATAGCAGCAGGAAGTGTGTTTGGGGTTTTCCTGTTATCTGTGGCGGGTACAGCTTTTTCTCAATACTCATTTACTTATCTCTTATCAAAAGTATCATTTTGGGTTTTCACTTTTGAGAAACATCTAAAATGTCGTACAAAATGACAAGAAGTGTTTGAAAATTGTTCTGGTGTATATGGTACATTTTCATGCTCATTTTTATAGTTTTCCTGTGTTTGTTCTCAGGAGTACTGGGACAGTATGGCTGGGATGTGACTTTCACCAGGACAAGAATATGTGTGTTGAAAGGATTATCAGTAGATGTTTCCTGCACTTATAGATATCCCAGTGGGCATGAGATCATAAAAACAGAATGGTATAAATGGTGGAACGTCACAGTGGGGTATACTTATAACATCATGGAACAACCAAAGTATGCAGGTCGTGTTGAGTACCTTGGGAATAATCACAGTGACTGCACTCTGAGAATCACAGACCTGAGAGAGAATGACACAGCAGAGTATTGCTTCGGATTTAAAACCAACATACAAGGGTGGATATATCAGCAAGATTTATTCATTTCCGTGACAGACCTGAAGGTGACTGCCAATGTGACAGAAGGATCATGGGTGATACTGAATTGCAGCACCACCTGTACTCTGAGTGACAACCCCAATCCTGACTACATCTGGTACAAAAATGGAAATCCTCTACATGAATGTATGTCACAAAATTACAGTATCTTGAGTTCTGATGAAGACAGTTACTCCTGTGCTGTAAAAGGTCACGAGGACCACCGCTCTCCTGCAGTGTGTGCCGTGGGTCAGAACTGTTGGAGAGTGATTTACGCCAAAAGGAGTATATGTGCCTTAAAGGGGTCATCAGTGGACATATCCTGCACTTACACATATCCCCTTGGTCATCTACCCAGAGACACATTCTGGTTTACACAAGGAAATTCTACAAAGGAGCCTAAAGATCTGAAGAAGGACCCAAACTTTTTGGATCGTCTGGAGTACCATGGAAATGAGGACAGCAACTGCACCCTGAGAATCAAAGACCTGAAAGACAGTGACTCAGCTGAGTACAAATTCAGATTAGTAACTGCAGAAGGGAAACATGTCAGTTCACCTGGTGTATACCTGACTGTCACATATGTCCTGTTGGAGATTAACCCTATGTCTGTCTCTGAGGGGGAAAGGGCCAAACTGAGATGTACAACCAACTGTATACTGGGTGACAACACAGCCTTCATTTGGTATAAGAACGGACAGGCTATACCAAACAGCCACACCTACTGCAACAGCCTGCACCTGGGCCCAGTCAGCAGTGAGGATGCAGGCAGCTACTCCTGTGCTGTAGGCCATGAGTATCTCCACTCTCCTGAAGTAACTCTCACCATCAGATACTACCCAAAGAACATCTCAGTGTCAGTCAGTCCCTCTGGTGAAATAGTGGAGGGCAGTTCAGTGACTTTGACCTGCCGCAGTGATGCCAACCCACCAGTTCAAAAATACACCTGGTACAAGAGGAACATTAACACATCAAAAGCATCAGGACAGATATATAACATCGCCTACATCAGCTCTGAGGACAGTGGAGAATATTACTGTGAGGCACAGAATGAAATGGGAGCCAAGAACTCTACAGTTAGATTGATCATTGTATCAGGAAAACAAACATCAAGTATTAACATAGCTGTAGGAATCACAGTTGTTGCTCTGGTTCTCATTCTCCTATTTAGCTTTTTGTGGTTCAGAAAGAGGGCTTCCAAATCAATTGACACAAGGGACACAGTAGAGGATGGACAGGGAGGCTCTAGTCACCTGTACGACACATTCTTGAGGACAGCCCCTACTGCAGCACAGAGAGCGGACACAGATGCGCAGGACGTCAGGATCTATGCCAATGTCCACTTCTCTCACTCCAGAAACCATGAAGAACCTCTTTACTCCACAGTCCAACTGCCTAACCCTGAAAAACAGGACAATAAAGTCCAGTATGCTGCATTGAAATTCAATCGAATAGGTGTTGCCCCCCATCCTGCAGCACACGCAGCTGAAGATCCATCTGCAATCTATAGCACAGTCAACAAACCCAGAACCCGAACACAAGAAGGTACATTCTTATCCTCTTATCCAACGTTTCCCAGGCCTCCTACTGGGCCGCTGTATTCCTACTGAGATGAATTTAAAAACTTTGCCTTGTTTATTTGGAGGGTCACACAATATTTTGATGTATAAAGTATAGATTAGAAAGAGCCTGCTGTGACCATATGGCTGTACAAGACAATAGAGCAACAATTCTAGTGTAGTGTAAGTGTAAGTTGACTCATGATAGTTTTGTATGGTGATATTGTTAAGCATTAGTAAAATGCATCTCAGTGAGACTGTACACTGAGCGTACAAAATATTAGGAACATCTGCTCTTTCCATGACATAGACTGACCAGGTGAATATAGATGAAAGCTTTTATCTCTTATTGATGTCACCTGTGTACTGCTTCAATCAGTGTAGATGAAGGGGAGGGGAGGTTAAAGAAGGATTTTTAAGACTTGAGACAACTGAGATATGGATTGTGTATGTGTTCCATTCAGAGGGTGAATGGGCAAGACAAAAAATGCAAGTGCCTTTGAACGGGGTATGGTAGTGGGTGCTACGCACACCGGTTTGACTGTGTCAAGGACTGCAATGCTGCTGGGTTTTTCACACTCAACAGTTTCCCATGTGTCCACCACCCAATGGACACCCAGCCATCTTGACAAAACTGTGGGAAGCATTGGAGTCAACATGGGCCAGCATCCGTGTGGAACGCTTTTGACACCGTAGAGTCCTTGCCCCAATTAATTGAGGCTGTTTTGAGGGCAAAAGGTGGAGGGATGCAACTCAATATTAGGAAGGTGTTCCTAATGTTTTGTACACTCAGTGTATAATAGGCATGTAACCTCAGAGCTTAAGGGTTTGTGAGGGGTAGGGGTCTGACAAAATGTTTGAAGGGAAATAATGTTTTCTTATACTGTCTAAATTGTGCTTCTTCTTAACTAAATGTAATAAAATAATCAAAAACGTGTGGTAGTACCCAGCAAACAAGGGGCCGTGACAATTTCCTGACGCTCTGTGGACAACCTAGACTAATTTTTGTTTACAGGGTATTAGAAGTATTACACAAACTGAGAAGGGACAGCTGAAATGGGACTTGAACCAGCAACCCTGCAGTTACAGGACAAGGGCACTTTCTGTGATATAAAGATCCAGACTGCTTGGCAGGTGCTGTAGTTTGCTAACATACATGGAAGCTCCATCTCTGTTAGTACTACAGATAGTAGATGTTTTAGTAGCTGTAGTAGTGATAGTATTAGTAGTGGAGATGTAACCTACAGTGGTAATAGTACTGCTATCAATGAACACGGTTACACGCACACAATAATATGAGTATTGTGGATAGTCAGATTAATATAATAGTTTGTTCAAAACGTTCACATGCTTTGCAAGAAGAACGATTTCCTAAACACTTCTGGGCCCTTTATAAAACACTAGCCTGGTCGTTTGTCAGTACCCCAGACAGTTTTTAGGTCCATTGCTTGAGTATTTAGATGTAGGTAATAAGCTGATTCTACCCGCGCCTTCCCCATAGAAACCCCATGCAACGTTAAAGTCCATCATAAATACCTCCCAAACACACTGCTCTGGCCTCCCATGACCGCAATAGTCCTTGTAATGACTTTCTCGGCACAATTTTTCAGCTAACTTGTTTCAGTAGGCACATTTTTGCCAATGTATTGGTTGGGACTTCCGAGGCGGTTGTGGTTGAAGGATGTAAACAATATGTTTCTGTTTACGCTCCCTCTCAGTGTTTGCTGCCTTCATCAAATTTAAATAGAGTAAAGAATGTCAGATCAAGAACGAAGAGGAAATTGGAGACCTGCCTTATTTTCAGAATGGGACTGTTGTGCCATATCGGTTTGAGTCTGAGTTTACTAAGGCTGAGTTGTTCCATTTGCGGGCTGACAGAGAGAAAAGAGCTAGAGAGAAACCGGGGCGAGCAGATGTCGAAGAAACACAGGCTCTTCCCAGAACGCACTGTGACTGGTGGTGCAGTTGCAGGAGATGGCAACCTCTATCAACAGACATTGAATGTCTCAGCTGTCGAGAATGGGACCAGCTTACTCCGATACGATGCAGCAGAAGATGGCGTGTATGTAACTAAACACTCCGATTTCTTGTCTGACATCTCATCCTGGTGTGTTGGAGACTTTCTTCAGAATCCACAGGATCAACTGGAAATGATGTGCCACACCTGATGGTCCAAATGGGAAGCTCTTCTTCTTCCTCTATGGTATAATGGCGTTCGCAACAATTAGATGTGCATTCCACCACCTACTGTGCAGGTGGATAATAAGGATCCCATTTGGGTAAAAATAAATAACATATCATACAAACTACCAAAAATGAAATTAACTAAACAAATTAAATCTGCTGTAAAAACCTCATTCTAATCAGGTCTCAACACAGGCCCAGAAGCCTCCTGTGATGGTGGGGCATTTCCTAGCGACATTAGTCCTTGTAGTGCTTCTGCCGTGAAGTCTTGGGAGCCCAACACATTTCTCAGCTGCAGATATAAGATATCCAGCTTCTTGGACTTCTTAGACATTCGGAAAGTATTCAGACCCCTTGACTTTTTCCACAGTTACAGATCAAATTGTATTTTTTCCTCATCAATCTACACACATACCCCATAATGACGAAGCAATGACAGGTTTTTAGACATTTTTGCAAATGTATTAAATGTTTTTAACTGAAATATCACATTTACATAAGCATTCAGACCCTTTACTCAGTACTTTGTTGAAGAACCTTTGGCAGCGTTTACAGCAAGGGTGGGCAATTCCAGTCCTCGAGAGCCTGATTGGTGTCACAGTTTTGCCCCAACCCCAGCTAACACACCTGATTCCAATAATCACCTAATCATGATCTTCAGTTTAGAATGCAATTTGATTAATCAGCTGTGTTTGCTAGGGATGGAGAAAAAGTGTGACACCAATCAGGCCCTCGAGGACTGGAGTTTCCCACCCCTGGTTAAGCCTCGAGTCTTCTTGGGTATGACGCTACAAGCTTGGTAGACCTGTACTTGGGGAGTTTCTCCCATTCTCTCTGCAGACCTTCTCAAGCTCTGTCAGGTTGGATGGGGAGCATCACCGCTCTCCATAGATGTTAGATCGGGTTCAAGTCCGGGCTTGTCCTAGAGAGATTTACAGTTATCAAAACGTCACACCAGGGTAAGCTTACACGAAACACAGCCCTTATTATAAGTGTTTCTAAAATCACCTATGGGAAAAATGAACGATTGGACCCATTTCCCTGTTTGACCGCTATGTTTTATGGGTATTATGACTCATACTGTGGTACTCTATAGCCTACCAACTGTATTTGAGTAGCCTGCCTACACCCCATAATGCAACTGGCTATTGTAGTCCCCTTCAAGTTTGTCTGACAATGATGACTTGCTGGCTAGGTAAACAGTGTCTTGAATGAGTGGATGCACGCCATATTAATAGAATAGAATCACCATGATTGCATGACATGTTATCGATGGCGTTCCACAACATAACACTGCCATCATTAGGGCTAGCTAAAGTGCGTTGCAAAGTTAGGCTGAAAAGTTTTGGCACCACCTCCTTGAATTCTGGGTCTTTGTATATGATCTGTTTATCTTCCCGCAGCTTGACAGTCTGATGGACCAATTGGGTTCTAAAGTTGAATGTCTTCTGTTTAGACACTCTTCTCTACCCAGTCCTTGGCCTGTTTGGAATACTCCACATGGCTTCTTGGATCTCCTGAAATACGTGTAACAGAATAACAAAACAAAACATTTAAATTAGTTCTAATTAGTCTCTCCTTGCATCCTTGGAGGAGGCATGAGTGGAGGAACATTGAAAAGAGTGTGAAAAGGATGCAAGAATAAAAGATGTGAGAAATTGATTGTCCTATCCTCATGTCTGTTCCACCACCCCTCTCCTTCTTCCACTCCCTCCCAGGCAGGTACTGTATAAACAGAAAGAGTAATTGGTGATGTTGGCTGGTATAAAAGAGTCAGTCATGTCAATTCAGGGCAAGATCTGATATTCTAAATGTTTTAATGTAAATAATGTAAAGGTTGGGCTAGTTTGTTGTCATTAAAACTCATGCACCAGCTAGGGCCAGAGACATATACAGTGGGGCAAAAAAGTATTTAGTCAGCCACCAATTGTGCAAGTTCTCTCACTTAAAAAGATGAGAGAGGCCTGTAATTTTCATCATAGGTACACTTCAACTATGGCAGACAAAATGAGGGAAAAAAAATCCAGAAAATCACATTGTAGGATTTTTTATGAATTTATTTGCAAATTATGGTGGAAAATAAGTATTTGGTCACATACAAACAAGCAAGATTTCTGGCTCTCACAGACCTGTAACTTCTTCTTTAAGAGGCTCCTCTGTCCTCCACTCGTTACCTGTATTAATGGCACCTGTTTGAACTTGTTATCAGTATAAAAGACACCTGTCCACAACCTCAAACAGTCACACTCCAAACTCCACTATGGCCAAGACCAAAGAGCTGTCAAAGGACACCAGAAACAAAATTGTAGACCTGCACCAGGTTGGGAAGACTGAATCTGCAATAGGTAAGCAGCTTGGTTTGAAGAAATCAACTGTGGGAGCAATTATTAGGAAATGGAAGACATACAAGACCACTGATAATCTTCCTTGATCTAGGGCTCCACGCAAGATCTCACCCGTGGGGTCAAAATGATCACAAGAACGGTGAGCAAAAATCCCAGAACCACACGGGGACCTAGTGAATGACCTGCAGAGAGCTGGGACCAAAGTAACAAAGCCTACCATCAGTAACACACTACGCCGCCAGGACTCAAATCCTGCAGTGCCAGACGTGTCCCCCTGCTTAAGCCAGTACATGTTCAGGCCCGTCTGAAGTTTGCTAGAGAGCATTTGGATGATCCAGATGAGGATTAGGAGAATGTCATATGGTCAGATGAAACCAAAATATAATTTTTGGTAAAAACTCAACTCGTCGTGTTTGGAGGACAAAGAATGCTGAGTTGCATCCAAAGAACACCATACCTACTGTGAAGCATGGGGTGGAAACATCATGCTTTGGGGCTGTTTTTCTGCAAAGGGACCAGGACGACTGATCCGTGTAAAGGAAAGAATGAATGGGGCCATGTATCGTGAGATTTTGAGTGAGAACCTCCTTCCATCAGCAAGGGCATTGAAGATGAAACGTGGCTGGGTCTTTCAGCATGACAATGATCCCAAACACACCGCCTCGGCAACGAAGGAGTGGCTTCGTAAGAAGCATTTCAAGGTCCTGGAGTGGCCTAGCCAGTCTCCAGATCTCAACCCCATAGAAAATCTTTGGAGGGAGTTGAAAGTCTGTGTTGCCCAGTGACAGCCCCAAAACATCACTGCTCTAGAGGAGATCTGCATGGAGGAATGGGCCAAAATACCAGCAACAGTGTGTGAAAACCTTGTGAAGACTTACAGAAAACGTTTGACCTCTGTCATTGCCAACAAAGGGTATATAACAAAGTATTGAGAAACTTTTGTTATTGACCAAATACTTATTTTCCACCATAATTTGCAAATAAATAAATTAAAAATCCTACAATGTGATTTTCTGGATTTCTTTTTCTCATTTCGTCTGTCATAGTTGAAGTGTACCTATGATGAAAATTACAGGCCTCTCTCATCTTTTTAAGTTGGAGAACTTGCACAATTGGTGGCTGACTAAATACTTTTTTCCCCCACTGTATGTATATATATGGCTCTGGCTGGGGCTGTGTCCAACTTATTGACCTTAACTAGGGCAAGTCATTTTATGCAATCAATAGCACTATAAAAAAAAGTGTGATGCCTAGTAGAAAATAATATACTATTTCTCATCAGTAATGTTATAATGAAAAACAGAATTGCATCACAGACAGTAGGACAGGATAACATAACCATTACAGTAGTAGCTAAGCTAAAAACACCACCAACTAGTTCCAGGAATGGCAAACAAATAATTATTACTTTGTGGTTACTAGCAACAGGTGTTAGCAACATAGCTAGCTAGCAACATACACTATACATACAAAAGTATGTGAACACCCCTTCAAATTAGTGGATTCGGCTACTTCAGCCACACCCGTTGCTGACAGGTGATTAAAATCGTGCAAACAGCCATGCAATCTCCATAGACAAACATTAGCAGTAGAATGTCCTTACCGAAGAGCTTAGTGATTTTCAACGTCAGCACTGTTTGTCGGGAGCTTCATGAAATGGGTTTCGATGTCCGAGCAGCTGCACACAAGCTTAAAATCACCATGCTCAATGCCAAGCGTCGGCTGGAGTGGTGTAAAGCTTGCCGCCATTGGACTCTGGAGCAGTGGAAACGTGTTCTCTGGTGATGAATCACGCTTCACCATCTGGAAGTCCGACGGACGAATCTGGGTATGGCGAATGCCAGGAGAACGCTACCTGCCCCAATGCCTAGTGCCAACTGTAAAGTATGGTGGATGAGGAATAATGGTCTGGGGCTGTTTTTCATGGTTTGGGCTAGGCCCCTTAGTTCAAGTGAAGGGAAATCTTAATGCTACAGCATACAATGACATTCTAGACGATTCAGTGCTTCCAATTTTGTGGCAACAGTTTCAGCATGACTGTTTCAGCATGACAATGCCCCCGTGCACAAAGCCAGGTCCATACAGAAATAGTTTGTTGAGATCAGTGTGGAAAAACTTGACTGGCCTGCACAGAGCACTGACCTTTGAGATGAATTGGAACTCTGACTGTGAGCCAGGCCTAATCGCCCAACATCAGTGCCCGACCTCACTAACGCTCGTGGCTGAACGGAAGCAAGTCCCCGCAGCAATGTTCCAACATCTAGTGGAAAGCCTTCCCAGAAGAGTGGAGGCTGTTATAGCAGCAAAGGAAGGACCAACTCTGGAATTAATGCCCATGATTTTGATAATGCCCACGTAACTCAGCTACTCTACTATTAACGATATTTGCCTTACTATACTTCATAGATTACTAACCACTAGCCTTGCTAGCTACCATCTCTTTGTTTACTTCCTTTCGTTCTTATTTCCTTTCTTGAAGACCAATAGTATAAAACACTCTTTCGTCCCGCCTCCTGTAATTATCCACCTTAGAACCACAAAGAACAGTATCTACCAGATTACAGAATTCATGGAATATCTTTGCGCTATCCCAAAGTAGGTCTTTGTTTTTTATTAAACAACACATGTATTTGGCAATTCAATGCAGAGACGCCAATCGTTGTTTACGCATCAATAAATACAGTTTTTAATGCATTTTAGGTCATTTCAGGAAAGTCAGCATTTTGATATAAAAATACAGACATCTAAATACTCAAAACAATGGACCTAAACTGTTGGGGGTACTGACAAACAGCCGGGCAAGTGTTATAACGGGTCCAGACATGTTTTGGGGTGAACTTCCCTTTTAAAAAGGTGAAGGTGCCCTCATTATACTAGTACTGCAAATCACAGAGATAAAACAAAGGAAGAATAACAGCATACTGAATAAGTCATTCCTTCCTTTTATTGTTCACAAATCATCATGAGAACATCACCATCATCCCACACAGACCTGAAGGTGAAGCCTTCGTTCATTGCATCTGCACTGTTTAATATGGATTTTTGTCCTCCGGGTCACAGCAGAACATGCTGGAGTGGTGTTGTTGGACAAAAGCATGTTTTCTCTCAATTGTGATTTGTGCATTTATCAGGTGATCAAATATGATAATTGTATTTGGTTTAAAGCCTGTGGTGTTCCCCACTTGACTGGAAAATAGAATGAATGCTCTCTCTTTTATATGTTAGATTGTTTTATTGTGTCATATCAAGCGGTTTAGTGAAACAAGTGTTTTGTTTTGATGTGCTGCATCACACTCCTCTGTTGATGTGATTATTGGTTTGTTTGCCATTGGAACTGCTCCATTGTCTATCTATGGGGTAAGAAATGCTCCCTGTCGTCCCCTTTGGAGCTGGCTGAAAGCTTTGTACAGTAAAGGATCACTGGATGTTTATCATGCTGTATAACCATTTATTTTACTTGTGGTTCTACGGCTGCAAAGATCGTAATACTTCCTGTTGAACAACTAGTTAACCATCGTCTTTGGTTCTGAGGTTGTTCATCGTGTGTTCTGAGAAGATATACATGTGATTGCACTTGTTCCTCTCCACCGTAGATCAGTCCTCTGGGATAATTACGAGGGCTTGTTAATGCATCTGATCATAATTTAGACACTTTATTGGGTTGGGTTCATCCAAGTCAGACTCAGTGTCTGCAAATGCCTGTAAATCCTGTGCTGAGACAGATGTATGGCTGGCTGTGCCCTCCTGCCAATGCCCTGTGTGGTGAGTGTATTTACAGATGGAGTTGCCCTATGATGCTGCCAGCTTTACAATAACCAAAAAAGTTTACACAACCATTTAATCAATCATATCTCAGTTATTCTCCTCCTTCGACAGGTTCCAAACCTGCTGGGGCAGACTAGCACTGCTGTGTTTCTCTATAACAGAAAAGCTGTGGAGTAAAACCACCTTGTGGCATAATGATGTACTGCATCTCTTTAATCTAGATAGCACATTCAATAAAGAGGAACTTGAAAGTCTTACACAACATTGTCGCTTTGTATACAGTATGTTTTTGTGATATTTGACAGCAAATGCCTGCTTGTGGCATCTATATATTTTTTTTTACAACATATCCTTGAATGAATCTTGAACAAAGCTTGATTGCATTATAAAAACTCCACAAGTAGTAAAACCACAAATTATTTATGTGATGAAGTATAAAAAGGACTTACACAATCAAACAGCCCAATGCCTTCAGACAGGTCTATTGTAGTAACCATTCAATAAGAGTGGTCCATTGGTCCATCATCATCTGTGCTGCTTTGAAATCCCAAAATGCACAGCACCATGATATACAGTGCATTCGGAAAGTATTCATACCCCTTGACTTTTTCCACATTTTGTTATGTTACAGCCTTATTCTACATTTGATTAAATAAAACCTTTTCCTCATCAATCTACACACAATACTCCATCATGACGAAGAGAAAAAACGTTTTTTTAGAAATGTTTGTTTAAAAAAAAAAAGAAATACCTTATTTACTTAAGTATTCAGACCCATTGCTATGAGACTAGAAATTGAACTCAGGTGCATCCTGTTTCCATTGATCATCCTTGAGATGTTTCTACAACTTGATTGGAGTCCACCTGTGGTAAATTCAATTGATTGGACATGATTTGGAAAGGCACACACACCTGTCTATATAAGGTCCCACAGTTGACAGTGCACATCAGAGGAAAACCCAAAGCCATGAGGTCGAAGGAATCGTCCATAGAGCTCCGAGACAGGATTGTGTTGAGCTACAGATCTGGGGAAGGGTACCAACATTTTTTTGCAGCATTGAAGGTCCCCAAGAACACAGTGGCCTCCATCATTCTTAAATGGAAGAAGTTTGGAAGCACCAAGACTCTTCCTAGTGATGGCCACCCAGCCAAACTGAGCAATCGGGGGAGAAGGGCCTTGGTCTGGGAGGTTACCAAAACCCTGATGGTCACTCTGACAGTGCTCCAGAGTTCCTCTGTGGGGATGGGAGAACCTTACAAAAAGACAACCATCTCTGCAGCACTCCACCAATCAGGCCTTTATGGTAGAGTCAGACAGAAGCCACTCCTCAGTAAAAGGCACATGACAGCCCGCTTGGAGTTTGCCAAAAGTCACCTAAAGGACTCTCAGACCACGAGAAACAAGATTCTCTGTTCTGATGAAACCAAGATTGAACTCTTTGGCCTGAATGACAAGCGTCACGTCTGGAGGAAACCTGGCACCATCCCTACGGTGAAGAATGGTGGTGGCAGTATCATGCTGTGGGGAAGTCTCTGAATGTCCTTGAGTGGCCCAGCCAGAGCCTGGACTTGAACCCAATCAAACATCTCTGGAGACCAGAAAATAGCTGTGCAGTGACACTCCCCATCCAACCTAATAGAGCTTGAGAGGGTCTGCAGAGAAGAATGGGAGAAACTCCCCAAATACAGGTCTACCAAGCTTGTAGCGTCATACCCAAGAAGACTCGAGGCTTTAAACGCTGTCAAAGGTTCTTCAACAAAGTACTGAGTAAAGAGTCTATTTATAATTAAAAAAAAAAAAAGTTTTTGCTTTGTCATTATGGGGTATTGTGTGTAGATTGAGGGGGGAAAAAACATTTAATCAATTTTAGAGTAAGGCTGTAATGTAACAAAATGTGGAAAAAGTACTTTCTGAATGCACTGTACACTGAGTGTACAAAGCATTCCCATTACATAGCTTTCACCTGGATTCACCTGGTCAGTCCATGATCCCTTATTGATGTCACCTGTAAAATCCACTTCAATCAGTGTAGATGAAGGGGAGGAGACAGGTTAAAGAAGGATTTTTAAGTCATGAGACATGGATTGTGTATGACTGCCATTCAGAGGGCGAATGGGCAAGACAAAGGATTTAAGTGCCTTTTGAACGAGGTATGGTAGTAGGTGCCAGGCGCAGTGGGTTTGAGTGTGTCAAGAACTGCAACGCTGCTGGGTTTTTCACGCTCAACAGTTTCCCATGTGTATCAGTAATATTCCACCACCTGAAGGACATCCAGCCAACACCTCGTAGAGTGCGTGCCCCGACCAATTGAGGCTGTCCTGAGAGCAAAAGGGGGTACAACCCAATATTAAGAAGGTGTTCCTAATGTTTGGTACACTCAGTGTATACAGTGAGATTGACCCACCTAGGTCGTTGCCGTGACAACAGTTGATGGAGGGGCTCAAACACTGGCGGTGGAAGCTGCTGTCGTTGTGGTAACGGGTACTAACAGAGTTTCAGCTGGGCGCGGGACAGGGTTGGCAATCTTCATGAGGATGAAGATGTTTGAGGCACAGTGCTCGCTCAGATACTCACCGCCCTTTTCCTCGTAGTCCTGCCGGATGATCCAGCCCTCCCCGCCAGGGATGTGCTCCAATGCCAGGAATCCACCGCAGGCCGCGACACCATCGTCACCTGGAGAGGAGAGAGTCAGAACAGGGGTTTACTATGCTGCTCAAGTAAGTGTCATATGGCCCTCTCCTTATCACCATATTGTTTAAATTAAAACTTGTACAAGTCACTGAGTATTTATACTGCTGGTATATAATATTACTGCCCTACCTTCGTCCCAACCTTCACATACTTTTGGTCATGTAGTGGTTAACACCTGCTTGTCGAACATCTCATTCCAAAATTATGGACATAACAGCCTCTGCTCTTCTGGGAAGACTTTCCACTAGATGTTGGAACATTGCTGCGGGGACTTGCTTCCATTCATCCACAAGAGCATTAGTGAGGTCGGGCACTGGTGTTGGGCGATTAGACCTGGCTCGCAGCGTTCCAATTCATCCCAAAGGTGTTCGATGGGGTAGAGGTCAGGGCTCTGTGCAGGCCAGTCAAGTTTTCCCACACCGATCTCGACAAACCATTTCTGTATGGACCTCGCTTTGTGCACAGGGGCATTGTCTTGCTGTAACAGGAAAGGGCCTTCCCCAAACTGTTGCCACAAAGTTGGAAGCACAGAATCGTCTAGAATGTCATTGTATGCTGTAGCATTAAGATTTCCCTTCACTGGAACTAAGGGGCCTAGCCCGAACCATGACAAACAACCCCAGATCATTTTTCCTCCTCCACCATACTTTACATTTGGCACTATGCATTCAGGCAGGTAGCGTTCTCCTGGCAATCGCCAAACCCAGATTTGTCCATCGGACTGCCAGATGGTGAAGCGTGATCCATCACTCCAGAGAACACGTTTCCACTGCCCCAATGGCGGCAAACTTTACACCACTCCAGCTGACGCTTGGCATTGCGCATGGTGATCTTAGGCTTGTGTGCGCGGCCATGGAAACCCATTTCATAAAACTCCAGACGAACAGTTCTTTTGCTGACGTTGTTTCCAGAGGCAGTTTGAATCTCTGTAGTGAGTGTTATAACTGAGGACAGCTGATTTTTACACCCTACGCGCTTCAGCAGTCCTGTGGACTTGTTTGGCCTACCACTTCACGGCTGACTGACTTGTCAGAAAGGTGGCATCCTATGACAGTGCAATGTTGAAAGTCACTGAGCTCTTCAGTAAGGCCATTCTACTGCCAATGTTTGTCTATGGAGATTGCATGGCTGTGTGCTCGATTTTATACACCTGTCAGCAATGGGTGTGGCTAAAATAGACAAATCCACCAATTTGAAGGGGTGTCCATATACTTTTGTATATATAGTGTACATGACAAAACGGTGTCCTTAGCCCAGTAAATAACCACAAACATGTGTTGTTGTATACTATACCTGGAAGACTGAAAGGGCCTCATGGCCAGCAGCTCTCTCTCTATCCTTTCCTTCATGCCAGGATACTGCAGCTTCCCTCCCGTTAGGAACACATTACGGGCCAGTGCCTCCTGCTGTTCAGGAGTATACCTGCACACAGTGAAGTCAGGCAAATAATGACCAACCTCTTCAGATACTATATTACTCAAGTCTAGTTTATCTTGTAATTATTTTACTACAAAACCAATTTCCCTTTGGGCATAACATTTTCTACCACTACTACTAGTTATTGTGGCCATCAAAATGTTTTTATGAAATGTACATTCAACAATCTACAGCGAGGAAGTGTGCAGTAGATTACCTGGCTAACACATACTGCAGTCTCCATCATGGCCATCGGGTCCTCTCCTATCAACAACAGCTGTAAGAGGAACTCGCAGGCACTCTGTACCCACAAACAGCTGGTGGTACTCTGTCATGTTAAACACCGGCTCTGGGGAAAAGAGGTTGTCAACAAGGCTAGTGGAGCCTCCCTCACAAGAGGTTTGTACACAATCTATACAGTGCCTTCAGAAAGTATTCACACCCCTTGACTTTTTCCACATTGTCTTGTGTTACAAAGTGGGAATACAATTGATTTAATTTAAATCTGTAAAAACATATAGGAAAAATAAAACACTAATATATCTTGATAAGATAAGTATTCAACCCCCCCGAGTCAATAAACGTCGGACTGCCAGATGGTGAAGCGTGGCTCATCACTTCAGAGAACGGGTTTCCACTGCTCCAGAGTGCAATGGTGGAGAGCTTTCCACCACTCCAGCTGACACTTGGCATTGCGCATGGCGATCTTACGCTTGTGTGCGACTGCTCGGACATGGAAACCTATTTAATGACGCTCCAGATGAACAGTTATTGTGCTGATGTTGCTTCCAGAGGCAGTTTGGAACTTGGTAGTGAGTTTTATTTACGCGCTTCAGCACCAAGCGGTCCTGTTCTGTGAGCTTGTGTGGCCTACCACTTCGCGGCTGAGCCGATGTTTCTCCTAAACATTTCCACAGCACTTACAGTTGACCGGGGCAGCTCTAGCAAGGCAGAAATGTGATGAACTGACTTGTTGGAAAGGTGGCATCCTATGTCGGTGCCACGTTGAAAGTCACTGAGCTCTTCAGTAAGGACATTCTACTGCCAATGTTTTTCTATGGAGAGTGCATGGCTGTGTGCTTAATTTTATACACCTGTCAGCCACGTGTGAGGCTGAAATAGCAATATCCACTCATTTGAAGGGATGTCCACATACTTTTGTATACAATGCATTCGTAAAGTATTCAGACCCCTTGACTTTTTCCACATTTTGTTTACGTTACAGCCTTATTCTAAAATGGATTAAATCTACACACAATACCCCATAATGAAAAAAACAAAAACAGGTTTTTAGAAATGTTTGTACATTTATTTTAAAAAAAATGTAATATTACATTTACATAAGTATTCAGATCCTTTACTCAGTACTGAAGCACCTTTGGCAGCGATTACAGCCTAGAGTCTTATTGGGTATGACGCTACAGGCTTGGCACACCTGTATTTGGGGAGTTTCTCCCATTCTTCTCTGCAGATCCTTTCAAGTTCTGACAGGTTGGATGGGGAACGTTGCTGCACAGCTATTTTCAGGTCTCTCCATAGATGTTAGATCGGGTTCAAGTCCGTGCTCTGGCTGGGCCACTCAAGGACATTAAGACACTTGTCCCGAAGCCACTCCTGCGTTGGCTGTGCATAGGGTCGTTGTCCTGTTGGAATGTGAACCTTTGCCCCAGCCTGAGGTTCTGAGCTCTCTGGAGCAGGTTCTCATCAAGGATCTCCATTCACTGTAGCTAGACCCTATGATGACCTGTAAGAGTCGTTGCCTGCCCTGATCCACCACCAGGCTCAGCTGAACATGAGTCCATGATCAGCTGTACCAAGTTCTTATGGAACTGCTCCAGGTAGCCGTCCTCCAACATCTCCTATTCACACGTACACGGCCGCACACATACAACATAGAATGACATGTTAGAAATTACAGCACTTTTTGTACATAGAAACACCTTTAGCAGCGATTACAGCCAAGAAGCTTGGTTGCTTTTCCTTCACTCTGCGGTCCAACTCATCCCAAACCATCTTAATTGGGTTGAAGTCGGGTGATTGTGGAGGCCAAGTCACCTGATGCAGCACTCCATCACTCTCCTTCTTGGTCAAATAGCCCGTACAGAGCTTGGAGGCGTGTTGGGTTATTGTCCTGTTGAAAAACAAATGATAGTCCCACTAAGTGCAAACTAGATGGGATGGCGTATCTCTACAGAATGCTGTAGTAGCCATGCTGGTTAAGTGTGCCTTGATTTATAAATAAATCACTGATAGTGTCACCAACAAAGCACCCCTACACCATCACACCTCCTCCTCAATGCTTCACGGTGGGAACCACACATGCGGAGATCATCCGTTCACCTACTTTGCGTCTCACAAAGACACGGTAGTTGGAACCAAAAAACTAATTTGGAATCATCAGACCAAAAGGACAGATTTCCACTGGTCTAATGTCCATTGCGCGTGTTTCTTGGCCCAAGCAAGTCTCTTTTTCTTATTGGTGTCTTTGCAGCAATTCGACCATGAAGGCCTGATTCACGCAGTCTCCTCTGAACAGTTGATGTTGAGATGTGTTTGTTATTTGAACTCTGTGAAACATTTACTTGGGCTGCAATTTCTGAGGCTGGTAACTGTAATGAACTTATCCTCTGCAGCAGAGGTACAGTTGAAGTCGGAAGTTTACATACACTTAGGTTGGAGTCAGTAAAACTCATTTTTCAAGCACTCCACAAATTTCTTGTTAACAAACTAGAGTTTTGGCAAGCCGGTTAGGACATCTACTTTGTGCATGACACAAGTAATTTTTCCCACAATTGTTTACAGACAGATTATTTCACTTATAATTCACTGTATCACAATTCCAGTGGGTCAGAAGTTGACATACACTAAGTTGACTGTGCCTTTAAACAGCTTGGAAAATTCCAGAAAATGATGTCATGGCTTTAGAAGCTTCTGATAGGCTAATTGACATAATTTGAGTCAATTGGAGGTGTACCTGTGGATTTATTTCAAGGCCTACCTTCAAACTCAGTGCCTCTTTGCTTGACATCATGGGAAAATCAAATGAAATCAGCCAAGACCTCAGAAATAAAATTGTAGACCTCCACATGTCTGGTTCATCCTTGGGAGAAATCTCCAAACGCCTGAAGGTACCACGTTCATCTGTACAAACAATAGTACACAAGTATAAACACCATGGGACCACGCAGCCGTCATACCGCTCAGGAAGGAGACACGTTCTGTCTCCTAGAGATGAACGTACTTTGGTGCGAAAAGTGCAAATCAATCCCAGAACAACAGCAAAGGACCTTGTGAAGATGCTGGAGGAAACAGGTACAAAAGGATCTATATCCACAGTAAACAAGTCCTATATCGACATAACCTGAAAGGCTGCTCGGCAAGGAAGAAGCCACTGCTCCAAACCCGCCATAAAAAAGCCAGACTACAGTTTGCAACTGCACATGGGGACAAAGATCATGTTGTGGGGGTGCGTTGCTGCAGGAGGGACTGGTGTACTTCACAAAATAGATGGCATCATGAGGCAGGAAAATTATGTGGACATATTGAAGCAACATCAAGACATTAGTCAGGAAGTTAAAGCTTGGTTGCAAATGGGTCTTCCAAATGGACAATGACCACAAGCATACTTCCAAAGTTGTGGCAAAATGGCTTAAGGACAATGAAGTCAAGGTATTGGAGTGGCCATCACAAAGCCCTGACCTCAATCCTATAGAAGATTTGTGGGCAGAACTGAAAAAGCGTGTGTGAGCAAGGAGGCCTACAAACTTGACTCAAGTTACACCAGCTCTGTCAGGAGGAATGGGCCAAAATTCACCCAACTTATTGTGGGAAGGCTACCCAAAACGTTTGACCCAAGTTAAAAAATGTAAAGGCAATGCTACCAAATACTAATTGAGTGTATGTACACTTCTGACCCACTGGGAATGTGATGAAAGAAATAAAAGCTGAAATAAATCATTCTCTCTACTATTATTCTGACATTTCACATTCTTAAAATAAAGTGGTGATCCTAACTGATCTAAGACAGGGAATTTTTACTAGGATTTAATGTCACGAATTGTGAAAAACTAAGTTGAAATGTATTTGGCTTAAGGTGTATGTAAACTTCCAACTTCAATTGTAACTCTGGGTCTTTCTTTCCTGTGGCGGTCCACATGAGCCAGTTTCATCAAAGCGCTTGATGTTTTTTTTTTACTACACTTGAAGAAACTTAAAGAAAAACCCTTGAATGAGTAGGGGTGTCCAAACTTTTGACTGGTACTGTATGTAAATAAGGTATCTGTTTTTATCTTTAATACATTTGCAAAAATTTCTAAAAACCTGTTTTGTTTTGTCACTATGAGGTATTGTGTCTAGATTGATTAGGGGGAAAAAAATCTATCTACAATTATTTTTTAAGTCAATGGGTCTGAATCCTTTCCCGAATGCACTGTATAAATGTTGGGTCGGGTAGAAGAAATCTATTTAAGCAATAAGGCACGAGGGGGTATGGTATATGGCCAATATACCACGGCTAAGGTCTCTTCTCAGGCACGACGCATCGCGGAGCTGTGGCATATTGGCCATATACCACAAACCCCAGAGGTGCCTTATTGCTATTATAAACTGGTTACCAACGTAATTAGAGCAGTACAAATAAATGTTTTGTCATATCCGTGGTATACGGTCTGTTATAAACTGGGAGGTTTGAGGCCTGAATGCTGATTGGCTGACAGCCATGGTATATCAGACCGTATACCACGGGTATGACAAAACACATTTTTACTGCTCTAATTAATAACAAGTTTATAAAACAATAAGGCACCTCGGGGGTTTGTGGTATATGGCCAATATACCACGGCTAAGGGCTGTATGCAGACACTCCGCGTTGCGTCGTGCCTAAGAACAGCCCTTAGCCGTGGTATATTGGTGATATACCACACCCCCTCAGGCCTTATTGCTTAAATATACCACGGCTGTCAGACAATCAGCATTTAAGGCTGGAACCACCCAATTTATAATACACATTATACAACGTGGGGTCTAATCCTGAATGCTGATTAGTTAAAAGCGCATTCCAGCCGGTGTCTATTCCACAAGTTACCACCGGCTAAGTCGGGAGATGACTTTAAAATACTTATTTACTCTGTTCCATGTGACTGCGCACTCCACTGTCTCATTAGCACAGGCAGGGAAGTTATAAACTTGATCTCCAATATAAAAAGCATCTAGGAATTATCTAACATTTCGTTTTCAACAGCGGAGATTTGTATAAATCTTGCTGTCTGTCTCTCCGACATTTGCAACATTGTTTCAATATTCAAATTCGATCTCCAACTGTCCCATAGTTATTTTTTTATTTAACCTTTATTTAACATGGCATGTCAATAACAAATTCTTATTTACAACACCGACGGCCTAGCGGGGAACAGTGGGTTAACTGCCTTGTTCAGGAGCACATCCATAACAAATGAGCTAATGAGCCACGATTTCGCTTGGCATAGAAAATGTGCTCTCTCGTCAGGACACTTGTTCAGAGGACCTAGCAAACAACACAGCTAACACAACGATTTCAAACTGAAGCTGGAAAGACTGCAAACTAGCTGCACTTCGTTTCGTTTGAACTTTTTCCAATTTACATTTCTTTGTATATATCCATAAAAATGATGCCAGCCGATTCATGATTTCTACTGGTTGAAAAACGCTGCCTGCCTCGCTCTCGACCCCGACACGTTCTTTACTATGGACAGCTGGAGATCGAATTTGAATATTGAAACAATGTTAAATGTCGGAGAGACAGACGGGTTAATACAAATCTCTTGTTGAAAACAAAATGTTAGTCGAAAAGAAATATGAGATAATGTCTAGATTATTTTTATAGTGGAGATCATGTTTATAACTTCCCTGCATGTGTTAATGAGACAGTGGATTGCGCAGTCAGATGGAACAGAATAAATAGGTATTTTAACGTCATAGATTTAGCCGGTGGTAACTTGTGGAATAGACACCGGCTGAAATGCGCTTTTATATAATGTGTACAATAATACCCAAATATGCAAAGGAGGATATTGCATATTTATACCTTTGTGTACCTATTCAGGATACATCACTATGAAGAGAATGACATTCATATCCATAATTAGTACAGATCAGGGACCCGTGATACTGCATTTCCATTACCGGGTGTAAGTCCACTTACTTTAGTTCAATAACCAATTAGGATCCAACAGATACCAACAGTCATTGTGTCATGCCATTCTTTCTGCAGGAATTATTGAATCCTAATTTGGAGCATATATTTAAGAGTTTTTGGAAAACGTGGAAGCATAGAAAAACGGAGTGAGAAATTCTGTTACCAAACTTTGCATCTGCATAGTTTTTCCAGTAAATGTGTTTTTGTAAAATGTTCAGTGTAAATTGTTAAACCTTGTTGTTAGTCCTTGTGCATGGGGTTGTACGGTTTGTAAAACTTTGAAATCAATGTTTTTGTTTGGAGTAAATTTTAAGTGAGAAATCGGACTCTGCGTAATACCGAGACTGTGGAATTGCACAGCAGATAAGGGTCATGGTTGACGAAGTGGTTAAAAGGTAATGGTTCTTGCCTGCGAGGCCAATAGTTTATCCAGACGCTCTTGGTCCTGCTGCAGCATCTCCTCCCTGCGCCGGGCGTTTATCTCCTGCAGCCTGTGCAGCTGCTGGGCGCGTCTCTCCTGCATCTCCTCCACAATTACCACGCCGCCCAGAACCTTGGCAGAGAAGGGCAGCTGCATGCGGTGCACCTCCTGCTCATAGAACTCTGCACTGCACCACTTCTCCAGCTCTGAGGGAAAGAGAGTCAGGCAATGAATCACATATAAAGCAAAGCACCACATACTGTTTCATACAATCTCAATACATCTCTCTGGCCCCATGGCAGGCAGACCTTGGTGGTAGTCTGTGGCTGTGTAGCTGTGTGGAGCAGCTCTATGAGGCAGTGTACTGTGACCAGTGTACTTAAGCTGGAACAGACGCTGGAGGTAGGACGCCGCCTGGCTCCCGCCCACGTTCACACGCATCCAGCCTGGGGAAACACCAAAGGACAGTATGTTACAAGGTGTGTGGCATGTGTTAAACTGGGTGCATCTGGTGAGATAGTTGGTTCTTTTCCCAACCCCTCTAGCATGAAAACAAACAATAGATTTGGCAAAAGAATATACAGATCTGGTTACCTGGTTGAGTATGAGTGGAGTCACCTAAAACCTCATGTTACTGTGTCTACCTTCCATTGATAACAGGTAGTATGTGAGTGCAGTGGTAGCTGGAGGACAGGACAATTCCATGGGTGAAGTTGCAGAGGTTGTTGTATAAGAGGTTGTTGTATAAGTATAAGCTGTACAGGCTATCCACCCCATAGGATACATGAGGGCAGCGGTGTAAAGTACTTAAGTAAAAATACTTGAAAGTACTGCTTAAGTCATTTTTTGGCGTATCTGTACTTTAGTTTACTATTTATATTTTTGACAACTTTTACATTTTACTCCATACATTTTCCTTGACACCCAAATGTACTCGCTACATTTTGAATGCTTAGCAGGACAGGAAATTGTGTAATTCACACTTATCAAGAGAACATCCCTGGTCATCCCTACTGCCTCTGATCTGGTGGACTCACTCAACACAGCTTTGTTTGTAAATTATGTGTTAGAGCATGCCCCCTGGCTATCCCGTAAATTAAAAAAAAAAAAAAAACTAGAAAATGATGCCGTCTGGTTTGCTTTATAAGGCATTTGAAATTATTTATACTTTTACTTTTGATACTGAAGTATATTTTAGCAATTATATTTACTTTTGATACTTAAGTATATTTAAAACCAAATACTTTTAGACTTTTACTTAAGTGGTATTTTACTGGGTGGCTTTCACTTTTACTTGAGTCCCCCACCACTGCATGGGGGACTCTGTAGCACTCAAAGAGCAGCACTGACATCATCTGGCGACTGTGCAGCCGGTTGCAGGGCGCCTCTGTGAAAACTATCGGATGTTCAACACTGCCCTAAAACAGGGGGAGAGAAACCACATCAGATGTGCCTGAACGAGCAGCTATCTAGTCAAAAGGACAAGCAACAAAGAAATGGTGGAACACAACTTAAACACCTCACATCAGCGCCAACTCCGAGGTGGCTGAATCGATCAGCTCCTGTATCTCGACGTTTACAACCACATTTCGGTCGAACTGGCTTTTCAGGAGCCATCGCAAGGGCTCGAGGTTGGCGATGTCATTACGGATTTGGGATTCACTGCGCAATGTCCCTCTGCTCCTCGCCGCCACGGATTTGAACAGAAGCCGCGGAGCGCCTACTGTAGTTAGCCCCCTTTGCATGCTCAACCGCCCTCTTTTGAAATAGCCGTTATCTATTACCATCGGGACCGGTGTTGATTGGAAGCATTCGGCAACAATTTAAACAATCATGTCGGGAGATGATTTGTAGTCTTGAAATTAAAATATTTTGCAAGTTGTGTCTGTTTTGGAAGTCATTTTGAAAGGGTGTTACTACAAAATACGGGCGACTCGAAGGCTTGTGTGAGCTTCCAAAAGTTCCGGGAAGCGCAAAACATTTTTACAAGGTAACAATCATTATATGATATCCTATCCATATCAACCCCTATATCTGAAAAGGCCTCAATTTATTCTGGTCTGGCACTGACAGGGCAAAGTGGAGTCTTGGCACTGACAATAGACACTCCACCACCAAACAGTCTGTCCCCTATCACTCCATCGGTAAGTGGTCAAATGAAGATTATCTATCATTCCTCGCTTCTGATATCAGTATCAGCCCATAACCAGAAACACCATTTAGGGTCCTGTGTTTGTGCTACCATATCAGGTGACCTAGATTTTAAAACTTTCTGGGAGCTGTGACCAAATTGACATAGAAATGTGAGTTATAGATCTGTCTGGTGGAGGCTGGTGGGAGGATCTATAGGAGGGTGGGCTCATAGTAATGGCTGGAGTGGTATAAATGGAACGGAGCCAAACGTGGTTTCCATATGTTTGATGTCTTTGATACCATTCCATTAATTCCATTCCAGCTATTACAATGAGCCCATCCTCCTATAGCTCATCCCACCAGCCTCCTCTGGCGTGCATTATCTCTACGTTTCCTGTTCTTAAGTTTTGTTTTTGTGTCTTTTACTTTAGGTTTTGTACACCAACTTCAAACAGCTGAAAATACAATATCTTTGGTTATTGAAAAGATATGTCACAGCGGTTTAGATGCTACAATGATTCTCTACACAATGCATTGTTGTTTTTTTGTCACATAAACTGAAATTAGGCAAACTATTAGCATTTTAGCAACCAGGAAATGGCGGAGCATTTCTGCATAATGCACCTTTAACCTTTTATTTTTTTTCTCCAGAAATTAGAATTACACCAACAATTCAAGCAATAATTGTCTGAGGATGGTGCTGGACCATCGGACATAAAAAGAAATAATGACAGTTTGATGGTAAAGGTTTAAATAAAGGTTCTAATCCAGGTCATGTGACATGATTGTCCAAAACACAGGGCCCTCCATGCTGCATCCTTTCAGCAATAGTGTATCATGAGCTAGTCAATAAGAGGAGTACTTGGCATTCATCTATGCATTTTCTGTGCCACCATTGTTACAAAACAACAGAATGATGCTCAAGGGTCTTACATATAAGATCATTCATGCATCATAAAATACTTTAATTTGAGACAACAGGCATATTCTCTGTGTAATCAAACAAATGGTGGATACATTCCATATTTATTTCAGTCCAGGGACTTGATTGGCGGGTTAGCAGAGATTTGGGAGCAGGGAATGTTGTAGCTTGATGCTGTGTCATTGAATCAGAGGTACAGTTCACTGCTCAGGCACAAAGCTCTAGTCAGGGGACCTCCTCTAATGTTAATAAGCAGATCTAGGTCATCTCCCACATAGGCTCCCAGAAGGCAAGACGTGACATTGTACCTCTGTCCCTAACACTGGGAACCTTTGCTTGTTGTGCATGTCATACCGTGATGAGCCACAGAGTAACAATTAGGCTACAAGCCCTTTGGGACTGCCTTGATGTAGATCCTCCATTTTGTAGAGGCAGGGAAGAGATCCTAATTAGCTTGTCATCAGATGTCATATTAAAGTGTTCCTTCAAGACTCTTAAGACATTTATTGGGTTATTGTCATGTTACTACTATGTTAATATTATCATTCTTATAATTTAGTTGTGGTAGTAGAATAGCAATGTTATGATTGTCAGTACCTGAAAGACTCATCTTTCCTGCTGCAGCTCTCTCTGTGCTGATCATGAGATTAAATGGTGAAATGTCGGTTTGAATCTTTGCATGCAGGACTGGTGAAATAAAAAGAGAAAACTTCCAACTATATGTGACATAAATGAATGAGGGAAAGGGAACACAGTTTACATAATAGGCTGAGGTTTGCATTGAGATTCCTACTGCTGCCTTTGATATTTACATTTTAGTAATTTAGCAGATGCTCTTATCCAGAGCAACTAGAGTTAAGTGCCTTGCTCAAGGGCATATCGACAGATTTCCCCCCTAGTTGGCTCGGGATTCAAACCAGCAACCTTTTGGTTATTGGCCCAAGGCTCTTAACCGCTAGACTGCCTGATACCAGAGCCACAGCAGCAAACCAAACTCCTTGCAACCCCTAAACACTACCCGGCCCCCTCACACACAGAGACTGTCACTAACACTCTCTTCAGTCTTAAGCCCTGTAAGCATAACAGATATTTTTGGGCCATAGAGTTATTAATGTGTTTGTGCACCTGTCACTTTGCATGAATCCCTGGGTGTGTAGTGTCTGTATGTATGTGTAAGTTGTGTTCATGTTTCATAGGGGATCAAAGGAAAGATTTCAAAAGTATGTGTGTGTGTGTGTGTGTTTATTTATATATTCTTATGTAAATTGCATGTCCTTGTGGACCATTTAGTATAAGCAGCAGATTACATTTCTCTATTCTAAACCAAAATGCTCAGTTTTATTATCCATCCAGGATGGTATATTTTCTTAGATCCCTTCTCATTGTTAGGGCTCTAGATTGGCTTGAGTGGCTTCCCTTTTCATCCAGTGGGGCTTTCAGACAGACAACCTGTGTTTCTTTGAGTCTTGCCAACCAATTATTGTGGCCATGGCAACTATCTGAGACTATTGCCCCCAGTTGGTGCATGTTAGCAGGTTATAAGCCTTCAGTATCTCTCCCCCTTCAGACATCCCTCTTTCATCTTTGCTGAATAAATATTTGCCTCTGTAACCCAAAGCTAAATTGGTCACCACAGCAAGCAATTTGATGCCATCTCAATAATAATATATCTGAAAATCAATTTCTTATGAAGTTCCAAATGTGCAAATACAGATAGAGAACCAAATATTTTTGTGTCCAGAAGATTAGTAAGTACATTTCACTAGAATTCAAAACCTGGTTTCATGATGAAGGTGCGGGGGGATGGGTGTGTGTGTGTGTGTGTGTGTGTGTGTGTGTGTGTGTGTGTGTGTGTGTGTGTGTGTGTGTGTGTGTGTAACATTTGCAGCCTATCCTCTGTCCAGAACCAGGGTTTTGCACATGATGGGGGAGGGAGGTTTAGTCACTGAGATGCCCTAAGGACTCTCCCGGGAACATTCTTTCCTCACTGTCCTCACACACACATGCATGCAAGCACACACACACACACGCACACACACTGTGCATGCCTTAACACAAATGGCAGCTGGCAAAGCAGCCTAAGCCAAACATGAAAATATGGGAACTTTCTCTCTCTTTGTTGATGCTAAATGTTGAGTTCTCGTCGTCTTTCACGTTTTTGTCTCATTTAGTCTTCGACCAATGCACAATTCAACATACATTATTCTGTAATTAATTTCTCATCAGTCTGTCCACGTGCTATTCTCACTCTGTGAAAAGAGTCAACTGAATTTCGTCCTTTCCTTTAATGTTCATAATGTATTCCGACAGAAGGAAATATTAGAAATGCCTTGCATACGCAGGCACCAAAACCTGATGACAGTAATACTGTAATGCGTCGTGACATGTCGGAACCGATTAGAAGAGAAAGGATAAGGTGCCTCTTATCATCTGAGGGATTACAGTTGGAGGCATCAAATGTTACCGTGATTTTTTCTACTACATTTTCGAACATATTTCTGCTCTTTAATGTCATATCGTAATTTGAGAGTTCTAAACGTTCAGACGCACATGACACGGGCATGTGTTTAATGAGGACTAGAATGCCATGCCTTTTCAAGGACAACCAACATGAGATAATATACTATATAGGCCTACATTTGGTTTCCATGCCAGATGTATAGGTGATCTAATCATGAGGAATTTGCTAATGCTGTGTAGATCTACATTGGAAATAGCTTGTCAAACAATAGGGGACATTATTTGGCAGTTACAGAAGATTATAGCCAATATGCGCAAATTCAAGACGCTGTCCAAGGTTCTGCAATGCTGAAATTAGTCGAATTTTATCATGAAGACGCATGCGGGTCGTGGTCTCTAATTTATCAGCTGAATTTAAAGTATCTGCTCCCATGAACAAAAATTGCCTTAGTCTACAGAGATACGCTAATCAATTAAAATAATCGGAAACCAATTAGAAAATAATATTTCTTTTTAAGACTGTTTTGATATATATTATACCAAATAAAAAAAGAGTAAGTGCTGGCTATTCTCAAAGGGCCATAAAACAAAACGTTGGCTCCAAATTCTTATAGCGAATAAACTAAAAGACAAACGGAAATAATCAAAATAATATGCTATTGATGTCACAGCTAGGTTCGAGCTACGATTTTGATCTTCAAATATGTCATATTTATTTATCAATTTTACACCTCTATGTATTTTTGCATTAGGAATAAAAAGACAAAGACAAACACATTGGTATAGGCCTATGAATGGTAGGCAGTCTAACTCACACATTTTTCAAATAACATATGCGTCTGCAATTATTAACTACACCTTCATGAAACTGATATTACATCTGCCAGATCAACACGATCTGAATATGTTTAGTGTCATCATATCATAACGAAAAATATTGGAACAAATGATCTAATTCAATATGCAAAAAGATCTTAATCGAATAAAGCACAAATATTGTTGTATAAATAAAGCGTAAGAGCTAGCATCCATGCCTCTGGTAACGAAATACTACACCCCGTTCTCCCTCTAAAATCTCAAAGCAATTTGCTAAACGTAATAAATTGACCATTTTGTCCTTGGTCTTGTGCTACTGCAGAGAATTTGCGCCAGTGAGGGGGTCATAATTATGTCGTAGGCTGCGTCTCTCACACACACACACACACACCCGCTTCAGAACCATGAGAGGTTTTTGCCTGCTGAGCAAGTCATTGCATTGGCAGTATACGAGGACACGTGCCTAGTCCGACTGTGACATACAGATTCCATCGCTCGTGGTTAGCACTTTCACAGCTGCGCCACAGTTGACTGCAACATCCGAACCAAAACTGACAACTTAATGGAGAGGTCACAAACAGGGACATTCGATCACATTCAGCAGTTTAGAAGAACCAACTTGATCAATTTTAATTAGGAGGAATCGTTTTGCATCATTTCTTCTGAAGCCAAGAAAGTGTCAGGAGGGGTTTGAGAGTGACATGGATAATCAAGACCAACAGACAAGATTTTAAGGAGAGCCTATGTGGATGTAACGGTTGGACAGCCGTTAAGAGAAACGTCAAAACGTTTTGGCAACAGGCATGGTTATCTTTCTCTCACAGCAGTAGTAGCAATAGCCAAAATAACTAATAACCATATTTGATCCAATTGATATCTGAAGATTCACATTTACTTCACAACAATGGCTCACTTAATTCGACACAAGATCGGCAACAAGCTGACCAATGCCGCCAACACAGTGTCCAATAAGTCTCAGGCCAAGGTAAGCGGAGTGTTTTCCAGGCTGGGCTTCCAGGCCGCTACGGATGAAGAGGGTCTGGGGTTTGTGGACTGCGATGACTTGGATTTTGACTACAGGCAGGGGATGCAGATGGACATCATGGAGGGTGACGAAGAAGGGGGAGATATGGACGGAGGAGACGAGTTGATGGTGGGGGACAGCCACTACCAGAGAGACGGAACCGGCCCACCATCCTCTTCCTCCCTCAAGAACACTGGGGCGTGTAACGAGTTGGCATTAGAGGACAAACCCAAAATTACCACTTGGGATGCGGGGTGGAACGTCACCAATGCCATTCAGGTAGAAATAATTTAAAGAAACACACGAACATATTGGCACTATGTCAATGTAAGCCTATTGTCAAGATAGGCTTGCAATATACGCCCATTCAGGGACACCGATTTGCATCCTACAAAAATACTGAAACAGACCTTAAAATTACTTTAGAAATGTTTCGATTGACATGTAAAAATAGACTTTGAATAGGCATATTGTATGGTTTCATATTTCACAATCCTTAATTTAGAACAAATGTGTCCTAAATATTTTATTTTAAAACCTAAAAAAACTGCATATCTGTCCCTTCATTTAATCAGAAGAGAATGTCAATTTAATTTTAAGCATGTATATAATAATAATTTGAGATTTTAGAGGAAAATAGGGATTTATGCAAGAAAGCCTATTTCTTATCAGCAAAAAACAGACCCCCGGTTTCCTCTCCGTCTGGAATGAATCGCAGCTAAAATGGTTTGGATTAGCCTCAGGCACCATTAGGCCTATATCGTTATTCTTGATAACATTTCACAGTGGTCCTTTGTAGTTGGTAGAGCATAGAGCTTGTAACCCCAGGGTAGTATGTTCGATTCCCGGGACCACCCATACGTAAAATGTATGCATGAATGACTGTAAGTCTATTTGTATATCAGCGTCTGCTAAATGGTATATGTTATTATTACAGTGGATTATACCAAATAAATCCAGTATTGATGAGGAAATATCTTAGAAATATTAGATTCTGAGCCTGGACGCTAGTCACCTGACAGATGAACAGAGGCCTGCCTATGTTTTTCTCTCTCAACTCCAGTCGTTAAATGTGGGGTTTCACACATGTATGATTATGAAAATGTGAATGTCGTTTGCTATTCTTATGCATCTTTAAATATGATACATGTATTGCATGTGTGGTGTGGGGAGGCCTGTCACTTCGATTAGACCATTTCCATTACGACTCAACTGTGCTTGTGTATCCACAGGGGATGTTCGTCCTTGGGTTACCATACGCCATTCTTCACGGAGGATACCTCGGACTCTTTCTTATCATATTTGCCGCCGTTGTATGTTGTTACACCGGAAAGATTCTTATTGCGTGTCTGTATGAAGAGAATGAGGATGGAATTCTGGTGCGCGTGAGGGACTCCTACGTGGACATCGCCAACGCGTGCTGCCAGCCACGGTTCCCGTCTCTGGGCGGACATATCGTTAACGTTGCTCAGATCATTGAGTTGGTCATGACCTGTATCCTGTACGTGGTGGTCAGCGGCAACCTGATGGTCAACAGCTTCCCCAATCTGCCGGTCTCGCAGAAGGCCTGGTCTGTAGTCGCCACGGCTGCCCTACTGCCTTGCGCGTTCCTCAAGAGCCTCAAGGCGGTGTCCAAGTTCAGCTTGCTCTGCACCATCGCGCACTTTGTCATCAACATCCTGGTGATAGCCTACTGCCTCTCCAGAGCCCGCGACTGGGCCTGGGACAAAGTCAAGTTCTATATCGATGTCAAGAAGTTCCCCATCTCCATCGGCATCATCGTCTTCAGCTACACGTCCCAGATCTTCCTGCCCTCGCTAGAGGGGAACATGCAGAGGCCAAAGGAGTTCCACTGCATGATGGACTGGACCCACATCGGAGCCTGCGTTCTGAAGGGCCTGTTCGCTCTTGTGGCCTACTTGACTTGGGCAGATGCCACCAAAGAGGTTATCACGGACAACCTGCCGTCCACCATCAGAGCGGTGGTCAACTTGTTCCTGGTAGCCAAGGCCTTGCTTTCGTATCCGCTGCCGTTCTTCGCTGCTGTAGAGGTCCTGGAGAAGTCTTTTTTCCAGGATGGAGGGCGCGCTATTTTCCCTGACTGTTACGGGCCAGGAGGACGGATTAAGTCCTGGGGACTGGGCCTCCGGTGCCTCCTGGTGGTGTTCACGTTGATCATGGCCATCTTTGTCCCGCACTTCGCACTCCTCATGGGCCTAACCGGGAGTCTTACCGGCGCCGGGTTGTGCTTCCTTCTCCCGGCTCTCTTTCATCTAAAACTGATGTGGAGGAAACTCTTATGGCACCACGTGTTCTTCGACGTCGCCATATTCGTTATAGGAGGCATATGCAGCATTTCTGGGTTTATTCACTCAGTAGAGGGGCTAATTGAGGCATTCAAATACGGAGTCGAGGAATAAGAATGTATACATTCTACCTCTGTAGCCCATAGGTCATAATCTCATCGATCATTGGCGCTGAATGACAGACTGATTGACAGAGCAAAAGGGAGACTGTAACTGTGTACTTTGTTTTTTGCCTTCGTGATAATGTGCAATAATAGACTTTACAATCATAGTGTACAGTATTTAGTAATGAAATGTTATGTTAATTAGGAAGTGGGCAATGCAGTGTTCTTGGAAAATGGATCATCTCTGAAGCGTTGAATATGATGCATGGTCTTATCAGGCAAAGTCAGGCATGTGAAAATGAGCTGTGTATAAGGCCTAACTTAGTTTGTGGATGTCTTGATATCTACATTGATAATTGGTTTCTTTATGAAGATAAAAAAATATATACATAAGTGAGTGTTTTATTATCGAGCTGCTATAGAATTAGATAATCTCATGAAGGTTCTGTCGACATACCAGAGAAAACACGCTCCGGGCACCCACGTTTGATGGTGCTATAGGGTAAACATACAAGGAACTCATATATAGTGGTTTAATCAGAAAATTTCGATTCGTTTTCAACCGTACTCCTTGTCGACACATTTGTTTTTTTGGTATTTCAAGTGTCATTATGGATGAAGTGAATTATTGCAGTGCAAGCAAGTGGCTCCTATGTGTTTATATGAAACCACCTGTCTTCTGTATAGTCTCCCTACCTGTTGAACGTGTTAATTGTGCTTTCGTGGAATTAATCATGACGTGTAAGAAATGAGTATGTGTTGAATTAATATACAAAAAAATCTAATATTTTATGCATTATGTTCATATCATTGTCCAAGGATTAAATGTCTATCTGGAATTTGTGAACGCTCATGTATGTGCGAAAAAATGATCTATGGGTGAATAAAATGTAGGTTTTTATTGATGAATATATAGTCAGTGGTTGTTTGGGGGTCTTTCAGTAAAATGGAAGCAGAAATCTGGATGAGGAATACAGATGTGGTGTGCAGTATTATACAAATTATCATAGATTTACTCACCTCACCTGCACATGCGAATTATCTGCCTATAAATTTAGACTCCACATACATTCTAATTCCAAATTAACTTAATAATTATATAGCCAGCCCAAGAGACATGTGATCACTGTCAAATAAATGTTAAAATAATATATATATATATACATACATACAGTACCAGTCAAAAGTTTGGACACACATACTCATTCCAGGGTTTCTCTTTATTTTTACTATTTTCTACGTTGTAGAATAATAGTGAAGACATCAAAACTATGAAATAACACATATGGAATCATGTAGTAACCAAAAATGTGTTCTTCAACCATGTGTTCTTCAACCAATTCTTGAAAGTAGCCACCCTTTGCCTTGATGACAGCTTTGCAGACTCTTGGCATTCTTTCAACCAGCTTCATGAGGTAGTCACCTGGAATGCATTTCAATTAACAGGTGTGCCTTGTTAAAAGTTAATTTGTGGAATTTATTTCCTTCTTAATGAGCCAATCAGTTGTATTGTGGCAAGATAGGGGTGGTATACAGAAGATAGCCCTATTTTGTAAAAGACCAAGTCCATATTATGTAAAGAACAGCTCAAATAAGCAAAGAGAAACGACAGTCCATCATTACTTTAAGACATGAAGGTCAGTCATCTTTCAAGACCTTTGAAAGTTTCTTCAAGTGGGGCGGCTCACAACTGGCCTAGCGTCGTCCGGCTTAGGGCAATGCACAATTGGCCCAACATCGTCGGGGTTAAGGTTAGGCCGTCATTATAGGTAGGCCGTCATTATAGATAAGAATTTGTTCTTAACTGACTTGCCTAGTTAAATAAAAATATATATATAAAAGTGCAGTTGCAAAAAAATGGCTCTCATGAGGACCACCTCAGGAAAAGAAGACCCAGAGTTATCTCTGCTGCAGAGGATAAGTTCATTAGAGTTAACTGCACCTCAGATTGCAGCCCAAATAAATGCTTCACAGAGTTCAAGTAACAGACACATTCCCACATCAACTGTTCAGAGGAGACTGCGTGAATCAGGCCTTCATGGTCGAATTGCTGCAAAGAAACCACTACTAAAGGACACCAATAAGAAGAAGAGACTTGTTTGGGTCAAGAAACAAGAGCAATGGACATTAGACCAGTGGAAATCTGTCCATTGGTCTAATGAGTACAAATTTGAGATTTTTGGTTCCAACCGCCGTGTCTTTGTGAGACGCAGAGTAGATGAACGGATGATCTCCCCATGTTTGGTTCCCATCGTGAAACATGGAGGAGGAGGTGTGATGGTGTGAGGGTGCTTTGCTGGTGACACTGTCTGTGATTTATTTAGAATTCAAAGCACACTTAACCAACATGGCTACCACAACAATCTTTAGCGATACGCCATCCCATCTGGTTTGCACTTAGTGGGACTATCATTTGTTTTTCAACAGGACAAGTACCTAAAACACACCTCCAGGCAGCAACATCCGTGCTGAGCTAAAGGGTAGAGCTGCCGCTTTCAAAGAGTGGGACTCTAACCCGGAAGTTTATAAGAAATCCCGCTATGCCCTCCGACGATCCATCAAACAGGCAAAGCATCAATACAGGACTAAGATCAAATCGTACTACACCGGCTCCGACGCTCGTCGGATGTGGCAGGGCTTGCAAACTATTACAGACTACACAGGGAAACACAGCTGAGAGCTGCCCAGTGACACAAGCCTACCAGATGAGCTAAATTACTTCTATGTTCTCTTCAAGTCAAGTAACACTGAAACATGCATGAGAGCATCAGCTGTTCCAGATGACTGTGTGATCACACTTTTCACAGCCGATGTGAGTAAGACCTTTAAACAGGTCAACATTCACAAGGCCGCAGGGCCAGACGGATTACCAGGACGTGTACTCCGAACATGCGTTGACCAACTGGCAAGTGTCTTCACTGACATTTTCAACCTCTCCCTGTCTGAGTCTGTAATACCAACATGTTTCAAGCAGACCACCATAGTCCCTGTTCCCAATAACACTCAGGTAACCTGCCTAAATGACTACCGACCCGTAGCACTCACGTCACTAGCCATGAAGTGCTTTGAAAGGCTGGTCATGGCTCACATCAACACCATTATCCCAGAAACCCTAGAGCCACTCCAATTTGCGGACCGCCCCAACAGATCCACCGATGATGCAATCTCTATTGCACTCCACACTGCCCTTTCACACCAGGACAAAAGGAACACCTACAGTGAGGGTAAAAAGTATTTGATCCCCTGCTGATTTTGTACGTTTGCCCACTGACGAAGAAATTATCAGTCTATAATTTTAATGGTAGGTTTATTTGAATAGTGAGAGACAGAATAACAACAACAAAAATCCAGAAAAAAGCATGTGAAAAATGTTATGAATTGATTTGCATTTTAATGAGGGAAATAAGTATCTGACCCCTCTGCAAAACATGACTTAGTACTTGGTGGCAAAACCCTTGTTGGCAAGCACAGAGGTCAGACATTTCTTGTAGCTGGCCACCAGGTTTGCACACATCTCAGGAGGGATTTTGTCCCACTCTTCTTTGCAGATCTTCTCCAAGTCATTAAGGTTTCAAGGCTGACGTTTGGCAACTCGAACCTTCAGCTCCCTCCACAGATTTTCTACGGGATTAAGGTCTGGAGACTGGCTAGGCCACTCCAGGACCTTAATGTGCTTCTTCTTGAGCCACTCCTTTGTTGCCTTGGCCATGTGTTTTGGGTCATTGTCATGCTGGAATACCCATCCACGACCCATTTTCAATGCCCTGGCTGAGGGAAGGAGGTTCTCACCCAAGATTTGATGGTACATGGCCCTGTCCATCGTCCATTTGATGCAGTGAAGTTGTCCTGTCCCCTTAGCAGAAAAACACCCCCAAAGCATAATGTTTCCACCTCCATGTTTGACGGTGGGGATGGTGTTCTTGGGGTCATAGGCAACATTCCTCCTCCTCCAAACACGGCGAGTTGAGTTGATGCCAAAGAGCTCCATTTTGGTCTCATCTGACCACAACACTTTCACCCAGTTGTCCTCTGAATCATTCAGATATTCATTGGCAAACTTCAGACGGGCATGTATATGTACTTTCTTGAGCAGGGGGACCTTGCGGGCGCTGCAGGATTTCAGTCCTTCACGGCGTAGTGTGTTACCAATTGTTTTCTTGGTGACTATGGTCCCAGCTGCCTTGAGATCATTGACAAGATCCTCCCATGTAGTTCTGGGCTGATTCCTCACCGTTCTCATGATCATTGCAACTCCACGAGGTGAGATCTTGCATGGAGCCCCATGAAGCTGGTTGAGAGAATGCCAAGAGTGTGCAAAGCTGTCATCAAGGCAAAGGGTGGCTACTTTGAAGAATATCAAATTTCAAATATATTTATATATTTTGGTTACTCCATATGTGTTATTTCAAAGTTTTGATGTCTTCACTATTATTCTACAATGTAGAATGAGTAGGTGAGTCCAAACTTTTGACTGGTTCTGTACATATATATAAACACACTGAGTGTTCAAAACATTAGGAACACCGTCCTACTAGTGCGCTGCACCCTCTTTTGCCCTCAGAACAGCCTCAAATTGTTGGGAATGGACTCTACAAGGCGTGTAAATCGTTCCACAGGGATGCTATCCCATGTTGACTTCAATGCTTCCTACAGTTGTGGCAAGTTGGCTGGATGTCCTTTGGGGGGTGGACCATTCTTGATGCAAATGGAAACTATTGAGCATGAAAACCCCAGCATCATTGCAGTTCTTGACACACTCACAACTGTGTGCCATACCCCAGGTGCACCTACTACTATACCCCGTTCAAACGCACTTAAATATTGTGTCTTGCCCATTCACCCTCTGCATGGCACACATACACAATCCATGTCTCAATTGTCTCAAGGCTTAAAAATCCTGTCTCCTCCCCTTCATCTACACTGATTGAAGTGGATTGTGGATTGAGGTGACATCAGTAAGGGATCATATCTTTCACCTGGATTCACCTAGTCAGTTGATGTCATGGAAAGAGCAGATGTTCCTAATGTTTTGTACACTCAGTGTATATAACAATACAAACATAGCAATATCACAACACAAATATGCCATAACATTATTCTGCACCCCCTCTTTCAGTTCCTGATTTCCAAGTTATAGTAAATAACAATTCTTCTCAGAATGAGGATGTTCTGATATGGATCCCACATGTAGCTTGTTAAAGTGGACTTCTGATGCTCTCATAAGGGGCCAGCAGTGGATACCCAAGGAGTCCTCCCAAGGAGTCATCAGCATACATTTAAAAAAAAACTATAAAACAACAATTAGTTAATAAAGACATCACTCATATTTCATGTCTTGTTGGTTGGGAGCCGGTCCATGGGCCTCTTGACCAAATGTTGGTTAAAGCCAACTGGACATCAGGGGCTGTTGAGAAAAAATAGTAAAAAAAGAAATATAATAACACGTTTATTCTTTGTAAGCCTAATAAATGTCACAATTTAGACACTGGGTTGACGCACTATTATTCTGTTCAGTTGTTATTTGGATAAATATCTGCTACTCTATCTTGACTGGAGTGTGCTAGCTTACACCAAGATGGAGGAAGACAATGAGTAAAGAGGGAGGCCATATTTCATGGTACATTTATTTGCTATGAGCCTTATCCTGATTCTACTAAGCACTGCTATTAAAAAGTGGAGATTATAAAGCAGACCAAAAGAAAAGTTTAACAGTCATCAGACATGGAGAGTATGGTTCCTGTTTTTCACACTCTACTTAGCAATGGTATATCTCACCACCACTCACCAAAGGGGATAGCTATTCAGCAGTTTCACTTTACAATGAAACAGGAAGCTAATAGCTTATATATAAACATCAAATGACTTGAGCACAGTCCCAAATCAGACCAACAGCCATCTATCTACACTAGAGCTAGCAATCAACCTAGGTAACATTCTTCATTTTATTTTACATGCATCAATCTATAGTCTCTGTATGTATGTCTCTCTTATGCAAATCATGTTAACAAAATTCTTTTTATTTGCTGATTTGCTGGATATAGTTGAAAAAAAAGTTGTTTATGGTATTTTATGAAAGCAGTACTATTTCAGAGGAACAATACTGTATATCTCTCCATATAGGGTGTTAAGCATGTTATCACTCCTAATACTGCTGCTGAATCTTACCAATCATGCTTTTGGACAAAATCCTGCAATAAAGGCCATATTGACAAATAAAGGACTTCAATATGGTAAGAAAATGCTATTTCCTCAATTATCTTGAGTTAAAATACCAAACCAGAGAAATTGCATTTCAACAACTACTGTATTCTTGTGTCCTCCAGGGTCACACATTGGGGCTGATTGGATGCAGGAGAAGATAGGGAGTATGATCATACCAGATGTCAGAGGTGGGGTTCACATTGGTATAGGAACGGTGGACTACGTCCTTGACGGGTACATGTTGTGGCTTTTATTTATGAAATTAAAGTAAACCATTACTGTTTATAATCTCAGAATAACGTTAAATTTAATCATCATTAGTCAAAGAACCTGCTACAGGCATTTTGTGCTTTGTACTTTGGTGAATGAGTTTGGGTCTAATATTTTAACATAGTCTCCGAAGATTTTCCACCATTTAAAACAGTGCTATTGACACAATGTGCACAACATTGACTGTCTCCATCATCCTTCTCTCTAGAATCTCAGTGTCTGGGTGTGATGTTCCAGAGCCTTCAGTTGAGTTCTATGAGGGCGTGGGACTCAAGGCTGTGATCAGTGGCCTCAGCATTTCATTTAGTGGCAATTGGCACACACGTTTTGGCATTATGTGAGTGACAGTGATCAGTTTCTGTTGTGTGATTGGTGCCTGTTTTCTATTTTTCCATCTTTTAATCTTTCCATGCTATTAGATTATGAGGGTCGGGCACATTATTGATGTCTGTCTCTTGAAAAGGGAGAATCTTTGTTAAATGTACTGGTAACACAATTACTGGTGACACAAGGTAACACAACTACTGGTAGCACAACTACTGATGACAGTATAAGAGGAACTGATACACAAACTCTGTACAGCGAAGAACCTTTGAGGTTAAACATATTATATCTGGGACCAGTCAGATAAGAATGAGTACAGTAGTTCTCTCAACAGCTCTTCCTGTTTTCACATCAGAAGCTTTGAGCTTTGAGGCCTGTTCCTTTTGTAATGACTTCAAAATGAATCGAATTTCTAATAATATGATGTCTTGTCCGACTCTCTGTGTGTTTGCAGAACCGATGGTGGCTCATTTGACCTGGCAGTGTTCAATGTGGACGTGGCCTCTGTGGTGCAGATAGGGAGTGATTGCTGTGGACACATTTCTATCTCCAGTGAAAACTGTGATGCCAGGATCGACAAGGCATCAATCAATTTCCATGGAGGAGCCAGGTATGTTTCAACATGTATTTAGAGAGAGGGAGAGAGAGAAAGAGATTTATTATCGTCATTATAATTTGGTAACCATTTTGTTAACAGTTTGATCTTCCAGCCATTTGTGACCCTTTTCCACAATCGCATTAAAGCTATGATTGAGGAAAGAGTGAGTAAATTGATTCACTCATGATTTGTATTCCTTATACCAGTAAACGTTCAAATTATGTTGTTTTTTTTTTAAACTGACTGCATGACCATAATGTATATCACTGCACCCAGATCTGCCCAGTGGTTGAAGAGCATGTTACAGATTTGGAGCGACATCTAGCAGAAATGCAAGGTATTGCAGTAGGGAGGACAAAGAAAGGAAATAGGCTTCACAAATATTCTTCCTACCAGTAATGTGGTGCTCATGGTATTGTTTTCTTCACTACAGTGTCCTTCAAGGTCAATTCTGCTCTAGTTTTGGACGTCCCCCTCACTAACTCACCCCTCGTTGATTCTATTAGCCTTGGTCTGGATGTGAAGGTAGCTTTACCTGATGTGAATGGATACAACATAACCCAATATTATTGTGTTACATGAAGAAGATAGGGTGGGCACTGGGGGTATCATACTCTGATTCAGTAACAAATGGTGTCTTTTTTAAACTCAGGATCCTTGCTCTGATTTACTGATTTCTGTGTTCCAGGGTGAGTTCTACAGTGTTCAGAGTCACACAGATCCTCCTTTTAAGGCTGAGCCTTTTAATCTGCCAGAGGACAATGACCACATGCTCTCCCTGGGCCTGTCTGAATTCACTGTCAACTCTGCTTCCTACGCTTACTTCTCCGCTGGACTCCTGCAGGCCCAAATAAACGACAGCATGGTGTGTGTGCGTGTGTGTGTTTAGGCATGTGTGTTGTGTGTGTGTTTTTGGTTTTACTATCCTTGTGGGGACCAGAAATCCTTACAGGGATAGTAAAACAAGGAAAATGGCTATTTTAGGTTTAGAAGTTATGTTTAGGGTTACGATTAGGGTTAGGTTTAGAATTATGGTAAAGGTTAGGTTTAGGGTTAGGTTAAGGGTTAGGGGTTAGGGAAAATATGATATTTAATGGGAATCAATTGTTTGGTCCCCACAAGTATAGTAAAACAAAGTCTGTTTTTCTGTCAACTGCAGTCATTTCGCTCTTTTTAATCTACGTACGCAAACTGTTGAGAAACCTTCATATTTAACCCTTCCCCTTACTTCCTCTATTCATCTCAGATCCCCAAGACCTCTCCTTTCCGTCTCAACACAACCTCCTTCGGGCCTCTCATCCCTCAGGTAACACCCAGAAAATCCTTGGCCGTAGCCAAAGGTAAAATACATTCAGTGGTCAGTTTATTAGCTACACCCATATAGTACCGGGTCGGACCCACCTTTGCCTCCAGAACAGTCTGAATTATTGTCGGAAACATTCCACAGGGATGTTGGTCCATGCTGACGCGATGGCATCACGCAGTTGCTGCAGATTGGACAGCGGACAATTACTGCAAACAGCCCATTTCATCTCATCCCAAAGATGCTCTATTGGGTTTGACCAGCAACAATGTTCAGATACACAGTGGCGTTCAATCATTGCTCAGTCGGTATCAAGGGACCTAACGTGTGCTAGGAAAACCATCTCCACACCAGTAACTACCGTCACCAGCCTGTACAGTTGACACGAGGCAAGATGGATCAATGGACTCATGCTACTTATGCCAAATCCTGACTCTGCTATCAGCATGACGCAAAAGGAACCAGGATTTGTCAGACCAGGCAATGTTTTTCCACTTCTCAACTGTCCAGTGTTGGTGATTGCGTGCCCACTGGAACCGCTTCTTCTTGTTTTTAGCTGATAGGAGTGGAACCCTGTGTGGTCGTCTGATTCAATAGCCCATCCGTGACAAAGATCAATGGATTGTGCGTTCCGAGATGCCGTTCTGCACATCACTGTTGTACTGCGCCGTTATATGTCTGTTTGTGTACCGCCTGTTAGCTTGCACGATTCTTGCCATTCTCCTTCGACATTTCTCATCAACAAGCTGTTTTCACCCACAGGACTGCTGCTGACTGGATGTTTTTTGTTTGTCGAACCATTCTCTGTAAACCCTAGACATTGTCGTGCACGAAAAAAGCCCAGGAGAGAAGCCGTTTCTGAAATACTGGATCCGACGTGCCTGGCACCCACGATCATAGCACGCTCAAAGTCGCTTAGGTCACTAGTTTTGCCCATTCTAACGTTCAATCGAAAAGTAACTGAATGCCTAAATGCCTGTCTGAATGCCTAAATGCCTGCTTTATATAGCAAGTCAAGGCCACGTGAATTACTGTCTGTAGGAGCGATCCATTTTTGTGAACGGGGTGGTGTACTTAATAAACTGCCAATGAATGTGTATGGACAGTATAGTTTGGGACACAGTGCCCTTGAACAAAATCTTTCTAAATGCACTATTTAATTCCCCCCAGCTTCCCAAGCTCTTCCCCAACATGCTGATGGAACTGCAGGTGTATGCCAGGGACGTTCCAATGTTTTCCTTCCAGGCTGATAAGGTGACACTGAAATTTCCAGGTGCTGTTAAGGCCTTTGCCATCCAGCCAAATGCTTCATGGACTCCACTGTTCAAGCTCAATGTTGTGAGTTAGCTTTTTTGGTTCAGGGTTCATGTAAATCCTTTTCAGTTATTATATACTTTCAGAACGCATTCTGTGCAGGGTTAATTCCAATCAATTATTCTTCTCTTCCAGGACTCCATTTTTAGTGGGGTGATTCGCATTTCAGAAGAGAAACTCAAAGGCTTGATGGAACTAAGCAAGTAAGATGAGTTTCAGTTCCACTTGAATTAAATAAATACATTTGATTTGTAAATTAATTAAGTAATACAACTCTCCATTTGCTAGTTTTACCCTGACACTTGCATCAAGTGAAGTGGGAATATTCCAGGTAGGATGCAACGACACTGCATTACATTTACAATGATACGGTGCACTGCTTAACCTCAGTACGCTGTGGGCCGGTTTCTCCATTAGGCATGCTTGTTAGTCCAGGACTAAGCTTAATCTGTATCTGGGAAACCGGCCCTGTATGGATAAATAAAGAGCTACCAAATGTTGACAACGATCACTATTTTGCAGACTGCAGCCCTGGAAAATTTTATGAAGCTGGGGGTGAAGATTTCAGTGTTAGCTAAACTGAACGGTAAGTTCTGAAATGTACGTGGGAAAAAGAGCACACAATCCTAGAGTAGTACTACAGTAGGCCTATTCATGTTCATATTGACCATATACACATTGTCAAACCACACTTCATCATGGTATTACCTTAACAAACAAAACCATTGGGTGTAAGCCTAATGACTGGACTGCTGAAAAAGTTACCCTAAACTACTGGTGTTTGTTTGTTGCAGCCAAACTGGAGGAGGGCATTGTTTTACCCACCATGCACCACATCCATCTGGTTAACCCTGCGCTGAAGATCCAGCAGGTCTGATACCATGTATTATTTTATTGTGTTACTTTTAATAATTTTGTAAAAAAAAAAATACAAATCTTAACTCTTATTTTTCTTAAGACTGCATTGTTGGCCTGTAAGTAAGCATTAGATTTGATCTATTAGTGTACCTTTTATACCAGTCTCAATTAGTGCAGGTTGGGAAATCTGTAAATGTGTTTAATTTGCCAGTTATGGCTACTTTATTTGTGTGTCAAATCAAATCAAATGTTATGTAACATGCGCCGAATACAAATGGTATAGACTTTACTGTGAAATGCTTGATTACGAGCCCTTCCCAACGATGCAGTTTAAAAATAAAATAGTAACACAAGAGGAATAAAATAAAAAAACAAGAAGGGAGCTATTTACAGAGAATACCAGTACCAGATCAATGTGCAGAGTTGCAAGGTATTCGAGGTAGATATGTACCTGAAAGGTACAAAGTGACTAGTTATCAGGATAGATAAAAATAAGAGTAAAATAAAGAAAAGAGTAGCAGCAGCAAATTATGAGTGTAATGTCTATGCGTGTGTGTGTAATACAGTTGAAGTCGGAAGTTTACATACACTTAGGTTGGAGTCATTAAAACGCATTTTTCAACCACTCCACATATTTCTTGTTAACAAACTATAGTTTTGGCAAGTCGGTTAGGACATCTACTTTGTGCATGACACAAGTAATTTTTCCAACAATTGTTTACAGACAGATTATTTCACTTATAATTCACTGTTTCACAATTCCAGTGGGTCAGAAGTTTACATACATTAAATTGTCTGTGCCTTTAAACAGATTGAAAAATTCCAGAAAATGATGTCATGGCTTTAAAAGCTTCTGATAGGCTAATTGACATCATTTGAGTCAATTGGAAGTGTACCTGTGGATGTAGGCCTACCTTCAAACTCAGTTCCTCTTTGCTTGACATCATGGGAAAATCAAAATAAATCAGCCAAGACCTCAGAATTGTTTATTTTACACCTCCACAAGTCTGGTTCATCATTGGGAGCAATTTCCAAACACCTGAAGGTACCATGTTAATTTGTACAAACAATAGTACGCAAGTATAAACACCATGGGACCACGCAGCCATCATACCGCTCAGGAAGGAGAAGCGTTCTGTCTCCTAGACTTTGGTGTGAAATGTGCAAATCAATCCCAGAACAACAGCAAAGGACCTTGTGAAGATGCTGGAGGACACAGGTACAAAAGTATCTATATCCACAGTAAAACGAGTCCTATATTGACATAACCTGAAAGGCCGCTCAGCAAGGAAGAAGTCACTGCTCCAAAACCGCCATAAAAAAGCCAGACTATGGTTTGCAACTGCACATGGGAACAAAGATTATACTTTTTTCATCAGTCCTCTGGTCTGATGAAACAAATATATAACTGTTTGGCCATAATGACCATTGTTATGTTTGGAGGAGAAAGGGGGAGGCTTGCAAGCCGAAGAACACCATCCCAACCGTGAAGCATGGGGGTGGTAGCATCATGTTGTGGGGGTGCTTTTCTGCAGGAGGGAATGGTGCACTTCACAAAATAGATGGCATCATGAGGAAGGAATATTATGTGGATATATTGAAGCAACATCTCAACACATCAGTCAGGAAGTTAAACTTGGTCGCAAATGGGTCTTCCAAATGGACAATGACCCCAAGCATACTTCCAAAGTTGTGGCAAAATGGCTTAAGGACAGTCAAGGTATTGGAGTGGCCATCACAAAGCCCTGACCTCAATCCTATATACAATTTGTGGGCAGAACTGAAAAAGCTTGAGCGAGCAATGAGGCCTACAAACCTGCCTCAGATACACCAGCTCTGTCAGGAGGAATGGGCCAAAATTCACCCAATTTATTGTGGGAAGCTTGTGTAACGCTACCTGAAACATTTGACCCAAGGCAATGCTACCAAATACTAATTGAGCGTATGTAAACTTTTGACCCACTGGGAATGTGATGAAATAAATATTTTTCGGACATTTCACATTCTTAAAATAAAGTGGTGATCCTAACTGACCTAAAACAGTGAATTTTTACTAGGATTAAATGTCAGGAATTGTGAAAAATTGAGTTTACATACACCTTAGCCAAATACATTTAAACTCCCGACTTCAACTGTATATATAGTCTAGTGAGTGTGCATAGGATCAGTGCAGAGAGGGTCAGTGCAGATAATTTGTGTACCATTAATTAACTATTTAACAGTGTGTATGTGTATCTTTACTTTCACCAAAGTAGTTCTGGCAGATATGATGGACTAAAAAAGTATTTTGGGTTCATTCAGATTTTTTTCCCCCACAGGGATTTGTGTCCATTGCATCAGACGTTGACGTTAAATCTGGCGAGAGAGAGAGCACTTCTGAAGCGATTTACCCTTACCGACTCTAGGTGGTGCCTGCTAATATCATTCATTATTATTCCAGAAAACAATGATACGTTACTAATTTCTTAATGTAGAACAGCAAGTAGCTACACATTAACTAATGCCTAATTCATGATTACATTTTTGCACCTAAAACACCAGACAATTCTTATAGACTTTAAAACCTATTATTCAAGATACAATTTTCAGCTTTGCCTAGTTTTCAGTTAATCAATTACTACAAGCATCACATGAAATGTACTGCTTCTACTGAAATTAAATTTGAGCATTGCCCCATTTTGGCAATGGATAACTCACTGATTAAAGAGAGGAACAAGACAACTTGTACTGTAACGCTGCTAAAAACAACTGACTCTGGACAATAAAGCAGTGTGATGCAATACAATGAAACACCACATTAATACACCGATAAATTGTTTTACTAAAGGTGTATTTCTGTTTTCTTAAAGTGTTCGCTATGGCAAGGTTAAACAAGGCTACAGTAAACATGCAGTCCCCCAAGCAGTGCTTAATTTGAGCAGGAAAAGGAACTTGCTGTGACTTGCTTGATAGTTGAGATTTCTGATCACGTTAGGATGCGTTTCATTTCATTTTTGATGTCATTTTGATTGCTGGGAAGCACTGATAATGTCTGCAGTTTTCGGTTTGGCTATTTGTTTCAAGTGTATTAATCTATAAATAAATCTCTTTGCCAAATTCTCTCCCATGTCTTATTCGACTAGTAGTTGTTCTGAAATGTTTATTGCTTGCCTACATTTTACTCCCTCCTCTATGTTTAATATAGCACACATACATTCATTATTAATTTCGGTTGCCTATCCTGACGTGAGGTTGTTCTATAGAAAGTATTTGTCTCTGACGTGTGGCACAGAAAGTATTTGACTAGCCACAAAATGAAGGATATTAGAAGGGGGTTACGGCAAGGCTGTTTTGCTAGATGACCTGAGCCAACTGTGCCACTTCTGTGGGGAGGTGGACAATAACGAGGAAAACACTAATTGGGTAATTGCTTGTTCACTTCTAAAGGCACATTTTTACGAGTACAAATTTGTATAAGCAGTAATATTTCTAGAGGTAGTATCATCCGCTTTGTCTGATAATTAAATAATTGTAATTCAAGAAAATATTTAATGTTTTAAATATATTAACATTTTTCATCATACATTTCAGATTGGTTGTGACCGCTGCCCACGATGGTTCCACCAGTCCTGTATGAAAACCATCCCATCATTGGAGGATTATGTCTGTGCTGCCCTGTCAGGACTAGGTTAGGGTTGAGTTCCAGGCGAAAGTATCACCTGGAAAACTTTCCATAAAAAGTGGACTAAATGTTTAGTCGAGCTGCTGCAGATTTCCAATATCTGTTTTGTTATTTGTCTTTTTATATTTGATTTGTCATTTTATATCTTATTATGCAAAGATCTAAATTTGTATTTCTTATTTAATGTTTGTTAACAACAAACTTAACTTTCTGTGATGTTTTAGTGTTATTGTGTGGTAATATTTGTCTATTATCATTATCGAATTCCCGAGCTGACAAGGTAAAAACCTGTCGGTCTGCCCCTGAACAAGGCAGTTAAACCACTGTTCCTAGGCCGTCATTGAAAATAACAATTTGTTCTTAACTGACTTGCCTAGTTAAATAAAGGTTAAAAAATATATATATGAAAAATTGAGTGCGTGCGCGTTCAAGCAAATCGCAGCAATGAAGAATTTAGTGCGTCACGCGAGGAGGGGGGTGGAGAGAGAATTTTGGCATGGGGGAGCTATTCGGCACAACACCGGCACCTATTTACCCAGATCCAGTACCTCTCGCGGCATGATTTATTAATTGTTTCATTGTTCGCACTGTAAACATTCTAATAAAAGCGACGAGCGTTATTTTTCCCGCCCCCAGAAAGACCATTACGTTAATGCGCGGTGATCCTTCTGTGTAGTCATCGAGTTTGATTACATGTTGATTACAAAAATCGAAGAAAACTGGTGAATCGAACCCAGAATGTCAGTGCCAGAGGAGTGAGGGGCAAACTGTTCCTGATGACGACGCCATAGCTAGAAGCGCTGTTAATCCCGCCAGTTCAGCATCACCTACACTAGCGAGTCAGACTCCTCAGTAAGGAAAGTAGCCATTGGCTGTGCTAAATGTCGCTAGAAGTCGCTAAATGACGCCATCACCTAATTTGCATAATTGGCCATGTAATTGTGATGGACGCTGTAGCTGAGGAAGAAAGTTCATTTGTAGTTCTGAAACATATTTAAGGTGTTTTTTACTCACTTTTTGTCTCTCCCACGACATTATTCCTCTCTCCTATATCACATGCCAGCATGGAACAGTGTTCAGGGATAGCTAATGCCATGGTGGCCTCAGCCTTTTTTGCAGAATCAAATTTATTTTTACCATAAATGGCAGCTTGTTTTGGGTGGAACTGTTAAAAGGCTTTGCCTTTTGAGTATGTTTTTGAGTTGTCATGTGTTTTTTCACATCACTAAGTTTGGCGTAGAAATCAGCCTTACAATACAGGCAGTATGCCTGTGTATCATCTCCAATAAACAGCTTCAACCAGCCTTTGAATTCATGGTTTGATTCCCACTCCTTTCTGTATTTTTGAGTGTACAGTTTAGACTGAGACATGATGAGCTAGCCAGCTAGATGTTTAGCTTATGTCACAGAGAGGTGCACACACAGTGGACAAGGTGAGTAAGTGACTGAGGCTGTGTGAGTCAAATGCAGTGATTTATTTTAGACAAAGAACATTTTACATTTACATCCCGCTCTGAATGTAAGCCAGGGTGGGATCAGCCAGCGGCGGTTTTCCGCATGCGCGATTCATTTGCATCTGTACGCGGAGGGGAGAACATCTCCTGCTCTGACTGCAGCTGGGAGAGACTGCTGCGCAAGGACTGGGCCGCCTCTGAGTGCTTTGGTACGGGGGCTCGTTGAGAAGAGTAAGAACGATACGTGCTTTCACGTCAGTCTCAAAAAGTCTCCAATAACACCAGAAAAAGTCGCTAGATTTGTCGCTAGTCGCTTTTTAAAAAAATGTGTCGCTAGATGGGGTCTGAATACTCGCTAAATATAGCGACAAAGTCACTAAGTAGGCAACACTGCACAGACTCAGCAGGAGAGGGAGACGGGGGAGAGCAGATGCAATTTGCAGTTCAAGAACAAGAAAACGTATAACCCCTGCCTTGTCATGCAAAATTCAAAGCTGGGCTGTACAACATGCAAAAAGATGGGGAACTTGTGTCTAGAAACGACTGGAGGGATTAAACTATCTAGCAAAAGTGTGACTGGAATGTACAGTATCATCCTCTGAAATATATTTTTAAAAAGAGCCCTCAAAAAAAAGGTTTTTGAACATGGCCGAACCAAGGCGCATTTGGTTCGGGCATGTTCAAAATCAACTGTCACCGTCCAATTATCCTGAGCATAACCCTGTCGCAGTGTCCACTGTTGACGTTCACTGACTACACCCAACACTAAGGTTGTGTAAATCGCATACTGTAGTAATGGTTAAGCCATTTGTTCATTTCTTCCAAACGTATTCACCCTTCCAAACATCGAATGCACAATGGTGTTACTTGAGTGCTGCTTTGTAATAATAAATGCAATAACAAATTAAAGTACTTAAACGGGTAATCAGCAGTTGCTACAAACATTTGAGTGTGATGGAGGGAAAAAAAGATTTTGTTTAGAATAATGCTGCTTTCTAATAACATGTCTTGGTTGGGTTCATGCCAATGACATATTGACTACACAAGAGTCAACCACACTATCACTGATAAGCAATTTGGCAGTACGCCCAGAACATTGCTCTGTGATCTAGGAGTATCTCAGTTTCAAGGTAAGAAGCCTGGTGTATCAGTTAGTCTCATGCACGAACCAACCATGCTTATAAGACTTGTTTGTGTAGCAGTACAAAGGGAATGCCCCTTAGAGTTTCATCAGGCTTGTATTGAGCTTGTGACCCTCTCCAGCCATGATAATGAAGATTGCTTCCTTTACTTTAAATTGGAGTCATTAGTGGTGAATTTCCCCAACAGTACTTATAAATTAATGATGTACCCATTGATTGTTGAAGGATATAACTTAAATGCCTAATGAGCTTAATTCAACTGTCATACCGCATAATAACCAAAAAGTAAACATTTTAATTGTTTGGCAACAAAATAAATGTAAACAAACAATAAATAGCCTCAAAACTATAATTTTGATATCATGGATGGTCAGTCCTTGCATCCATAGCTTTATCTATGAATTTGAGAGTGGTTACATTTCTCCAGCACCATCCTTTAACTTTTTACCAAAACAGGGGTGGGGAGATCATTTTGTAATTGTTTCTACTGCATTTTTGAATATGTAGCACAGTAACTTTACAAATTAAACAGACCCACAAACAAGCATAAAAATATATAATTTTATCTTCTCAGTAAGTGAACAGTTCCATGAAAATGACTGATAGCCTGTTTAAGGCTGGTAGGCAACATAGAATGATGTTAAATGGAATCGTCAAGTGCCAGAGTAAACCTGTTAGACAGCCGACCATAGAATAACAATAGAAAAAAAGACAGTAGGAGAATAAATAGAAACTTGATGACCTATAGCACAGTGTTATTGAAAACAGAATACAAATCCCATGAGCCTCAAATGCAACTTGGCTCCACCCTGTTCAATGTCATCAGCTTCACTCTGTTTTCCCAACATCATGTACCTTGCTTGTACGGACAGTCCGCTGAGGGAAGCGTGTGTTCTTGTGACAGATGATGAGTGGACCAATACAGGTGGTGGCTGTGCTGGCAGATAAAGTGGGTCTCCCCTTTCAGGGAAAATGGCTGAGGTCCATTGAGATGGCGGATTATCATTTCTCTGTGACTGCTGCTGCCATGGGGATGCGGATTGTGGCCTGTGCAGTCGCTGCCAGCTCCTCGATCTCTGTGTTTAACCGCCTGATGACCCACTCCATTGCCTCTCGTCCCTGGACACAACAAAACACACAGGGGAAAGTTAGGGGCTGAACATCTCCACTCAAATATTTAATCCAGGCTGCAGGTGTGAAGAATGGAGGTCTTACTTTGCCTGCATTTGCTGAGATGGTTTTGGCCATGAGCCCCCTCCAGGTAACTGCTCAGACTAATTCCTTTCACAGAGATCAGTGCCTCTTGTGTCAGTATGGTCCTAAACATAAGGATAAACAGAAAAACAAACAGTTAAGCTGTGAAACGCAAACCTATTGATCAATTTTCCTGTATATAAACTCAAACCAACAAATCACATACCTTTCGGGATCCTGCGGATGCGGCCTGTATGTTAACTTCTCGTCCACAGATACTATGTTAGTACATGAAATCTGAAAGCAGAGGAAAGTGCATCAACGTTAGCCAACAGGGCTAAAAGGTGGAGTTAGCTATAGTATTCACAAATGCACATCCGACAACAGGGGTGAACTCACATTTGTAGATTGTAGCTCAAAGGTCTTTTCCTTGGGGTCTACCACCGAATGTTCCTGGATGTATGTGTTTGTTCGTGTTATACCAATGAGCTGGAAGAAAAGACAATGGCATCCTCACTGTCAGTGAAATATGTTTGACATCACTAACAAAATAATACATCCTCAGATCTGTTGACTTAAAAGTTCCAAGGTTTGAGAAATATTTACCAAACAACTTCATGCAGTCTTGATTACACAACGCCAGTCTGGACCTTCTAGCTGAGACAGCCTTCAGTAAAAGTATAGCAGAGCCGAGGTCATGGCAGTGCGCAATCATTTAACTACCACAGAGCTGTAGATAGCCAACTGTTCTGAGCATTAGCTACTTCACCAGAACAAGCATCATTTAAAATGTAGCCTAGTCTAACCGCAAGCCTACACATACTGACTTGGGTCTCGGGAACTAAGTAGCTGCTGTGATTGAATATGTCAATATTTGTACAGTCAACTTCTGATAAATGCAATGGCTTTGGATTTTTGTGGGTTGAGCAAACCAAATTACATCGATATCTACAGCAGTTAAAAGGCAATGTATATGCATTGAGACTGGTGACCTGAAATGCATGTATGAGGAGAATTGTATTAGTGACAACATTGGAGACAGGCATCCACTGTGCTGAGGACTTACAGTCTTGGCCAAGGAGGGCAGTCCCCACTCTGTGCTGAGCAGTCTGTTGCTGCATAGCCGGCCCTGTGTGTCCACGTGTCTGTTCAACACGTCCACCCCTACCACGCCAGGGTTCATGGGGTTGGGGTACTTCTGCATTGCCGCCTTGGTCACTGTCTCCCACGGGTGGCTGTGGGAGGACAACACAGGAAATCAATATTACTGTAATAATACAGTATCATAATGTTACCATGTGTGCATGTGGACCTCCTGGTGTGCACCCAAATGAACACATTTGAAAACCTGTCCTGACATTGTACTGTGTTATGTAGATTGGGTTAAGAAACATTCATTATGGGTTCAGTAAGACAAGTAAAGGTACTTGGTTTGACAATGTTTCTTTTTTACAATCCCTATTCATGATGTGAGGTAAACAGAGGCATTTCCTCACTCAAATAATTCCCCAGAGTATTAATCCCTGAATATATAGTGACATAACAACCATGATTCCACCATTGACAGAGCCTCCGGTATAGCTAGTTGGAATATAAATACCTTTATTCCAGTCTCAGAGTGCATGCCTAGTGTTGCCGCACGGGACATCACCAAAAAGCTAATTGAGCTAAAATTCGATTAACGTTAATATATTAATTCACATGACCTTAAAAAAGCAAAGCACCGGAATCCCGTGACATTCTGCTGTAAACTTCGGGATAACAGTTAGCTACTTGGAATGTAGCTAACTAATGTAATGTCAAAGATATGGTAATATGGCTGGATATCTTGCAGTCACTTATTGTACGGTCTTTGTTGTATAGTTAGCTAACTATAATTATTTTTCCTAGTTTAGTAATGGTAAAATGGAAGTTTGATGTGTTGGCTAGCCAAATATCTGGCTAAAGTCAGCTGTTTGCTACCTAAAACCCATTAACTTGTACCAGAAGCTAGTTGACTAAAGTCAAAGAGCTAACGCGCGCTAACTGGTTGGTTGCTAACCTAGCTACAAACTTCAATAAGCTAGCTAATATCAAGGTATTTCAATTAAACACTTTTTAGACCATTGTGAACATTAATAAATTACTCACTTGAATATGTGTTCTGAGGTCCAGAACTTCATGTTTTAGACCGTTCTGTCAGTACTTGGGCGCCGGTGACTTATGACAGCGTGACAGAAGCTATAAAGGAAAGATTTTGCCAAATTGCCCAACAAGTGGCGCTCCCTCTGGTGGCGACCAGAAGTTTGTCATCCGACCGTCCCCGGTCCTTCAGAGTGAAAAATTACCGAATAACATCCATTGAAATGTCTGGAATTTTCTTGACGCGTATTTCAGAGGAGAGAGTGCACCTTCCTTCGAACAAAGCCAAGTGTAGCATAAATAAGAACTCAAATCCCCGTAGCTACATATCGTAAAAAAACGGTGATTTCACATGCTGTCGATCACAAAGCGCAAACTAAAAGTCCCGCCCCAGGAAGCGACGTCATACTCGCCTCTTCCGCTCTGTTATTAGACACATATCCGAGTTGTCCTTGAGCGGAACATCCCTGGCAAAATGGTTGCATACTGGAGACAAGCGGGCCTTAGGTAAATGTATTCAATATTGAACAATGTCACATTTTGACTGTATTCTGATTGTAAGATCATGCACTTAAACGATGTAGCTACTAAGTTGCATATTTGCTTGAGAGCTCTGGTGTGATTGATATCCAGCCAGCGGCTAGTTAGACGACATGATAAACGTTCAACGAACTTGACAAGTTAGCTAATATATCGTGTTTCATAATCAAAGTGGTCTTGTACTTGGTGTGACTGACTGTGATACTCTTTGTCATATGTATCGTCGTTATTTTTAGGACAAAAATTCATTGAAATGTGTAAAATCGAAATGCTATCCTCAGTCTGTTGGTTAAAGCAGAGCTGCCAACTCTCAGGCGTTGGCGGTGACTCGCATTTTAACGCTCAAGGCACGGCTCATATCTAACGCATTGAAAAGTACTGCTATTATATTTCTAATTAGTCCATTGTATAGTCAGTGCGTTAAATGTTCAACTGTGCTCCAAATCGTGTTGAAGTCGGAGCATAAGCGGAACGTCTATCATTGTCCTGGCTTGCCACAACACTGGGAACCGCGCCACATTGACGCATATGATTGGTCTAGTTATGTAAGGGATCAAGTGGATCGAATGCTTTTTTTGTTAAAGAAACACCCCTCAGGATTAGTGGCGCTGAATGGAGAGTCAGTACGTTCTCCGCTGAGTTTATGAAACTGTAAAATGAGCAGCCGTTCGACAGCATGCACTAAAGTCGATTTAATCCACACTTGCATTAGTCCCCTCGTTTGGTGATCTAAAATGTAGGTTGTGACAACGAAAAGGCAGCAGAGACCTACAGTATGTAAGAAGGGAAGTTTGGTAAGGGTGACCTGATTTGTAACTATGAAAATAATTTTGTCAAACAGATTGTGAACCTAGAAGTGGAACATACATCAACACATAATTTGGTTAGGGCGTAGGGGCTAATTGACGTCATCTTGACTTCAGGAGATTTCATTTATTTATTTACTTTGTCTGAGTGGAACAATAATCATTCTTAACAATGAGTAATTACAGTCTTGTCTGCAAGAACACTAATGTTATTCTCCAGCCTTATTTTATTTTGACTTCTGCCTACTTGTCTTTGAAAATGAATTGAGGCTATGTATTTTTGCAGCCATTCATGGACAGTTTTGAATAAGTTATACAAATAAGCATGGGATATTAAATGCTCCAAGAATCAAATATAATTAGACATTTTAGTGTTTTGTACATGCTAGGCAGTGATGGTAGGGGGACTCCCCGGCACTGTGGTAACACTCCCCGGCACTTGTCATATACAACTTTCCACCTGAGAACAGGGATCAATCCCTGCTTCCAACTGTTTCTCCCATTTCCCTGTCTCCCTATCACATTTCATTACTGTCTGAATAAAGTGTCAAACCACCTAAGAACTTTCATTTCATCCCCCCAAAATATCAAAATTACAAAGTTGTAGAATTGAGTGTTCATTTAATGTCCAAAGCATCCAGAAAACAAGTGTTTTTTTTTTTTCTTCTTTCTCTTCTCTCTTCCCCCGCGGTCATAGGCGTAAGCCATGTCAAAATACATAGAATTGCAGGAAATTGGCTTTAAAACAGTACAATCTTCCTGGGGGAGGACCCCCAATCCCCCAGTCTAGGTATTGTGCCAGGGGGAAAGGAAATTCACATAGTAAATCTCACTCCAAGCTTTCTTCAAATGTTGGCAGCCCTGGCTAAAGTGTGTTTCTCTCTGTGTCCACTGCAGCTACATTCGCTTCTCTGCGATCTGCGCGAGTGCAGTGCGAGCGGCACTGAAACCACAGTTCAAAGTCGAGGCAATGAAAGTTGCAGAATCCAGCGTGAAAGTCTACGTCCCAAAGGCTATAGCATGTGAGTGTTGAAAGGACAAATCACTACAGTATTTTAAAATAAGAATTGAATCCATCTACCACCTCCTAACCATCACACCATATTGCCTCATGTGCTCTTGCTGCTTGGGCTATCACACCTGATTTATTGGTTCTGTTTACTGCAGCTGCCAAGTAAGCATGTCAAGTCAGTCTGATTTATTAGGCAAGTCAACTATTTGTCATTACCATAGATGTAGAACACTGCAGATTATCAACATACAGTAATCACCATAAATTATATATTGTCTGATTGTCATTACTTTCTTTTCATAATCTGCAGTTCTCAAGCAATTAGCACAAGTAGCTAGATAGAAACTATTGATGTAAAGATCAGTCAACCTGACACGTTTTCCTCTATTTATCTTGCAGGATCTGAATACATGTAGTGGATGTTCTTTGGGGCCAAGAGGATTTTTCACTGTCCCGGCCAACGTGTCTGTCTTTGTGAATGGATGAAAATGCAAGGGTTAAATCTAGATTTGTGGATAGATGGTAGACCTAACAGAATGGAAATGTAGTTTTTCCTTTCATTTGTAATTAAGAAAATGAATTAAAACTCCTATCTAAAAGTTGTCTGCTGGATTACTTAAGCTTGTATCCATGACTCTTGTTTGCCCATGTTTTGTAAAGGCATACAGTGGCTTGTGAAAATATTTGCCCTTGGCATTTCCTATTTTTTTGCCTTACAACCTGGAATTAAAATATATCTTTTGGGGGGTTTGTATCATTTGATTTACACAACATGTCTACCACTGAAGATGCAAAATATTTTTTGGTGAAACTAAGTAAAAAAAACAGAACTTGAGCGTTCATAACTATTTACCCCCCAAAGTCAATACTTTGTAGAGCCACCTTTTGCAGCAATTACAGCTGCAAGTCTCTTAGGGTATGTCTCTATGAGCTTGGCACATCTAGCCACTGGGATTTTTGCCCATTCTTCAAGGCAAAACGGCTCCAGCTCCTTCAAGTTGGATGGGTTCGCTGGTGTACAGCAATCTTTAAGTCATACCACAGATCCTCAATTGGCTTCAGGTCTGGGCTTTTGACTAGGCCATTCCAAGACATTTAAATGTTTCCCCTTAAACCACTCAAGTGTTGCTTTAGCAGTATGCTTAGGGTCATTGTCCTGCTGGAAGGGGAACCTCCATCCCAGTCTTAAATCTCTGGAAGACTGAAACAGGTTTCCCTCAAGAATTTCCCTGTATTTAGCAGCATCCATCATTCCTTCAATTCTAACCAGTTTCCCAGTCCCTGCCTTTGGCAAAACATCTCCACAGTGAAGCATGGAGGTGGCAGCATCATCATGCTGTGGGGATGTTTTGCCAAAGGCAGGGACTGGGAAACTGGTTAGAATGGAGGTGTTCTCGGGGTGTTGAGTTTGCGCCAGACATAGCATTTTCCTTGATGGCCAAAAAGCTCAATTTTAGTCTCATCTGACCAGGGTACTTTCTTCTATATGTTTGGTAGTCTCCCACATGCCTTTTGACAAACACCAAATGTGTTTGCTTTTTCTTTTTTCTTTAAGCAATTACTTTTTTCTGGCCACTCTTCTGTAAAGCCCAGCTCTGTGGAGTGTAATGCTTAAAGTGGTCCTATGGACAGATACTCCAATCTCCACTGTGGAGCTTTACAGCTCCTTCAGGGTTATCTTTGTTCTCTTTTTTGCCTCTGATTAATGCCCTCCTTGCCTGGTCTGAGTTTTGGTGGGTGGCCCTCTCTTGGCAGGCTTGTTGTGGTTCCATATTCTTTCCATTTTTTAATAATGGATTTAATGGTGCTCTGTGAGATGTTCAAATTTTCTGATATTTTTTTATAACCCAACCCTGGTCTGTAGTTCTCCACAACTTTGTCTCTGACCTGTTTGGAGAGCTCCTTGGTCTTCATGGTGCCACTTGCTTAGTGATGTTGCAGACTCTGGGGCCTTTCAGAACAGGTGTACATATACTGAGATCATTTTACAGATCATGTGACACTTAGATTGCACACAGGCGGACTTTATTTAACTAATTATGTGACTTCTGAAGGTATTTGGTTGCAACAAATCTTATTTAGGGGCTTCATAGCGAAGGGGGTGAACACATGCATGCACCACTTTTTTTTTTAAACAAGTAATTGTTTTCACTTCACCAATTTGGACTATTTTGTTTATGTCCATTACATGAAATCCAAATAGAAATCCATTTAAATTACAGGTTGTAATGCAACAAAATAGGAAAGGGCCAAGGAGGATGAATACTTTTGCAAAGCACTTTACTTTATCTGGCAACATGGACTGTGAGTGGATCTTCATAAGTTCAGGAGTCATATGTAAAAGTAGGATTTAATCTCTGAATTGTATTTTATTAATTTAATGAAATACTGTACATAGACGTGGAGTACAGTGTGAAATGAGAGTGAATACTTCTAGATTAGCTTTTCAGTGCAATGAAACAGGGTTGTTTTCAGTGGGATGTGTAAAGTTGCAGAATTCTGAGATAAATACATTCTGTAGGGCAGACGTGCATCTGTAAGCTCTATACAAGCCATTTGTATCTAAAACTGCATAATGTTGCATCTCAACTTCAATTAAATAGTTTTACACTTGGAGCACATTTCTATGATTATGACCTATGGTCTTCCTTTGTAAAAATTTGAATCATTTAAAAGTAGTCAGTGATTCAAAATGCATGCATTGTACAGTAGGAATACAAACAAACAAAGCGTCCTTTCCGTAACTAAAATGTCATTGTGCTCTCTTCTCTCTGGTCATCTTGATCATGGTCTCCGGTGAGCGATACAGGAAAATGAGTTTCTCAAAAAGTGTTTCCTCCAGCTCCATCTCACCAGTCTCTCGCACAACAAAGATGTCCGTGCAGAGCTTCAACACCCGATCCACACACGGCAGCTCCTCAAACATGATGGAGCGGGATATCCCATTGAAGAATTCCCTGACAAACTTTCCAACGACCAGCACCACAGACATGTACAGGCCCACGATTCTACCGTAGCAAGGTGGAATGGCACAGGAGGTGGTTGCAGGTCGAGGCCAGACAAGCAACATAAGCATAAGGGATTATATGGAAAAGAGGACAAAGAGTTTATTTAGCAGTGAGAACAAATCAACAAGTCAAAGCGTCAATCACCAGTAGAAACAATAACAAATCAATCGCCCTGCCCCAGGTTCGGTAAAAAGCTGAGTGATGGGGCTGGAGAAATGTAACCACTGAAATTCATAGACAAAGCTATGGATGCAAGGACTGATCATCCATGATATCAAAATTATAGTTCTAACCATGTTTTGAGGCTATATAGTGTTTGTTTACATTTTGTTTAGTAAAACAAGCTTATATTTTGGGTTCTGATGGGGAACGACACTTGAACTAAGCTCATAAGGCATTTATAAGTTATATTCTTCAAGAGTCAATGGGTACATACAGTATTAATTTGTAAGTCCAAACTGGCTGTATCAACTGCTGATTGTCACTTTGAAGGGATAGTTCTCTTAAAATGCAAATAGCCCCTGGGGCAGCATTGTGAGTTTTTTTCTTTACCTACCCCTGTCCTGCTAGAGCACCCAGGCTGGAGGGGCTGACTTTGTCGTTGAACACCACTATCTCTATGCTGTGGCAGCTGCTCTGGATGTGCCCTTGTCCAGGAGTGCATTCCTCCACCATCCACCATTGACCCCCCTCTTCACTTCCACTGTCTTCTGCCCGCTGTAGTTTGATGGACAGGGGCCGGTAGAAGGCCAACATCTGCAGGTCCTCAGGCCTATCTGAGTGTTCTGGGGTGTTGGAGATGGGACAGGGAAGATTTGAATAAATGAGAAGCAGAGACCATGACCTTCAGTTGACTGGTTAAGATCCATGGTTATACAAGCATCTGCATTTGTTAAATGTATTTTCTGTACAGTATGATGGTTGGATAGAGGGTTACTTACCTACTTCCAGACGGGTGGCCATCTTGGACTCCAGTCCTCCGGGACCTCTGATGAACTTGGGCAGGAGAGACTCAATGACCCTAGCAGAGAGAATTAATGACAGCATATCAGCACCAACATTCTATTACCATTGAGATCATATCTTTTGTATGTGGAGTTCTTTTGAATGTAGTAGGTTCCTCTACGACTAACTTTCAGTGTAGGTTATTTTATTGACAGTTATGTCATGTTGACTGTGGCTGTACATTCTAGTAACAGTTGATGAGACTCACACAGAGTCACTGCGTGTCCCTTTGAGCATCTGAACTATCTGGTCCCTCAAGGCCCTGTCTTCATACTTGACAGTGTGTTCCCCCACGGTCTCCACGTTCATCGACAGAGACGCATTCCTGGGGAGGAGGGGCACACGTACACACACATACACAGAGTGAAGTCACTGCCACTATTACTAACTGGTTAAGTTGTTTATTATGGCTGTATCATATGGCATATGTTTATAGCACAAACCATACGATCTTAGCTTTAACACAAGGTCAGACCTCAAGCCTTAACGGCATTATATACCCCTTTCACATGTAACCAAGCTAGAGGCCTATCCAACCTTGCTACGCTGTACCTGAGTAGTAGCCATCGCAGGGTGATGTAGATGTGGGTGGAGTTGCTGAGTTCATGGATCATAGCATCACGGCTGGCAGGGCTGATGCTCCACAGTAGACTGGCATCACTCTTGATCTTTGCAATGACAATGTCCTCGGCCATGTAGTTCACAAGGAACTGCATGGCTGACTGAGAGAGTTATAAAGAGGAGTATGTCAGAGGTCCTTAGGGTCAATTCCACAGTCCCTCAAACTTGCAACTTGTTGTAACGAGATCCTCTTACCGGGTGAGTGGCATAGAGGTTGGTGAGCCGGTTGAGGCCTGCCTCTGAGTATGGCATCAGGTTCTGCTCCTGGGCACTCATTGTGAACAGTGGCTGTATAAAACGTACACAGAAAACATCAGCACTAACAGTCTCACAGAATGAGAACATTTTACCAAAAGAGAAAGCTTGTGAGTTTATGGGGTCATCTATACCTCATATCCTGCTATGCTGAGCTGAATGGAGACATCTAGAGGCTGATTGGTCACCCCAGCCACTGACTTGACCAATGACATGAAGAGGAGGGGGAACCAAATGACGCTGATGAGGAAGAATATGATGAAGCCGCCCATTCCATACTTCACCACCATTTTCTTCTTCTGCCCTGGGGTGTGTGGGTATTTCTGTACAAATTAAAGAGACAAATGATTCATAGTTCAACACAATTTCGGTCAGTTCAAGTTGTAATTATTAGCCCACAATTGTTATTGATACAATAATTCTTAGTCAAGTGTTAATAGATATATAAAAAAAACATGAAGACAGATAAAACCCCTTTAATTCTACAGTGATTCACCATCAACTATCAGTCAGATCTACTCTCTATGGAGGTGAGTTTGACACTGACAGCTGCTACCAGCCTATTGGCAGTTCGGCATCCCAGTTACCTTCTCCGACTCCCTCCAGCACTTGAGTATGAAAATGTTGGCATAAATGTCCTCGACACAGATCCAGCTTCCCAGGCTGAGAGTGGTGTCGGTCCAGACCCAGTCCATCACGGCACGCAGCTCTATGAGGAACGGAACCAGGCGGAACCTGAGGAGGAGACAGGGACAACCCATAGAGATAGTTAGAGGACACAACATTGTATATGTCCCATTATGGCGTCTGTGAGAGCATGGCAGCGCCATTGAGGCCATCTTCGTTTTAAAGCAGTTCATTTTATTGTTCTACAACTATGAGTTGGAAAACAAACTGAAAGGTTGTATACTGCCACCTAGAGGTATATAGCCAATGTTGGTGATTTACTGCCACCTGCTTTTATGGAATGTTTTCTCACAAGTATAATTAAGTGGCTGATCCCTCCTATGACCTGGATTTTTAATTTTTTATTAGTATCCCCATTAGCCGACGCCAATGGTGACAGCTAGTCTTACTGGGGTTCCGACACGTAACAAGACAAAAGACTACAATTTACATACATTTAAAAACATGAACGTGTGTGTGTGTGTGTGTGTGTGTGTGTGTGTGTGTGTGTGTGTGTGTGTGTGTGTGTGTGTGTGTGTGTGTGTGTGTGTGTGTGTGTGTGTGTGTGTGTGTGTGTGTGTGTGTGTGTGTGTGTGTGTGTGTGTGTGTGTGTGTGTGTGTGTGTGTGTGTGTGTGTGTGTGTGTGTGTGTGTGTGTGTGTGTGGTCATTATGTGATCCTTCCCCATAGGAAGTACCACCCAGTTGACTACTTCAAAATGGTGTAAGTCCTTAATGGCCCTGCTCATGTCAAAACAGGCTTTTGGGACCTAGAGTCCTCTATCTCTGTGGGACAACTCTGGTATTATGGGATGTTCTGGGCTTTGTTTATCTATCATAGAGCATTGACTGTACCCTTGAAAGAGGAATAGGTTGAGGTAGTTATAGTTCTTGGTCAGGAAGTTTCCCAGCACACGATTTGGGTAGCCACACTTGATCTGGTAGGCTGAGAGGCCAAAGTAGATGCACTTCACAAAGTACCACAACTGTGCCACCTGATTCATGTTGAACCTCCTAGAACACAAGAGAATGACCATGAAAAAGGTAAATAAGCAGCTCCTTTTTTGATGGTTACACATTTATTCACACTGTAATTAAACTGTACATTAATTAACATTCACTCTGACCTCTCAGTCACCCCAGGGAGTATGAAAAACATCCAGAAGTGGATACCAAACACCAGCACCACTTGGAAGACACATTTTCCCACGAGGGTTTTGCGGAGGTAAAGAGCGCGGTCCACTATCATGGTCCCAAACTGGATAAGCAGCATGACCAGGAAGGCCGATGGGACCTGGTCCTCCCCAATAGCATCTGTGATGTCAGCAGCAGCACTGTGTTTCTGTTCCGACACAAAAATAAAACAGTGAAACAAGTAGGCAAAATAGCTTTCCAAAATCAATTGTAACTCAAGACAGGTATTCTCTTTTTTCTCTTTTCTCTTTTTCCTTACCCCAAAAGCCCAGTATCCAAATATGATGACAACGAAGTTGACCACATCAATCAGAAACATGAGAGCGTAGACGTCACACACTGGGCTGTACTCTGGGTGAATAATGTCATAGAAGAACTGCCTGATAGGTAGGTATATGTGTAGGGCACTGCGAAGACAAAAGAGGACCATGGCTGAAAATGTCCATTAATTTTGAAACCAGTACTTAAAGATGCATTCATGTCGCGTCAAAAGTCCTGCCTCCAAGATTTGTTTGTAAACTGCCAGTTATCACCGGGGATATGGAATGAAAGTAACAGAATACACCTACAATGAATATCCGTAAGTATAGAGTGCTAAATGCTCACACTTCTATGATAGCAGCTTTAGCCTCTAGCATCCTTTCTCTGATCAGCTTCTTGATCCTTTCCTTCCTGGTCAGGGGAACGTTATTGTGGTGCCTCTTCTTCTTCGAGTGGCGCTTTTTGAGCTGCATATCACCTGCAAGAATATCCCATTTACATCAAGATACATTAGTATATTCAGGTTAGGTAACATTTCCCATCTGTCCAGGCAACACCCCATTTCAATTATAATACACTCTCAAACAAACTGATTAGTTCAGCACTGTTTAGGCTACTGAATGTATGTACCGTTTGTCTCAGTGGAGTTGGCTTTTCCCCGTCTGCGAAACAAGGATGCAGTTGAGGCCTGTAGAGGAAGGAAGGGCAGTCTTAGCTTCGGCTGATCCCCTGCTTTGTCTCCTCCACTCATCTTCTTCTTCTCCGTCTTCTTCTTTAACTTCTTGAAGAAGTCCGGCATCTCAACCTCTTTGTTATCCCAAAGACCGTGGCACTACGGAGAGAAGAAGAAGTTTTGAGAAATTGTGCTTTATTATCTTTTATATGATGTAACACAGAAACCGGCATTCCCGTCAGTACCTTCAGAATGGAGCGATGGAAGAACAGAGCCAGGAGTTGTATCAAGTCAAAGAGAACATAGCCATCTTTCTTCTCCACCCCAATGATGTTGGGCAGAGCAAAGGGCCGGTCTGCATTGATGCCTCGGTAGGCCGAGGTGGTCCAGGGGAAAAAGCCAAACTGGAAAAAATACTTGACCACCACAATCAGCTGGAAGAGATACGAATCATCAATCACCCATACATAAAATGTATGCACGCACGACTGTAAGTCGCTTTGGATAAAAGCTTCTGCTAAATGGCATATATTATTATATTATTATATATATATATATATATATATATATATATATATATATATATATATATATATATATATATATATACACTACATTACCAAAAGTATGTGGACACCTGCTTGTCGAACATCTCATTCCAAAAGCATGGGCATTAATTTGGAGTTGATCAGCCTTTGCTACTATAACAGCCTCCTGTCTTCTGGGAAGGATTTCCATTGGATGTTGGAACATTGCTGCGGGGTCTTTCAATTCAGCTACAAGAGCATTAGTGAGGTCGGGCACTGATGTTGGGCGATTAGGCCTGGCCAGTTCCAATTCATCCCATAGGTGTTCGATGGGGTTGAGGTCAGGGCTCTGTGCAGGCCAGTCAAGTTCTTCCACACCGATCTCGACAAACCATTTCTGTATGAACCTTGCTTTCTGGACGGGGCATTGTCATGCTGAAACAGGAAATGGCCTTCCCCAAACTGTTGCCACAAAGTTGGAAGCATAGAATCATAGAATGTCATTGTATGTTAGGGTGTTAATATGTCCCTTCACTGGAACAAAGGGACCTAGACAGAACCATGTAAAACAGCCCCAGACCATTATTCCTCCTCCACCAAACTTTACAGTTGGCACTATGCATTCGGGCAGGTAGCGTTCTCCTGGCAGCCGCCAAACCCAGATTCATCTGTCAGACTGCCAGATGGTGAAGCTTAATTCATCACTCCAGAGAACGCGTTTCCACTGCTCCAGAGTCCAATGGCTGCAAGCTTTACACCCCTCCAGCCGACGCTTGGCATTGTGCATGGTGATCTTAGGCTTGTCTGCGGCTGCTCAGCCATGGAAACCCATTTGATGAAGCTCTCGACGAACAGTTCAAGTGCTGACGTTGCTTCCAGAGGCAGTTTGGAACTTGGTAGTAAGTGTTGCAACCGAGGACAGACCATTTTTACACGCTATGCACTCAGCGGTCCCATTCTGTGAGCTTGTGTGGCCTACCAATTCGCAGCTGAGATGTTGTTGCTCTTAGACGTTTCCACTTCACAATAACAGTACTTACAGTTAACTGGGGCAGCTCTAGCAGGGCAGAAATTTGACGAACTGACTTGTTGGAAAGGTGGCATCCTATGACGGTGCCCCGTTGAAAGTCACTGGGTTCTTCAGTAAGGCCATTCTACTGCCAATGTTTGTCTACGGAGATTGCATGGCTGTGTCCTCGATTTTATACACCTGTCAGCAACGGTATGGCTGAAATAGCCGAATCCACTCATTTGAAGGGGTGTTCACATACTTTTGTATTTATAGTGTATATTATGTATAATTAACCATCAAACTAAATAATCAACCAGCCAACCAATCAATCAACATATCACTCTGTTGGGGGTGCCTGCTGTGCGTACCTCTGTGTAGATGATGGCAGCCATCCAGAAGCGCTTGGTTGGGCGTGGCACAGACAGCATGGCCCAGAGGAAGATAAGGATGGGCAGGATCAGGCTGAGCAGGGAGGCCGACACCATGTGGTTCAGGATGATCACAAAGTAGCACAGCATCTCCGACTTAGACACCATGGTGTTGTACAGGGCAAACACCAGTCTCAGGTGTCTCGGGAGAGACTGGAAGAACTGATCAGACTCTTCAATTTCATCGTTACCAAACATGCTGCAATAGAGGAGAATCACAGTACGTGAGAAAAATATTTTTGTGATACTCAACTTTACTTTACTGTAAGGTACTGTGATACAACTGAATGGGTACACTTGACTATACCACGATTGTAACAAGAAAAAACACAAAGTCCCAATCTCCCATGACTGACTTGTTGAGCAGTAGCTCGCTGGCCGTGAGGTTCCTGGTCTCACTAAGAGGCCTGGAGGAGTCTGGGAAATCTTCGCTATTCTCATCACACTCCAGATAGTCCAGGGAGATGGATCCTGAAAGCATCACAGCTTTTTCCCTCTCCTCCTCTTCTTCCTCCCTCCATTCCTCCTTCTCCGTTCTATACTCCTCCTCCACTTTATATTCCCCCTCCTCTTCTTCATATGCATCCTCTCCTTCTTTACTGTCCTCCTTATTGGGAATAGTATCATCATGGCTGATGAAAAATGTAATTCAGAAAGAAAGATGGATATAAGAGGGAGTCAAACAAACTATGAGTTTATAGAGGGATATAGAGAGTTAGTAGATATGAAACCAAATATACAGTAAGTCAAATAAAATCATAGTTTATTTGTTGAGGAGGAGCTGGCAAAACGGCCACCTTCTCCGTTGGAGCCATCTTGAATAATTGTGTACGGTATACAGAGCAGAGGAAACCATAAGTGCATAAATGTCACCATCACCTTGGTGGAGGGTCTTCAGTGTCAAATGAGTCAAGGTCCAGGTTGGTAGTTTTCAGTAGTTTCCGTCTGAGTTGGTCGGCAGCGGCCTGGAGTATAGGAGAGTCATCCAGCTCATCCAGAGTTGGCTGACGAGACCCCAGCAGGGTCTCATCCGTCATGCAGCTAAGACATAATGACAGGGAAACATGTTGACCATCCTGGCCCTATGAAGCCATTCATAAAGCCTCCATAAAGAGATTATAATGCAGAATTGCATAATAGTAGAAATACTCAATAATACATAAAAAACTGATCGGTTCTGTATAATACATGCAGCCTGCTAATGGAATAGGTAACGAATTTCATGAATTAATGAATCAAGACTCTATAGGTGTTACATCAATGCTGACCTGGACAAGCTGCTACCCCAGGAGATTTTGGAGTGGGTGTGTTTCAGCTTGCAGTAACCTCGCGCTGATGACGGTACAGGTGGAGGGGAGGAGACAGGGCAAATTATGTCTTCCTGGTCTTCTAGGGAGGCCAGGGTGTTCTGTCTGGACATCCAGTTCTCATAGAAGCGCTTCACGCTCTCCTGTGACACCTCTTTCCCCTGTAAAAGGAACATTTTATTTTTGTCAACACTGCAGGGAGGACATAACTTAAAACAGAGTTTTACAAGTCAAATGACGTATCCCCTGTGGATTAATGTTACTTCACCTTCTTCTGTTGCTGGCCTAGAAGAGCCCTTTCAAAACGTAGCACTTTGGAGATGTCCAGACCATCTTTGCAGAAGGAGTTCAGGCCCTCAGTGAGGTCATCCAGAAGGGACAGGATAAACACCCATAAAAACTTGAGCGAGTTGATAATCCTCTGAAATATATTTTCTGTGAGAGGACAGAAACATTGTATCAAGTTAGTGGCAGTACACGGACTTCTAGAGTTATTCTACTGTATATCCATGAAGGGTCTGTTGAGGTGGAATGTTGACCTTTCTCCTCCGCTTCATCTTCCTCTTCCAACTCATCCTCACTAGACTCGGCCCTCTCAATGCCTTGGATCAGACAATTAAAATCATGATGACACAAAATAACACAAGTTATTCTGTCTCTATGACAACATTATGCAAACAGTCCCATACAAACCAGACCCTCTTACCTAGCTGTCTCTTTGCCCTCCTCTTCTCCTCTTTTTTCATCTTCAGCTCTTCTTTTTTGTGCAAATTTAGGGCTGCTTTGGAGCTTGTGACCCATGCCTCATAGGCTAACTGTGGAGAAAGGAGGCACATTTAACTACGTACCCTAAGACTATTTTACAACTCTTTGTAGTTCGTCTTTAATGCCCCTCACCTGAAAAGCAGATTTCTTCTTTGTTGGTGTCTCTTCCTCTTTCTTTTCCTGGACTTCCTCCTCTTCCTCTTCACTGTCACTCTCAAATAGATGGTAGCCACAATTGTTCTCAACTGGAGGAAAGACAGAAGTGTAAAACAACAAAGACATGAACTCCTGCTCATTCCACTTTATACTATTGCAGTAATTGTTTTGATCACTTAAAATTACTTGAATTTGAAAAAAAACTGGCAATTCATAATGAGATTAAATGAAAATCATCGAACCATATCCCCCTATTAAAAGTTCTGTTTGTAACTGAACAAATCTGGATCTTATTACTTAGGTTTATGGAACACTTACCACCAGGCCGTGAGACCCATGGTTTCCACCATTTCTCCTGATCATTCTCTGCCTTCACAATTTCACCTGGAAAACATATTCACCCATTCATCCCATCCCTCCATCATAAATGTATCCTTTCATTCAGTGAGAATGAGAAGAATAATGAGTTGAATCTCCCCCCACCTTAGAATGTAAAGCGATTTGAGCAGTTTTAATAGTCTAGCGCTATTGAATCTAATATTAAAGCTGGAGGTAAACATTGCCCCTAACCACAGAGCTAGGATCAAACTATCTTACCTCCCAATTCTAGTAGGGGTAAATACAAATATCAAAGAGTATATGTTCTTAACGGACCCTTCGTCAGTGGTTATGGACAACTTCTACTAGCTCCATGACGCTCACCCTTTGGCACTATATCAGTAGGGGGCGCTGCTGCGTCTCCTTGGACAGGCTTGCTCTTCTGTTTGGATTTGATCTTCTCCATCCTAGAGGAAGGGTTCAACACAGCGAATTAAAACAATGCAATAATAACAAACCCTTTTGACTTAACACTAGATGAGAACAAACAAACTGCTGTGGCATAAGTTTTACTGCTTCTTCAGCGTCTCCACAGACTTCTTCTCCATCTCCAGTCTTGCAACAACCAGTTTCTTCACTTTGGCTTCAAAGAGCTCAGCACCCCTTGAAATATGAAAGAAAAACAACCTATGTGGTCATACATTCAGCTGGTTCCATTCAATAGATTAATAAACTGTTATCTCAAAACTTTACTATTTCCAATAGTACCAAAGCATTCTAAAATCATTGGCAAGGAAGTGGTCAGGTCAGTAACTAGATAATTCTAACCTGGAGGCCAGGATCTTGGAGGCCTTGAGGTCAGACACCACATACAGGAAGTAGTAGCTGAGAAAAACCCTCCTCTGAGCCAGGAGCACGGTGAAGCAGATCGCATCCCACACGATGCCCGCCTCCCCCTCCGGCAGCTCACACTCATCATCAGGAGCAGCTGGGAACACACACACATATACACATATGTAAGCACACACGCAGGTGAACACACACAGACACAGATAGAACAGGCTACACAAATGCACAACAACACACATTAACACACACAGTGTGTTAATGGGTATTATCAGTCACACTTACGGAGATCATAGCCTTTGATTGTACAGACCATGCTGAAGGCCTGAATGAGCCAGCAGCTGTTCTTCAACAGGCTGTCCAGATAAGCACATGAGCCAAGCTGTGGACACACACATACAGCAAGACAGATAGCTCAGAGGAGACAGAAGACTGGACATGAGACAGTGATAGTCAGTAAGTGAAGCTGTTACATTAGCATCAAAGAATGAAGACTAGATTAGTGCATTAACACATAACAGGCTGTTAGCATTGATGAGTGATTAAAACCGACTGTGTTATTAGCATAGTACAATGTGGTACACATAGCATATGAATGAAAAATCTCTTTCAGCAACGAGGATAGGCTAGGCTTGAGGATAGGCTAGCTGAGACAGTGAGTGATTAGCTAGCTAACATACAGATAGCAGGTTCTTCATGCCGATGTCGAAACAGGTGTATCCGATGAGCCAGTCCCAGAGCCTGAGGATGTATCGTACAGGCTGCATGAGCAGGCTGCCCCCGAACAGCATGAAGTAGAAGCAGGCTAGCAGGTAGCCCAGGCAGAAGATGTTAATGCGGGTGGTGCCTGTGATGAAGATGAGGCACAGCACCAGCCAGAAGAAGTAGCTGAACACAAACACCTTGACCATGTCCAGGTAGGACCTGAGGTAAGGAGAGACACATCCATATTACCATCTGAGTAGGTGAAGGAGTTTTTCTATACCATGTGACCAGACTGGAAAAAACTCTGGGCCCTAGTTGTAGGCTGTAAGTTGTTTCATGAAAACTATAAAATACTTGTCTAAAGCACTTACAGGTCTGCGACCACGCTAGCTTAGAGAGTCCCCTGACCTGCAGTGGAGGAAGTTGTTGACAGGGATGTACTGGTTGAAGGAGCGTGGGTCCAAGCTGCGGCTGATCTCCACATTCTCCCCCCCCATAAGCCGCACCGCGGCACGGTTCTCTTCCTCAAACACCTTCCACTGCAGCGAGGAACACAGGAGCAGGAGGTGGTCGTCTGGACACACAAAAAAACAAAATGGCTGCCTTGATCAGTTACACTACATGACCAGAAGTATGTGGACACCTGCTCGTCAAACATCTCATTCCAAAATCATGCGCAATAATATGGAGTTGGTCCCTCCTTTGCTGCTATAACAGCCTCCACTCTTCTGGGAAGGCTTTCCACTAGATGTTGGAACATTGCTACAAGGACTTGCTTCCATTCAGCCACAAGCATTAGTGAGGTCGGGCACTGATGTTGGGCGATTAGGCCTGGCCAGTTCCAATTCATCTCAAAGGTGTTCGATGGGGTTGAGGTCAGGGTTCTGTGCAGGCCAGTCAAGTTCTTCCACACCGATCTTGACAAACCATTTCTGTACTGACCTCACTTTGTGCATTGTCATGCTGAAACAGGAAAGGGCCTTCCCCAAACTATTTCCACAAAGTTGGAAGCATAGAATCGTATACAATGTCATTGAGATTTCCCTTTACTGGATCTAATGGGCCTAGCCTGAACTATGAAAAACAGCTGCAGACCATTATTCCTCCTCCACCAAACTTTGGGGCAGGTAATGTTTTCCTGGCATCCGCCAAACCCAGATTCGTAAATCGGACTGCCAGATGGTGAAGCATGCTTCATCACTACAGAGAACTCGTTTCCACTGCTCCAGAGTCCTATGGCAGGGAACTTTACACCACTCCAGCTGACGATTGGCATTGCGCATGGTGATCTTAGGCTTGTCTGCGGCTGCTTGGCCATGGAAACTCCTTCCATGAAGCTCCCGATGAGCAGTCACTGTGCTGACGTTGCTTCCAGAGGCCGATTGGAACTCGGTAGTGAGGGTTGCAACTGAGGACGGACAATTTTTTGATGCGCTATGCACTCAGCGGTCCCATTCTGTGATCTTGTTGCTCTTAGACATTTCCACTTCACAATAACAGCACTTACAGTTGACCGGGGCAGAAATTGTATGAACTGACTTGTTGAAAAGTGGCATCGTATGACCGGTGCCAAGTTGAAAGTCACAGAGCTCTTCAGTAAGACCATTCTACTGCCAATGTTTGTCTATGGAGATTGCATGGCTGTCAGCAATAGCTGAATCCACTAATATATATAGTGTATGTAGGAGATACAAATTGATGGTGCATTAAGGGATTTACATTACACACTATATACAGTGTATTCAGCCCCCTTGACTTTTTTTTTTTACATTGCAGCCTTATTCTAAAATTGACTAAATTGTTGTTTTTTTCTTACCAATCTACACACAATACCCCAAATGACAAAGCAAAAACAGGTTTGTAGAATTTTTTGCAAATTCATAAAAAATGTAAACTGAACTATCACATTTACGTAAGTATTCAGAGCCTTTACTCAGTACTTTGTTGAATCACATTTTGGCAGCGATTACAGCCTTGAGCCTTCTTGGGTATGATGCTACAGGATTGGCACACCTGCTATTGGGGAGGTGCTCCCATTCTTCTCTGCAGATCCTCTCAAGCTCTGTCAGGTTGAATGGGGAGCGTTGTTGCACAGCTATTTTCAGGTCTCTCCAGAGATGTTAGATTGGGTAAGTCTGGTTCAAGTCCGGGCTCTGGCTGGGTCACTCAAGAACATTCAGAGACTTGTCCCGAAGCCACTCCTGTATTGTTTTGGCAGTGTGCTTAGTGTTGTTGTCTTATTGGAAGGTGAACCTTCGCCCCAGTCTGAGATCCTGAGCGCTCTGGAGCAGGTTTTCATCAAGGATCTCTATGTATTTTGCTCTGTTAATCTTTCCCTTGATAATGACTAGTCTCCCAGTCCCTGCTGCTGAACAACATCCCCACAGCATGATGGTGCCACCACCATTTATTTAACCTTTATTTAAATCAGTTAAGAACAAATTCTTATTTACAATGACGGCCTACCCCGGCCAAACCCTAACCCGGACGACGCTGGGCCAATTGTGTGCCGCCCTATTGGACTCCCAATCACTGCCGATTGTGATACAGCCTGGAATTGAACCAGGTTCTGTAGTGACACCTCTAGCACTGAGATGCAGTGCCTTAGACAGCTGTGCCACTCGGGAGCACCATGCTTCACCGTAGGGATGATTGGAAGTTTCCTCTAGACATGACGCTTGGCATTCAGGCCAAAGAGTTCAATCTTGGTTTCATCAGACCAGAGAATCTTGTTTCTCATGGTCTGAGAGTCCTTTAGGTGCCTTTTGGCAAACTCCAAGCAGGCTGTCATGTGCCTTTTACTGAGGAGTGGCTTCCACCTGGCCACCCTACCATAAAGGCCTGATTGGTGGAGTGGTACAGAGATGGTTGTCTTTCTGGAAGGTTCTCCCATCTCCATCAGGATCTTGGTCACCTCCCTGACCAAGGCCTTTCTCCCCCGATTGCTCAGTTTGGCCGGACGGCCAGCTCTAAGAAGAGTCTTGGTGGTTCCAATCTTCTTTCATTTAAGAATGATGGAGGCCACTGTGTTCTTGGGGACCTTCAATGCTGCAGAATTTTTTTTGTACCCTTCCCCAGATCTGTGCCTCGACACAATCCTGTCTCGGAGCTCTAAGGACAATTCCTACGACCTCATGGCTTGTTTTTTTCTCTGGGACCTTATTTAGACAGGTGTGTACCTTTCCAAATCATGTCCAATCAATTGAATTTACCACAGGTGGACTCCAATCAAGTTGTAGAAACATCTCAAGGATGATCAATGGAAACAGGATGCACCTGAGCTCAATATAGAGCCTCATTAGCAAAGGGTCTGAATACTTATGTAAATAAGTTATTTATGTTTTTTATGTTTTTGCTAAAATAAAAATAAACTGTTTTCGCTTTGTCATTATGGGGTATGGTGTGTAGATTGATCAGGATTTTAAAAAATTAATCAATTTTAAAATTAGGCTGTAACATAACAAAGTGCTTGAAAAAGGGAAGGGGACTGAATACTTTCCAAATGCACTGTATAGTAGACAATGGCCTGAATCCTTGAGATATGCATTCATACTTTCACGTAAATCAAGAAAGAATGTCATTAGGAGATTTCCCCCAAATTACTGAAATTGGAAATGGCTGGGATGAAGACAGAGAGACTCACAGAAAATGAAGTAAGGGGCAGGACGCATGGCGAAGTCAGGCAGATAAAGCCACTTGATGAGGTTGGAGGTCAGGGCCTGACTGGAGGTCCTCCATGGATAATCTGACAGATAGAGGAGAAAGTTAAGAAAGCAGTGATAGAAACTATTTACTATTCTATCACAGGGTAACTACACATGTTTTTAATGGCAGTAACTCTAGAATGAGGCCTATGTAATATGCAATCGTGTGACTCAAATCCTAATCACACATCAACTATGGTGTAGTTACTACTGTAGTACATTGTAATCTCCAGATATCTCTCCTTACCGACACAGAGAGCGGGAGGGATGCCGATACAGAGCAGGTACTGCAGCACCATGAGTCCTGCAGTGAAGCAGCAGTACTTAGGCCACACCTCGCCTATGGCCTTCCTGCGTCGTCGTGACAGAACAGCCATCAGAGCACAGGAGTGCAACAGCGCCTAGAAATCCATCCGTTGGCCAATCACATTCACCGCCACCACAAAGCACACCTGAGGGACAGGAAGACCATCTCAAAGAGCTATGCAACCACTGTGACGTGATGATCCTTCAAAATGAAAACATATAGATTAACAGCACAAATCTGAAATGGAAGCTACAGTAAAAGAGCTATATCGGTTGTAGCTACTGTACCTCTAGGCCAAACTTGTAGAAAAAGTAGTTGATGAAGTACTTGATGCAGGGCAGGATGCCTTGGTCCAGGTGCTGGCGTGTGATGCCTTGGAAGATGATGCTGAAGGTGGGGACCTTGAGGTCATTGTGGAGGCGATAGTAGAGCTGGTGTCTATGGACCGTCACCTCAAACACCAGCAGCCCCAGCACCATCAGGTGGTTCTGACATCAAAGAAAAACACAACCAAAGAACACTCAGACGATAGAACCACAGATTAATGAAGCTACCACACTAATAATAGGATATTCATTTCTATGTACCGTACTTACCATTATGTATTCATCTGTTATTAAAATGCATACATCTCAATATCTCTCTTTCAATGGTTTTCATAGCCATACAGTGCATGGCATGACTGACAAATTACATCAATATTACTAAATAACCACAGACACTGAGTGAAAAGCTTGTCTTACCCTGAGACAGGGCAGGATAGTGTCTTCACACTTGCGCAGCTCTCCACACCATATGGCTGGGTCAACTGGCTTCACATAAAGCACAGACCTCCTCAGCAGCTCTGCCATGTTCCCCTCCAGCTCCAGCCCTGTCCCATTAACTGACACCAGGCTCTGCACAAACAGAGACGCATACTACTGTAAATGTAGATAGTCACACACACACATACATGCACGCACGCACGCACACACACATGCACACAAACATGACATAATTCCCTTGGGAGCCAACCATTACCAAGTAGATATTGATGCTACAGAATAATTAATTAGTCAGTATTTGGTCAGTGTTTTGCATTTAAGCGGTAAGTGAACTCACAGTGGTACAGTTGGAGGAGTACTCCATAGGTTTGATGACCTTGAGCTGGTACAGCATCTTACACACCACCATGACACAGGCCCAGACTGAGGACACACTGGAGGCGATGGGGCGGAGCCGTGGGAAGGGCAGGGCAAAGGCCCACAGTACCAGAAACAGGAAGTTCATCAGAGACACCTTGGGCAAAGGAACACAAAGCATGAAAGCACATGTTTAGTGCAGACCCCCTACACAGCAGTTTAAGTGAAATCAGTGCAGTGTAAATGCAGTAGATGCACCATAAAATGTACTCTAAATGGGGTAAAGGTACAATGACAACATGGAGTTTCAGGGTCACACAAAGACATCTGACCTCTTGCAGGGACACCCAGATGATGCCTGTAGAGACAATCTTGAGGCTGTGGAGCTCCAGCAGCCTCCAACTTATCTCTTGAGCCCGCTGGAAGACAGCCAGAGCCTGGAGCAGCAGCAGGCCGGCCCGGTCCACAATCAACCCCCACTGGGTCAGACACTCCTCTGGGGCGCCTAGCGGACACAACAAGGACACCAGACTCAGGGTCAGATAAAGATGTGATATGCTGTGCTCGATTTTACAGACTGTTTTGTTTATGTGTCATATTTGTTTGTATTGTCTATGTGCTGTTAAAATGAACTTACTTTTGGTACAGTGAATTAGAATCTGAATCTCAGTGGCACACACCTGTTCCCTCCCGCTCCTCCTCAGATTTCTTCTCTGATGAGGCAGACAGTCCATCACTGTTCAACGTGTGCTGACTCCCCACACGCCCTGACTCCCCACTCATCTGCTTACTCTGCTCCTTCGCCATCCTAGCAGGGAGACGGTAGGCAAGTCATAGAATAAGTAATACACTATATACAGTACATACTGTATAATAATGATACAATACATGTAAAGGAAGGAAATGTATGGAAAAATGTACCGTTTCTGTAACTTTTCAATGTTTTCTTTAATTCTGAGGAAAGATACAAATCAGTTAAACATTGTACTTAGAGGGCTAACGTTCTTTTAATTTATCTGAAAAATATTGCATTACCATTTTTAAGAATTCGTAATGGACTGATGGAATGAAATACTATCACCCAAATATGTTTTTGACCATTAAAATGGGGCTGCCTTCTCTGTAAATTAATGCAACACATTATCAAAGCATGAGCTTGACTCCTTTTTAATACTTTAAGTTTGCCCAGTTAACCTCTTAGCGCGCCGATCCCTTTAGCGGGATCGTTTTCAGAGCAAACATAACGCGCCAAATTCAAAATACATATTCGTAATACATATTCGTAATATTTAACTTCGATATACAAGTGTTGCATAGTGTTGCATAGCCATCAAAAGCTCTGCTTCTTGGCAATATCACTGCGTTGTCAGATTTTAAAAGGCTTTACGGCGAAAGCACTACATTTGATTGTTTGAGGCTAGTACCTCACATATTTTCCACATTAGCATAAATTCATATCCAGCTCGGTTCTCAAAATATCCATATCACAGCTAATATAAATCGCTTACCTTTCAAATAACTTCTTCTGAGGTCTTCCCAAGTGTCCAAACAAGATAATCCATGGTTCTTTTGTTAGAAAAAGTAAATAATTATATCCATAAATATCCGTTGTTTTTGGCACGTTACGTTCAGCTACTCCACCAAGCATTGTCAGTCTACTCGCCCGTTTTACAGTGAAGGGATCGCGTTCAAATTATACCTCTCATCTTTTCACAAACAAATCAAATATCATTAATAATGCATCCTTATGTATTCTTTTATGAATAATAGCGATCATATTTTACAAGAACGGTAAGTGAAACGTTAAAGACGAAAAGAAAGTTGGTCGCGCTGGGCGCGTTCACGTTCTCGTGAACGTGCACGTCTGTTACCTTTTCCCTACCCGTAGTAATTCTCTCTCTAAGGATCTGGTCAGAGCTTTTCCTCCATACCCTTTCCAGAGACTGTTGACATCTAGTGGAAGCCATAAGTACTGCAACCTCAGTCCTATTCCCCATAGAAAAATATTACATGGGCTTCAAAATGAGAGGAGAGCCAAAGAAAAATAAATTCCGGACAGAAATTTCTCTGGTTTTTGCCTGCTAAATCTGTTCTGGAATAGCCACAGACTATATCTTAATGGTTTTATAAACTTCAGAGTGTTTCCTATCCAATAGTACTAAATATGTAAATATCCTAGTTTCTGGCCATGAGTGGTAGGCATTTAACTTTGGGCACGTCAGACAGGCGAAAATTCGGAAAATGGGACCCTAGCTGGAAGAGGTTAAGGGTGTTTAAGATTTCTGAAACACTGGGCAAACCACAGTGTGTGAAGCATGCCATTCATGGAGACAGAAATGCAGCTCTTACATGTCAGCTATCACATTGACTGAGTTTCTCAGCTCTTCCTCTCTGGATGAAGAGAGATGGACAGAATAGATGAGACACAACATAGAGATGAGTGGAGAATGACAGCATGTTTTTCCAAAGAAAGAAACATAATTGGAGCAATCAGATCATTACATTAATTTACTCCGTTTTCAATTTTTTGATTATACTGATAACACCATTGTACTTGTTTTTTTATTAAAGACCCAGTGCAGTCAAAAACATTATTAAATATATTTCCACAATATGAGATTGGAATAATACCGTGAAATTGTGAAAATTATGATAATGCACTTTTAGTGTAAGAGCTGTTTGAGAAGACCACCTGACATTTCAGCCTGTTTTGGTGGGAAGACATCACTAGACAGTAAATGAGTTAATAGACCAATAAGAAAGAGAGTTCCAAACCTCTGTGCCAATAACAGCTTGTTTTCTGATTTCCCCTCCCCACTCAGACCACTCCCAGACAGTCCTAGCAAAATTCTTGCTTGAGAAATTGTTCTTTGCTAAGAAGCTTCTTTTGTTTCTTGTTGACCATTTTCATAGAAAGAAATCACACTAAGATACTTAATTGTTACACAGAAATTATTTGATATTGAGAAAAAAACAGCTGAATTGGAAAATGCCTCTAAAAAGACCAGTTGACATGAAAATGACATGAAAGGACCACTTTGATGGACTAGTAACAGTTCCTTCCTCCCTGATATAAAGCACATTATAAACTGGGTGGTTCAAGCCCTGAATGCTGATTGGCTGAATGCCATGGTATATCAGACCGTATACGTTGTATGACAAAACATTTATTTTTACTCTTCTAATTACGTTGGTAACCAGTTTATAATAGCAATAAGGCACCTCAGGGGTTTGTGGTATATGGCCAATATACCACAGCTAAGGGCTGTATCAAGGCACTCCATGTTGCATTGTGCATAAGAACAGCCCTTAGCCATGGTATATTAGCGAAATACCACACCCCATCGGATCTTATTGCTTAAGTATCCCAGGGGTTGTGATCAGGTTAGCTGTCCCACCTGGTTTGTCCCTGGTGGACAGGTATGTTGTCCAGGTTGGTGAGATCCAGGAAGTCCTGGTTGAAATAGTGCAGCTGCAGGATGCAGGCCAATAGGAAGGCTGCAGGGAGGAGGATCCGAGCAAACAGCTCCACAGTGTCGTACTGCTCCAACCCCAGATCACGCAGACTAGAGGACAGACAGGCACAGAACTGAGCATATAACATCTACCAGTGGAGGCTGCTGAGGGGAGGATGGCTCATAATAATGGCTGGAACGGTGCTAATGGAATGACATCAAACACATGGGAACCATATGTTTGACGTATTTGATACCATTTGATACCACTCCCCAATTAAGGAGCCAGCAACCTCCTGTGATGTCTACAGTATGATATTAGTCACGGATCATCAGGGAGACTTTCAGACACAGGGTACAAGATATGAGGAATTTCTGGCCAATGAATGAATCAATGAATCAATTAACACTGTAGCGCTTTAAAGTCTTGGGGTGACTACAACAATATAGAGGCATAAAAAGCACTGTGAATGTACAGGGTTGGCCACAGTGCCACCATACACACTCACCCTTCCTCAGACATGCCCATGATCTGTCTGAACAGGCCAGACACTGTCTTAAACTGGTACATGTAGATGGCTATCAGGACGACCATGGAGTAGCCCACCACCACCACCCAGAAGTACTTTAGCACTCGCCTCCACACATCATAACGAATCTGAGGAACGGTAACATCGATACCATGATAATCAAGGTCAAATCACTCTACAAATACTAATCACAGGGAGCAATGTTAACAGTAAAATATGTTATTTTATAAAGATCATTCAAGAACTTAGATTTCCCTCAATTACTACCCACATTTCATGACAACAGGCGTCCACAAAGCAAGTTGCCTTTTCAAACCCATTTATCATTGCAGTCTTCGAGAGAAACACTCTTTTCACACCACTTCGATACAGCTACACTCTTAGAAAAAAGGGTTATTTGCAGGGGGATAGGGTTCTACCAAGAACTGTTTTGATCTGAAGAACCCTTTTTGGAAGACAAGGGTTCTTTATAGGGCAAAGGGTTCTACCTAGAACCTTTAACATCCTAAGAATCATTTTTGGAAGAGAGGGTTCTTTCATTATTAAGGCAAGAAAGATTCTTTGGTTCTACACAGAACAATATATAATATTTCCCAGCATGCTCTGTTGCAGGGAGATTTTCAGAATTGTTTGTTTTACTGTAATATCTGTGTTTTTGCATTTACAGTGCATTCGGAAAGTATTCAGACCCCTTCCCTTTTTCCACATTTTGTTACGTTACAGACTTACACTGAAAATGGATTAAATTAAATGTTTTCTTCATCAATCTACACACAACAACCCATAATGACAAAGCGAAAACAGGTTTTCAGAAATATTTGCAAATGTATAAAAAATACTAAACAGAAATACCTTATTTACATACAGTTGAAGTCGGAATTTTACATACACTTAGGTTGGAGTCATTAAAACTTGTTTTTCAACCACTCCACAAATTTCATGTTAACAAACTTTAGATTTGGCAAGTCGGTTAGGACATCTACTTTGTGCAAAACACAAGTAATTTTTCCAACAATTGTTTACAGACAGATTATTTCACTTATAATTCACTGTATCACAATTCCAGTGGGTCAGAAGTTTACATACGCTAAGTTGACTGTGCCTTTAAACAGCTTGGAAAATTCCAGAAAATGATGTCATGGCTTAAGAAGATTCTGATAGGCTAATTGACATCATTTGAGTCAATTGAAGGTGTACCTGTGGATGTATTTCAAGGGCTACCTTCAAACTTAGTGCCTCTTTGCTTGACCTCATGGGAAAATCTAAAGAAATCAGACAAGACCTCAGAAAAAGATTTGTAGACCCCCACAAGTCTGGTTCATCCTTGGGAGCAATTTCCAAACACCTGAAGGTACCACATTCATCTGTATAAACAAAAGTACGCAAGTATAAACACCATGGGACCACGCAGCCGTCATACCGCTCAGGAAGGAGACGCGTTCTGTCTCCTAGAGATGAACGCACTTTGTTGCGAAAAGTGCAAATCAGTACCAGAACAACAGCAAAGGACCTTGTGAAGATGCTGGAGGAAACAGGTACAAAAGTATCTATATCCACAGTAAAACGAGTCCTATATCGACATAACCTGAAAGGCCGCTCAGCAATGAAGAAACCACTGCTCCAAAACCGCCATAAAAAAGCCAGACTACGGTTTGCATCTGCACATGGAGACAAATATCGTACTTTTTGGGAAAATGTCCTCTGGTCTGATGAAACAAAAATAGAACTCTTTGGCCATAATGACCATTGTTATGTTTGGAGGAAAATGGGGGAGGCTTGCAAGCCGAAGAACACAATCCCAATCGTGAAGCACGGGGTTGGCAGCATCATGTTGTAGGGGTGCTTTGCTGCAGGAGGGACTGGTGCACTTCACAAAATAGATGGCATCATGAGAAGGAAAATTATGTGTATATATTCAAGATATCAGTCAGGAAGTTAAAGATTGGCCTGAATGACAAGCGTCACGTCTGGAGGAACCTGGAACCGTCCATACGGGGAAGCATGGTGGTCGCAGCATCATGATGTGGGGATGTTTTTCAGTGGCAGGGACTGGGAGGCTAGTCAGGATCGAGGGAAAGATGAACGGTGCAAAGTGAGAGATCCTTGATGAAAACCTGCTCCAGAGTGATCAGGACCTCAGACTGGGGCGAAGGTTCACCTTCCAACAGTACAATGACCCTAAGCACACAGCCAAGACAACGCAGGAGTGGCTTCGGGAAAGACTCTGAATGTCCTTAGTGGCCCAGCCAGAGCCCGGACTTGAACCCGATCGAACATCTCTGGCAAGACCTGAAAATAGCTGTGCAGCAACGTTCCCCATCCAACCTGACAGAGCTTGAGAGGATTTGCAGAGAATGAGAGAAACTTCCCAAAATACAGGTGTGCCAAGCTTGTAGCATCATACCCAAGATGATTTGAGGTTGTCATCGCTGCCAAATGTGCAACAAAGTACTGAGTAAAGGGTCTGAATACTTATATAAATGTAATATTTCAGTGTTTTATTTTTAATACATTTGCTAAAAAATGTAAAAACCTGTTTTTGCTTTGTTGTTATGGGGTATTGTGTGTAGATTGAAAACCAATCAATCTATTTTAGAATAAGGCTGTAACGTAAAAAAATGTGTAAAAAGTCAAGGGGTCTGAGTACTTTCCGAATGCATTGCTTGGTTGATTAATTGTATGCTACACAAAGATAAATACGATTGTTTTCTAAACTAATCCCATCTGTTAGTAATTGGATGTATTGCAACCGTTACTGAGATGGTTGTTCCAGTTTAGACGATTGAGGTAGTCTCAGTATTCAATCTTTCCTACCCTGGCAGTCACTTCTGAATGCAGGTTGCAGGCAAGGGTCCGACACTTTTTTTTTTTTCCGCCTAAAATGACATACCCAAATCTAACTGCCTATAGCTCAGGACCTGATGCAAGGATATGCATATTCTTGATACCATTTGAAAGGAAACCCTTTGAAGTTTGTGGAAATGTGAAATTAATGTAGGAGAATATAACACATTAGATCTGGTAAAAGATAATACACATAAAAAAACGTGTTTTTTTCTGTACCATCATCTTTGAAATGCAAGAGAAAGGCCATAATGTATTATTCCAGCCCAGGCGCAATTTAGATTTTGGCCACTAGATGGCAGCAGTGTATGTGCAAAGTTTTAGACTGATCCAATGAACCATTGTATATCTGTTCAAAATGTTGTATCAAGACTGCCCAAATGTGCCTAATTGGTTTATTAATACATTTTAAAGTTCATAATTGTGCACTCTCCTCAAACAATAGCATGGCATTCTTTTCACTGTAATAGCCACTGTAAATTGGACAGTGCAGTTATATTAACAAGAATTTAAGCTTTCTGACCATATCAGATGTGTCTATGTCCTGGGAAAAAATGTTCTTACTTACAACCTTGTGCTAATCACATTAGCCTACGTTATAAATCATAAATAAGCAATTGTAAAGGCTAATAAGGCTGGTGGAACCGCTCATAGTGGGTTCTAGGATGAACCCTCCAAAGATAAAAGTGTTCTAGGTAGAACCCTTCACAGACAGTTCTAGGAAGAACCTTTTGATAATAACCGCTTTATAATGAGTTCCAGGCAGAACCCTTCATTGAGGGTTCTAGGTAGAACCATATACAGGGCGTTCTTTGAAGAACCCTACATAGAGGGTTCTAGATAGAACCCTCTGCAAAGGGTTCTACACAGCATAAAAAAAGTTTCCCCTATGGGTACAAACCGAAGAACCCCTTATGGTTCTACTTAGCCCATTTTTTCCTAAGAGTGTACGACCGGAAGTTACTTTTTTAGCAGGTTAGGAAAACTTACGCAGTAGGTTGGGAGAATTAACTTAGCAGGTTAGGAGAATTAAGGAGCAGGTTAACCTGCTACGAAAATCACTTCCAGTCGTAGCTGTATCAAAGTGCTATGAAAAGAATGTGTTCATATGTTAATTACACATTCACAATTTATTTATATAATAATAACAAAATTATTAAATATAATGCAGCAACATACGCAATATATATTTCCCCTCAGTCAGACTGTATGTGAAACAATGATGCTGCTGGCAATGATAAACAAAAGGGTCATCTTGGCTTCCTCACAGTATGTGTGGTGTGAGGTATAAGTTAAGCCATTAAGCTTCTGTAAGTGCTCAGAGCTAAAAGGTCAGCAGAAATACAAGATGGGGAGGGAAACCAGGAAAACAGCAGCAAAAATGTTTTGTGTCTGTGTTTACGAAGTAGGATCAATATTCATAACCGGATCTGTATTGATGAGAGTCTCGGGCTGTCGTTGAGGTATTGGATGCAAAGGGGCGGTAAATGTATCATAACGTTTTGTTGACCCTCTTCGCTTCTTAAGTGCCGTAAACAGCTAATGATGACTATTAGTTGGTTAGTTAATTACCATATCAGTAGCATCACTAGGGTGTGAGACAATCACACTGTGTAAGGGTGAGTGGGGTCAGTGATAAGGTACTGTATTTACAGAGCAAAGGTCTGAAATTAACTTTTTGGTCAACTAAATTATGTGGCTCTTAAATCAAACAATTTCACAGACGTTTTCCTTTTCATTTGACACAATCTTTCACTCAGTTTGTTAATTCCCTTCTCTTTTTAATAACATTGTAGATAGAATCTTATATAATATACACTTTTTTTTATAGAGCACGGTATTTCCTGTGCAGTATACACAACAACATTGGTTTAACATTATCTAGAAGTAAGTATGAGGCCCACCTGATAGAGGACGACACAGAAGAGGAACAGCACGATGTAGAGGATCTTGTAGACCATCACCTTCCCAGAGAAGCTGACCACAAAGAACATGGAGCAGCAGAACAGGATCCAGTACTTCACCAGGTTTCCCTTGACCGCTGAACCTAGCATCTCCATTATGAGGGAGGTGTCACCTTCATCCGCTAAGGGAGAGGAACACAACATAGAATTGTTTCAAAGGGTCAAACACCTCTGTGGGTTAGAGCACTGTTAAGTGAATAATGTTACAGACACCTGTGTACAATATAATTTTAATTTCTAATGTTACTGTATTAGAGAATGTGACTTTATCAGTTTGAATCCATAAAGTGTACAGAAAAGGAGAAGAGTCCATACGTGGTAGCACTTTGACTTCATCCAGAGACTCTTCTGACTCCAGATCCTGCTCTTCCTGTTTCTCCTTCAGTTGTTGACGGAACAGAAGCAAGAAGCTAAAGGCGTAGAACACCTTGGCTCCCAGGTGGACACAGGGTGCTGGGTAAGTGACCATGTCAAAGTCTACCAGCACGGCGTGGGCTAGGTCAGGGTAAAGCTCGTCCCGCCGCAACCTCAGACTGCTCAGGAAGGCAAGCAGTAGCAGCACGGTGCCATACACCGCCAGGAAGGGAGCACTCATCATGGCGTAGCGCCGACGGTCACGCATCATCCAGATCAGACACGACCACACCAGCAGGGCAAACGTCAGCCAGCTGTTATAGGTGATGCTCCACACCTGAGGGGTTGAAGGAACACAGGAGACAGGGATACCTAGTCAGTTATCCAACAGAATGAATCAGAGAGGTGCAGAGCTCTAACCACTAGGCCACCTGCCGCTGACACTCTACACATCTTAAATACACTCTTAGAAAAATGGGTTCCAAAAGGGTTCTTCAGCTGTCCCCATAGGAGAACCCTTTTGGGTGCCATGTAGAACCCTTTGAGGAATGGGTTCTACATGGAACACGAAACGGTTCTACCTGGAACCAAAAAGGGTTCTTCAAAGAGTTTTGCTACGGGGGCATCTGAAGAACCCTTTTAGGTTCTAGATATCACTTTTTTTCTGAGTGTAGTTATATAACCATGTTTATGTTACAGAGATGTAAGGTAATGTGAAGGTAATTGATCTCTATTCAGTTTGACTTTTAAAGTAATTGTTTTCAGAAAGTGAATTGTTCAATGACTAATGTCTACACCAGAACTATAATACCATCATAGAAATAAAGTGGTTTACCATCATGATGATGAGTGCACTGACGTAGCTGTGCTTCATGATGAACAAGCCAAACACAACCAGTCCACTGGGGCCAGGAGGGGTGGGAACCGTCTCTGTATCACTCATAGACACCTCACTTCTCTCCTTCTCTTCCTCACTCATCTCTTTCAACTCCTCTGACTCTGAGAGAGGAGAAACAACTTGAGGAAGGAGTTCAGAAGAGTTTCTATTCCATATAATTGGCATATTTTAAAACTGTGCTGTGTCAGTTTCTACACTAGTGAGGGATATTTATTCAATATCAGATTACTACCATTTATTCATGACTGGGTAAGATCAAAATATTCAGGTGGATATAAATAATACGGTAACACTTTATTTGGATAGTCAGTAACATTTCAACTATTTACTAATCCTAACCCTAGCTCGAACCCTAACCTTAACCTTTAATCTAACCCTAAACTTAACCCTTACCCTAACCCTAGCCCTAACCTTAACCCTTACCCTTATTCTAAACCTAACCGTAACCCTAACCGTAACATTAACAAGCAGTTGCTTATCAACAGATAGGTATGCATCTACAGATGAGCATTCCGGACTATCCAAATAAAATGTGACCAATAATACTTCCCATACGTCACCTACCTTGTGAGGGTGCCAAGTCTATTCCTTCATATTGTGGTGGAGGGTAGCAGTTTGTATATCCTGCTGCTGGCCCCACCATCAGTGACCCTACCTCCTGTCCTCTCAGATCATGCCATGATCTGCTCATCAGTAAAACCATTGGCTGCAGAGGAAAAACTGTTTAATATGAATTTTGTCTTTGAAGAAAAGTGATGCACATCAAATTTACAGTGTATAACCAGACATTTAAAGTCTCTTTAATGTAGTTATAACAACAACACTTTGGGGTACATTGGGAGAGCAGAATGTACTTCATGTACCTCCTCATCTGGCGTGTATGCTTCATCATCCGTACTGGTCAATAGCTGTGATAGGCAAAGAAAGACAACTGTTCAAGAAATCTGTAGAAAATCATGTTGGTAACACTACAAGAGGCTAGATTGTGAAATGTAGAAGATTTTAACACCTCCAGTCTGTCTCCTGAGATGAATAAGATCTTGGAGAAGCTGGAGGGATCCTCAAATGTTTCTGCTGGACTCTCAGACTTCTCCAGAGTATCCTAGCAGAAATACACAGAGCGCACCATGAAATGACTGACACACAATGAACGCCTCCCATAAAGCATAAACCAGCACCTTAAACCCCATTTTCCTTTCATCAACAAGTCAGTGGCTGCATAGGAAATGGCACCCTATTCACTATATAGAGCCCTAGCCATATAGTAGTGCACTATATAGGGAATAGGGTGCCATTTCGGACACAGTCTTAGTTGCATTGGCGCCTCAGTCTTAGTTAAAGTACCTCCTCCTCCTCAGTGATGTTGACCCACTTGTGCAGCAGAGCCACCAGTGTGTAATAAAGGAGCAGCAGCACCATGGGGTTGGTGAAGACAGGCCAGCTGATGTCTTGCTGCAGACCCAGACTGTATGGCTCAGTCTCATTGGTTTGGATGACCGCTGTTATACCAAACAGCCTGAACAAAATCAGAGAGAGATACACCAGATCGGTTAACTAACAATATTCACAGTGGATAGATGGCATGTATCAGTTTATGAAATTTAACAGGGATTTGTTTATGTCTGTGTCCAGTGTAGTAGAGTGGGTAATTATTTTATATTTCGACAATATGAATAAATACAATATGTTTTTCAGGGGCTGGGTTTCAGCCAGCAAACCAATATGGTAAAAAGGACTGTGTGTATCTGTACAGTCAGTGTCCATCCAGTATCCTGTGATGCTACATCCTGGTTCCATGGCCCTACCTGGCATAGATGTCCTGTGGGGGTACGATCTGTTGGGCCAGGGGCAGCTGGTACAGGTAGAGGCTCAACAGGTGACCGGCGCTGAATATAGCCATCATCACACAGAGAGTACTGAAGAGAAGCAAGCTGAGGGAGTGGAGAAAAACCCACCACCACACCAGGCCCAGGAATGTTCCGAAATACACCACTGAGGTCAGGGAGGGCAGAGCAATGCCTGGTACATTGGGATAAGGACCAGTCAAGGGGAGAAAGGAGAATATTATAGTAGTGTGGGGGAGCAGATAGTAAATGAGTTGTCTTAATTTGGCTGGGCTATACAGAGGAGAAGGCTGAGGCAATGCAAGACTTTGAGTCTGGCTCGCAAGAATAGTACATAAGAGTCCAAACTGACTTCTTTGAATGCAATGAATTAGATTAGAATCCACAGCAAGGAAAGGACAGACTTTTGAGATGTACCTGCCAGCCCTAGTAGTATGGTGACCATTACTTTCCCTGCTGTGTTCATGATGGCGGACAGCAAGAGGCGCAGTCCAAGGGAAAATGCAATGAACTTCTGGACAAACTGAGGAAGGGCTGCCGGCACCTCTATGCTTTCATCTGAGCTGTCATAAGACGAACCGTCTGTGACCTCACTGCCAACCTCAGACTCTGAGTCGGACATCTCCACATCCTGCTTTGTCAAAAGAGCACTAGTTTGACAGACATAACACCATTTTACTTCATAACAGATTCAATCTAAAGGAGTTCCATGTTCAAACCACTAGAGAAGAAGTGCTGAAATGCTGCATGAGAAGGTGATGCGCCTCACCTTCATATTCTTTGGAACATATTGGCATGTATGATGTACATTTCTAACGCTCTCATTTAAAACAATAATGGTTAAACTACTGTGTACTGTGAATTGAACAAAAGAGGCAGATGAAATTGGCCATGTACATACCTCAGGGTCAGAGGGTGCGATACAGTTCTGGTTATGTTGGGGCGTGGGGCGCAGCAGCTTCCTGACCAGGCGCAGTATGAAGAGCCCTGACAGGAAGAGCCCCAGATCAGGGGCTAAGAGACGCACAATGTTCCCTGCATCCACCAAACTGAACCTGGGGACACAACACACAATAAGTGGTTAACAACACCCACATTAGAAACATCACCAAAGTCAGTGTTTAAAAAGTAAAGAAAATGTTGCCCTACCGTACAATGCCCAGATGGTAGAGAATATTCTCCCAATATTCGTTCTCTGTTGAACAACAGATAGAAATCAAGTCTCGTCTTATCAGAAAAATTCCAAAGCAACATCCACCCTCATAAGTGTTTTCTTGAATGAGTAAGTTCATTATACTCTCCATGTATTAAAATGCTAAAACAAACATCTGTCTCTTTTTTGGTTGCTGTCCAGCAGCATATCTGAGTATTTGTTGTTAGTAGCTCAGTGAGCTGATAGAGGCTGGTGTTATCTTACCATACTGAGGCACGTAGGCAAAAGTGATCTGCATGAAACACTGGAGAGCCAGAAACGTCACGCTGGTAGAACAGATGAGCAGCAGGAACGTCCCTGTTTTTCCTTCAGAAATAGAAGACCAGAGACACAAATTACTGTGGGGAGAATAGGATGGAAACTTTATTTTACATTTTTGTGATAAACAATACGTCTTTCTTCCTTTCCCTACCCCTCCAAGACACATACAAGGTATTCAGATCAGCCATTTGGTATTCGGTTGTCATCCGTAGGGGGGTCACTGCATGTAATTAGGCTGTTACTTTTAATGGCCTTTTTTTACTCCATTTTCCACCATCTTAATAGCTGAGGATAGTGGTAGAGTACTGTGGAAATGCAGATACTATAGGTCTCTGTACTTACAGATACACAGTGAGCTGTGCTTACCAAATGTGGATGGTCACATTCTGCCTTTCCAAAGGATGCCTAACGGCAGTATTTAAACCATGGATTCATTCTGTGTCTTAAGAGCAGTTTCTGTGATTGATTGTTTAATAAAGTAGGCTACATGGAACTGGATTTCCCTGAACAGCAGAACAAATTCAATCATAAAATAAAACCGTTGTACTTAACAAAGACATTTGGTTTCAGTTTAATTGTGTGTGTACATCGAATAGATACTGTGTCTATGAAGACAAAGATTTATAACGCTCTTTTTCTTTATATTAAGGGGGTGTTCTTGAAATCTTAAAATATTCAACTCCAACAAAAGCCAACAATTTCCTTTGTAGGCAATAACCGAACAGTACAGAGCAGTAAGACATCAGTGGCATATTAACAGAGGCTGACCCTTATAATTAAGAGAGAAGAGTGAAAACAAGGCCTGGTGGAATGGTGCATTAGCTGAGCCAGCAAATGGGCTTCCGATGCCCGAGTTTTTACTAAAAGCTTTGTTTCATTTCTGCTCTACTAAGTGAAGGCCGGTCAATTCTGCTTCAGTATGATGTGTTTAATCTCTGCACCCCACCCCTTACCACTCAACCCAGGGGTGGTGTCATATTAGCGAGACAAAGATTGAAAAATGATCAACAAAGCTTTTAAAGAGAAAAAGGCTAACAGTCCAGCATGCAACCGTCTCACAAACGCTGACACCACAACATTTAATTCCACTATGGTATGTAATTACTAGGTTATGCATAATAGATCAGGCCATACTGGCTACATCCATTTACAAAGTACATGGCCAATCTTTAAATTCATCAACTTTATTGATTAACATACAACAGAATGCACACACATGTTTGTATGTTGGTCAATATGAGTTGAGGAATCACACAAACTTGCACACACAACACACACACACACACACACACACACTGCAACACTCTTAGAATAAAGGGTTCCAAAAGGGTTCTTTGTGAAGGGATAGGGTTCTACCTAGAACTGTTTTTATCTGAAGAACCCTTTTTGGAAGACAAGGGTTCTTTGTAAGGCAAAGGGTCCTACCTAGAACCTTTAACATCCTATGATGATTGTTTGGAAGGCAAGAAGGGTTCTTTGGAAGGCAAGAAGGGTTCTACGTAGAGCCATATTTCCCAGCATGCTCTATTGTGGGTTATTTTCAGAATTGTTTGTTTTAATATCTGTGTTTTTGCATGTACATTGATTGGTTGTTACATTTTATGCTACACAAAGATAAACAACTTTTTTTTTAACTAATCCAATCTGTTAGTACTTATTACACACAACTTATTATACCCGTTACTGGAACGGTGGTTACAGTTTAGATGATTGAGGTAGTCTCAGTATAAAATCTTCCCTACCCTGGCAGTCATTCTGAATGCAGGTTGCGGGTGATAAAAAATGTAACTTGTCGGGTATCCTAACTCTGGCTAGATTGCAGTAGGAATTACACAATGTGCACAATGTGACTTCCAAGCCTGATGTGTTAGGGTATAATTAGGCCCTCAAATAAAGGCATTTTGATATATGTTATAAAGAATTTTATTTTAAATGCTAATGAGTGTAACTGGTGTAAAATGGCTAGTTAGCCAGCCGGGTGCGCGCTAACAGCATTTCAATTGGTGATGTCACTCGCTCTGAGACCTTGAAGTAGTTGTTCCCCTTACTCTGCAAGGGCCGTGGCTTTTGTGGCGCGATGGGTAACGATGCTTCAAGGGTGGCTGTTGTCTATGTGTGCAGAGGGCCCTTGGTTCGAGCCCAGGTAGGGGTGAGGAGAGGGACAGAAGTGATATTGTTACATGAGGCTGGTGGAACCATTCAAGGACGGTTCTAGGAAGAACCCTCCAAAGATAAAACGATTATCGGTAGAACCGTTTATAGATGGTTCTAGTAAGAATATTTATATTATAAAATGGTTCTTGGTAGAACCTTTCATAGATGGTTCTAGGCAGAACCTTATAAAGGGGGTTCTATGAAGAACCCTACATAGAGGGTTCTAGGTAGGAACCTTTGCAAAGGGTTCTACCTAGCACCAAAAAGGGTTCCCCAATGTGGACAAACCGAAGAACCCTATATGAGTGTAATTTAACACTATTCTGGAAATAGACAGGCAGCCCAATAAACATTAACATTAAAATGATTTGTCTCCCAAGGGCCACATTGATCAAACATGGTGTTTATGATCAAACATTAAAACGTATAGAGGACCCTGTAGCATAGAATAAAAGACAGTGTAACTTGGAATAAATGTGCCTTACTGTTTATAGTCTAGAACTTGAGGTGCCATTTCAGACCCAGTGGTGTTCCTCTGAGGTCTTACCTTGCATGGAGGTGAGAGAGGGGTTTGGCAGCAGGGGAAGGGTGAGCAGGAAAAGGAAATACACCACAGACAGACCATTGTACCGGAAGGATGACGCTATGGAGAGATAACAAAGATTTTACATGGATGTTTATTTGTATGTATAATATAATATCTAGGTATATATTGTATATCTAGGTATATATTATAATATCTATATATAATTTTTGTCTTGGGTGCTCTATTTCATGTGATTGTTCATTATGTTGAGTCTATCTTACGGAACACAGTTGAAACAGAAACCAATAATTAATCAACAGCTGCTTGAAACAAAAAGCCTACTGTATTATCCATCAAAGAGAAAAGGCATTGGCAATATAATGCTCTGATCCATTGCACCTACTAGTACAAAATGCATAAGTGATGGACTGAGAAAAGCCCCATCACACAGTAAACAAGTAGCTAGCTAAAAAACAATGCTGCTTACTGTTCACACCACATTTTATTGTTGGTCTTCTTCGACCAACAATGGCAATGAAACTGACATCAAAATCACGGTTCCTAGTTTTAACATAATACTTTTAATAATACAAAACACTCATATTAAGGAAAGTATAATTTAATGAGTATTATATTTCTTTCTTATTTAAATTACTTGGAATCTTGATTTGCTTTACTTGATGGTGAGGTAGAAAATACACTTTAAAAAATACACTTAACATGGAAAATGTGTCTTAAAAGTGACAGGCAAAAGTTTCCCTGTTTGTTTATTTTTCCTTTCTTAAACAACAGCTAAATACATCATAAACTGATCTGCAATAATATTTTGGTCCGAGTTGATTTTGTATCCTTGATATAACGTTAAGAGAGGCATGGCCAGTTATCAACACGCTCTTTTGGAATGCTCTGAAATTATGTCATTTGAGGGCAAAGTGAAAATTCCACAATCTGAAAAGTTCAAAGTTATCTGATTTTAGTGCACAATTACACACATCTCTGAATTCACATGCTCAATATTGTACTGTTGAGAACACAACAATACAGTAAACATACTATTCAACATCTAAAACATTTTATTTCCCATTGCAGCTTTACGGCACAATTTACTCAATGACTACATTATCACATTATTACAATGTTTCTGTGTCCACTCAAAGAATTACCATCAGGGAAAACAAGAAATAATGGATTCATCTGCGCATTCCCCCAGACAACGTCTCACATTCATTATTTGTGCTTTCTGTAAAGCATCCAAAATGGTGTTTCTAACAATATTCTTTAAGCACTTTATAAAAGCAAAATCTCTCAATAGAACTGGAAAGACCACTGCTATGACCTCTGTAACTAACAAGTCCGCCATCCTGCTGTATTATTACCTGACACTTGAATTGTTACCTTGCATTCTTCCAAACCCAACTTACCTGCAAGCAGAAGAAGAGGTAGTACTACATTATAGAGTATCCCCACCACAATATCCCCCGCCATGTCTCCTTAGCGTGTGAGAGACACCCAGCTCTCTGATCAGTCTACTCTCTGGGCTGCCTGTGGCTGCAGGTAACTCCCATCCTCTGACACATTTCCCTACTGCAGACACACTGGCTTGAACAGTAGAATCCCAGACCTCAACACACAAACAGACAGGACTGGAAAGACCAGGCACAGTGATACACTGGAAGAATGATCCCACTCAACGGTCCTGAATTATAGGAGCTTCAGTCAAAATGAAAGGAAGTTCCAAGACAAGAGGAGCAAGGACTAAATGGTGTTTCGTTGGTTTAAGATGCAGATGTGTGACTCCCTTCCTCTGTCTCATTTTGACCCCCTCTTTCTCCATCTCTCTCTCTCTCATTAGGCAGAGCAAAATCAAACACTTAGTCATAGATGTGGCTAGACTATTTTACTTTGTGGGCATTTGTTGGTATTGTCAATTACTGTTACAGAGACAAAGCTATACAATACAAACAAAATATGGGACATTGATGTGTTTTTCACACATTGTCTTCTAAGCTCTTGGCCGGCCCGTGTATTTTATTGCGGCTCATCATCATTTTCTGCTGGCGAGGGGAAGTGTATCTAAAATTCATGGCCATAAGGCCATTAAGAGCCAGTGACTGCAGCAGCAGCGCATGGTGAACACAACAAATTGAGAAATTAGGCTACACATCCAGGGTATTTTTTTTTTACTAGGGACATTTATTAATCAGGTCATTCAATTCAATTAATGTGCACCTTCAAATATTGGAGTTCTAAACTAATCCAATCTGAGATCAACACTGAGATCGTGGAATATGTTATTGAATATGAAGAGAACTCACTGAAGGGGCAGACTGGCCATTGGGAAATTCCGGCAAACGCCAGATGGACGGGTCCATCTTTAGCCCAGTGGGCCTGCCTGGGACAATTTCTGGTCCTAGTCTGTCCCTGACTCAATAGTAGAGCGGGTCTAGAGGCCCATCAAAGTAAATCAAGCATGGTGTTGATGCTGTAAACACATGTGAAGCTCTGAGGGGAAACATTTCACTGTTAGTCAATGATCGGAGCATTAAGGAATAATTGCAGTTATCGCAGGAATATTTATCAAGCAATTGCAGGGTGTATACAGATGTAGGAGTTTAATTTGAGACAGTTTGCTACAGCAGGAAAATAATCCTGAAGCAACAGGAAATGTGAATTATTATGTGGCATTTTCAAAGTTTAGAAGCCTTTTTAAAACTCAAATACACCACAAGTTTGCATTTCCTGCTGTGCAGCAAAAAATGATCAGCAACAAAAGAGTGATCAAATTAAGATCCTACATCTGTACTGTAGGTGTTCCTTTTGTCCAGGTGGGAAAGGGCAGTGTGGAGTGCAATAGAGATTGCATCATCTGTGGATCTGTTCGGGCGGTATGTGAATTGAAGGTTGTCCAAGGTGTCTTGGGCGATGAGCTATAACCAGCCTTTCATAGCATTTCATAGCTACAGATGTGCGTGCAACGGGCGATAGTCATTTAGACAGGTTACCTTTGGCGTTGAAAATGCCAGTGAAGACACTTGCCAGCTGGTCAGCGCATGCTCTGAGTATGCGTCCTGGTAACCTGTCAGACCTATAGCTCACATTTCTATGTGAATTTAGTTGGGTCCATATTGCAGCTTTAAAGGAACTGTCCAGTGTTTCGGCGCTCCTAGTTGCCGGGGGACTTTAATGCAGGCAAACCTAAATCCGTTTTGCCTAATTTATACCAACATGTCACATGTGCAACCAGAAGAAAAAACTCTAGACCACTTTTACTCCACACACAGAGACGCATACAAAGCTCTCCCTCGCCCTCCATTTGGCAAATCTGACCATAATTCTATCCTCTTGATTCCTGAAAACAAGCAAAAACTGAAGCAGGAAGTATCAGTGACTCGCTCAATACGGAAGTGGTCAGATGACGCGGATGCTATGCTGCAGGACTGTTTTGCTAGCACAGACTGGAATATGTTCAGCCTGTGGCATTGAGGAGTATACCACCTCAGTCATCGGCTTCAACAATAAGTGCATCGACGACGTCATCCCCACAGTGACCGTACGTACATATCCAAACCAGAAGCCATGGATTACAGGCAACATCCTCATCGAGCTAAAGGCTAGAGCTGCCGCTTTCAAGGAGCGGGACACTAATCCGGACGCTTATAAGAAATCCCGCCACGGCCTCAGATGAATTATCAAACAGGCAAAGCGCCAATAAAGGATTAAGATTGAATCCTACTACACCGGCTCTGACACTCGAATGTGGCAGGGCTTGAACTATTAGGGACTACAAAGAGAAACCCAGCCGCGAGCTGCCCAGTTACGCGAGCCCACCAGACGAGCTAAATGCCTTTTATGCTTTCTTCGAGAAAAGCAACACTAAGCATGCATGAGAGCACCAGCTGTTCCGGATGGCTGTGTGATCACGCTCTCGGTAGCCGATGTGAGCTAAACGGATTACCAGGACGTGTACTCAAAGCATGCGCTGACCAACTGGCAATTTTCTTCACTGACATTTTCAACCTCTCCCTGACTGAGTTCAAGTAGACCACCATAGTCCCTGTGCCCAAGGAAGTGAAGGTAACCTGCCTAAATGATTACCGCCCCGTAGCACTCACGTCGGTAGCCATGAAGTGCTTTGAAAGGCTGGTCCTGGCTCACATCAACAGCATCATCCCAGATACCCTGACCCACTCCACTTCGCATAACGCCCCAACAGATCCACAGATGACGCAATCTCAATCGCACTCCACACTGCCCTTTCCCACCTGGACAAAAGGAACACCTATGTGAGAATGCTTTTCATTGACTACAGCTCAGTGTTCAACACCATAGTGCCCACAAAGCTCATCACTAAGCTAAGGACCCTGGGACTAAACACCTCCCTCTGCAACTGGATCCTGGACTTCCTGACGAGCTGCCCCCAGGTGGCAAGGGTAGGCAACAACACACCTGCCACGCTGATTCTCAACACTGGGGCCCCTCAGGGGTGCGTGCTTAGTCCCCTCCTGTACTCCCTGTTCACCCACGACTGTGTGGCCTAACTTGACTCCAACACCACCTTTAAGTTTTCTGACAACACAACAGTGGTAGGCCTGATTACCGACAACGAAGAGACAGCCTATAGGGAGGAGATCAGAGACCTGCAGTGTGGTGCCAGGACAACAACCTCTCCCTCAATGTGAGCAAGACAAATGAGCTGATTGTGGACTACAGGAAAAGGCGGGCCGAATAGGCTCCTATTAACATCGACGGGGCTGTAGTGGAGTGGGTCGAGAGTTTCAAGTTCCTTGGTGTCCACATCACCAACAAACTATCATGGTCCAAACACACCAAGACAGTCGTGAAGAGCGCACAACAACACCTTTTACCCCTCAGGAGACTGAAAAGATTTTGCATGGGTCCCAGATCCTGAAAAACGTCTAAAGCTGCACCATCGAGAGCATTCTGACCGGTTGCATCACCACCTGGTATGGCAACTGCTCTGCATCTTACCGTAAGGCGCTACATAATGTAGTGCATACGGCCCATTACATCACTGGGGCCAAGCTTCCTGCCATCCAGGACCTACAGTGAGGGGGAAAAGTATTTGATCCCCTGCTGATTTTGTACGTTTGCCCACTGACAAAGAAATTATCAGTCTATAATTTTAATGGTAGGTTTATTTGAACAGTGAGAGACAGAATAACAACAACAAAAATCCAGAAAAACGCATGTGAAAGATTTTATAACTTGATTTGCATTTTAATAAGGGAAATAAGTATTTGAACCCCTCTCAATCAGAAAGATTTCTGGCTCCCAGGTGTCTTTTATACAGGTAACGAACTGAGATTAGGAGCACACTCTTAAAGGGAGTGCTCCTAATCTCAGTTTGTTACCTGTATAAAAGACACCTGTCCACAGAAGCAATCAACCAATCAGATTCCAAACTCTCCACCATGGCCAAGACCAAAGAGCTCTCCAAGGATGTCAGGGACAAGATTGTAGACCTACACAAGGCTGGAATGGGCTACAAGACCATTGCCAAGCAGCTTGGTGAGAAGGTGACAACAGTTGGTGCGATTATTCGCAAATGGAAGAAACACAAAAGAACTGTCAATCTCCCTCGGCCTGGGGCTCCATGCAAGATCTCACCTCGTGGAGTTGCAATGATCATGAGAACGGTGAGGAAACATCCCAGAACTACACGGGAGGATCTTGTCAATGATCTCAAGGCAGCTGGGACCATAGTCACCAAGAAAACAATTGGTAACACACTACGCCGCGAAGGACTGAAATCCTGCAGCGCCCACAAGGTCCCCCTGCTCAAGAAAGCACATATACATGCCCGTCTGAAGTTTGCCAATGAACATCTGAATGATTCAACTGGGTGAAAGTGTTGTGGTCAGATGAGACCAAAATGGAGCTCTTTGGCATCAACTCAACTCGCCGTGTTTGGAGGAGGAGGAATGCTGCCTATGACCCCAAGAACACCATCCCCATCGTCAAACATGGAGGTGGAAACATTATGCTTTGGGGGTGTTTTTCTGCTAAGGGGACAGGACAACTTCACCGCATCAAAGGGACGATGGACGGGGCCATGTACCGTCAAATCTTGGGTGAGAACCTCCTTCCCTCAGCCAGGGCATTGAAAATGGGTCGTGGATGGGTATTCCACCATGACAATGACCCAAAACACACGGCCAAGGCAACAAAGGAGTGGCTCAAGAAGAAGCACGTTAAGGTCCTGGAGTGGCCTAGCCAGTCTCCAGACCTGAATCCCATAGAAAATCTGTGAAGGGAGCTGAAGGTTCGAGTTGCCAAACGTCAGCCTTGAAACCTCAATGACTTGGAGAAGATCTGCAAAGAGGAGTGGGACAAAATCCCTCCTAAGATGTGTGCAAACCTGGTGGCCAACTACAAGAAAGGTCTGACCTCTGTGATTGCCAACAAGGGTTTTGCCACCAAGTACTAAGTCATGTTTTGTAGAGGGGTCAAATACTTATTTCCCTCATTAAAATGCAAATCAATTTATAACATTTTTCACATGTGTTTTTCTGGATTTTTTTTGTTGTTATTCTGTCTCTCACTGTTCAAGTAAACCTACCATTAAAATTATAGACTGATCATTTCTTTGTCAGTGGGCAAACGTACAAATTCAGCAGGGGATCAAATACTTTTTTCCCTCACTGTATATACTAGGCGGTGTCAGAGGAAAGCCCAAAAAATTGTCAAAGACTCCAGTCACCCAAGTCGTAGACTGTTCTCTCTGCTACCGCACGGCAAGCGGTACCAGAGCACCAAGTCTAGAACCAAAAGGCTCCTTAAAACCTACCCTCAAGCCATAAGACTGCTGAACAATTAATCAAATGGCCACCTGGACTATTTAAATTGACCCCCCATTTGTTTTTCACACTGTTGCTACTGCTGTTTATTATCTATGCATAGTCACTTTACCCCTGCCTACATGTACAAATTACCTCGACTAACCTGTACCCCCGCACATTGACTCGGTACCAGTATGCCCTGTATATAGCCACGTTATTGTTATTTTATTGTGTTACTTTTTATTTACTTTTGTTTATTTGGTAAATATTTTCTTAACTCTTTCTTGAATTGCATTGTTGATTATGGGCTTGTAAGTAAGCATTTCACGGTAAGGTCTACACATGTTTAATTCGGCGCATGATTTCCAGATTTCTTTGAAATATGACTTATAATTGGTTACAATATGAGTGAAAAATAACGTACTTTAGCTCTTCTGTGTTGGAATGGTGTGGGCTTATATCAGTCATAAAAAAAATCAGGCGAGTATACCGCTGATTTGCCAGGTCATCCTCCTCATCCTCTATGAGGACATAGCAAGCATTTGTTAAATGGTCTGTTTGAGATACAAGTTTGAGGTCGGGTTTTTAAGTGTTTTTTCTCTAATTTATGCTTTGGCCACAAATAGGAATATAGGATGAGTCAACAATATTATTTGGGTATGAATTAACAGAATAAGATTTTCACTGGATAGTTACTTTAAAACAGCAAAATATTCTCTCATTCTCATGGCAAACTTTGAAGAATAGCATGAGATGAGCTATAAAACAGCACATTTTTCTCTCTGCCCCATGGCAAAATGGGGGTGGGAGACCTTCTACTTATCCTTCCACTCAAGAATACCCCTTCATATATCCCTAAAAATAACTCTCAAAAGAAGCATAATATGTCATGTCAAACTGTGAATTGAAGGAAATGCGTTTTAAAATGTAAAAAGGTCCCCCGTCTACTGTTCATCCCCCCCAATATCTACACCAAAATGTTGTTCTTGTTTCATAGCTTGCTTTCATCTTCCATAGAATCCTACTATTTTAGGTAGTCTCCCATTTAAAGTAAGGTTTTTATTTATCACTTACATGCAGTTTGCTATATAGTAAGCGAACTGTAGAGTCTTTATCAATTATTCAGTCTAGAGATACTGTACCATATCAAGATTCAGAGTTATTCACTTACCGTGAACTTAACTACATGCTGAAATAGTAATCATGTTATAAACCAAACTACGGGGTAACATAATCAACTGTGTTTGAGTGGCCGCTCCGGATCAGAACAAGGCCCGGAGGTAAAGTCTTTAACCAAGGAGAAATCCACTCAATTACTCTCAGGGGAAGATTTAAATTGATTACGCCAATGAGTGCTGAGCATGCAACTAATATTTAATTGACAGTGCAGTTAAAAGTGCTGTGAGTAGACTGAGAGAACTATTAGTATATGTGGAAGGAAGCAGGAGGCCAATGGGCCTGATGCCTGGGTTACTATAGGACTGTTGGGAACTGTCCCCTGGACACAATAGTCACTCTTAGGCATAAGTAAAAAGTAAGAGTAAGTAGCCTTGTCCAAGTAAGAGTAAGTAGCCTTGTCTTCTTAGACAAAATCGTATCATTAAACAATTATTTTAATGGAAAGGGAAATGAACAAAGTATTATGTACACATTATTTACAACAAGGTGGTGCCTCTTCCAATGTATTATATACAGTGCATTCGGAAAGTTTTCAGACCCCTTCACTTTTTGCACATTTTGTTACGTTACAGCCTTATTATAAAATTGATTAAATATTTTTTCCCTCGTCAATCTACACACAATACCCCATAATGACAAAGCAAAAAAAGGTTTTTAGAAATTTTTGCAAATGTATTACAAATAAAAAACGGAAATATCACATTTACATAAGTATTCAGATCCTTTACTCAGTACTTTGTTTATAGCACCTTTGGCAGCGATTACAGTCTTGAGTCTTCTTTGGCATGACACTTCAAGCTTGGCACAGCTGTATTTGGGGAGTGCTCAGGCCCCCAGTCTGAGGTCCTGAGCAAAGGATCTCTCTGTACTTTGCTCCATTCATCTTTCCCTTGATCCTGACTAGTCTCCCAGTTCCACACAGTATGATCCTGCCACCACCATGCTTCACCATAGGAATGGTATTGGCCAGGTGATGAGCGGTGCCTGGTTTCCTCCAGACGTGACTCTTGGCATTCAGGCCAAAGAGTTCAATCTTGGTTTCATCAGACCAAAGAATCTTGTTTCTCATGGTCTGAGAGTCCTTTAGGTGCCTTTTGGCAAACTCCAAGCGGGCTGTCATGAAGTGTTATAATGGAGGAATACTTTGACTTTCAACTACAACCCTGGAGAAAGTGATATTACACTTTTACCTTTGTTAATGGTTTGGTCGTCATTTGATATCTCCATTGGCTACCCATTGCAGAGGTTCTTGGGTGAAGACATTAATGTGTTTCTATGTCTGAGAGGAAAATAGTAGTAGTAAGTAAAACTTCAAAGTTAGTTCATAGGACACAGTGTGATTTAAGTTAGCACTAATCCCACTGGGCAAAAACTGGTTCAATCAACGTTGTTTCCACACCATTTCAACCCAAAAATTCAAGGTGATGAAATTGAATCAATGTGGAAAACTGATTGGATTTGCAAAAAGTAATCAATGTGAAGGAATTTAAATCCAATCGCAGGGTGACATTTTTGGTTGAGTTCACATTGAATTCATGTTAGTTGACAACTAAACCAAATGTCCATCAAAACTAGGCGTTGAACTGACATCTGTGCCAGTGGGATTGTTTGTTGAATGTATCATGACATGAACTGGATCATTTCACTTACACCACTACTTACATAGACTACTTATGCCTGTTCATAAATCCAATGTCATCCATATGGACCATAAAACAGCAATATGAATGCTTTCGGTAAAGTGTTACTTAAAGGGACTCCCATCTGTTCTACTGATGGACCACAGGTCCTAGGAGAGTTTCTCTAATTGACCCCAGCGCCCCAAAGTCGAACAGATCAGCAGCATCAGCATGCCCCAGAGCCCACCTTAATGCCCAAAGGATTACCATATCTAACTGGGCTTTTAGGGCCGTTCAGTAAGTATAGGTCCACTCAGGAGCTTATCATGCACTCACCACCAGAGAAGTCCATCCACACTTGCTCCTTTTTGTAGGGTTACTTAGGCATGTAGTGGCTATCAGGAAGGTTAGCCATTTGCAATGGGGAGCCAATGGAGGTTACACAAGAGGACTAATTTTACACGTTGGCACAGGTGGGGTTGCAGATGTTCATAAACACTTACAAAATAAACCACTTTCCAAACATAGATCTTTGGTTGGGTTTTTTACCTTTTTATTAGCAGCAAAATACATCAATAATTCCATACTGGCAGATGTAGTTACCGTAAGCGCATATCAATCCAAAATTGTTACCGGTGAGCATGGTAACGACTGTGTAGCCCTACTTCCTGATAATCTGTGTGCCTATACATTCAAAATGTAACTTGTACTTTTGAGTGTCAGGGAAAATATATGGAATAAAAAGTACGTTATTTTCTTTAATAATGTAGTGAAGTAAAAGTTGTCAAAAATATAAATAGTAAAGTAAAGGTACCCCTGTAACGAGTGCGCTAGGAGTCGGGAAGCAAGTTCAGGGACTGAATCATTTAATAAATGAAAACAATACAAAACAAGAACCAAGAACAACGCACAGCTATGAAACTGAAACAGAAACAATGACGCCTGGGGAAGGAACCAAAGGGAGTGACATATCGGGCAGGTAATCAAGGAGGTGATGGAGTACAGGTGGGTGTCATTGTACGCTGACGCGCGTAACGATGGTGACAGGTGTACGCCATAACGAGCAGCCTGGTGACCTAGATGCCGGAGAGGAAGCACACGTGACAACCCCAAAAAACGACTTAAGTTGTACTTTAAAGTATTTTTACAGACAAACTAACTGTTGACAACACAACACAATAATCACATAATTAGGCCAAAATCTCTCCTACAAGTCATACGCTTTTGAGGGATAACATTTTTTTACAAATACAGGTAAATGTGGTGAATTTAATATAACCAAGTCTACTATGCTCAGACATAAATTGAGTGTTTCTCAACCATATTTAAGATAGAAGAGTCAAATATTCCATAAACTCTCTGACAAATGAATTTGTACATTATATCACGAATCACTGGAGTAAGGATATAATAAGGTGTTTTACCATATGCTGAAACTGTACTTGTACAATAAAGCGTGAAAACAAGTAGTGTATGGTATTTTAATAGCCAAGTTATTACTGCCCTCTAGTGCCCAGAAGATGTGACAGCAACAGAGGCTAAAACAATCACAGATCTTTAGGCCACACATTATCACAATGCATGGTGACAATTGCATAGAAGTCATGAGATGTTGATGAATGTGAACACCAATACATCTCTAGAGCATAGAACATACTAGATCATCTCATTTAAATACCTTTCAAACCACTGGGGATGATGAAAAACTATATATTAAGATTTTTAGTCAAAACCGAGAATATGGACAGGGAAGTATTTGATGACAGTCTATATACAGGGAACTGTCAAAATGGAATTCCAGGAAGATATTAAATAAAGCAATCCAAACAATGACAGTGACACACACAAGAGTCCCATTGGATATCCAAATACAGCCCATTAAATGGGCTCATAATAGAAATCATGATTCACATTCAGATTTGGAGATCTGACATGATAAAGTCTTACATTGTGGCAGAGGGTGTCAGTGAAAGGCTTTGTCATGTGGGTAAGAATGTCGTCCAAATTGGACAAATGTTCTATCCCAAATGTAGCCTACGCTGTATTCCTTCAAAGCATACAGTTGGGATTAGAATAAAATTGGGATTATAATTCAGAATTATAATTCAATAGTTCCATTCTAAAGTGGCAGAATTCAGCCTATGTAACCCCTGGATATACAGATGTAGACTGTATGGGATTGATCAGTGCTCAGAGCATTCTATTTCATTTCCAGTCCAGTAATAAAGAATAAATTATAATTCACAATTGAAAAAACACCAATGTCTAATCAGTACCAAAAATTACTACCAACCTCAACTAGGCTAGGCTAAAATCCAATGTATTCGGAGCATAAACAAACCTGTTTGCCCATGAGATGAAATAATAATAATAATAATAATAATAATAAACACTGGGAACATATATTCTAAAATCAATTGGGTAATATAGTGCCACTGCGCGTCAAAACATGGGAAAATGGAAAGGGCCCCAGTTATTCGAGTGGCCCGTGCTGAGGGTCCCAATGTATCCTTTCATTGAAGAGGGCGCCGTTTTCTCCGCAGAATTTCGCCATGCTGACGTTCTGTACAATCATGTGATGAAGCTCTGGCCCTTCCCAGAGTTCAATGTGCGCTGTTTGCCCCACCCCATCTATTCTGCTCTGTCTATCTCAATGTGCTATTCCCGGAGAAAAAGGGGAAAATAATACCTTCAATAATTGGTTATTCCCGTGTTTAATCTTCCACGACCAGCCCAGGAGGGAACTGCCGTCATAGTGGAATGTGTTATTACAATCCGCGTTATATTTATGAATGTATATGCACATGTAAGCTCTACCTACCATTCGAATTCAAAAGAAATATGCAAGAAACTGGAAACATTCGAAGGATTTTTGTATTTTCTTCATGTTTAGAAGAATCAGAACCCATTTAAGAATGTGTTGGGGACTATCAAAGCGCTATTAGGAACCTTGCTGATGTGAGTAGGGGTACACATTTCAGCAACAAAAGAAAAGACAGAGAAGGCCCTTTTGGATTGAGAAAAACAGCAAAGAACAGCCATCACAGAAACGGGGGAAAATCAGGAAAATTAAATTATTTCGGGGATCTAAACTGAAAATCGGACTCACAGTTTAGATCGAGGATCATCTTATGGATATAAAAGGAGCTGAATGAAGACGGAAGCAATGGAAATATTACACATGTAGTTCGTTAAGTGTAGCCTTAATATTGTTTAATTTCTCTAGTTTATCTATAGGCTATGCGTAGAGAAATGCCGTTTTAAGGAAATACACAGAAAGTACGCCTTTCCCCAAAATATGTTTATTATAACTTTTGTCAAAAAGATCCATGTCATTGTATAGCCGAGTTTGTGTGTCATGCCGAGTTTGGGTCCCAGTCACAGGCAACAGTGAGACGTGAGACCCGGGCTGTTCGTGAGATGAAAATAGGCTATTTATCCCCTCCTCAATTGAATGTGAAAGAGGTAAAAGCCTCAATCAACCTTAACATCTGTGGATGGTCATCATTATCGGTATATAAAACTATATGTGAAGAAGGAAAACCCTAACAGAATTGACCAAGTGAGAGGGCGGCCTGGGTGTCGTCATCAACAGTCTCCTACCCTCTGACAGCAAGATCTACTGAAAATACGCGTTATGTACACATAATTACAAGCGCAGTAGCACAACGTTTTAAAGCCCATTAGTTCGACGTAACACTAAACAATAGACTGTATACATGTCGTTAATATTATTCTCAATTCCGTGGGTCAAACGAGGGATCTAGAATAGTTTGTTTATTTATTTTTTCACATTCCCCCTCCCCTGGACCCTATTTCTTGCGGGAAGATGGGTTGTTTGGGCAACAGCAAGACTGAAGATCAGCGAAATGAGGAGAAGTCACAAAGAGAAGCAAACAAAAAGATAGAGAAACAACTCCAAAAGGACAAACAGATATATAGAGCAACTCACAGGCTACTACTTTTGGGTAAGTTTGTTGAAGGAAATCTGATGTGTTGTAGGCAAGGCCTCATTGGCAACATTGTTTCTATTCCTATATGGCATACTATTTGATGTTGTGATATAGGATATTGTTGTCTCTGTAGGCCTTCCTCTTACACTCTAACCTTTTAACTTTTTCATATGTGACATGGTTGCTGGTATGATGTTTACGTTGGGTATTGTTTTTAGTTAGACTTGATTCTCTAACATAATTGAAGCCTACATATTGCTACATTGTTATTGTTTCTTCACATTTGATACATTTAGTCGTGAGCCTGTGTGATTGTAACAGCTCGTGCCTAATCTATATCAAACATGGGTGTTGAGGCTCTACATGTGTGTTGTGGGTTTGTTTTCAGAACTACTAGCTGATTGACAACTTTCAAATTCATAGGCCTGCGTATTTCAAGGTGGGCCTATGTGTGAATTAATGAATGGTGAACATTTCTACCACTGACACTTCTGTACTCATGGTACTGTTCTCATGTAAAAGCAGTCAACATGTCCTCTCTAAATTATAATATTTTATTAGAATTTGCCTGATGCCTAGTGTATTGAATGACATAGCGGTATTTCTGTTGGAGAGGAAGTTGTGGTAACTAAAGAAAGCGGAACAGAACTCGCATTTAACCATAACAAAAGCTTTACTACAGTGCTGCTTTAGATATAGCACTGTGCTCTTTGCACTTTTACATGATATGACAAGTTTTGTTGTGTGTGCCATTGGCAAGTTATCAGATGTTGGCCTATTTGTGAGTAAGAATTTTGTTGGACAGTGTTTATGGAGAGACATCATTACAGTCATCTATATGATTTAACAAATGAGATTTGTGTGTTGTTGACACCTTTATGCTTGATTCACACTATAGGTTCAAACCAAGCTGCACTGAGCTAGCCTAGTTATGCATCCACCACGAGAACCGTGCTGGAAAGAACGGTGTGAAAAGACAATATCAGAGCCAACACAGTCCAGTTTGGGTTGTCCCTATAGTGTGAATCAGGCATTCGAGTGGATCTGTGATGAAGAACTTCCTTAGTTATTCTCACATGGGGAAGTCCACACACCTAAACTAGCCAATCGAAAATAAATCAGACTTGATAGGTTTTACGTGTTACTTTGTGTTACCATTACATCCCTGGTTATAAGTGAAGCTGGTAATACTATTGCATTATTATATTTCAACAGGTTGATATTGCACCCCTTTATTTACATCTTACTGTATGTGTGGATTCACCAAACCTTCCACTATTGTAAGTTGTTTGCCTCAGACACAGGTGGTCTTAAACTCAAGGTAGAAGTTGCCCCTTACCACATCAGTTTATCAAACCTATATCCTGACCTTAACCAACTGGAAAATAAAACTATATCTGACCCATAGAGAGAGAGGCCTTGTCGTTGTATCCGTGCCATTATGGCGTCGTTGACGGCATGGGCAGTGCCATTTGAGGCTATATCCATTTAGAAGTAGTCAATTTCTTCTTCACTATTAACTGATGCCTCTTGATGACCTGGTTGCACATAACAGGGCCACCAGGAGGAATCAGCCAATGAAGTTGAAGTCCCACCCAGCTGACCATATTAAAATGGTGGAAGCCCTCAATGGCGCTGCCCATGCTAAAACGTCCCTTTGGCCACTAGAGGCCTCTTATAATTCTCCATGATCTGACCCTAGATCAGAAGTTATGGGCAACTTCCTCCAAATCCTGGCCTCTACTGGTGTTGAGTGAGACCTCGATCAAGTGGCATAATAACCCATTTCAATTAGAATATTTCCTAATGTTTATTTCACAGGTTGAAGTGCTGAACTATCACTTTGAACATGTCTCTCTTTACTATTTGTTTTTTGTAGAGGACTTCTGAGCATCACATTCCAAATGGCTGTCTCTGTTGGCTGTCAGGGTAGGGCATTTCTCTGTACTCTATGAAATATTTCTAACCCCCCCGAACCCTACCCACAGGGGCTGGTGGAGTCAGGGAAGAGCACCATAGTGAAACAGATGCGGATCCTCCATGTGAATGGCTTCAATGCAGAGTAAGTATGGTTTGCTTCTCCAGACAATGCTCTACAACTGCGAATATAGATCAGGGTTTGAGACTTTACAAGCAGAGTGATGGGGGATGATCCCAAAGGAACCAAAATGTATTGATCTATCAAAACCAGCCTGAATTGTAGAAAACACACATTAGATTCACCTGTGCTACAGCACATGAGAGGCTAGTAACAGTTGATGGTATCCCTCAGTTCAATAGTCACTATAATGTACTGTCTAGGTGTCTCACCTAGTTTTTACTGTGAAGTCTTAGATTTCGATTTAAGAATTATCAGTCTGATTGCATGGACAGATGTAAAAACAAGGACTTAAACTTCCTTCGGAAATGCTGTGGGGTTCAAACCCTGGTGCGTTGTTTGGTGACGGGGGCTTCAAGGCCCTGGTGCGTTGTTTGGTGACAGGTGCTTCAAGGCCCTGGTGCGTTGTTTGGTGACGGGTGCTTCAAGGCCAAGGTGCGTTGTTTGGTGACGGGTGCTTCAAGGCCCTGGTGCGTTGGTTGGTGATGGGTGCTTCAAGGCCCTGGTGCGTTGGTTGGTGACGGGTGCTTCAAGGCCCTGGTGCGTTGGTTGGTGACGGGTGCTTCAAGGCCCTGGTGCGTTGTTTGGTGACGGGTGCTTCAAGGCCCTGGTGCGTTGGTTGGTGACGGGTGCTTCAAGGCCCTGGTGCGTTGGTTGGTGACGGGTGCTTCAAGGCCCTGGTGCGTTGGTTGTTGGAGGTTTAGGCTCAGGTGAGTAGGTTGGTTGGGGGTTTAGGCCGAATCTGGTTTTGGTCCAGGAATCTGTGCATTGGTGGGTTATGGTTTAATCCCCAGTTTGTGGGGTTAGGTTTGGAGGTTCAGGCACTGGTGTAGTGTGAGTGGCTTGGGTTAGACGAGCACATCAGCACATAAGGCACCCAGCTGCGTGTGACCCATCTCGTGACTCCACAACACTTACAACTTCGATTTAAGAATTATCAGTCTGATTGCATGGACAGATGTAAAAACAAGGACTTAAACTTCCTTCGGAAATGCTGTGGGGTTCAAACCCTGGTGCGTTGTTTGGTGACGGGGGCTTCAAGGCCCTGGTGCGTTGTTTGGTGACAGGTGCTTCAAGGCCCTGGTGCGTTGTTTGGTGACGGGTGCTTCAAGGCCAAGGTGCGTTGTTTGGTGACGGGTGCTTCAAGGCCCTGGTGCGTTGGTTGGTGACGGGTGCTTCAAGGCCCTGGTGCGTTGGTTGGTGACGGGTGCTTCAAGGCCCTGGTGCGTTGGTTGGTGACGGGTGCTTCAAGGCCCTGGTGCGTTGTTTGGTGACGGGTGCTTCAAGGCCCTGGTGCGTTGGTTGGTGACGGGTGCTTCAAGGCCCTGGTGCGTTGGTTGGTGACGGGTGCTTCAAGGCCCTGGTGCGTTGGTTGTTGGAGGTTTAGGCTCAGGTGAGTAGGTTGGTTGGGGGTTTAGGCCGAATCTGGTTTTGGTCCAGGAATCTGTGCATTGGTGGGTTATGGTTTAATCCCCAGTTTGTGGGGTTAGGTTTGGAGGTTCAGGCACTGGTGTAGTGTGAGTGGCTTGGGTTAGACGAGCACATCAGCACATAAGGCACCCAGCTGCGTGTGACCCATCTCGTGACTCCACAACACTTACAACTGCAGTGCTCTATCTTGTGTGTGTGAATATGCTCAGTTCATCACTTGGTCACATCCTAGACATTTCAGACATTCATTGATTAGTTGGTTGTGTCTGTGTGATAACTTAGCTGTACTGTATATCACTTAAACTTAACGATTGCATTTGCAAATGGATACAGTGCAGGGCAGTGTGTCTGTGACTTCTCAGCAATGTTTTGTAGTCAGTCCTGGAGGAACATATACTGTACAAGGAAAAGGAATATATGGAATTGCTGGAGGTTTTTGGTAGATTCCCTATATCGTGAAGTATGTTGTTTTTGCATTCAGTAACTTTCATTGATAAGGTTCCAGGCCTTTGTGAAACACTCAACCAAGTATATTTTATCTTCTTAGATAAAGATAGGCAAGGATGTATATAATCAAACATGCTTTCTCCTTATATATAGTTATTGTGTATTCTCTCTCCACACACACACACACACACACACACATCATATACACACACACACAGTCACATACAAGTGCGCACACACACTACTTTGTAAGAACCATGTGATTATTAAAGTGACTATCATGTTGAACATTTTAAACAGGGCCTTCTCAATCTACCTCAAGCCAATAAACAAGAGGCCGTGTCTGTGTGGGATACAAGCCCTCCTGCTGGCTGTTTCCTATTCTGTCTTTTTCATTCCATTTCTCTCTTTCTATTGATGTACCTCATTCTCTGACACACATTCTCTCTCTTACTCTACTTAAGTGCAGTTTGTGTTCTTGGGATAAACTAAACATCAGTGGCAGTGTTCAACTAAGTGAAATGTTTCCCGCTACAAAATGCATCCCTCTTTGCATCATCTGAATCAGAAAAAAGATTTGGCGACAGTTGGAGGACCCTCACTGTTGCTTCCCGTAACCTACAGTTTAGTGCACTCCACCTTTGCTTGTTAAACTCCATTGCATTTGACTTGATAGCTGAAACTGTAGAAGTAACAGTCTACTGATGGGTTGTTGCAGCTCAGTTACCACTCTTAAAGGTGGGGTGATGTTTGACATCTGATAATTTGTAGTTATCATGGCAGGTAGAGCATTTTCATTAGAGTCCAATGTCGGCACTGGGACCTGTTAAATATATGAGTTTCACATAGTTGAAGATGTACGTGTCACAGTCATGAACATTGTCAGGTTCAGAAGGAATGATATTGGAAAATTGTGCAGGTATGCCAGCTGTTGGACTATTATCTACATACATGTTTGTCTTTTGTTTGCTGTATCATCATCATATCTGTTGTGCTTGACAATGATATTTCTATTTTTTTACAACATGGATGATTGAGGTTTTTGTGTTTTTGCAGAGAGAAGAAGCAGAAAATTCATGATATCAAGAATAATATTAAAGAAGCTATTGAGGTGAGTTTTCGGTTTGAATCTTTGTAGTTCATATCTCTGTAGGTAGGTACTAGGTAGAATACAAAATTCTAAACAGCTAAATCATGAATATTTTATCATTGAATATAAGATACCCCAAGGCAATCCTGTGTTGTCACTTGATTTGTATTGAGTGTGTGTTTGTGTCGCTCTTTAGACCATAGTAGCAGCTATGAGTACACTGACGCCTCCCGTTCAGCTCGCCAGTCAACACAACCAATACCGAATCCAATACGTCCTCAACCTAGTCAATCAGAAGGACTTTGAATTCACATCTGTGAGTATGACAATGTTTCTACCACACACACAAATCATTATAGATAGACATTGTCTTTGCATTAATGTATGTTAGAGCCCGATCAATATGATTTATGGGGGGACAAACTTACCGATAACTAGATATCTGCCATTATACTGTTTTACTCCGGGGAAATGAAAAAGAAACGAATTCTCAGAAATTGCCATCTAAAGCAGCAGTTGGTCAAGAAAATATGCTTCAAATGTTAATTTCTTACATTGTAAAATTAATGATACATACTGAGAATGGCCGCACGTTTTCAGACACGCATGAGATTCCCTTTTTTTCATCATATTTATTGAATATAGATTGAATTATCGTCCGATAATGATATAGCGTTAAAAGGCCAATATCGTCCGATTTAATATCGGTTGGGCTCTAATATATGTACACACCTGTGTGAGTGAGTATATGTACAGTACCAGTCAAGTTAGGACACACCTACTCATTCAAGTTTTTCTTTATTTGAACTATTTTCTACATTGTAGAATAATATTGAAGACATCAAAACCATGAAATAGCACATATGGAATCATGTAGTAACCAAAAAAGTGTTAAACAAATGAAAATACATTTTAGATTCTTCAAAGTAGCCACCCTTTGCCTTGATGACAGCTTTGCAACTCTTGGCATTCTCTCAACCAGCTTCATGAGGAATGCATTTCCAACAGTCTTGAAGGAGTTCCCACATATCCTGAGCACTTGTTGGCTGCTTTTCCTTCACTCTGCGGTCCAACTCATCCCAAACCATCTCAATTGGGTTGAGGTCTGGTGATTGTGGAGGCCAGGTCATCTGATTGTAACGTAGATGCTGGGAGTCAAGAAGCAGGTGCAGGTGGTAAGTTTAATTTAACAAGAAACATGGAACGATACAATGTAGGAGTAGCGTCTAGACATGAACAACAAAACAATACTGCCTGGGGAAAGAAAGAATCTAAGGGAGTCCCAGATAAAGGGGAGGTAATGGAGTCCAGGTGTGCCTAATGATGATGCACAGCTGCGCGTAATGATGAATGCCAGGTGCGCGTGATGGTTCCCAGGACTGGTGGTTAGTAAACCGGCGACGTCGAACGCCGGAGGGGAGGAGCAGGAATAGACGTGACACTGATACAGCACTCCTTCGCTCTCCTTGGTCAAATATCCCTTACACAGCCTGGAGGTGTGTTTTTGGTCATTGTCCTGTTGAAAAACAAATGATAGTCCCACTAAGCGCAAACCAGATGGGAATGGTGTATTGCTGCAGAATGCTGTGGTAGACATGCTGGTTAAGTGTGCCTTTAATTCTAAATAAATCACAGACAGTGTCACCAGCAAAGCACCATCACACCTCCTCCTCAATGCTTCACAGTGGGAACCACACATGCGGAGATCATACGTTCAACTACTCTGCGTCTCACAAAGACACAGCGGTTGGAACCAAAAATCTAAAATTTGGACTCATCAGACCAAAGGACAGATTTCCACAGGTCTAATGGTCCATTTCTCATGTTTCTTGTCCCAAGCAAGACTCTTCTTCTTATTGATCTCCTTTTAGTAGTGGTTTCTTTGCAGCAATTTGACCATGAAGGCCTGATTTACGCAGTCTCTGAACAGTTGATGTTGAGGTTTGACTGTTACTTGAACTCAATGAAGCATTTATTTGAGCTGTAATCTAAGGTGCAGTTAACTCTAATGAACTTATACTCTGCAGCATAGGTAACGCTGGGTCTTCCTTTCCTGTGTCGGTCCTCATGAGAGCCAGTTTCATCAAAGCGCTTGATGGTTTTTGCGACTGCACTTTAAGAAACTTTCAAAGCTCCAGATTGACTGACCTTCATGTCTTTAAGTAATGATGGACTATCGTTTCTCTTTGCTTATTTGAGCTGTTCTTGCCATAATATGGACTTGGTCTTTTACCAAATAGGGATATCTTCTGTATACCCATACCTTGTCATAACACAACTGATTGGCTCAAATGCATTAAAAAGGAAAGAAATTCCACAAATTAACTTTTAATAAGGCCCACCTGTTAACTGAAATGTATTCCAGGTGACTACCTCATGAAGCTGGTTGAGAGAATGCCAAGAGTGTGCAAAGCTGTCATCAAGGCAAAGGGTGGCTACTTTGAAGAATCTCAAATATAAAATATATTTTGATTTGTTTAGCACTTTTTGGGTTACTACATGATTCCATATGTGTTATTTAATAGTTTTGATGTCTTCACTATTATTCTACAATGTAGAAAGTAGTAAAAATAAAGGAAAACCCTGGAATGAGTAGGTGTGTCCAAACTTTTGACTGGTACTGTATATGTTCCCTTTGGAATGCCCATCCAGTAGTCCCTGTTGCAGGTGCAAGCCTCATGGTACTGGTTGCTCTGTGGGTTGTGGTACAGTATAGTAATTGATGGGGCGGCAGGTAGCCTAGTGGTTAGAGCGTTGGACTACTAACCGAAAGGTTGCAAGATCGAATCCCCGAGCTGACAAGGTCGTTCTGCCCCTGAACAAGGCAGTGAAAATAAGAATTTGTTGAAAATAAGAATTTGTTCTTGTTCTTGCCTAGTTAAATAAAGGTAAAATAAAAAATGTGCGGGTAGGGCCTCGATGTGATGCATGTTAGCTAATTGACTGCCCTGAGGGAAGGCCTGGAGGTCTCTGAGTACCACTGGTTTACACTGATTCAAATCAAATCAAATCAAATCAAATTTTATTTGTCACATACACATGGTTAGCAGATGTTAATGCAAGTGTAGCGAAATGCTTGTGCTTCTAGTTCCGACCATGCAGTAGTATCTAACAAGTAATCTAACAAATTCACAACAACTACCTTATACACACAAGAGTAAAGGAATGAATACGAGTATGTACATATAAATATATGGATGAGCGATGGCTGACCGGCATAGGCAAGATGCAGTAGATGGTATGGAGTACAGTATATACACATATATATGAGATGAGTAATGTAGGATATGTAAACATTATATAAATGGCATTGTTTAAAGTGGCTAGTGATACATTATTTCATCCAATTATAATTATTAAAGTGGCTAGAGATTTGGGTCGATGACCGAACGGCATAGGCAAGATACAGTAGATGGTTTAGAGTACAGTGTATACATTTGATATGAGTATGTCGGATACGTAAACATTATATACAAAATTGTTTAAAGTGGCTAGTGATACATTTGTTACATCCAATTCCTATGTATAAAGTGGCTAGAGATTTAAGTCAGTATGTTGGCAGCAGCCACTCAATGTTAGTGATGGCTGTTTAACAGTCTGATGGCCTTGAGGTAGAAGCTGTTTTTCAGTCTCTCGGTCCCAGCTTTGATGCACCTGTACTGACCTCGCCTTCTGGATGATAGCGGGTGAACAGGCAGTGGCTCGGGTGGTTGTTGTCCTTGATGATCTTTTTGGCCTTTCTGTGACATCGGGTGGTGTAGGTGTCCTGGAGGGCAGGTAGTTTAACCCGGTGATGCGTTGTGCAGTCCTCACTACCCTCTGGAGAGCCTTACGGTTGTGGGCGGAGCAGTTGCCGTACCAGGCGGTGATACAGCCCGACAGGATGCTCTCGATTGTGCATCTGTAAAAGTTTGTGAGTGATTTTGGTGACAAGCCAAATTTCTTCAGCCTCCTGAGGTTGAAGAGGCGCTGTTGCGCCTTCTTTACCACGCTGTCTGTGTGGGTGGACCAATTCAGTTTGTCCGTGATGTGTACGCCGAGGAACTTAAAACTTTCCACCTTCTCCACTACTGTCCCCTCGATGTGGATAGGGGGTGCTCCTCTCCTGTTTCCTGAAGTCCACGATCATCTCCTTTGTTTTGTTGACATTGAGTGAGAGGTTATTTTCCTGACACCACACTCCGAGGGCCCTCACCTCCTCTCTGTAGGCCGTCTCGTCGTTGTTGGTAATCAAGCCTACCACTGTAGTGTCGCCAGCAAACTTGATGATTGAGTTGGATGCGTGCTTGGCCACGCAGTCATGGGTAAACAGGGAGTACAGGAGAGGGCTGAGAACGCACCCTTGTGGGGCCCCAGTGTTGAGGATCAGCGGGGTGGAGATGTTGTTTCCTACCTCACCACCTGGGACCGGCCCGTCAGGAAGTCCAGGACCCAGTTGCACAGGGCTGGAGTCGAGACCCAGGGTCTCGAGCTTAATGACGAGCTTGGAGGGAACTATGGTGTTAAATGCTGAGCTGTAGTCGATGAACAGCATTCTTACATAAGTATTCCTCTTGTCCAGATGGGTTAGGGCAGTATGCAGTGTGATTGCGATTGCGTCGTCTGTGGACCTATTGGGACGGTAAGCAAATTGGAGTGGGTCCAGGGTGTCTGGCAGGATGGAGGTGATATGATCCTTGACTAATCTCTCAAAGCACTTCATGATGACGGAAGTGAGTGCTACGGGCGATAGTCATTTAGCTCAGTCACCTTAGCTTTCTTGGGAACAGGAACAATGGTGGCCCTCTTGAAGCATGTGGGAACAGCAGACTGGGATAGGGACTGATTGAATATGTCCGTAAACACACCAGCCAGCTGGTCTCGCATGCTCTGAGGACACGGCCAGGGATGCCATCTGGGCCGGCAGCCTTGCGAGGGTTAACACATTTAAATGTTTTTCTCACATTGGCTGCGGTGAAGGTGAGCCCGCAGGTTTTGGTAGCGGGCCGTGTCGGTGGCACTGTATTGTCCTCAAAGCGAGCAAAGAAGTTGTTTAGTTTGTCTGGGAGCAGGACGTCATGGTCCGCGACGGGCTGGTTTTCTTTGTAGTCCGTGATTGACTGTAGACCCTGCCACATTCCTCTTGTGTCTGAGCCATTGAATTGTGACTCTACTTTGTCTCTATATTGACGCTTAGCTTGTTTGATTGCCTTGCGGAGGGAGTAGCTGCACTGTTTGTATTCAGTCATGTTTCCGGTAGCCTTTACCTGGTTAAAAGCAGTGGTTCGCGCTTTCAGTTTTGCGCGAATGCTGCCATCAATCCATGGTTTCTGGTTGGGGAAGGTTTTGATATTTGCTATGGGTACAACATCACCAATGCATTTGCTAATAAACTCGCTCACCGAATCAGCGTATACATCAATGTTGTTGTCAGATGCTATCCGGAACATATCCCAGTCCACGTGCTCAAGCAATCTTGCAGCATGGAATCAGATTGGTCGGACCAGCGTTGAACAGACCTGAGAACGGGCGTTTCCTGTTTTAGTTTCTGTTTGTAGGCTGGGAGCAACAAAATGGAGTCATGGTCAGACTTGCGAAAGGAGGGCGGAGAATAGCCTTGTATGCATCACGGAAGTTGGAATAACAGTGGTCCAGGATTTTACCAGCCCGGTGGCACATTCGATATGCTGGTAAAATTTCGGGAGCCTTGTTCTTAAATTAGCCTTATTAAAATCCCCAGCCACAATAAATGCAGCCTCAGGATATGTGGTTTCCAGTTTACATAGAGTCCGATGAATTTCTTTCAGTGCCGTCGATGTATCAGCTTGAGGGGATGTACACGGCTGTGATTATAATCGAAGAGAATTCTCTTGGTAGATAATGCGGTCTGCATTTGATTGTAAGGAATTCTATGTCAGGTGAACAAAAGGACTTGAGTTCCTGTATGTTGTTATGATCACACCACGCCTCGTTAATCATAAGACACACACCCCGCCCTTCTTCTTACCAGAGAGATGTTTGTTTCTGTCGGCGCGATGCGTGGAGAAACCAGGTGGCTGTACCGACTCTGATAACGTGTCCTGAGTGAGCCATGTTTCCGTGAAGCAAAGAACGTTGCAGTCTCGAATGTCTCTCTGAAAGGCAACCCTCGATCGGATTTCGTCTACTTTGTTGTCAAGAGACTGTACATTGGCGATTAAAATACTCGGGAGAGGTGCACGATGCGCCCGTCGACGTAGCTTGACCAAAAGACCGGCGCGTTTCCCTCTTCTCCGGCGCCGCCGTTGTTTTGAGTAGCCACGTGCTATCCAGTCTGTTGTTGTGTTTGGGTTAACGAAAGGAGAATCCTCTTTGGGAAAGTCGTATTCCTGGTCGTAATGTTGGTAAGTTGACGTTGCTCTTATATCCAATAGTTCCTCCCGGTTGTATGTAATAAAACTTAATATTTTCCGGGGTAACAATGTAAGAAGTAATACATAAAAAAACAAAATACTGCATGGTTTCCTGAGAACGTGAAGCGAGGCTGCCATCTCTGTCGGCGCCGGAAGCTGGAGAAGATTGTGCCTATAACACCCCTAAATACCTCTCTCTGGTACCCACATGTGTCTGTGTCACACCTGGATACCCATCTGAACAGCAGAGTGATTTCTGGTAGTCATCAGGCTGTTAGGACTTGGCTGGGAGGGACATAGGACTCTATTCAAGCTAGGTTTCTGGATAAACATAATCCATTGAATATATAATGGGTTCATAAGTGCATCCAATAACTTTGTTTTATATTGATCACAGAAACCTTGTTAATGTTTTTTTATTGAATAGGGCCCATAGTGTGCACAATAGTGAGTTATTTTAATGTTGTCGCTCAACAAAATGAAAACATCTATTTAGCTGTTATTATGCTTTAATTTAGATCCCCTTATGAGTCTTTGGCTGAAATAATTAACTATTACAGTTGAATAGTTGCGTCTTTACCATTGAGCCATAGACTGTCTTTGAAGATTGTTTTGTCCTTCTGGGCCTAGCACACCTGCCATATCTCTCTCTCTGAGTTTGGGTGTGTAGGACTACGTGTGAAAGGGATATGATTGACTGCGGTCTTGCTCAGTGTTGTTTGAATGTCTGTGATTTTGTTCCTGATGGAGGAGAGTTGAATGACTCTAAGGTCAGACAGTGTAACACTGTTGGCAAAGCCTCCCTCCCTCCCTCCTTCCTCTCTGGCACCCCCCAGGGCTGAGGGGGAACCGGTTCTTCTGGTCATCTAATCTCAGCGTACAGATAGAAAAAACAGAGGGTGAGGAAAAGGAAGAGGGTGGCTAGAGGTGGGGGAAGTTTGTATGGGTATTTACTGTCTGGGCTGTTCACTTCCAGTTCATTTCATGTTTAAATGTGTTGTTCTGTTGTGGTATGGGACTTGTTTTCAGACTGCTGATTAATCGACTGATTAGAATGGTTTCGGCCGTTGCCGCCTCTGCTTTATAGGTTGTTTTTCTTAACGCCACTAAAATGTAAATTTTCTAAAATTCAAAGCTACCAGGGACCTCACTTCCTTATCCTGTCTCTGGCTACATGATGCTTTTGTAGTGGTGTTGACCATGGAGTTAGAATGCCAGAGGAGACATTCCCATTCAGATGCATTTTACATAGCACATGATCATGTGCAGAACGTAATAGATGGTTGTTTATTAACCAGGAAAGCAACCAGTTGCTTTAAAACAAATACTTAAAGCAAGATCAAACTCCCTGTGATATGCTTAGCAAAACAACACAAGCCTTTGTGTATTTGAAAAAAGGCCATACCAAGGAATGAAATGGAAATGATTATGGAAAAAACTAAGATCAGCCATACAGACAAGCCAGTGAGCAGAGAGAAACAATATAGCATTGAGTTGTAGCCCCAAAAGATTCTGGGTCGGCTGCTGTAATGCAATGAGCAGTTCCTAGAGAGTAGTTTATTGTTTTTTTTCTTAAGCGCATGACTGATGATAAAGGAGGACTCTGTTACTAAGACACATGATGAGTGCTCTTTTATGGAGTGGATGCAGGGATTTTTATGACTCTTCAAGTAACCCAAGCCAGCCGAACGGTGGGACAAATATATCGGGCAGCGAACCTAAATGTTATGCAAGTGTGTGCAGACGCATTGTTCCACAAAGGTCCAGTTGTCCAGAAGATGTTGTTTTATACATGACAGTGTTTCTTGTTCCATGGTCCAAATGGAAGACGATGGAGGGAGATGATGAGTATATCTGTCTTTCCATGTGATTTTTAGCCCTTTGAATGTTGTCCATGGGGTGGTCACTCTGGTCCTTAATAAGCTATGTGGACGTTCCCACTTTATGCAACAGATATCAAACAAGGAAGTAACAGATTGGCCTTTAGATATGACAGTTGACTCGAATCATTACACCCGCACAGCTTTTGTTTGCTAAATCAATGTAATGAAATATGATTCATTCAATGTTATGAGATTTTGACGTGATTATGAGTCAACTGACCCTCCCTAGCCTGTTGACCATATGTCATCTTTATTTCTCCTCATTAAAGGAAATGTTGAAGAGGTTGTAAAAACATGCCTTGTTTTTTTTTTTTCATTTTTAAAGGCACATTCTTTAATTTCAACACCCTGACCTGCCACTATGTTTTTACTTCATTTAAGGCACAATCTGTAATTCCATCAGCCTGACCATGCCACTTTGTTTTTCCTATGTTGAAACTCCTCTTGGCAGTTACCCTCACTGGCCACAGAACCTGTTGTCCTGTCAATAAATGCCAGATCCCTAATAGGTGTGCTGCCCCATTGGAATATAAAAAAAGATGTGGCACATCGCAATGCCCTCAAGCATGACATGGAGGATGGACAGTGTCCTCCTTTTCTACTTGCTTTAATTTAGTTGATGTATTGCTATTGTACCTTGTGAATTAATCGCTTCATCTTTCTCTCTTCCACTGCCCCTCTTTCTTTCGCTCACACTCTTTCTCTCTCTCCTTATATCGCTCTCTCTCTCAGGAGTTTTATGAAAATGCAAAGACTCTCTGGCAGGATGAGGGTGTGAGGGCGTGCTTTGAGAGATCCAATGAGTACCAGCTGATCGACTGTGCGCAGTAGTAAGTATGCACTGCACTGCACCTCCGAGAGGGGACCAACTGTCTTGAATAGCTACAGTGCCCTTGTACAGGCCTGTGTTGTTGAAAACAAACACTCCAAGCCAACGATTATGGACACACATGGGACTGTAGTTCAAGGCTAGCATGCTCAGATTTAGCAGGCTGATAAAATCCCATCTAAAGTTTGTAAACCCTAAAATGTATTTAATTTCATCAAAACTTTATTGTAAAAAGCAATTTCCTAGAGAGACCTGTTCTGATTTTCAATGACAACATGGCAAGATAACAGGCAAGTATTCTGTCTGAAAAGGATGTGTGGTAGCGGAGCTCTGTGTCATGGAAGTCATCTTGAGCTCATACTCTTCCTCCGCAGCTCCTCATCGTTTCTGTGCACACACCACAGTATGACATCACCAGAGCTTTCTGCATCAACACTGCCACCTCTGGCTATGTGTCTCTCTCTGCCTCTCTCTTTCACTCTCTCACTCGCTCGCTCTCCTCACTTTATTTTTCTTTCTTTCTCTCGCTCTCTTTCTATCTCTCTCTGGCACGCTCTCCCTCGTGCTCTCTCGCACCACGCTCTCTCTCACACACATTCTCTTCCTCTCCTTCTCTTCCTCTGCTTTCTTTTCCAACTGTTGTGTGGCTCCGCATCTGTGATGTAGGATATTTACAGCGACAGGGACCAAAAATGGCAGGTCCTGAGTCATAAAAAGGGAGAGACGGAGATTTCACCAGCGGTTGGATGGGTGGAGGGGAACAGGGGAGGAGGGGGAAGTAAACCACATTGACTGGAGCCTCAGAGTTAAATCTGTTCTTGTGGTGTTTCATTTGAGCTGATTGTATAAAAAATTCATAGTGTGTTAATGTTTGAAGAGTGCTGTTAGTTTGATTGTGTTACTTAACAGTCTAGGACAACCCCTTCAGGTGGTTCAGATGGTCCAGTCCAGTCTTTTGTTCCCTCCCTCCCTCTCTCTCTCTTTCCAACTCCCTCTCTCAATACTTCTCTCCTGCTCTCTCCCTCCCACTTCCTCTCTCCCAGTCCATCTTTCTCAATCTCTTGCTCCCTCTCATTTTTTTTCTCTGGTTCTCTCCCTCTTTTTCTTTCTCCCCCTCTCAGGCCCTACTCCAGTCACACAAGATTTTGAGCTGATAGTCTATATATAGAGCCTGTGGTTCTGTCTCCATGGCAACCATGCTGGAGGCCAGGGCACTAGGGAGCTATTTTTGAATCAGCTCTGTAATGTCAGACTACTCTTTCTCTCTCCCCCTCTCTCTCTCAATCTCTCTCTCTTTCACTCACATATACACACACTTTCTGTCTTTCTCACCCTTTCCTTCCTACCTATCCCCCTCCCTCTCTTTCTTCCATCTCTCTCTGCGCCTTTCCTACCTCAATCTCTATCGCCCTCCCACTCTCTCTCTATCCTTCCCACTCACTCTAATTCACTCATTCAATCTCCCAGTGCCAGAGACTAATTTAGAGATGTGTATATGTCTGTTTGGGTTCAGGCTGATGGGCTAGGTCAGGTTTGTGAGGTTTTTTCACCTTTGAAGATGAACCTTGGTTGAGGGGGACCCCAAAATTTTCCATACAAAACATATGGGCTCATCTGAAAGAGGAGGTCAAATAAATGACGTGTGGGGTCAAAGGTTAATTTTTCATCCAGTTCAGGTCAGGCTGTTGAGTGTGAACCCTTGTGGAAGGAGAGCTTACAGTTATAACTTTTACAACATTCTTCAGTAACGTGTAGGAAAGAGTAAGAGTTAATCTCCCCACATGTGTTCTTCTGAAGTCTGCATAGTTATCTCTGGCCATCTTTGTTGCCATAACAAAGAATGGTAAATGCACATGAGCGCATACACACACACACGCACACGCGTAATCTCTGTGTGTGTTTCTCCTAGTCCCTTCGTCTCTCCTAGTGAGTGCCGACTCATTCCTGCCATGTCTTACCTGTACTTAGGCCTGTCACATTTCACCCCTCCGTGTCACATTCCTGGTTATCCAGAGGCTCGGCATTCCTCTGTGTTCAGTATGCTTGCGAGACCGGCATTCAGCTGTCACACACTGTTGGTACAGTTTGTGGCTTTTAGTTGTATTAGACACTCTGTAGGTACTGTTTAAACCCCAAACTACACTGAGTAAGACAGGAACACCTGCTCTTTCCATGAGACTGACCAGGTGAATCCAGGTGAAAAGCTATGATCCATTATTGATGTCACTTGTTAAATCCACTTCAATCAGTGTAGGTGAAGGGGAGGAGACAGGTTAAATAAGGATTTTTAAACCTTGAGACAATTGAGACTTGGATTCTGTATGTGTGCTGAGTTTTTCCACACTCAACAGTTTTCTGTGTGTATCAAGAATGGTCCACAACCCAAAGGATATCCAGCCAAATGCTTCCCACAACTTTGGGAAATATGAGTCAGCATGGGTGCAACTCAATATTAGAAAAGGTGTTCCTAATTTTTGGTATACTCAGTGTATGTCATGGAATTGAACATTAGACTCAAAGTCAGTATGACTCCAGAACCATTGCCATTCCTCTCACCTGTAAGTGTCTGTACCAATGTCGTCTATGTTGGTGTTTCTCTCAACCCCCTGATTCCTGGACCGACACTGGTCCCTGGGATGTTACTAACTGGCTGCTCAGTTAGTGAGCTGACACTGATTTAGTCAGTTCTCAAGTCTTAGAAAGAAACTAAGTGGTCCTCCAAAGAGGAAGGAGCGATGGCTTACCACAGGTCAAGCTACTAAAAAGTTGGCGAAACATATATATATAACGTGTATATAATTCTATTGTGCTCAGTGGTCTCTACCCGTCCACAAACCCAGACAAGCTCCCCTCCCCTGCTGACTGAATTAAGACATTTTGTCCTTTCCTGGTCATCCTCCTAAATCTGTTTTTTTTTTTTCTCTCCTCAGCTTTCTAGACAAGATTGACATTGTGAAACGGAGTGACTACACTCCCACTGATCAGGTGACTTTCCGTGGTCTCAAAGCCACCATCATCCGAGGCCCAGGGATACGTCTCAAATGGCACCCTATCCCCTCTATAGTGCACTACTTTTGGCCAAAGTCCTCCATTTGATACACATCCCTACTGTCCTCCATCAACTTCCTTTCATAATATTGATGAAATATAACACAGATGAATGACTCCCGTCTTTCTCTCTCGTCTCTCAGGACCTACTGAGATGCAGAGTGCTCACCTCTGGGATCTTTGAGACCACATTTCAGGTGGACAAAGTCAATTTTCAGTGAGTATAACCCAGGATTATCATCTGATTTGGTTATTAGTACTATACCTGAAGATCAACCTCCAACTCAGTCCTTTAGACTTGTATGAGTCCATACAGTGCATCTTACATGTGATTCATTACTACGCCACAAGGTCGTAGTGTGTGGTATATTTATCACACTGACATCTCTTCCACAGCATGTTTGACGTTGGTGGTCAAAGGGATGAACGTCGGAAATGGATCCAGTGCTTTAACGGTAACATTTGTTTTGCCATTTTATCTGGCCAACCCAATAGAGAATCACTCACAAACACAATTCAGATCTCATTGATACTTTTTGGGGGTTCTAGACGGGTCCTCCATAGTCTGTAGCCCCGTTCCACTAAAGGTTTCCTGTATTTTATCACCTTTGCTTTTTCTGCCATTACTGTGTGTTTCGGCCTCAGCCTTTTGACTGTGTCATTGCTTGCGCTTTACAAAACCAGGTTGTCTGAGTCCCTCCTCCCTCTGTCTTCCCCATAGATGTAACAGCCATTATTTTTGTGGTGGCCAGTAGCAGCTACAACATGGTGATCCGGGAGGACAATCAGACCAACCGTTTGCAGGAGGCTCTGAATCTATTCAAGAACATCTGGAACAACAGGTGACACAAGCACAACCCATGACACCCCCCACAAACATTTATGGAATCAATTAAGTTTTATTCTATTCCTCAGTTTTATTGAAATACTCTCATCATAATAATGTACAATTTGCTAGCCATAAATGACCACTGACTGCTTGTTACCAGTGTATTTAGCCAGCCTCCGTGTGTGTGTGTTTCTATTTTAGGTGGCTGCGGACCATTTCTGTCATCCTATTCCTCAACAAACAGGACCTGCTAGCAGAGAAGGTGTTGGCTGGGAAATCAAAAATTGAAGAGTACTTCCCAGAGTTTGCCCGCTACACTACACCGGATGATGGTGAGAAGTTGTTACACTTGACTGGATGTTTACTGTACACACACACGGTGCGCACACACACACACACACACGGTCAAACACACATGGTCACACACACACAGTGCTTCTGCTTTTAACCACAGTAGATGGCTCTTGAATGTTCTATCCTGTGGCTGATAGGTAATCACCATAGCGATCAGTGACACTGACAATGTGTGATGGTGTACTAGAATCCAATCATAACACTCATCATCAGTCACTTACTATTCTATAGCAACACCAGAACCAGGGGAGGATCCACGTGTCACGAGGGCAAAGTACTTCATACGAGATGAGTTCCTGGTAAGTGCAGAAATACAATGTCTCCCCTGCTAATGTTATATAGAATCTTATGGTATTGATTACAAAATAAGATCCAATCAAAACCAAAGATGCCAAATGAGATGACTTGCTTATATTGGATATGTTAGCATGTCTTAATGTTAGATTTGTTATTGAGTCAAGTGGATGATGGTGGTAGTATTCCTCTTTGTCTCATTGTGTTTCACTGTGTGATTTCAGAGGATCAGCACAGCCAGCGGAGATGGCAGGCACTATTGTTACCCACATTTTACCTGTGCCGTCGACACAGAAAACATCCGCCGGGTCTTCAACGACTGTCGGGACATCATTCAGCGGATGCACCTTCGGCAGTACGAGCTCTTGTGATGGGAGGGGGCTGCAACACAGACTCTGAACCTCCACCTCCGGTCTCTCCCTGACCCCCCTGAAACCACCCCTGTCGACCTGCTCCTAACTCTGTGTACTCTTGGGGACTCCTGAAGTCAAACTAGACATGAGCTACAGAGTAACCTGGAAAGAGTATTGAGATACTGCAAAACACAGAATACATCCAAGCCAGATCAGGTGAACTCCACTGCACTTAAGCACTGTGCTCAGGACTCGAACCCATTTCACCACACACACAAGCGTGTTCACGCTGACATAACACCGGACTCTCTTTCTTACACACCATTAGTTTATATTTTGAGACACACACACACTTAGACACACTTGCTCTCAAATTTACCCTCCGATAACTGCTTGCATACAGAAAAAGAACACGCTTTTACTCGACTACATGGTCCTGGACTGGGTGAGCTCAGAGTCAGCTGCTTACTGTCTGCAGCCACAGATTGACTGGCTCAGTGCTTTCAATGACTTCATAGCCAAGATACCTACTAGGAGCAAAGTTGATGACTGACAATGAACCAGAGAAGCATCGTGGGCAGGGCATGGGGGGAGGGGAATATCTATGTCAATTTGGTGGAGCTTAGACACCATGATGCCCACAGGATTGTCACATGACTTTGCCTTGTTTGTACAGCAGCGGGAGGATAAAGGCCAACGTTCACAGAACTCAACGGAGTGCAAAAAACATATACAGTACCATATAAGTGAAGAGAAGTCCGATCAGCCCAGTTTCTGTCTCCAGTTGTTTTGTCTGTGTAAACTGTTGTGCCATTGTGCCCCCTCTCTCGCTCTCTCTCATCACCCCTCCTCCCTGTCCACTCTCTTAACCTCACCTCATACCCTGCACTGTTACTTTACTGGCAATGCTCTTTGTTTTGTTTTTAAAGAAAAAAGTAATCCTGAAATTAAAAAAAAGAGGAAGAAGATAATTATAAATGGGATTCTATTCTTTACTCATGTGGTCACCCCCCCTTCCAAGGCTATTTGTTTGTATGTCTGTCTTTACTTTACTGCTGAACTATTATTCTTGTACAGACTGTAAAATGTATTATTTTGTACAACTTTATTGAAAAAAATAGAGGATCCCTGTGCCTTGATCACGACTGTACGTGTATAATGAGCTAAAGTGGGTGTTATACTGCGCTGTATAGCTTGGCCAGTTTCCCCCCTCTCCAGGGAAGGAAGACAACCATTCGTAGTGGGTGTTATACTGCGCTGTATAGCTTGGCCAGTTTCCCCCCTCTCCAGGGAAGGAAGACAACCATTCGTAGTGGGTGTTATACTGCGCTGTATAGCTTGGCCAGTTTCCCCCCTCTCCAGGGAACGAAGACAACCATTCGTAGTGGGTGTTATACTGCGCTGTATAGCTTGGCCAGTTTCTCCCTCTGCAGGGAACGAAGACAACCATTCGTAGTGGGTGTTATACTGCGCTGTATAGCTTGGCCAGTTTCCCCCCTCTCCAGGGAAGGAAGACAACCATTCGTAGCTTTGGATTTTTCTTCCTTTCCCCCAACTCCCCTTTATGATTTAAATGTTTATTTTTGGATCCATATACCAAAAGAAAGATAAATATATGAAATGTTTATGGATTTTTAAAAGTATTTTATTAGAATCAAAGACACACATTGTACACTTGATATAGTGTGCGTATTGCTAGAACTTAAATCCTTTTCAATTAGGTTTTGTTCAGCTTTTGTTTCATTAGTGACTTCTGCAAACAACATTTTGAAGGGTGAGTGTTTATTTACCATTTTTAGCTTTAAGGTAAAGGGCGATGGAAAAATATCCAAATGCAAAACATTGCTTGTTTCTACATGAATCTTTTCTTTTGCTAAAGAAAACAACAATCAAATTCTTTTATTGTTTTGGAGTCCTTCCTAGTGTTGCACAACAGAGGCAGACTGTACAGTATTACATTTTCACTTCAGTGCCCTAGTTTTCATTTATTATGTACATCAAACATGGGTTTCTTCTTTCAGAAGAGGAGCTCTGCAAAATAAAGGTTTTTGGTGCAGACAGCAAGAGGCCTGTCCTTACACACAATCACAACCACAAGGACAAACCTACACCAGACACAACCACATCTCATTCATCTGCCTTTAGCCCTGTCTTGAGTAATGTCCACTGTCCTTAGACAGTTCTTCATCTCCTCATACAGTGCCCTGTACTGTTATCTCACTGCTTTTAACAGATAACATTTTATCATCAGTTCTATTCTACTTTTGATTTCATCTATAACATGCATCATGACTGTATTCAATTCATTCTTTGTTTTCCATCCAAGGTGATGTATTTTCTAATTTAACCCAGACATAGGCATTCTACTTCACCACATAGCTTTTTTTGTACACATACACACAGTTGTGGTTTATGTAAATGTTAATAGAGCGTGAATCCTTGGGGTATTTTGCCTTTGCATTTTGGTCTTGACCTACACCATGACAATTGTTGATGAATTTCTTTCTCTTGTCAGGAGTGTAGCTTTGGGAAGTACAAGAGAATAAGAACTGCAGTATTTGATTGTAGATGGGGATGCAAAAGACTTCAAGTATGAGTCAACAGGTCAAAGGAAGTAAGAGGAAAGGGGAGGCAGGATTGTGATGAAAAGGGCGGAGTTCTGCTGAAAACAGGGTTTGTTCAGGCCAACGTGAATGTCCCTTGATATAATTACACTGTTCAGTGCCATGCTCCTGAACACGAGGAGAGAACTGCCAATGACACAACTGAGCAGAACTTATGTCTCTTATTTAACTTGATGGAAAAGTCTTCTCATTAATATTGAGGAAGATCTACAGGTTGGTTGGCCTAAGAACTGTCATAATGTGTTATCTATGGCCTTAATGATTGGCATTGCTTGCTATTCCTGGTGACTGTGAGGGCTGGATTCATAGTCTGTGATGCTCTGTGACATCAGAATACCTTATCATGTGTCACTGTTGTGTGGGTATTGAACCTAGAGTCCTCCATAATTTAAGGTTTGATTGATATGACCACTTTTCACCACTAGGTGGTGACAAACCTATTTGTCAGAATAATACAGTCCTGTCTCCATAAGAATGATAATTTAAAGTTGTTCTAGCAAACATTCATAGTTGAACCAGATAACATCTGTTAAGTAATAAGGATTATTATCAATATAATATTTTCTGTCTGAGCTATTCTGACTGGAAATAAACAGGTCGTATATAGGGAGGGTCCAACGTTTAGTCATGCAGGGATTTGGTAAAACCTTGGTCCTGTAGAACTCTGTGTTAGTAGGCATATGAGGTATTGCTCAAGGGTTACACATTCAATCTTCATAAATAAACCCATAAAACTTTAGATAAACTAACTCTAGTATCCAGAAAATACTGTGTGTGGCTACAGGCCCACACACACACTCATACACAAATTCCATCCCAGCAATAATGCAAAACACTGACTGGGGACATTCTAAACAAGGCTTTACTTTACTTTACTCAGCTTGTTCTCCTTACAAATGCATTTAATTCAGTATTATGATTATGATGCTATATGTGCTTTTTCCATCTATAATAATTATGCTTTTTGCTATTTTAATTATTTACTTATTTAAAACTTTATACAATTATTGTGGTTAGCCTACATCTTGTAATGGTCTGAAGTGCCAATGCAGTTTTTACGTAGTGTTCACAGCTCAATTCTCCATCCAGCCGCCCACAATCCAAGCCCCTCAGGCTACACAAAGACATAGCTTTAAATACAGACAGTAGAAACCAAGTCGAGAGAAAACACTCAACCAACTAGTCCCGAGATGGTCCCTTTTGAGAAGACTAATATTTGCTGCTGCGTTTAAAACAAAGGAGGGAAGAAAAAAACTGTTCCATGCAGAGTAGACACTACAGTGCATACGGAAAGTATTCAGACCTCTTGACTTTTTCCACGTTTTGTTACAGCCTTATTTTAAAATTGATTAAATTAACTTTTTTCCTCATCAATCTACATACAATACCCCATAAATAAAAAAGTAAAAACTGTTTTTTAGACATTTTTGCAAAAAAAAAAATGAAATACCTATTTTACCTGTGGAATTATCCGTAGAGCATCGAGACAGAATTGTGTTGAGGCACAGTTCTGGGGAAGGGTACCAAAACATTTCTGCTGCATTGAAGTTTCCCAAGAACAAAGTGGCCTCCATCATTCTTAAATGGAAGAAGTTTGCAACCACCAAGACTCTTCCTAGAGCTGGCCGTCCGGCCATAACTGAGAAATCAGGGGAGAAGGGCTTTTGTTCGAGATGACCAATAACCCGATGGTCACTGACAGAGTTCCTCTGTGGAGATGGGAAAACCTTCCAGAAGGACAACCATCTCTGCAGTACTCCACCAATCAGACCTTTATGGTAGAGTGGCCAGAGGGAAGCCACTCCTCAGTAAAAAGCACATGACAGCCCGCTTGGAGTTTGCCAAAAGGCACCTAAAGACTCTCAGACCATGAGAAACAAGATTCGCTTTTCTGATGAATCAAAGATTGAACTCTTTGGCCTGAATGCCAAGCGTCACGTCTGGAGGAAATCTAGCACAATCCCTACAGTGAAGCATGGTGGTGGCAGCATTATGCTGTGGGGATGTTTTTCAACAGCAGGGACTGGGAGACTAGTCAGGAGTGAGGGAAAGATGAACGGAGAAAAGTACAGCGAAATCCTTGATGAAAACCTTCTCCAGAGTACTTAGGACCTCAGACTAGGGCGAAGGTTCACCTTCCAACAGGACAACACCCTAAGCACACAGCCAAGACAACGCAGGAGTGGCTTCGGGACAAGTCTCTGAATGTCCTTGTGGCCCAGCCAGAGCCGGGACTTCACCCCGATCGAACATCCCTGGAGAAACCTGAAAATTGATGTCCAGCAACGCTCCCCATCCAACCTGACTGAGCTTGAGAGGATCCGCAGAGAAGAATGGGAGAAACTCCACAAATGCAGGTGTGCCGAGCTTGTAGCATCATATCCAAGAAGACTCAAGACTGTAATCGCTGCCAAAGGTGCTTCAAGAAAGTACTGAGCAAAGGGTATAAATACTTACACTACCTGTCAAAAGCGTTTTTCTTTATTTTTACTATTTTCGAGTAAGTTGTAGAATAATAGTGAAGACATCAACACTATGAAAAAACACCTATGGAATCATGTAGTAACCAAAAAAGTGTTAAACAAATCAATTTCCCACATATGCTGAGGACTTGTTGGCTGCTTTTCCTTCACTCTGCGGTCCGACTCATCCTAAACCATCTCAATTTGGTTGAGGTCGGGGGATTGTGGAAGCCAGGTCATCTGATGCAGCACTCCAAATAGCCGTTACACAGCCTGGAGGTGTGTTGGGTCATTGTCCTGTTGAAAAACAAATGATAGTCCCACTAACCCCAAACCAGAAGGGATGGCGTATCGCTGCAGAATGCTGTGGTAGCCATGCTGGTTAAGTGTGCCTTTGATTCTAAATAAATCACAGACAGTGTCACCAGCAAAGCACCCCTACACCTTAACACCTCCTCCTCCATGCTTTACGGTGGGAAATACACATGCCGGAGATCATCTGTTCACCCACACCGCGTCTCACGAAGACATGGTGGTTGGAACCAAAAATCTCCAATTTGGACTCCAGACCAAAGGACAAATTTCCACCGGTCTAATAATGTCAATTGCTCGTGTTTCTTGGACCAAGCAAGTCTCTTCTTCTTATTGATGTCCTTTAGTAGTGGTTTCTTTGCAGCAATTCTACCATGAAGGCCTGATTCACGCAGTCTCCTCTTAACAGTTGTTGTTGAGATGTGTCTGTTACTCGAACTCTGTGAAATATTTATTTGGGCTGCAATTTCTGAGGCAGGTAAGTCTAATGAACTTATCCTCTGCAGCCGAGGTAACTCTGGGTCTTACATTCCTGTGGCGGTCCTCATGAGAGCCAGTTTCATCATAGCGCTTGGTGGTTTTTTGCGACTGCTCTTGAAGAAACTTTCAAAGTTCTTGAAATATTCCAGATTGTCTGACCTTCATGTCTTAAAGTAATGATGGACTGTCCTTTCTCTTTGCTTGTTTGAGCTGTTCTTGCCATAATATGGACTTTTACCAAATAGGGCTATCTTCTGTAAACCACCCCTACCTTGTCGCAACACAAGTGGTTGGCTCAAACGCTTTAAGAAGGAAAGAAATTCCAGAAATTAACTTTTAACAAGGCACACCTGTTAATTGAAATGCATTCCAGGTGACTACCTCATGAAGCGGGTTGAGAGAATGCCAAGAGTGTGCATCAAGGCAAAGGGTGGCTATTTGAAGAATCTCAAATATAAAATATATTTGGATTTGTGTAACTTTTTTGGTTACTACATGTGTGTTATTTCATAGTTTTGATGTCTTCACTATTATTCTACAATGTAAAAATCGTCAAAATAAAGAAAAACCCTTGAATGAGTAGATGTTCAAAAACTTTTGACCGGTAGTGTATGTAAATTTAATATTTCCGTTTTTTTATTTTAACATTTCTGTTTTTGCTTTGTCATTATGGGGTATTGTGTCTAGATTAATGAGGGGAAAAAAACTTTAATAAATGTTAGAATAAGGTTGTAACGTAACAAAATGTGGAAAAAGTCAAGGGGTCTGAATACTTTCAGAATGCACTGTATATGGGAGAACTTGATTTGAATACATCTTATCAAAATGTTGTAATTTCAACAATTATGCCCAGGTGATACTCAAAAGCAAGCAACTAAAGCAAAGCACTAGGACACAAAGTAGCCTACTATCAATGCAGCGTAATGAGTCCAAACCTATCCTTATATTTTCGTGTACTGTACATAAAAAAAATTATGTTGCATATTTGTAAGGACCCCTTAAAATGATTTATCTTAACTCCCCTGCAATCAGCTGATATGACTTAAATCACTTCCAGGATTCACTTGAGATAAAATAATTTGCTGTCATCTGAATAGAGTACCACAGTATGAGTCATAATACCCATAAAACCTAGCGGTCAAATGGAATGGTTCCAATCGTTTTTCCAGCATTCATTTTTCCTATAGGGGATTTTAGAAACACTTAAAATAAGGGCTTGTTTCATGTAGGCTTACCCTGGCGTGACGTTTTGATAACCATGTAAATCTCTCTCTGAGGCAAAGGTAAGAATCTCTGGATTAATTATCTAATGTTAGCTAAATGTAGCAATTCATCAATTGGATACATTTCTTTAAATGTACTTGTTAGCAAAGGTGCCAGCTAGAGATGACGTGCAAGAGATTGGAGGGATTTGTAATCTTGCATGATGTCTACTTTAAATCTGAGTGTAAATAAAGACTAATATATTGATAAGTCACCATGTCCGAGAGAGATTTACATGGTTATCAAAACATCACACCAGGTTAAGCCTACACAAAACACAGCCCTTATTTAAAGTTTCTAAAAACCCCTATGGGAAAAATGAATGGTGCGAAACGATTGGAATTATTTCCCTCTTTGACCGCTAGGTTTTAAGGGTATTATGACACCTCTAATGTGGGGCTCTATAGGCCTATGCTGTATCACTGTTTCTCTCTCCCATTTAATAGGTCGTTCCTTACAGTCATTAGTCGTTCCACCAAATTGGTGCCTTTTGAGTTGTGTAAAAAAAAATTACATTCTGTCATAAAGAGCATGTTAATGAGCTATAGTAAGTGGCTATTAATTGCCAAATGTATGCCACATTTACGTGCTAGTAGGAACAAGGAAACTTGGAAATGTCTGACTTGCACACTGGTTGTAGTTAAACATGCTCAACCAGTTAGTAAGTCGTAAATGTATAGTTTCCTAGTTTCAAGCACAAGAACGCAGCAAAATATGGGGTTGACATAAAAGGCTCTGCATGGTCAAACCAACATCTGCAATGGCCTTACAGCATTTACTGCAATTGGGCCTCCGCAGAAGTCAAGGCATTCATACGTCTTGCACTTCATGGAGCAGAGCAGAGCTGTTGTGAAGGAAGTTAACCCTCGCAAGGCTGCCGGCCCAGACGGCATCCTTAGCTGCGTCCTCAAAGCATGCGCAGACCAGCTGGCTTGAGTGTTTATTGCGACGTAGCACTCAGTTCTGTCATCATGAAGTGCTTTGAGAGGCTAGTTAAGGATCATATCACCTCCACCTTAACTGACATCCTAGACCCACTTCAATTTGCATACTGCCCCAATTGATCCACAGACAATGCAATCGCCATCACACTGCACACTGCAGTGCACACCTCCACTACGCTGATCCTCAACACAGGGGCCCCACAAGGGTGCGTGCTCAGCCCCCTCCTGTATTCTCTGTTCACCCATGACTGTGTGGCCACGCACGCCTCCAACACAACAGTAGTAGCCCTGATTACCAACAATGACGAGACAGGGCCCTGGCGCCAGGAAAATAGTGGTGCCAGGAAAAACAAACTCTCCCTCAACATCAACAAAACGAAGGAGCTGATCGTGGACTTCAGGAGCACACCCCTATCCACATCGACAGGACCGCAGTGGAGAAGGTGAAAAGCTTAACCATGGTCCACCCACACAGACAGTGTGGTGAAGAAGGCACAACAGCGCCTCTTCAACCTCTGGAGTCTGAAGAATTTAGTCTTGGCATCCTGTCGGCTGTATCACTGCCTGTTACAGTAACTGCACCGCCCGCAACCCCAGGGCTCCCCAGAGGGTGTTGCGGTCTGCCCAATTCATCACCGGGGGGCACACTGCCTGCCCTACAGGACACCTACAGCACCTGATGTCAAAGGAAGGCCAAAAAGAAAATCAAGGACATCAACCACTCGAGCCACAGCCTGTTTACCCCGCTATTATCCAGAAGGTGAGGCCAGTACATCAAAGCTGGGACAGAGAGACTACAAAACAGCTTCTATCACAAGGCCATCAGACTGTCAAATAGCTAGTGCCAGCTACCACTTGGTTACTCAACCCTGCACCTTAGAGGCTGCTGCCCTATGTACAGTTGAAGTTGGAAATGTACATACACTTAGGTTGGAGTCATTAACTCGTTTTTCAACCACTCCACAAATTTCTTGTTAACAAACTATAGTTTTGGCAAGTCGGTTAGGACATCTACTTTGTGCATGACACAAGAAATTTTTCCAACAATTGTTTAAAGACAGATTATTTCACTTATAATTCACTGTATCACAATTCCAGTGGGTCAGAAGTTACATACACTAAGTTGACTGTGCCTTTAAACAGCTTGGAAAATTCCATAAAATTATGTTATGGCTTTAGAAGCTTCTGATAGGCTAATTGACATAATTTTAGTCAATTGGAGGTGTAACTGTGGATGTATTTCAAGGCCTACCTTCAAACTCAGTGCCTCTTTGCTTGACATCATGGGAAAATCTAAAGAAATCAGCCAAGACCTCCACAAGTCTGGTTCATCTTTGGGAGAAATTTCCAAACGCCTGAAGGTACCACGTTCATCTGTACAAACAATAGTACGCAAGTATAAACACAGTAAAACGAGTCCTATATCAACATAACCTGAAAGGCCGCTCAGCATGGAAGAAGACACTGCTCCCAAACCGCCATAAAAAAGCCAGACTATGTTTGCAACTGCACATGGGGACAAAGATAGTACTTTTTGTCCTCTGGTCTGAAGAAGAAAAAAATATAACTGTTTGGCCATAATGACCATCGTTATATTTGGAGGAAAATGGGGAGGCTTGCAAGCCGAAGAACACCATCCCAACCGTGAAGCACGGGGGTGGTAGCATCATGTTGTGGGGGTGCGTTGCTGCAGGAGGGACTGGTCACTTTTTACAAAATAGATGGCATCATGAGGAAGGAAAATGATGTGGATATATTGAAGCAACATCTCAAGACATCAGTCAGGAAGTTAAAGCTTGGTCGCAAATGGGTCTTCCAAATGGACAATGACCCTAAGCACACTTCCAAAGTTGTGGCAAAATGGCATAAGGACAACAAAGTCAAGGTATTGGAGTGGTCATCACAAAGCCCTGACCTCAATCCTATAGAAAATGTGTGGGCAGAACTGAAAAAGCGTGTGCGAGCAAGGAGGCCTACAAACCTGCCTCGGTTACACCAGCTCTGTCAGGAGGACCCAAGTTAAACAATTTAAAGGCAATGCTACCAGATACTAATTGAGTGTATGTAAACTTCTGACTCACTGGGAATGTGATGAAAGAAATAAAAGCTTAAATAAATCATTATTTCTACTATTATTCTGACATTTCACTACACCCGCAATAATCTGCTAAATATGTGTTGTGACCAATAAAAATTGATTTGATTTTAAGTTGTCAAGGATGTGAGTCTGTGTTTATACAGGACTATGGTTGAATGGCAGGAACCTGGTTACTGAGATTTTCTGCCCAAAACCACTCCTCTTTCACAGATAAATAACTGCTACAAACCGGTAAATTATAAAATTATTTATATCAACATCATAACATGACATCGAACTGTTAAATGATATGCAATGTCTAAATCTGACTTCTACGGTCTTCGCTCAGCTCTCTGCATGATCAATCATCAACTCTTATGGTGGGGACAGACAGCCCATCTCAGTATGGAGCGCAGTTCACAATGCATGTAGACCTATCATCTCATCATGGTCACTTTTTTTCTTGTGACAGACAGACCAGTAATATAAAGACTGAATGCGCGTCTAATTTACCCATCTCCATCTGGCTTTATTTGTATTGCAGCTGCAGTTTTAAAACAGCCTATCACTCAAATATCGTTCCTATAAATCAGTGCACATGTGAGCACTCTGTCACAGTGTTTCTCTCTCTCCATCAACTCCTTTTCAAATTGTATCCAAAATAGATCATCCTGTTCTAGATTGATATATATATATATATATATATATCCCTATATATAATATATATATATATATATATTATATATAGGGATATATATATATATATATATATATATATATATATATATATATATATATATGTCCTAGACTAGCTCTTTCAGATAATACATTCAATGTAGTATTAGCCTTATATTTAGCTAATTAAGTATGGGTTTTGCATGATAAGCTTCTAACTTATAGGGCACTGCAAGGTCAATCGTATGTCTGCATTGGCCATGCAGCATTTATAATGATATGGCCTCTGCAGAAGTCAGTGCATTCATACTTCTTGTGCTTTGCCAAGCAGTTAAGAGCTGTTGTGAAGGAAGTTGTCAAGGAAGTGAGTTTGTTTATGCAGGACCTCCCGCCCTCACCTACTGTCAACCAATCATGTCAATGCGGAGCTATACAGAGCCCTCCACGTTCTTACAACATTTTAGAGGCGCACAGCGATGCCGTACAGAGCTCAAGTTGGCTTCTTGGAGGCACGAAATTGCTTCACACCATCCATACAGCGCCTCCGACCACATTTTCAGATCAAGCATAAATTGACTTTAAGCACACCTAGCTATTATTTTTTCTTGCGAAAAAGGAAACCTTTCTGGCTGGTCAGTTAGGAAGGGTGACTTTTAAAACGGGATTGAATGAAGTAGCAGCAAATAGTATGATGAATGAACAACTAATGTGCATGGGGAGCCTCATAAGTTTGGCGAAATCACGTTATATCTTTCACCGAGGTAAAGACAGTTTCAAGTTGGATATTCGACGGATATTCGCGCTTTCAAACCTCAATAGCTTTCAAACCACTTGAGCCACAGACTCCAAATAAGTGTCATTATGTTGTCATTATGCTAATAAACATGTGGAAATGTGAGCAGCATTTTGTATTCCTAGTTGAATTAGTTAGGGAGCGTAAACAAAGTACAAACTTTTTTCACATTTGAATTTCAATAGCTCATTGGTTATGTGACCTACTTGACTCAAACAAGGTTCAGAATGTCCACTGACTACTCTTCTATATTGCACACCCTTTAGTTTGTCAATTTTCATCGCACATGATTTTACATACATTTTTCAAAATGTACAATTTCAATAGCTCTGTGGTCATGTGACCTAGTGACTTCAAACAAGGTTCAGAATGTCCACTCAGTGGACCTACATTGCACACATGTTAGTTTATCCATTTTCATCACAAGATTTTACATGGATTTTTCAACATTTAGAATTTCAATAGCTCCTTGGTCATGTGACCTGCTGACTTCAATCAAGGTTCAGAATGTCCACTCAGTGGGTCTACACATTGCACACCCTTTAGTTTGTCCATTTTCATCTAACAAGATTTTACATGAATTTTTCAACAATTAGAATTTCAATAGCTCCTTGGTCATGTGACCTGCTGACTTCAAACAAGGTTCAGAATGTCCACTCAGTAGGCCTACATATTGCACACCCTTTAGTTTGTCCATTTTCATCTCACAATATTTTACATGATTTTTTCAGAATGTAAAATTTCAATAGCTCTTTGGTCATGTGACCTGCTGACTTCAAACAAGGTTCAGTATGTCCACTGACATAATGGAATTCTGGTTAGTTATAGGCAAATTAATACACAGGCCAAATGTGTATGCTGTTTTCCTTATCACTATAATCTAGTAGTAATTTAGTAGTAGAGGTCATTTCCTTTATGCCCTATTCTACACACAGCCTAATTATAGGCACTGAACCATATACAGGACAATAATAAAAGTAGCATATAGGATCCAACCCTATTTGTAAACTTTAAGAAAAAAATATTAAGTGACCGTTTCATCAGTACGTACTTAAAGAAAGTCATATCACAAAGATCACAGATGACAGTGCCCACCAAATCTATGACAATAGAGAATGAATTGTAAGCACCAAAGTGTGTTTGTCAAAATAATATCTGAAAATGTCAGTTATTGAACATAATTCTTCTATTTGCAATAGCAATTTATGATATATGCAGTTGAGGAATATTCCATTTACCGACACTACATGTAGGACAGACATAAAACATTCCCACATACAGTATAAAAAATATATATATATATTTCACCTTTATTTAACCAGGTAGGCCAGTTGAGAACAAGTTCTCATTTACAACTGCGACTTGGCCAAGATAAAGCAAAGCAGTGTGACACAAACAACAACACAGTTACACATGGAATAAACAAACGTACAGTCAATAACACAATAGAAAAGTCTATATACAGTGTGTGCAAATGAAGTAAGATTAGGAGGTAAGGCAATAAATAGGCCGTAGTGGCGAAATAATTACAATTTCGCAAATAAACACTGGAGTGACAAATGTGCAGAAGATTAATGTGCAAGTAGAGATACTGGGGTGCAAAGGAGCAAAAAAAAATAATAATATATAAATAAAATAAATAACAATATGGGGATGAGGTAGTTGGATGGGTTATTTACAGATGAGCTGTGTACTGGTGCAAAGATCTCTAAGCTGCTCTGATAGCTGATGCTTAAAGATAGTGAGGGAGATATGAGTCTCCAGCTTCAGTGATTTTTGCAATTCGTTCCAGTCATTGGCAGCAGAGAACTGGAAGGATAGGCAGCCAAAGAGGAATTGGCTTTGGGGGTGACCAGTGAAATATACCTGCTGGAGCGCGTGCTACGGGTGGGTGCTGCTATGGTGACCAGTGAGCTTTACCTAGCAAGGACTTATAGATGACCTGGAGCCAGTGGGTTTGGCAACGAATATGAAGTGAGGGCCAGCCAACGAGAGCATACAAGTCACAATGGTTGGTAGTATATGGGGCTTTGGTGACAAAACGGATGGCACTGTGATAGACAGCATCCAATTTGTTGAGAAGAGTGTTGGAGGCTATTTTGTAAATGACATCGCCGAAGTCAAGGATCAGCAGGATAGTCAGTTTTACGAGGGTATGTTTGGCAGCATGAGTGAAGAAGGCTGTGTTGCGAAATAGGAAGCCGATTCTAGATTTAATTTTGTATTGGAGATGCTTAATATGAGTCTGGAAGGAGAGTTTACAGTCTAACCAGACACCTAGGTATTTGTAGTTGTCCACATATTCTAAGTCAGAACAGTCCAGAGTAGTGATGCTAGGCGGGCGGGCAGGTGCGAGCAGTGATCGGTTAAAGAGCATGCATTTAGTTTAACTTGCATTTAAGAGCAGTTGGAGGCCACGGAAGGAGAGTTGTATGGCATTGAAGCTCGTCTGGAGGTTAGTTAACACAGTGTCCAAAGAAGGGCCAGAAGTATACAGAATGGTGTTGTCTGCATAGAGGTAGATCAGAGAATCACCAGCCACAAGAGCGACATCATTGATGTATACAGAGAAAAGAGTCTGCCCAATGATTGAACCCTGTGGCACCCCCTTAGAGACTGCCACAGGTCCGGACAACAGGGCCTCCGATTTGACACACTAAACTCTATCTGAGAAGTAGTTGGTGAACCAGGCGAGGTATTAATTTGAGAAACCAAGGCTGTTGAGTCTGCTGATAAGAATGCGGTGATTGACAGTCGAAAGCCTTGGCCAGGTCGATGAATACGGCTGCACAGTATTGTCTTTTGTTGATGGCGATTATGATAACGTTTAGGACCTTGAGCGTGGCTGAGGTGCACCTATGACCAGCTCTGAAACCAGATTGCATAGCGGAGAAGGTACGGTAGGATTCGAAATGGTCGGTGATCTGTTTTTTAACTTGGCTTTCGAAGACCTTAGAAAGGCAGGGTAGGATAGATATAGGTCTGTAACAGTTTGGGTCTAGAGTGTCTCCCCCTTTGAAGAGGGGGATGACAGCGGCAGCTTTTCAATCTTTGCGGATCTCAGACGATACGAAAGAGAGGTTGAACAGGCTAGTAATAATTTGAGAAAAGACGGTCCAGATTTTGCAGCTCTTTCAGAACATCAGGTATCTTGGATTTGGGTTTAAGGAGGAATGGGGGAGGCTTGGGCAAGTTGCTGTGGGGGGGTGCAGAGCTGTTGACCGGGGTAGGGGTAGCCAGGTGGAAAGGAAGGCCAGCCATAGAAAATTTCTTATTGAAATTCTCGATAATCGTAGATTTATCGGTGGTGACAGTGTTTCCTAGCATCAGTGCAGTGGGCAGCTGGGAGGAAGTGCTCTTATTCTCCATGAACTTTACAGTGTCCCAGAACTTTTTGGAGTTTGTGCTACAGGATGCAAATTTATGTTTGAAAAATCTAGCCTTTGCTTTCCTAACTGCCTGTGTATATTGGTTCCTAACTTCCCTGAAACGTTGCATATCGCGGGGGCTATTCGATGCTAATGCAGTACGCCACAGGATGTTTTTGGGCTGGTCAAGGGCAGTCAGGTCTGGAGTGAACCAAGGGGCATACTTATTTATGATGGTGAGGAAAGCACTTTTAAAGAATAACCAGGCATCCTCTACTGACGGAATGAGGTCAATATCTTTCCAGGATACCCGGGCCAGGTCGATTAGAAAGGCCTGCTCGCTGAAGTGTTTTAGGGAGCATTTGACTGTGATGAGGGGTGGGCGTTTGACCGCGGACCCATTACGGACGCAGGCAATAAGGCAGTGATCACTGAGATCCTGGTTGAAGACAGCAGAGGTGTATTTAGAGGGCAGGTTGGTCAGAATGATATCTATGAGGGTGCCTGAGTTTACGGATTTAGGGTTATACCTGGTAGGTTCCATGATAATTTGGGTGAGATTGAGGGAATCTAGCTTAGATTGTAGGACGGCCGAGGTGTTAAGCATATCCCAGTTTAGGTCACCTAACAGTACAAACTCTGAAGATATATGGGGGGCAATTAATTCACATATGGTGTCCAGGGCGCAGCTGGGGGTTGAGGGGGGTCTGTAACAAGCGGCAACAGTGAGAGACTTATTTCTGGAAAGATGGATTTTTAAAAGTAGAAGCGCAAACTGTTTGGGCACAGACCTGGATAGCATGACAGAACTCTGCAGGCTGTGTCTGCAGTAGATTGCAACTCCACCCCCTTTGGCAGTTCTGTCTTGGCGGAAAATGTATACACATACATAGAGGTATTTTTCAGCTATGATTTTACCACTCAGAATCCAGAATGGATATGACAATGGGGCCAGCACAGGACGTAATACACCCTTACAACAATCTACTTTTTGATCTTCTTGACTTCTTATCTGGTAAACTGCTACTGTGTGTCAAGAAAAGAGCACCAATTAGGGGTTAGTGTACTCCAGTAAAAAAGGGCTGGTTTAGATGAAAAACTATTGCCATGTGTCCCCGTTCATAGGGGCATGAGAGACTAGTCAGTGGTAGAATTGAGTTGGCACTTTATTGGCCCAAACACCCACAGACCCACAAGGTTGAGGTTACTCATGGACAGTAATTAGTATATACACTGCTCAAAAAAATAAAGGGAACACTTAAACAACACAATGTAACTCCAAGTCAATCACACTTCTGTGAAATCAAACTGTCCACTTAGGAAGCAACACTGATTGACAATAAATTTCACATGCTGTTGTGCAAATGGAATAGACAACAGGTGGAAATTATAGGCAATTAGCAAGACACCCCCAATAAAGGAGTGGTTCTGAAGGTGGTGACCACAGACCACTTCTCAGTTCCTATGCTTCCTGGCTGATGTTTTGGTCACTTTTGAATGCTGGCGGTGCTTTCACTCTAGTGGTAGCATGAGACGGAGTCTACAACCCACACAAGTGGCTCAGGTAGTGCAGCTCATCCAGGATGGCACATCAATGCGAGCTGTGGCAAGAAGGTTTGCTGTGTCTGTCAGCGTAGTGTCCAGAGCATGGAGGCGCTACCAGGAGACAGGCCAGTACATCAGGAGACGTGGAGGAGGCCGTAAAGGGCAACAACCCAGCAGCAGGACCACTACCTCCGCCTTTGTGCAAGGAGGAGCACTGCCAGAGCCCTGCAAAATGACCTCCAGCAGGCCACAAATGTGCATGTGTCTGCTCAAACGGTCAGAAACAGACTCCATGAGGGTGGTATGAGGGCCCAACGTCCACAGGTGGGGTTGTGCTTACAGCCCAACACCGTGCAGGACGTTTGGCATTTGCCAGAGAACACCAAGATTGGCAAATTCGCCACTGGCGCCCTGTGCTCTTCACAGATGAAAGCAGGTTCACACTGAGCACGTGACAGACGTGACAGAGTCTGGAGACGCCGTGGAGAACGTTCTGCTGCCTGCAACATCCTCCAGCATGACCGGTTTGGCGGTGGGTCAGTCATGGTGTGGGGTGGCATTTCTTTGGGGGGCCGCACAGCCCTCCATGTGCTCGCCAGAGGTAGCCTGACTGCCATTAGGTACCGAGATGAGATCCTCAGACCCCTTGTGAGACCATATGCTGGTGCGGTTCCTCCTAATGCAAGACAATGCTAGACCTCATGTGGCTGGAGTGTGTCAGCAGTTCCTGCAAGAGGAAGGCATTGATGCTAAGGACTGGCCCGCCCGTTCCCCAGACCTGAATCCAATTGAGCACATCTGGGACATCATGTCTCGCTCCATCCACCAACATCACGTTGCACCACAGACTGTCCAGAAGTTGGCGGATGCTTTAGTCCAGGTCTGGGAGGAGATCCCTCAGGAGACCATCCGCCACCTCATCAGGAGCATGCCCAGGCGTTGTAGGGAGGTCATTCAGGCACGTGGAGGCCACACACACTACTGAGCCTCATTTTGACTTGTTTTAAGGACATTACATCAAAGTTGGATCAGCCTGTAGTGTGGTTTTCCACTTTAATTTTGAGTGTGACTCCAAATCCAGACCTCCATGGGTTGATAAATTTGATTTCCATTGATAATTTTTGTGTGATTTTGTTGTCAGCACATTCAACTATGTAAAGAAAAAAGTATTTAATAAGATTATTTCATTCATTCAGATCTATGATGTGTTATTTTAGTGTTCCCTTTATTTTTTTGAGCAGTGTATATTTATTTTTTTGCAATGACGCATTGTGTCTTCTAACTGTACAAGAATAGGATCCAAAGTGTTAGGAAATATTTGTTCCCATGAATACAAAAGGAGGATGTCTCTCCTCATACCTCTGGCACTTTAGTCAGACTGCCGGACTTTGCACCACAGAGCCAATCAGGAGAGAATACATATAGGTCAAGGGTGCCAATTGAAAGTCATGGGGTGTGAAAATGGACAAACTAAAGGGTGTGCAATGTGTAGGCCCACTGAGTGGACATTCTGAACCTTGATTGGAGTCACTAGGTCACATGACCAAGGAGCTATTGGAGCTATTGAAATACCAATGTAAATAAATAATTTTAAATAGTGAGAGATGTAAATCAACAAAAAAACATTTGTGCAATGTGTGTCTATGCTATCGGGTTAGCTAGAACCAGTTTTGAAAGTTTTAGGAGTAATGGTTAAATAGCTATTTAATTTGAACATTTTGATTTGTCACTATGTTGGCAATCCCTAACTGCTGTTGGTGGAGGTAAGGAAAACTACAGGCGAATATCCAACCTGAAACTGTCTTTACCTCGGTATATCTTTCAGTCTAATACGACTATTTACTTACTTTTGTAGTCAGAACGAACTGTCCTTTCCAAGTTTATTTGGTTTTTAGCCAAGGATTGGTAAAATGTTATTGGTTGATGATAGGCCTATGACGTTGTTCAACGTCTGGTCTTGTGCAGCGCATACTATCAGATCTAAACAACTACTGGAGAAGTGTTTAATCACCAGTACCACGTCCTTATAATAGGCTATATACATTACATTACCAAAAGTATGTGTACACCTGCTTGTCAAACATCTCATTCCAAAATCATAGCCATTAAAATGGAGTTGCCCCCCCACGGAACAAATGAACCTTTTTTTCAAAATTAGTGGTGCTTAGATTAGGGTGACCACATGTCCCAGATTGTGCGGGACATGATTGTTTCCTTGTGGGAGAAAGGGATAAAATGTGTGACTATCCCGCACAATCCGGGACATGTGGTCACCCTAATCTATGTATGGATTAAAGCCAATTGATGCTTGATCTGAAAATGTGGTATGGTGATTCGTATTGAGTTTAAAACGCAATTGCGGAGCCTCCAGAGGCATGCAGAGGCCAAATCAAGCTCCTTACCGCATCACCAAGTGCCTCTCAAATTTTTTAACAATGCGGAGGGCTCCGCATTAACATTATTGGTTGATGGTAGGTTGGGGTGGGAGGTCCTATATAACGAAAAAAACTTCCTTGACAACTTCCTTCACAACAGCTCTGCTCCGCGAACCGCAAAAAGTATGTTTGCTCTGTTTTCTGCAGAGGCTGTATCGCAGTAAACGCTGTACAGCCACTGCAGACCCAGATTGACCATACAAAGCCTTTAACAGGGTGAACATGTTATGCTCCACCCGCTCAGTTGTCCATAGTGCTGAGCAAGTGCTTTTTGAGGTCGGTTCAGTTACGGTTTGATCGTAGTAAGAAAAAAATATATTGTTTTCGATTTCAGTTTCTATCAAAATTTTTTACATTAAATGCATTATAAACAATTTACCACAAAACACCAGAAAATGGCCAAAAGAATAGAACCAGCTCACCTGATTTTACTCTAGTATTTGACTATCATGTGTTTAATGTTCCTTTAAAAAAATATATTTTAAAAAAGTCATGGCTTCACCATATTAAAACGAGAGTTTAGTTCACATAACAGGGTTGACCTTGAATGAGGGACAGTCGTAAATAAACCACTAATCACATGAAATAAATCATCTTCAGAAATGACTGGCAGAGCAACAAAATAACTAGCCTTTGCAATTGTGGTGAAAATTGGAGACATTTTGGGATTAAGGGCTCAATTCAATCATATCCGCTTTAGCCGACATCCGCATAGTGGTTGTTTTGGCATGTCGGAGGTGGAACTGGATATTCCCTAAAACATAGCACTTCGATACATCTATGACCGTAAGTTACTTTTTCATAGCAGGTTAGAATTTACACAACAAGTTATGAGAATTAGCATAGCAGGTTAGGATAATTAGGTTAAGGTTAGGAAAAGGGTTAAGGTTAGAGAAAATGCTCTCCTAACCCGCAACAAAAAGTTACTTCCGGTCGTAGATGTATCGAAATGGTGTGTTTTTAGGAAGTCCCATTAGAGCTGTCAAATTAACAAGCAGCTCCCGGCATTATCTAAAGTGGACATTGCCATTGGCTGCATAGAGTAGCATTAAGAGAAATCCCTTGCAGCCTTGTTTACAAGCTCAAACACTGGAATGTGAGATGTAATCTACATCAGGCTGATGGAAATCCTCAATATTTCATTTTATGATTTTCAATTTGAGCGTCATTATTTCTATAGGGTGAATTCAAAAAGAGTAGGACGTCATATAAAATGGGACAGCATAATCCTGACATGTTTATTTATTGGTCTGACGAGCAAATCAAAACTATTGTTACTAAGCCCTTGCAAAGAAACCACATGATCAAAATCACATCACTTCATTGATGTGACATCATAGAGGCCGGAAGAGCAAGCTTCAAACAAGCTCATCCTGCAAAGCACATGGTAAAATCAACTACATGATGTCATGTGAGCCTCTCTTTCCCTCTCTCTGTGGGAGAAACTCTCTGGCCCGCTTTCTGTGTGGCACTTCACTTCCTGTTGTGATGTTTTTTTCTGTTTTGATGTTAAGGTTCTAAAACTGCCAGAAATAATGCACAGTGCCAAATTCGGATGTAAATGTGCATACTATATACTGATGCATCAAAATACATAAACAAGTTGCCAATATTATGTTTACATTTTGTAATTCAGTCATGTTTTAGTAGTCCTGCTTTACCAACTATAGCTGGCTAAAGTAGGACAGCATGGAGTAGCTAAAGTGGGACAGTCTTATAGGCTATTCCAATGGAGGAAAAGGATCCGGTTTACATTAGGGAACCCCTGTACTTAGGTTAGGCAAGGTTCTGGTTCTTGTAGTACTATATCCTGTAAAAAATGTATTGTACTGTTATTTGAGTGATTTCAGAAAAAGTGGGACACTTTTTGCATTTACATCTTCCTTAACTGCTTCAGACATCTGTTCAACATATTAGCCCAACAGATGATACATTTATGAAATCCTCAGATGTTTCCTAATCACACAAAATTTAATTTAATTGTCATGGTGTCCCAGTTTATCTAACCTGCTCTCAGTCTACCAAATGCAAACTGAAAATATGGTTTTGACTCAGCATACACAAATGTCATGCTTCTTGTGAATATGATATAATTTGTTTTGTTTTTTGAGTGATTAGGGAACATCTTGAGGATTGTAGAACTGTATCATGTGTTGGGCTAATATGTTGGCTAGATGTTGAAAAAGGTTACAGAACATGGATATGAAAAAAGTGTCCCACTTCTTCACCCTATAGTCTACATTTTCTCGTTCTGAACTTCTAACGCGAGTGGGACGGGTGTGGCTTCGTGACGATCACAAGAGCAGCTCCAACAGTTACACCTCGGTCACCACCAAAACATCAGAAATGCGGGTGTCGGCTATTGCCTGTTAACGCTTGATCTAATTGAATCTAGGCCTAAGTGCGTTAAAATCTTCCTAGAAGTGACAGCGTTGACGGAGGGATATGTCAAAATTCAGAATTTGGGCAATTTAGCAAGCCCTTATTCATGCAAAAAATCTGATTTATTGAATGAATGTGGTCTATGTTAAAGGGCACTTCATTAAATATAACAGGCTTTTAAAATTCAATATTGGTGCAACATTTCTACTTAAAATATCAAAGAGATGCAAAAGGCACGACCCACATACTGATCCTGAAGACATCCTTCACAGGCTGGGCCTTCCACCAAATGACAAGTCACCAATTCTGTGCCTTCACCTCAGAGACTGTCACTAAATTACACAAAGAAGTGAATAGAACTAACTCACTGCAGCACTATGAGACAGTACATATTCTGTGATAGATAAAAAAAAATATCTAATTGATAATAAAAATAAAATCAACCTACTGCATTGGAAAGGGGTCTGTCATAGACAAAATGATGGTTAACATTTTATTTTTCAGTTACCCTCCCAAATCCATTTTATGTTTAATACAGGAATCAGTTGGATGACAGGATTTACATAATTACCCCCCTTCATGCTAAAATTCACCGGCAGCCTCTCGACTCACACACAATGCACAGTCTTCTTGCCTTAAAAAAAGCAGTGATTAAAACATTCACACAATGTCATAGAACTCAGTCACATTAGTTCTGCTGTAGGAAAAGCCTTGGCCTTGCTGGAACACATTGCTATCATTGATACTTATAGAACACAATGTTGCAATTTCCCCAATCCCCACACAATGATTTGTATTGTATCTGTGCAAGTAGGGATGGAGGGATGGAAAATACAGTGATTAAAAGGCAAGACGACTCGTGACCGGTTCTTTTCATTATTTCACTAGATTACCTTCGCTTTTTTTATGTTAAATAATTTCACAACTCAAATAAACCCATGTGATATTGCATTATGCAAAAAAACAAGTACACATCCCATTGTTGTTGGGCTTTTTTTCGGTCCTCCGAGCATGCTGCCGCCTCCTATATCTACAGGGCCAATTTCCCGATGATAACACCGATGACAAAGAACAGCACGCAGAGCGCCAGCACGCGGGTACTCAGGCCCTCCTCCCTTATCATGGCCTGTGAGGAAGATGAGTGGGGGGAGGACGCCATGGACGTGACCTTCCTCTTCCGCAGACCATCCTCCTCCTGGGTAGAGGGAAGAAGTCACAGGCCAAATGGCAGTCAAATCATGTTTAATATATAACAGCTGTTTTTGAGCAATAACAGTGAAAATCTCAAAATAAGTCAATTACCCATCTCAAATAGAGGCCTATTAAGTAAGTCTGCATTGTTACAGATGGAGCAAATAAAATGCATTGTGTCGAACAGATCTGATTGTTGTGGGTTCTAGGGACATTTGAGACTCACCCTGATCTGTTTGTTCTCTTCCCGTAGCCTCTGGACCTCCATCTGCAGCCTCTTGCACTCCTCCATGATCTTCTTCACCTCGCCGTCATCCAGGGAGGAGCTGGCAGACTTAGGGAGTGAGGAGAGCTCTGACTTTATGGGGGTAGAGGACACATTTTTGTTGCTTTCACTGTCATGCTGTGGAAAGGAGTGGAGGAGACACAGAAACATGCAGATGAATAACAGAATGGGGATGAAAAGCACAAAATAAAATAAAAAACATGGCAACGGCTGTTTCAGAGATGCAATGCAATGGAGTGGAGATGATCGAATCATTCAAGATCTATTTGTGAATGGAATGAAGGTGCTCTGAATTAATCTTACACTGTACGATGAAATCTATGAGGGAAGGAATATCAACAACAAAAAAAACATGCAATTGTATGTAGTAATATGATAAGATACTCACAGTTTTGTCATTCTCTAGTGGCAGCTCAAATGCACATCTCAACTTGGAGTCCATCAGCTCCTCTGGCTTTGCCTCTTTCCACTGTCGGCCAGAAGGAGGATAGAATGATAGAAAGAATGACAGAGTGAAAGAGAGAGAAAAAGAAGAAGAGGGGGAGGGCAGAAAGAAAACTGAATAATAAGGCAACACCAAGATGACCACTCAAATAGGGACTACATGACACTCATAAGAGAATATCCTGAGAGCACATTTGTCCCACTTGCAACACCTAAACAAGTAGAGGCTTGAGACAGTAAGACAGGACTAGAATTGCAGATGGAATAAACATACTGTGATCATCAGATCATAATTAGTGACATTCAGATTTATCACATTCCATTTGGACACTTACCACCCCTTCCATGTCAGTCATGTCATATGGAGCAAGCATGGACTGCACCATGAATTTGTGTTTGCTCTTTTCATTGGGATCATAGTCGAAAGGCTGTAGCATAACTGCAAAACAAAGCAGACAAATGGCATCAAGCAAACTCTTAGCAACAAGTTAGCTTCCGTTGACCAGCTCAACATACTATTAGTTCCTGAGATTATTCAGCTACATCTATAATCAAACTAAAAGATACCAACCAGATACATTGATGGAAGTGCCTGCGTCAATGATGCCACTGTTTGGACGGACACAGTATCGACGAGGCGCTGTCGTCTTCACTTTAAAGCACACATTTCTATCTGTTGGGTTGCCTAGCTTCAGGGTGGCTGTGACGACATCTGTAAATGGACCTGGAAAAGATGGAGAGAATAAACAACAGATCCACTAATTTGAAGAGGTGTAGTGTATTTGGCTATTTCAGCCACACCCATTGCTGACAGGTGTATACAATTGAGCACACAGCCATGTAATCTCCATAGACAAACATTGACAGAATGGCCTTACTGAAGAGCTCATTGACTTTCAACATGGCACCGTCATAGGATGCCACCTTTCCAACAAGTCAGTCGGTCAGATTTCTGCCCTGCCCTGCTAGAACTGCCCCGGTCAACTGTAAGTGCTGTTATTGTGAATTATTATTATTGTTATTTTTTTTACCTTTATTTTACTAGGCAAATCAGTTAAGAACACATTCTTATTTTCAATGACAGCCTAGGAACAGTGGGTTAACTGCCTGTTTAGGGGCAGAACGACAGATATGTACCTTGTCAGCTCCGGGATTTGAACTCGCAAGTCCAACACTAGTCCAACACTTTAACCACTAGGCTACCCTGCCGCCCGAAATGGAAACATCTCGGAGCAACAACGTCTCAGCCGAGAAGTGGTAGGCTACACAAGCTCACAAATCGAGTCCGCCAAGTGCTGAAGCACGTAGCGCGTAAAAATAGTCTGTACGACACAAACAACACAGAGTTACACATGGAATAAACAAATGTACAGTCAATAACACAATAGAAAAGTCTATATACAGTGTGTGCAAATGAAGTAAGATTAGGGAGGTAAGGCAATAAATAGGCCATAGTGGCGAAATAATTACAATTTAGCAATTAAAAACACTGGAGTGACAGATGTGCAGAAGATGAATGTGCAAGTAGAGATACTGGGGTGCAAAGGAGCAAAAAAAATAATAATAACAATATGGGGATAAGGTAGTTTGGTGGGCTATTTACAGATGGGCTATGTACAGGTGCAATGACCTGTAAGCTGCTCTGACAGCTGATGCTTAAAGTTAGTGAGGGAAATATGAGTCTCCAGCTTCAGTGATTTTTGCAATTCATTCCAGTCATTGGCAGCAGAGAACTGGAAGGAAAGGCAGCCAAAGGGGGAGTTAGCTTTGGGGGTGACCAGTGAAATATACCTGCTGGAGCACGTGCTACGGGTGTGTGATGCTATGGTGACCAGTGAGCTGAGATAAGGCGGGGCTGTACCTAGCAGACTTATAGATGACCTGGAGCCAGTGAGTTCGACGACAAGTATGAAGCGAGGGCCAGCCGACGAGCGCATACAGGTCGCAGTAGTGGGGCTTTGGTGACAAAACGGATGGCACTGTGATAGACTGCATCCAATTTGCTGAGAAGAGTGTTGGAGGCAATTTTGTAAATGTCATCGCCGAAGTTAAGGATCGGTAGGATAGTCAGTTTTACGAGGGTTTTTGGCAGCATGAGTGAAGGATGCTTTGTTGCAAAATAGGAAGCTGATTACAGATTTAATTTTGGATTGGAGATGCTTAATGTGAGTCTGGAAGGAGAGTTTACAGTCTAACCAGACACCTAGGTATTTGTAGTTGTCCACATATTCTAAGTCAGAACCGTCCAGAGTAGTGATGCTAGACGGGCGGGCAGGTGCGGGCAGCGATCGGTTGAAGAGCATGCATTTAGTTTTACTAGCATTTAAGAGCAGTTGGAGGCCACGAAAGGAGAGTTGTATGGCATTGAAGCTTGTCTGGAGGTTTGTTAACACAGTGTCCAAAGAAGGGCCAGAAGTATACAGAATGGTGTCGTCTGCGTAGAGGTGCAACACTCACTACCAAGTTCCAAACTGCGTTTGGAAGCAACTGTTCGTCGGGAGCTTCATGAAATGGGTTTCCATGGCCGAGCAGACGCACACAAGCCTAAGATCACCATGCTCAATGCCAAGCGTTGGCTGGAGTGGTGTAAAGCCATTGGACTCTGGAGCAGTAGAAACGTGTTCTTTAGAGTGATGAGTGATGAATCACGCTTCACTTCTGGCAGTCCAACGGACGAATCTCGGTTTGGTGGATGCCAGGGAAACACTACCTGCCCCAATGCATGATGCCAACTGTAAAGTTTGGTGGAGGAAGAATAATGGTCTGGGTTGTTTTTCATGGTTTTGGCTAGGCGACTTAGTTCTAGTGAAGGGAAATCGTAACGCTACAGCATACAATGATATTCTAGACAATTCTGTGCTTCCAACTTTGTGGCAACAGTTTGGGGAAGGCCCTTTCATGTTTCAGCATGACAAATGTCCCCGTGCACAAACCGAGGTCCATATAGAAATGGTTTGTCGAGATCGGTGTGGAATAACTTGACTGGCCTGCACAGAGCCCTGACCTCAACCCCATCAAACATCTTTGGGATGAACTGGAACACTGACTGCAAGTCAGGCCTAATCGCCCAACATCAGTGCCCGACCTCACTAATTCTCTTTTGGCTGAATGGAAGCAAGTCCTCGCAGCAATGTTCCAACATCTAGTGGAAAGCCTTCCCAGAAGAGTGTAGACTGTTATAGCAGCAAAGGGAGGACATATTAATGCCCATGATTTTGGAATTAGATGTTAGATGAGCAGGTGTCCACATACTTTTGGTAATGTAGTGTATTTACAGAAATAAGATTGATCTCGCTTGTGTTTCCTGTTTGAGTGTTCAGATCCTGCTTGTGTTGCATGTTTGAGTGTTTGTTTAATAGCCTACTGATTCCGTGAGCACCAAGCCTCACGCAACACATGTCAGATAACAATTTCACAAATTCTGCTGTTTTTAATCTTTGCTATGATGTAATAAAAGTTGTACACTTTTTTTCATTAGAACACCCTTTCTGGTATTACATGTAATGTATTTAGTGTTGTTTACACTGTTCCAAACTGTCAGAAAATGTATATTTATAATTACTCAACTTTATCTTGATCTCCTTATTGTTATTATTACTATATCATCATCATCATTATAATAAGTAATGCCATTATCATTAGTAGGCTTAGTAGCCTTGTATAACTACCATCGAGCTGTAGGCCTAAGAGCTGTCTAGTCTTAACACCGTAACTTACTTAGGCCTATATTTCAATTTTATATTGGCTACTATATCAATCAATCAATTAATCGTTCATGTCATCATACAGCATACGAGTCATTCATAATTTGAAATGCAATCAAGCATTTTAGGTTTAAAATAAAATAACAAATCAACCTTGAATAATTAGCGTAAACAATAAATAAACCGTTCCATTTTGGCAATTGCATTCATGAATGCATGCGACTGTTTTGAGTCTTTGCTGTAATAAAGGCTTTACAAAAATAAAATAGGTTACGACAGATTCTCTGGTACCCTTTACATTTATTCAGTGTTGTTTACACTGTTCCAAACGGTCAGAAAATGTATATAGTAATCTAACAGCACCTGCTTGGCACACATAATATGAACGCAGCGCTTGCTCCTTATTTTCTTGATCTCCAGTATTTTCCACAACTAGTCAAATTTATTCCACACATCTGACTTCCCCTTTACCTCTTGAGCAACCAGTGAACATTACCCTGTTTCGAGTTTATTTGTCTCGTCCTCTGCATCCATTTTACTGTCACATGTTACGGTGTTCATAGTTTGTTATAACCAATTTATTGATGTAATTATGATATGCTATAGGTCAGGACCGATTGGTCACGTTCATGCGATGCATACGTGTCACGTAAAGAGAGCAAGGCCAAGGGTTGAGGGAATGTTTTTCCTAAACAAATGAGGGATTTCAGTAACAAAACTTCTCAGTGAGAAATGGCTGTAATTATGTTGCAGCTTCAACAACACGGACAGCGTGATAAATACTGTTGATGTTCTGTGGTCTTCGCTGCAGCAGGGAGGAGGGAGAGACAACCGGTGCTAGTCACAGTCACTCGCTGTAAAAACAAAAATTATACAGTGCAGCAAGTCTGAGCCCGGCCCTGCACAATCAAATCAATTGCGGTCGGACTCCCTCTAGTTATTTGTGTTTCTTAATTATTTCATCAAACATAGCGCTTAAAGCATCAGACAAGGTCAGTACATATAGTTGATTTGATTAAAACACATAAGCTGTGTCTATATGGAAAAATACAAGTTTACAAATTTCAACCAAACGATTGGTCGAAATAACCTGATGACTCAGTCAACCAATTTTATTTTTAGTCGGGGACAGCCCTAATATAATTCTCAAATCCATTCATCAATTATAGCCTGTTCAATAACTCCGTTACAAGCGGTAAAATGGTCCTACTCAGAACCTTACAATTCTGATAAAACTCACTGATCCTGCACCTGACAATTGTCAACAGTCACTTTTCTACTGCAGTATTTCTCAATCAATTCCTGGGGCTCCCTTAGGAGGTGCACAGTTTCAGGCCAACAATATCACACCTGATTCAACTAATCAAGGGCTTGTTCATGTGTGGTCAGGGCTAAAACAATTATGTACCCCACGAATGAATTGAGAAACTTATATGTATCCATAAAGGTAATTGTGAAATGGGATTTTCCATAGTGTCGGAATTTCCCTAGTCAGAAAGTACTATAAATGAATTAATTATACTTAATTTAGCTAGATAGTAACGTTAGTAGCTATAGCAGAAATATCTTATTTATGGTGGCAAAAGCTGACTCGCAAGTAAGGGAGATCGTGATTATGATAGTAACTGAATAACATGCAACTAACATTGATTGAGGAAATTACCAGGGCCTGGCTTTTCATTGCAGGCTAAGATAGCTAGCTAGCCACTGAAGAATATGACAGCTAGCCATTAGCCTGTTAGCATCGGTAGGTAGAAGACGTTGCTATGCAATGTCCCTTCGCTTGTCACCACTCTAGAAACCAAATATGATACACCGTCTGCAGACCCATTGTTTAGTTATCAACAACGCTACTGATAATGCATTGACGTTAGCTAGCTTGGAACAACGGTCAAATACTTGCAGACCAAACTGTCCGGCCCTGCCCTCTTACCTCTAAATTTCAGTTCGTGTGGTGGCTCAAGCTGGAGGACTTGCTCTTGTCTGGCCATGTCCCAGAGGTTCGAAAGCCTTTCTGATATAAGTACCTGGTCTATATGTCGCAGCTTTTGTTACTATAACTATTGTAAAAGCTCCTAAATACGACCCGATTTCGTTAAGGGGTAGCTGGAGGATCACAAATGCACCACTTGGACAGCTAAGTGCCAACAGCTGAAGCTAAGCTAGCAAGCAAGCAGGAAGGAAGGAAGGAAGGGCTCCGTGTGACGTCGTGGGATGGGGCAGGTCTGTGGAATGTCAGCAAAGAGATCTCTGTAGAGTTGTTATATTTTTGCAGGGCAACCCGAAAATCCCCTCCTCTGATCTGGCAGCTATTTGAGAATGTAAAGTCATTTTCATTTAGAGGCTGTTTCAAGCAGATATCCTTATTAATTGAGATACTGGGTGATGTTCAGAAATGCATGTAATCGATGCTAAGGAATCAAATCAAATCAAACTTTATTTGTCACATGCGCCGAATACAACTGGTCTACACCTTACCGTGAAATGCTTACTTAAAAGCCCTTAACCAACAATGCAGTTCAAGAAAGAGTTCAGAAAATATTTACAAAATAAAAAAAATATAAAAAGCAACACAATAAAATAACATTAACGAGGCTATATACCAGGGAGCGGTACCGAGGCAATGTGCGGGGGTACAGGTTAGTCGAGGTAATTTGTACATGTAGGTAGGGGTAAAGTGACTATAAATAGATAATAAACAGCGAGAATCTGCAGTGTAAAAACAGATGGGGGGAAGTCACTGTAAATAGTCTGGGTGGCCATTTGATTAATTGTTCAGCAGTCTTATGGCTTTGGGGTAGAAGCTGTTAAGGAACATTTTTGTTCTAGACTTCGCACTCTGGTACAGCTTGCCGTGCAGTAGCAGAGAGAACAGTCTATGACTGGAGTCTTTGACCATTTTTTGGGCTTTCCTCTGACACCACCTACTATATAGGTCCTGGATGGCAGGAAGCTTAGCCCCAGTGATGTACTGGGCCATACGCACTACCTTACGGTGATGCAACATTTTGAGGATCTGGGGACCCATGTAAAATCTTTCTGTCTCACGACTGTCTTGGTGTGTTTGGACCATGATAGTTCACTGGTAATATGGGCATCAAGGAACTTGAAACTCTCGACCCACTCCACTACAGCCCTGTCTGTTAATGAGGGCCTGTTCGGCCTGCCTTTTCCTGTAGTCCACGATCAGCTCCTTTGTCTTGCTCACATTGAGGGAGAGGTTATTGTCCTGGCACCACACTGCCAGGTCTCTGACCTCCTCCCTATAAGCTGTCTCATCATTGTCGGTAATCAGGCTGTTGTGTCGTCAGCAAACTTAATGATGGTGTTGGAGTTGTGTTTAGCCATGCGGTCGTGGGTGAACAGTTAGTACAGGAGGGGACTAAGCACGGACCCCTGAGGGGCCCCAGTGTTGAGCATCAGCTTTGCAGACGTGTTGTTGCCTACCCTTAGCACCTGGGGCGTCTTGTCAGTAAGTACAGGATCCAGTTGCAGAGGGAGGTGTTTAGTCCCAGGGTCCTTAGCTTAGTGATGAGCTTTCTGGGCACTATGGTGTTGAACGCTGAGCTGTAGTCAATGAACAGCATTCTCACATAGGTGTTCCTTTTGTCCAGGTGGGAAAGGGCAGTGTGGAGTGCGATTGAGATTGCGTCATCTGTGGATATGTTGGGGCAGTATGCAAATTGGAGTGGGTCTAGAGAATCCGGGATGATGCTATTGATGTGAGCCATGACCAGCCTTTCAAAGCACTTCATGGCTACCGACGTGAGTGCTACAGGCGGTAATCATTTAGGCAGATTACCTTCACTTCCTTGGGCACAGGGACTATGGTGGTCTACTTGAACTCAGTCAGGGAGAGGTTGAAAATGTCAGTGAAGACACTTGCCAGTTGGTCCGCGCATGCTTTGAGTACACGTCCTGGTAATCCGTCTGGCCCCGCGGCTTTGTGAATGTTGACCTGTTTAAAGGTCTTAGTCACATTGGCTACCGAGATCGTTATCACACAGTCGTCCGGAACAGCTGGTGCTCTCATGCATGCTTCAGTGTTGCTTGTCTCGAAGCGAGCATCGAAAGCATTTAGCTCGTCTGGTAGGCTCGCGTCACTGGACAGCTCGCGGCTGGGTTTCCCTTTGTAGTCTGTAATAGTTTTCAAGCCCTGCCACATCCAACAAGCGTCAGAGTAGTACGATTCAATCGTATTCCTATATTGACGCTTTGCCTGTTTAAAGATTTGTCTGAGGTCGTAGCAGGATTTCTTATAAGCGTCCGGATTAGTGTCCCGCTCTTTGAAAGCGGCAACTCTAGCCTTTAGCTCGATGCGGATATTGCCTGTAACCCATGGCTTCTGTTTGGGATATGTACGTACGGTCACTGTGTCTTAATATTATAATATATTGGAATATCTAAATATTACAATGATATGTCTGTATTTGTTTGTTTTTTAAAAGTGTGTGCTTATTATTTATGGAGTGATTTCCCTGTTTTTGAATGTCAGTCAAAAGGTCTGCAGACCAAAACATTTAAGCGTGTTAACCCTCACAAGGCTGCCGGCCCAGATGGCATCCCTGGCCGTGTCCTCAGAGCATGCGCAGACCAGCTGGCTGGTGTGTTTGCGGACATATTTAATCAAACCTTGTCCCAGTCTGCTGTTCCCACATGCTTCAAGAGGGCCACCATTGTTCCTGTTCCCAAGAAAGCAAAGGTAACTGAGCTAAATGACTATCGCCCCGTAGCACTCACTTCCGTCATCATGAAGTGCTTTGAGAGACTGGTCAAGGATCATATCACCTCCATCCTACCAGACACCCTAGACCCACTCCAATTTGCTCACCGTCCCAATAGGTCCACAGACGACGCAATCGCAATCACACTGCACACTGCCCTAACCCATCTGGACAAGAGGAATACCTATGTAAGAATGCTGTTCATCGACTACAGCTCAGCATTTAACACCATAGTACCCTCCAAACTCATCACCCTCCAGTACCCTCCAAACCCCTAGGTCTCGACCCAGCCCTGTGCAACTGGGTCCAGGACTTCCTGACGGGACGGCCCCAGGTGATGAGGGTAGGAAACAACACCCACAAGGGTGCGTTCTCAGCCCTCTCCTTTACTCCCTATTCACCCATGACTGCGTGGCCAAGCACGCCTCCAACTCAATCATCAAGTTTGCTGACGACACTACAGTGGTAGGCTTGATTGCCAACAACGACGAGACGGCCTACAGGGAGGAGGTGAGGGCCCTCGAAGTGTGGTTGAGGAAAATAACCTCTCATTCAACATCAACAAAACTAAGGAGATGATCGTGGACTTCAGGAAACAGCAGAGGGAGCACCCCCCTATCCACATCGACGGGACAGTAGTGGAGAAGGTGGAAAGTTTTAAGTTCCTCGACGTACACATCACGGACAAACTGAAATGGTCCACCCACACAGGCAACAGCGCCTCTTCAACCTCAGGAGGCTGAAGAAATTCGTCTTGTCATCAAAAACACTCACAAACTTCTACAGATGCACAATCGAGAGCATCCTGTCGGGCTGTATCACAGCCTGGTACGGCAACTGCTCCGCCCACAACCGTAAGGCTCTCCAGAGGGTGGTGAGGACTGCACAACGCATCACCGGGGGTAAACTACAGTGAGGGAAAAAAAGGATTTGATCCCCTGCTGATTTTGTACGTTTGCCCACTGACAAATAAATGATCAGTCTATAATTTTAATGGTAGGTTTATTTGAACAGTGAGAGACAGAATAACAACAAAAAAATCCAGAAAAACGCATGTGAAAAATGTTAGAAATTGATTTTCATTTTAATGAGGGAAATAAGTATTTGACCCCCTCTCATCAGAAAGATTTCTGGCTCGGTGAGAAGGTGACAACAGTTGGTGTGATTATTCGCAAATGGAAGAAACACTAAAGAACTGTCAATCTCCCTCGGCCTGGGGCTCCATGCAAGATCTCACCTCGTGGAGTTGCAATGATCATGAGAACGGTGAGGAATCAGCCCAGAACTACACCGGAGGATCTTGTCAATGATCTCAAGGCAGCTGGGACCATAGTCACCAAGAAAACAATTGGTAACACACTACGCCGTGAAGGACTGAAATCCTGCAGCGCCCGCAAGGTCCCCCTGCTCAAGAAAGCACATATACATGCCGTCTGAAGTTTGCCAATGAACATCTGAATGATTCAGAGGACAACTGGGTGAAGGTTTTGTGGTCAGATGAGACCAAAATGGAGCTCTTTGGAATCAACTCAACTCGCCGTGTTTGGAGGAGGAGGAATGCTGCCTATGACCCCAAGAACATCATCCCCACCGTCAAACATGGAGGTGGAAACATTATGCTTTGGGGGTGTTTTTCTGCTAAGGGGACAGGACAACTTCACCGCATCAAAGGGACGATGGACCAGTGGAGGTTCTAGACCCTTTCAACTGGGGGGGCCAAGCTGGGGCCAGTTGTACTGTTAGAGGGGCCAGTTACATTAGACGTTATTGTCATGATTATCCTCTCTCGGGAATGACCAATGCGCAGCGACGTAGCCGGAATACATATTTATTGAAAGACGGGACGAGACGGAACAAAACAATAAACGATGAACAAAACGTGAACCCTACCGCTAAATCCTAAACTGAACACAGAGATCTAAACCTAAACACGACTGGCGAAACCTAACTAAACACGAATGGCAAAACCTAACGAAACACGAATGGCGAAACCTAACTAAACATGAATGGCGAAACCTAACTATACACGAACGACAAGAACCTGACTGAACACCATAACATAATCAATAACCCACGAAACTAAAGTGCAACCCCCAAACATATATATGGTTCCCAATTAGAGACAACGACACACAGCTGCCTCTAATTGGGAACCATTACCCCAACATAGAACTACAACACCTAGAACTGAAACCCCTAAACCAAAACGAAACCAAAACGCTCCAGCCTGTCATCTCAGGCCTGGGCGTTACAGTTATTGTTGTCATATCATTTTCTTCACTTCATTGCAGGCATTAGTAGGCAAAATGTCCCTCTAGTAAATGTGTGGGTTTAATTAGTGTTCCACGTTGCCACTGTCTAATAATGGATGTAAAAAAAGAACGATAGCAAAAATTTGTTATGCAAAAATCATTTCATACTCCACATTTAGGGGGGCCACGAGGGGGTCCAAAATTGTTGTCACAGGGGCACTGCCCCCCCCCCCCAGAACCGCCAGTGCGATGGACGGGGCCATGTACCGTCAAATCTTGGGTGAGAACCTCCTTCCCTCAGCCAGGGCATTGAAAATGGGTCGTGGATGGGTATTCCAGCATGACAATGACCCAAAACACACGGCCAACGCAACAAAGGAGTGGCTCAAGAAGAAGCACATTAAGATCCTGGAGTGGCCTAGCCAGTCTCCAGACCTTAATCCCATAGAAAATCTGTGGAGGGAGCTGAAAATTTGAGTTGCCAAACGTCAGCCTCGAAACCTTGATGACTTGGAGAAGATCTGCAAAGAGGAGTGGGACAAAATTCCTCCTGAGATGTGTGCAAACCTGGTGGCCAACTACAAGAAACGTCTGACCTCTGTGATTGCCAACAAGGGTTTTGCCACCAAGTACTAAGTCATGTTTTGCAGAGGGGTCAAATACGTATTTCCCTCATAAAAATACAAATAAAATAAAAAAATAAAATACATGCGTTTTTCTGGATTTTTTTGTTGTTATTCTGTCTCTCACTGTTCAAATAAACCTACCTTTAAAATTATAGACTGATCATTTATTTGTCAGTGGGCAAACGTACAAAATCAGCAGGGGATCAAATACTTTTTTCCCTCACTGTACCTGCCCTCCAGGACACCTACACCACCCGATGTCACAGGAAGGCCAAAAGGATCATCAAGGACAACAACCACCCGAGCCACTGCCTGTTCAACCCACTATTATCCAGAAGGCGAGGTCAGTACAGGTGCATCAAAGCTGGGACCGAGAGACTGAAAAACAGCTTCTATCTCAAGGCCATCTGTTAAACAGCCACCACTGACTGTTAAACAGCCACCACTAACATTGAGTGGCTGCTGCCAACATACTGACTTAAATCTCTAGCCACTTTAAATAATAGAAAATTGGATGTAACAAATGTATCACTAGCCACTTTAAACAATTTTGTATATAATGTTTACATATCAGACATTACTCATATTGCCTATGCCGTTCGGCCATCGACTCAAATCTCTAGCCACTTTAATAATTAAAAAGTGGATGTAATAAATGTATCACTACTCCTTCTTTATATCCTTCTTATTCATGAGGGGTCGGGTATTATATAACTAGTCTTTTACTTCTTAAACCTGTCAGCAACATATAATTTATACTAGAGGTGTTGAATCAGGATATATAAAAAAGATCATCAAAACTATGATGCAGCTCAAGGTACCCCATATCCCAAAAACCGCCAACACTCTCCTGCCCTTAGCCAGTCTGCTAGGTACCACCCCATACTCACACCTCTAGTGAACACACTACAGTGATGATAGGTCGGGGTAGGAAATCTTCGTTAACAGAGACGACCCCCAGACCCTATTGGTCCAGTTCTGCTCTTTAACTCTGCGTGTGCTCCACGGTGTTTGTATGTGTTCCTACCTTTCTGCAGTGGGTAACGTTGACCCAGGTTGCTCTTTCTGATATTCTAATGGCAAAGGCTGTGACCAACATAACCTGGTAGGGACCTTCCCAACGGGGCTGCTTCCAGTCCTTTTTCTCCAGAGACTGGACCCACACCGAGTCACTAGGCAGGGTCGTATGGCTCACCTCCTTCTGTAGTTCTTCTGTTGGGCATGAAATCTCTGACATACAGGTGTGGTTAGCAAACAACTTCTCATGTGATCTGCTACTGTATCTTCCTAACTCTAATTTCATCCTGTACTCAGGTGTGTCTATCTTAACCTACTTTTAATCATAGAATTCATGCATTCTATAATATTGTATTAACAAAAAATGTATTAAGTAATTTGTGTTGTCCAACAATCTCTACCATATCTAACAATCATCTCTACCATATCAACACTACCATATCTAAAAAATGTCTCTATCATAACAAATATCTAACAATCAATTTCTGCCTGCTGCACAGAATAGTGACTAGGTCGTGATTCAGCCTCTAACTTTCTAGTAAGGGTAACAACATCATACCCAGTTGTATTCGAATTTTTTTGTTTTGTTTCCCCAGCATAGCCAAACCTATGCGTTCCTTCAATCTCGCTTTGTCCATTTCCTTTCGTTGTTTCCAGAGGATTTTGCACCCCCTGTGCGCCAATCCTGTTCTTTCACTAGCACTTGTCGCTTTAGTCCTCCCAATATAGTTTGTGATTCTTCGGGCGTTGACAGCCCATTTCTTCTTAGGATGTATCCATCAGATACCCCATCCTCTGTATAACTTCTCTCCTCTTTTCTTCCACTCCTTTCCATCACGACCTCCATTCACCTCCAACTCCTCTTTCAGTTTTTGTATGACGCGTTCCATGTTAGAAATTGTGAACTACGTCTATTCTGGTGTCACACTCTCACTCGCAATCGCACACGCACCTATCGTTTAAAGTACTCACTTGCTCCTAATCGCGTACCTTAAAGTATTCACTAATTCTAAACAGTGTATGCCCTTTACACTCTCCAGTTGTAGTGCAATACTGTCAATTTGGCTTTTAAAGTATACGGACGCTTCTAGTTGTACTAGTTACAAACCTCGTCGCCTCGTCAACACTGTATTTTACTATGTCTTCATTTAAAGTATACCAGAATTCTATCCATCACTCAATGCGGTACCTCATTAAGGACGAACCTTGTTTCTACGTCAACACTGTATTACTATGCCTTCATTTTAAGTGCACGAGGGCTCAAGAACGTCCCCACGTCGACACTATTAAATTTGGTTCCTTTTAAAGTACACGGGCACTTTCTCGGTGCCCGTCAACACTGTTTAAATTTGGCTTTAAAGTGTACGGATATCCTATATCTCTATCTCGCTACACTGTCTAAATTTCACACATTTCCCTGAAATTCACATATAGTTGCCAATTTGAAACCTCATATAGATACAGTTATAATCGACAATCACAATGTTCATGCACAGTACAACATGTCAAATTTAAATTCCCTATACTCCTGGTGACCCACTGCAGATGGTGGCGCTTATTCCAGGAGTGTCAACATGGCCATGTTCGCAATTACTTCACAGTTACCATCATGTCATGCTTGTCTCATATTCAACAATTTATGTAAATAGACATAATTGAAATAATTTAATTTAGTCACTTAAGTAGAACTGGTGTTTCACAAATACATTTGGATATGTTCAATGTGCAGTACTTCAGTATTATAATACAATAGGTGTCTGCTTACCTGTTTTTAGTAGTCCGGACTCTTTGTGAAACGCTCCGTCCCACGACAGCGAAGTCCAATGGGCTGATCAATTCTCAGCGAGGGTCCTCACCAGATCAAAAGATCAAATCATCACGTCGGGGTCACCAATTGTTAGGTTGCGTCAAATTTAGTCTGGTGTTGAGGATGAAAGATTACTAGAGTACGTTCTTAATTCAAGGTATTTATTCTCACACAAGCATAAATGGTAAATATGAAGTTCGTATATACAGGCTCAATAATACACCACGCAGGGCTATCAGAGAACTGCCCTTTCTGCTAAATGCATTGGTATAAGTTTGTTCTGACAAAGGTAGTTCCCACCTCGGGATGGGCCTATCAGAACAGTAGCTGGGCGTGGTTCAGACTTGCCCAGCCAATAGTAGGCGCACAGGCTGGTCCCAGCCTCTTGGCGCTTGTTGTCCGGGGTTACTGAGGCCACAGGCTCAGCTCCTGTTTGTGTCTCAACATCTTTCTATTCATGTGTTCCTAGCTCAACATACTGTTATCTCCCAAGGTTAAACACAGCCCTTTAGCCAGTCAGACACCAGGTGTTTACAATCCACTGTATTGTTCCACAATTTATCAGCCTTAGCTCAAACATATTCCTGTGTAACAAAGAAACATATTTTCAAACCTAACAATTTGCAAAGAAACATATTCTCAAACCCAACAGTACATACTCGTATTCATTCCTTTACACTTGTGTGTATAAGGTAGTTGTTGTGAAATTGTTAGATTACTTGTTAGATACCACTGCATGGTCGGAACTAAAAGCACAAGCATTTCGCTACACTCCCATTAACATCTGCTAACCATGTGTATGTGACAAATAAAATGTGATTCGATTTGATTAGACCATGCTTTGGTGTTTTGTTGCCTCGTGCATCCTGAGGGTGGCAGTAGAGCACCATGGAACACCACCCACAAGAATATTACGTCATACGGCCTAAACCAGGAAGTAAGAAATATCAACAATCAGGCCAGAGCGAGAATAGTGACACGATCGCCTGTTGGCGTTTAACATTTTAAAAGGACCTTTATTGCTATATAGTTTAGAATCGCAGAATGTCTGTGTTTGGGAAGCTGTTCGGCGGTGGGGGCAAAGGAAGTAAAGGGCCGAGTGCACAAGAGGCGATTCAGAAGCTCCGAGAGACCGAGGAAATGTTAACGAAGAAACAGGTATTTCTAGAGAAAAAGATTGACGAAGAACTCATTACTGCGAAGAAAAACGGCACTAAAAACAAACGGGGTGAGTGGCCAACTAACATCACATATGAATCTTCACGATTGTTGTCTAATTAAGCTAGCCAACTAACGTTAAAGTTCGCCTGATTTGTTAGCTAGATGCCAGCTAGCTAACTTTCCGAAAAACCACACCTGTCACTGCATAGTCAGGTTGCCAGGCTCGCCCTACCTCGTTGCACCAACTGTGTTAGAACAGCTAATATGCAGTATACCCGTTTTTAAAGGAGCGTTTTGTGTGACTGGTATCAAAAGTCTACAGCTAGTGAACCAACATTTGTCAAATTGCATCGTGTGACTGGGGGGAATTTGTGTGAATCATGAATTTGCACTCAATGCCTGCTTGTCAAAATAATGGAAGGGGGCACCCATCCATTCAGTCAGTATCAATTTAGCAGTTTTAATTTCGGGACTTTTAAATCATTGGGATTCCAACACACCCTGTTTATAGGGCCTGTAGTGATGATTAGTTACCTAATACTGAGGGCTGACAGGGCTCCAAGTGACTTCTGTCATTCTTCACTGACAGTGGTGTTCATGACAGGCTTTTGATGTAATAGTGAGTGGTTAGCATTTACTCACATGAAAGTCCTGGGCATTCAGAAACACTGTGACCATGACTCACTTCCACTGTCTTCACATACTAACCACGCCCCCCATAAAAGTCGACTGCTCATGATCATGGTGTTCTCATGTAGTGTTTTAATGCTGTAAACCTATTTTACTGAAACCTACACAGCGACTCAATCCTTCTGTGTCTTGATTTCCCATGTTCTTCACAACAAATGCTATGTTTCCATCACAAACATTAAATTACATTTGCCAATGCTTTTATCCAAATGACTTAGTCATGTGTAGTCCCAGGAATCAAACCCACTAACCTCTTTTTCGTTTTCACTACGCAAAGCGGCCCTACAGGCCTTGAAAAGGAAGAAGCGGTATGAGAAGCAGCTTACCCAGATTGATGGCACATTGTCCACCATCGAGTTCCAGAGAGAGGCGCTGGAAAATGCCAACACCAACACTGAAGTGCTCAAGAACATGGGCTTTGCTGCCAAGGCAATGAAGGCTGCCCATGAAAACATGTAAGCGGTGGCACACTACTTGTTTATTAGCTTTGGTCAGGCACTCATACAGCTCTTGTATTAATTCAAATCTCTCTGTTCCATCTATCTTTGTGTTTTAGGGACATAGACAAAGTAGATGACTTGATGCAAGACATCACTGAGCAGCAGGAGCTAGCACAAGAGATCTCAGATGCCATCTCAAAACCTGTAGGCTTTGGAGATGAGTTTGATGAGGTATGTGACATGAGCTTGTCTGAACATTGTTCTTGATTTGGCTTTCACCAGTGCTTTTGGTTTAATAGTTGACCAGATATCACAGAGCCTGGATGTTCTGATTGTCTTGCATCATAGGATGAACTCCTAGCAGAGTTGGATGAGCTGGAACAAGAGGAATTGGACAAAAACTTGCTGGAGATCGGTGGGACAGAAAATGTCCCTCTACCCAATGTGCCTTCTACTTCATTACCCTCAAGACCTGGTGAGTCCTTTGAAATATGCAATAAAACATGTAATTTCTCCATTGGAACATTTTATTCCATGGTTACTATCCCAACAGTACATGAAATTACTTGATCTCTTGTCCTTAATTGCTATAAAACATCTATATTTGCCACTTTTAAACAAGTAATTCACAATTTTTGTATGCCTATTTATTTTTATTTTTTTAGCCAAAAAAGAGGATGAAGATGAGGATGGCATGGAGGACTTACAGCGCTGGGCGATGCAGCCTAACTAGTTGCGTTACTGACACCACCTGCTGTAGAGGGAAAGAAAGGACTAATGGAATATTGAATATGGTTGTTTTGTGTCCGAGAGCCAACCACCTTCTAAAACTAACACTAGAAAGGCCAATGCTGTAGGTTCTGTTCCCAGCCCAAATCCCGAGAAAGGTTACCATGGCCTTCCATGAAAAGAGGAAGTTCAGAAGCGGTATAAAAACTATAAACAGGATGATTGAATCAGAAAATGTCTTTGGAAATTTCTACCAAAAAGTTTGAACATAATTGTTTGGCAGTGATTGTAATACCACTGAACTGTTCTATTGTCTTTGATGCTATGCACTTCACTGAAAGGCAAACATTTCTTTTTAATACATGGGCGTTGCAATGTCTCTTTTTCTGACTTAAACATATTTACCATTTGGTGTGGTGGGTGTTGGCTGGATATTTTTATTCACCTTTACTTTTTGTTTGTAGTTGCTCCCAAAATAAGATGGAATTATGAGCATGCTCTCATTGTAATGTTTAGAATGGTCTATTTTTGGGATTGTTATTCAGAAATTTTGTTTTACATGTTTTTTTCCACCGTCAACATTTAGGTGATTCCCATCTACTAAGCATCCTCACCATGTGACCCTTGTTATTTGATGTAAATATCTAAATAATTTTTATTTTTTTGCTGTCACGTTGTGCTAAGCATGCAATGAGGGAAAAACTTAATACACCGCACGGCTTCAGAGAAATTATGAACCCCAACCAGTTCTGTTGTCTGTGTCATTTTGGAAAGGGTTAATTTTGAATTGAATAAGGTTGGGAAAAATCACCATATTAACTGCAGAAAAAATATATGGACTTCATGGTTTGTAATGATTAGACTAGTAGAGACAGTATCAACATTTGGGGTTTGAGGATTATTCTTTTTTTTTTACACAATGTACATTTTTTACATAGGAAAAAATATACACAAGGTTAAGCATGTTTGCATTTCTATGGTTTATTTGTCCAGATGAGAGTATTATTTGGAAAATAATTAAAGTTGTTGATTATTTTGTGGTGAAGGTTGTTTTTCTTGGTTAGGGATCAGTGTACAAAACAATAAGATAATCTGTGAATTCAAAACTCAAAGCAGGAAATATTTATTTTATTAGTTTTAAATAATTTTCAGGTGTTAAATGTTGGTTAATGTGTCTGATTTGCAATCATTGGCAGTTGGTGTCATTTAAAATGCAGGACGATAAAACATTTTCATGAGCATGGCCTTATTTATATTACAGCATTTTGAATGACTGTCATTCATATTCCATTCACCCAGCTCATTGAAACATCGATAGGTTTAGGCTACTACATTTTTAAGTTGCTACAACCTAGCCTATGAATGAAAGTTTACAACGTAGGTGCGCAGGTCGAGATACATTTAAGTAATTAAGGTGAAAGATAATGACACATTCAATACCGCCTTGCACAATATTGCCAGCATCTAGCGTGTAATCGTTAGTCTAAAAGTTGCAAACGAGAGTTCTTCAACAGAATCGGCAGAATGAATACACCCCTGATCACATGCAAACACAGTTCACTTTCATAGCAGCTACATATAAAAAGCATGATCCCTTTGATCGAGCTTGGTGTTTGGGTAGGCTGAACTAGCTAGCTGCATTCTTAAGTAAGTGAAGTGAAAAAAATTGAAATATAGCTCTCTTGCTTCATTTTTGAATAATTTCATTTAACTGTTCAACTATTGTTTTTGTCTCTCTGAGTCAACTACTCACCACATTGTATGCACTGCAGTGCTAGCTAGCTGTAGCTTATGCTTTCAGTACTAGATTTATGCTCTGAACCTTTGATTGGGTGGATAACAACATTTCAGTTCATGCTGCAAAGTGCTCTGATAGGTTGGAGGACGTCCTCCGGAAGTTGTCAAAATTACTTTGAAAGTATATGGAAGTGGGTGAGAACCACGAGACTCCTAGGTTTTGAATTTAAGTCAATGTACCCAGAAGAGGACAGGAACTAGCTGTCCTCCGACAACACCATGGTGCTTCCCTACAGAGTGCTGTTGTGACTACTGTAGAACTTAATTGCAAATCAGTGTGTTTTAGTCAATGATTTGGTGACGTTAATATATTTGGTATAGTTTTATCTAAAAGGGATAACTTTAATGTTTCACTATTTTTATGTAGAAGATGTAAGAAAACAGGAATTATTTGTACTTTTTTTTTACACATTTAACCCAACTTTCATCAAATCAGATGGCTCATTCATCATAAAACCATTTGATGTTGCCAATTATTTGAATGATTACTTCATTGGCAAAGTGGGCAAATTTAGGCAGGAAATGCCAACAACGAACAGTGAGCCATCGTATTCATGCATAAAAAAAAAAACTAATAATAAAAGAAAAGCACTGCAAGTTTGAATTTTGTAAAGTTAGTGTGGGAGAGGGTGAAAAATTCTTAGCGATCAATAATGACAAACCTCCTGGCATTGACAACTTAAATAGAAAGCTACTGAGGATGGTAGCTGACTCTATAGCCACTCATATCTGTTAAATCTTTAATCTGAGCCTAGAGGAAAGTCTGTCCTCAGGCCTGGAGGGAAGCCAAAGTAATTCTGCTACCCAAGAGTGGAAAAGCAGCCTTCACTGGTTCTAACAGCATATCTATAAGCTTGCTGCCAGCTCTTAGCAAACTGTTGGAAAAAATTGTGTTTGACCAAAGACAATGCTATTTCTCTGTAAACAAATTAACAACAGACTTTCAGCATACTTATAGAGAAGGGCACTCAACATGTACTGAACTGACACATATTATTGAAGATTGGTTGAAAGAAATTGATAATAATAAGATTGTGGGAACTGTACTGTTAGATTTCAGTGCAGCCTTTGATATTATTGACCATAACCTGAAAAAACGTATGTGTTATGGCTTTTCAACCTCTGCCATATCGTGGATTCAGAGCTATCTATCTAATAGAACTCAGAGGGTTTTCTTTAATGGAAACTTCTCTAATGTCAAACATGTAAAGTGTGGTGTACTGCAGGGCAGCTCTCTAGGCCCTCTACTCTTTTCTATTTTTTACCAATTACCTGCCACTGGCATTAAACAAAGCATGTGTGTCCATGTACAGTATGCTGATGATTCAACCAAATACGCATCAGCAACCACAGATAATGAAGTTGCTGAAACCCTTAACAAAGAGTTGTAGTCTGTTTTGGAATGGGTGGCCAGTAATAAATTATTCCTGATTATCTCTAAAACTAAGAGCATTGTATTTGGTACAAATCATTCCCTAAGTTCTAGACCTCAGCTGAATCTGGTAATGAATGGTGTGGCTGTTGAACAAGTTGAGGAGACTAAATTACTTGGCGTTACCTTAGATTGTAAACTGTCATGGTCAAAACATATAGATTCAATGGTTGTAAATATGGGGAGAGGTCTGTCCGTAATAAAGAGATGGTCTGCTTTTTTGACACCACACTCCAAAAAGTAAGTTCTGCAAGCTCTAGTTTTGTCTAATGTTGATTATTATCCAGTCGTGTGGTCCAGTGCTGCAAGGAAAGACCTAGTTAAGCTGCAGCTGGCCCAGAACAGAGCAGCACGTGTTGCTCTTCATTGTAATCAGAGGGCTGATATAAAAACTATGCATGTCAGTCTCTCTTGGCTAAGAGTTGAGGAAAGACTGACTGCATCACTTCAAAATGTCAAGGTGAAGGCGAGTAGCTGAATAGCTCCCTGACAAGGTGGAGATGAGTGGCCGAGACTAAGGCACGCATGGACAACAGTGGATTATCAAATCGTCTTACCCGGAACAAAAAATTACATTTGAAAAAAGCAAGTAAAAATGATTATGACAAGCATTCAAATCACCTGTAAACCAAACTGGACAGATGAAAAAAAACATGTAAAAAAAAATCACATTTGACACTTCAAAAAAGCAAGTGAAAAATTATAATTACAAGTGTTAAGACGTGTTCCGGGTAAGAACATTTGAACCTTTTGTCTTCCACAATGGATGCATAATTTCAGGCTACAAGTGTAAGCCTAATGACATTCCCAGAATGTCATTGCAATACACGTAGGTGTTTTGTAACAGTCTCTTTCCATTCATCAAATTGCAGGAGCGCAGTGCACTATTGGGCCTGAAATTATTTTGTCAGTGGAAGAATGTGCGAGGGTAGTCTACAGGAGCGCCTTTGTTAAGTGATTGTTTGACAATCAGATGAAAACATCATGACTGGTTGTGTTTATGCCACATTAAAAGGCATAGGCGGTGTGTCCATAAGGCTAGGGGAAGCTTTCCCTAAAGTAAATGTAATGATACGCCTATAACCTAATTAGCTTGCTCTTGTCTTTACAGAAATAAATAAAATGGTTCAAAATAGGCTACTACACCAGAAAGCATGATTTGTCCACCAAGGATCATTAGCTATAAAAAGATAAATATATATATTTTTAAAAGCTGCTGATTGTTTTAAATCGCACAAAAGGGCCCAGTCAAAAGGGCCCACACTTTGGGGAGCGCGCGCTGCAAATACCAAATTGCTGACTGTTGAGTTCAGACTGTCAGTGATAAGCAGGGAGACCCAGCCAGACATTTCGCGATACTTAACAACACAGTCGCGGAAATACTGTTTGGAAAAAAATGGGCTGATGGTGAAGTAGACATACTCGTTATTCATATCACAAAATATACAAATAAGCTCTCCACAATGAATTTCAATAGAAAACTTGTAAAAATAGAGAAGATCCTGTAACCATGGAGAGGTAAATACCTGTCTATTTATGGAAAAATTGCCCTGATTAACTCCTTAGTCATATCTCAGTTTACTCACTTATGGCGTTGCCTACTCCTGATGATTCGTTTTTCAAATCATATGAGCAAAAAATATCTGGGATGGGTGTCACTACAGACCGGGAGTCTCATAGGGCTGCGCACAATTGGCCCAGCCGTCACCTGGGTTAGGGGAGGGTTTGGCCGGGTGGGGCTTTACAAGTAGGCCGTCATTGTAAAAATGATTTGTCCTTAACTGACTTGCCTAGTTAAATAAAGGTTAAATAAATTTAAAAAAGGAACATCTTTTATTTGTGTTAGACATCGTTTGTCTGTGTCAGCAGAGTAGACTACCCTGTAATTTTTGTAGTACAAAAAAAATGCGTGCACGCACTTGGGTGTCCCGTTACAGTAAGAAATGAAAACTACTTTAACCCCTGCTAGTGGGTCATCAGTTTGGAGGCCAACCCGTTCGGACGCTACAGACGTGTTCGTGAGAAGACCAATTCTCTGGATGTCTCCTGGTCTGACAAGTAGCTCTGCCACTTTCCACCACAAATGCGTGAGGCCGACGCAAAAAAACAGATCTCTCTAGTTAAACAGACAGATTTTTAATCGACTCAACGCTTCGCACAAATTTGGGATTTTCTATTTGTCTTTAAAAAAGGTAGGACGGCTCACACCTGACAAAGAACTATGGCTAAATCTCAATGGTCTTTCCTCAAATTATTTTGTCCTCTCCTTCCATCCTTCACACACTTCCTACTCAAAATGTCACAGGGATGTGAGGAGAGGAAACGTGGAAACAAGGGCTTTTTCTCATTTGGGCAAAATTCTGTCCTGTCCTGTCCTCTTTCCACTCTCCTCCGTGACCCAGAAACAGATACATTTTGAAATCTGCTACACCCCCTTTGAATCAGCAATTGTTTTCTTGATACAGAAAAAGCATGTAAATATTTAAACATGATACCTTGCTTATCCTTTTATCTGTAAAATGTCTTGCACAACTAGCTACATTTAGTTTTCATCACTTTATATATTTATTTTGGGATTCCACCCTATAAACGTAATTTTCCTAATGACGCGCGACTCTCATTTCATACAAGTGCATTTTCGGTCACTTTCTCGCTCCTCGTCTCCTCTCTTGGATTACCTTTGACCTTTTTCAAAAGGAAGCCAGAGTGGATGTAGGAGAGAGGACGCAGGAGTTGAGTAAATCCAATTGAGAAAAGGCCAAGGAACCGTTCAGTTAGTGACTTCCCGCTCTTTTAGACCACTGATCTGTCATGATTGGAAAGGGGGGGAGTAACACAATAAGACCAATATCAGTAGTGCTCTGATAGGTGATAAAGAAGACCATCTTGAATTGACAATATTGTAATTTTGTTCAAATCCTTAGAGCAATCCGACGATCTTGATGGCTTGAACTTTTACAACCAGAAGAAAAAGAAGCCCAATAAAGTGTTTGATAATGACATTGAGGCGTGGATAATTGGTATGTTATAGGACTTGATTTACATGAAAGAATAAGAGAATACACGTTGTATGTATACCTGGATTGGAGCCATGTCTATGGGAACCATATCAACTTAATATTGAAATTAACAACCTTGTGTTTGTTTCCAAGGCTTCGTGGCACCAGGTTTCTTTGTGAATCTTTCCTTTGAGTCTTGTCACATCTAATTTGCCATTGTAACAAGTTTTGCTGACAGGTTCTCTCAATACATTAAAAACAAAACAGGAGCTGAAAATGTAAGGAGAGCAGAGCAAGGCAGTGGAAGACGACAACCTCGAATCTTCAGTTGCCAGCAATGAAAAAGAAGTCCTAGAAGGTTGATTTCCAGGAGGAAGGAGAGATACTGGAGAAGGACGATGGTATGGCATTTGAACTTGTAGAAATTATTCAATTTAGTGACGGGCAGTGTCTTGAATGCTGATGTCTGTCTTATACATTCCTTTCAATGAGTACAATTGTGTTAAAATATGACCATGTGGTGTTTTTGCTTTAGCTCCTGAGGATGATGAGGGGAAAAACAATAATGGCCTCTCATTCAGCTCCCAGTCGGGTCCGGCGTGGGTATGTACAGACAGACACTACACACATGACGAGGTAGGCGTACTTACTTCAATTCAGTTAAGATTCTTTTTAATACTATTGCAAAGGGCATTTGGTTATATTGATTCAAGGCACGGCCCCAGGCTGTTGGTTTCTGCAATTCTAGTTGCACTAGTTTGAGAGAGAGTCTGATGTTCATAATGTGATGTTCATATGTGATGTCAGCTGTGTGTCTTCAACATTATGCGGGACAGCTTTGTATTCAGGACATAAAGTTAATTTCTTTGCCAAATGTTTTGCAGTTTTACTTTAGTTGTCACGCCCTGATCTGTTTCACCTGTCATTGTGATTGTCTCCACCCACCTCCAGGTGTCTCCTGTTTTCCCCATTAGTCTCCGGTCTATTTATCCCTGTGTTTCCTGTCTCTCTGTGCCAGTTCGTCTTGTTTTGCCAAGTCAACGAGCGGTTCTCCTAGCTCCTATTTTTTCCCAGTCTCTGTTTTTCCCTAGCCCTCCTGGTTTTGACCCTTGCTTGTCCTGACGCCGAATCCGCCTGCCTGACCACTCTGCCTGTTCTGACCTCGAGCCTGCCTAACCCCTTGTTCTGTTTGAACTCTGACCTGTTCACTGAACCCCTGCTCGTTCTGACCTCGAGCCTGCCTATCCCCTGGTACTGTTTGGACTCTGACCTGTTCACTGAACCCCTGCCTGTCCTGACCTCGAGCCTGCATATCCCCTGGTACTGTTTGGACTCTGACCTGTTCACTGAACCCCTGCCTGTCCTGACCTCGAGCCTGCATATCCCCTGGTACTGTTTGGACTCTGACCTAGTTTATTAACTCTCGCCTGTCCCCGACCTGCCTTTTGGTATAATAAATATCGGAGCTCAACCGTCTGCCTCCTGTGTCTGCATTTGGGTCTCCCCTTGTGCAGTTATATTCGTGCCTTATTGCAAACAGGATGCATGTTTTGGAATATTTGTATTCTGTACATGCTTCCTTCTATTCCCTCTGTCATTTAGGTTAGTATTGTGGAGTAAATAGTAACTGCAATGTTATTGATCCATCCTCAGTTTTCTCCTATCACTGCCATTAAACTCTGTAATTGCTTAAATTATCACAGCTCAGGCTTAGACCTAGATGCAGACACAGATAGAACGAGTCAGAGTTTATTACAGTTCAAGGGGCAGGCAATCGTTAGGTCAAGGCAGGCAAAGAGTCAAAATGTAAATGACCTGGAAAGAGGAGACAAATGACTGTGAGACAGGAGTTTAATTCTGATACATGAAAAGTGGGATGTATACGGAGGTTGCAGGGCAACAGAAGGTCGAACAGCAGATGGGCTAAGGACCTTAGAGATGGGGAAAGGACCGATTAAAACGGGGGGAAAGTTTGCAGGACCCCACCCGGAGGGGCAGATCCCGAGTGGAAAGCCATACCTTCTGCAGGGGTCTGGTGGCGGTCCGTCTGTCGTCGATACCTGGAGATGGTCTTGAGAAAAGCGGCCCGGGCTCTCTTTCAGGTACGGCGACAGTGACAGACGAACATCCGGGCAGAAGGTATGCTGACCTCTTCCTCTTGCTCCGGGAAGAGCAGGGGCTGATATCCCAGGGAATACTCAAAAAGGCGAGAGACCAGTAGCAGAACAGGGAAGGGTATCGCGGGCATATTCCACCCACACAAGTTGCTGGCTCCAGGTGGTGGGATTGGTGGAGACAAGGCAACGAAGAGTCATCTCTAGGTCCTGATTGGCTCGCTCTGACTGGTCATTAGACTGGGGATGAAAACCAGAGGACAGGCTGGCCGACGACCCAATGAGGGTGCAGAACGCCTTCCAGAACCGGGATGAGAACTGATGACCACGATCAGAGACCGTGTCGACTGGAAGTCCATGGATCCGGAAGTTGTGCTGCACCATGAGCTGGGCCGTCTCCCTAGCTGAGGGCAACTTAGGAAGGGGGATAAAATGGGAGGCTTTGGAAAACCTATCCACGGTGTTTCCATCAGACAGAGGGAGACCCGTGACGAAGTCCAAGGGTATATGGGACCAGGGCGGTGAGGAACAGGGAGTGGTTGAAGGAGGCCAGCCACAAAGTGCAGGCGTCAACAAACGCGGAGACGCCAGGAACCATGGTGGGCCACCAAAAACATTGTCTGACGAAAGCCAAGGTCCGACGGGAGCCAGGATGACAGGTGAGTCTCGAGGAATGTGCCCATTCCAGGACCGGAGCACGGGCAGATTCCGGGAAAAACACCCAGTTAGCTGGGCTCCCTGCTGGGAACACTGCGCCTTGCGGACCAGACTCTCTATTCCCCAGATGATAGCAGCCTCTAGACAGGAAGTAGGGAGGATGGTCTCGGGGTCCAATGGAGTAGTAGCGGGGCTGTACACACGTGAGAAGTGCTTCAGACTTCGCGGTAGGAAATAGTGAAATGGAAACGATTGAATAACAGGGCCCATGTCGCCTGCCTGGAGCTATTCCAGGTTCTTATGGTCCATCCACACCAAGAATGGATGTACTGCCCCTTCTAACCAGTGCCTCCACTCCTCCGACGGCATCTTAACTGTTAGTAATTCTCAACTTCCCACGTCATAGTTCCTCTCAGTGGGGTTAAGACGATGGGAAAGGAAGGTGCAGGGATGCAGCTTCTGGTCCTGGGCAGAACGTTGGGACTGCCCCAACTCCGATGTCCAAGGCATCAACCTCCACCACGAACTGACGGGACAGGTCCCGGATGGATTAAAATGGGAGCGGTAGTGAATCGCTGCTTGAGGTCTGAGAACGCCCGGTCAGCTGCTTGAGACCATATGAACGGAACCTTGGGAGAGGTGAGTGCAGAGATGGGGGAAGCAAGGGTGCTGTAACGCCAGATGAAACAACGGTAGAAATTAGCAAACCCCTGGAAACGTTGCAGCTGCACTCTGGATGTGGGTTGAAGCCAAACTACCACGGCTCTCACCTTGTCAGGGGAGCATCTGAATATTCCCTGCAGCGATGACGTATCCTAGGAAGATGGTGGAGCGATGGAACTCGCATATCTCCACCATCACGAAAAGTTGGCTCTCCAGGAGACGCTGGATGACCTGTCGGACATGGAGGACGTGCTCTTGAACTGACCGGGAATAAATGAGGATGTCGTCGAGGTAGACACAAATCGGTTCAACACGTCACGGAGCACATCATTGACCAGGGTTGGTCAGTCCGAACGGTACTCATACCAGGTACCAGGTACTCATAGTGCCCGCTAGCCGTGTTAAAGGCTGTCTTCCACTCGTCTCCTTCCCGTAACCGAACCAAATGGTAGGCATGCTGAAAGTTCAACGTGGAGAAGATGACCACCCCTTGGAGAGGCTCGAAAGCCGAGGAGATGAATGGTAGCGGTAAGGGTTTTTAACCATGTCATTAAGGCCCCGGTAGTTGATACACGGACGCAGGGTCTTGTCCTTCTCCACAAAGAAGAATGATGCGGGGGAAGAGATGTGACACAGGCAGAGTTGAAAACCTCCCGTAAGTCCTGGTACTCCGCGGGACCGGAGGAAAGTTCCGAGGCTTTACCCAAGCCCGCCGGGAGACGTCCTGGGGCAGGCTGTGCCGACTTCAGAAAATGTGCATGGCAAAACGGACTACAACCCATGATGGAACACGTAGCCCAGTCAATTAGGGGGTTGTGCCTCTGGAGCCATGAAAACCCCAAAACCATGGGTACATGAGGAAACTCCAGGAGCAGAAACTGCATAGCCTCACTGTGGTTCCCTGACACTCGTAGGTTGATAGGAACCATATTGTGGGTGACTCTGCCAATAGAGTGCCCATCCAGCGCTCTGACGTCCATCGGGATGGAAAGGGGTTGAGTGGAGATACCCAGCTCCGACACCAGGGTAGTGTCCATAAAGCTCTCATTGGCCCCAGTCAATGAGCACCCGGGTGGATTTGGACTGTATTTATATGGCACAGCTGTAATTTTTTTGGTCCTTAAATGAAACTGGTATATATTTTTATTTATCACAATTTTCTTTAACCATTTATATTTAATGCAGGGCCGACAGACAAGTTCCTTACTTTTTCCCCCTTCCACTTGCCTCTTCCATTTTTGTGGTAATGCTGCAATTAGTTGGTGGTCATTCTGGGTAGAGCAGACATCTCCATGTCTGTGTTAGCTGCATGTGTGACATAACTCCACCAGTCCTATTTATGACATAATTTACAAAGATGCTACCTTTTTTCTTTTTTTTTATCGAAAAATATTTTTAATTTTTTTTCAATTAGTATATTTGAGTTTAACCACAAAATATTTGTATTATTTGTCTTTTCAGGTGGATTAAACTGAAATTGCAACCAACTTTCTAAGGCTTGTTTAAAAAATAACGATATTTTGGAGATTATTTCATTTTCAAATAACCGAAAGTGAGCAGCTGTAATCTGAATAAAGGGGGAAAATCCATTCTTGAACATGGGGTGAGACATTCTTACTAATTTACTAGAGAAACATTTCGTATAACTTTTGTATGACTGATGCCTTTAGTGAGAGGTCTAATGCTTTAATATTTAATCATTTCTGCCCTCTGAATTCATATTTGTTATATAAATATGCCCTTTTAATTTTGTCTGGCTTGCCATTTTTTTCAAATAATTTTTCATATAATTTAAAAAGCAGGTCACTAGGTGTAGGCAAAACCATAAGCAAATAGGTAAACTGTGATATGACTAAAGAGTTAATCAGGGGGATTTTTCCACTAATAGACAGGTATTTTCCTTTCCATGGTAGCAAGATCTTATCCATTTTTGCTCATTTATTGGAGTGAGATCATTTGTTTCTTTCGGGATATGTATATGTATATGTCCACATCCCGTCAGACCATAGACGGTAATGCAAAAGTTTCATTACGTAATATAGTACACTAATCATAATTTGGTTTTAATCCAGAGAGGTTAGAAAAAAATATCTAGATCCTCTATGAGGCTGTGGAGGGATTTTAATTGTGGTTTTAAAAGAATACATGAATCATCAGCATAAAATGACACCTTTGTTTTTAAGCCATGGATTTCAAATCCCTTAACATTATTGTTGAATCTAATTTTAACAGCTAACATTTTGTTAGCAATAATAAATAGATATGCCGATAGTGGGCAACCTTGTTTTACTCCTCGACAGTTTTAAACTTTCTGAGATGTAGCCATTATTTACTATTTTACACCTAGGGTTAATATACATAACTTTAAACCATTTTATAAGAGATTCTCCAAAATGTTTATATTCCAGGCATTTATATATAAACTTCAGTTGTACTTTATCCAAAGCCTTTTCAAAATCAGCTATGAAAACCAGGCCTGGTTTCCCAGATATTTCATAGTATTCTATTGTTTCCAGTACTTGTCTTATATTATCTCCAATGTATCGTCCATGTAAAAAACCTGTCTGATTAGGATGAATAATATCTGACAAAATCTTTTTAAATCTATGTGCCAAGCATTTAGCTAGAATTTTTGCATCACAACACTGAAGTGTAAGAGGCCTCCAATTTTTTTGAATGGACTGGATCTTTATATATACCACTTGGATCCTGTTTCAGTAATAATGAAATCAGACCTTGTTGCGTGTCCAATAATCTACTGTTTATATAGGAGTGGTTAAAACATGCTAATAATGGTCCTCTGAGTATATCAAAAAAGGTTTGGTATACTTCCACTGGTATGCCATCCAGCCCTGGGGTTTTCCCAGCTTTAAAAGGCTTTAATTGCTCAAGAAGTTCCTCCTCTGTAATTTGGCCTTCACATGAGTGTTTCTGTACAGATGTTAATTTTACATTATTAATAGGGAAAAAATCCATACAATGAGGTTCGGTTTGTGGAGATGGAGGAGACTGAAATGAAAAAATATTCTTAAAGTGCTTTACTTCCTCTTTCAAAATATAGTTTGGTGAATCATGAGCGACTCCATCATTTTTAACAAGTTTTTGATAGCATTTCTATGTTGAAGATTGAAAAATAATTTGGTGCATTTTTCCCCATGTTCCATCCAGTTCGCTTTATTTTTTATAATATATTACACTGGATCTTTCTTGAATTAGTTCCTCCATTTCTTTTTGTTTTTCCTCTAACTTATTCTGTGCCTCTATCGTACAGTTTTTTTTTATTGCTATCTACAGTTGAAGTCGGAAGTTTACATACACCTTTCCCAAATACATTTAAACTCCGTTTTTCACAATTCCTGACATTTAATCCTAGTACAAATTCCCTGTCTTAGGTCAGTTAGGACCACCACAGTCTATTTTAAGAATGTGATATGTCAGAATAATAGTAGAGAGAATGATTTATTTCAGCTTTTATTTCTTTCATCACATTCCCAGTGGGTCAGAAGTTTACATACACTCAATTAGTGTTTGGTAGCTTTGCCTTTAAATTGTTTAACTTGGGTCAAACGTTTCGGGTAGCCTTCCACAAGCTTCCCACAATAATTTGAGGGAATTTTGCCCCCTTCCTCCTGACAGAGCTGGAGTAACTGAGTCAGGTTTGTAGGCCTCCTTGCTCACACATGCTTTTTCAGTTCTGCACACAGATTTTCTATAGGATTGAGGTCAGGGCTTTGGGATGGCCACTCCAATACCTTGACTTTGTCAAATCAAATCAAATCACATTTTATTTGTCACATACACATGGTTAGCAGATGTTAATGCGAGTGTAGCGAAATGCTTGTGCTTCTAGTTCCGACCATGCAGTAGTATCTAACAAGTAATCTAACAATTTCACAACAACTACCTTATACACACAAGAGTAAAGGAATGAATACGAGTATGTACATATAAATATATGGATGAGCGATGGCCAAACGACATAGGCAAGATGCAGTAGATGGTATAGAGTCAGAATAATGTCAGAATAATAGTAGAGAGAATGATTTATTTCAGCTTTTATTTCTTTCATCACATTCCCAGTGGGTCAGAAGTTTACATACACTCAATTAGTATTTGGTAGCATTGCCTTTAAATTGTTTAACTTAGGTCAAACGTTTTGGGTAGCCTTCCACAAGCTTCCCACAATAGATTGGGTGAATTTTGGCCCATTCCTCCTGACAAAGCAGGTGTAACTGAGTCAGGTTTGTAGGCCTCCTTGCTCGCACATGCTTTTTCAGTTCTGCCCACAAATTTTATATAGGATTGAGGTCAGGGCTTTGTGATGGTCACTCCAATACTTTGACTTTGTTGTCCTTAAGCCATTTTGCCACAACTTTGGAAGTGTGCTTGGGGTCATTGTCCATTTGGAAGACCCATTTGCGACCAAGCTTTAACTTCCTGACTGATGTCTTGAGATGTTGCTTCAATATATCCACATAATGTCCCCTCCTCATGATGCCATCTATTTTGTGAAGTGCACCAGTCCGTCCTGCAGCAACGCACCCCCACAACTTGATGCTGCCACCCCTGTGCTTCACGGTTGGGATGGTGTTCTTCGGCTTGCAAGCCTCCCTCTTTTTCCTCCAAATATAACGATGGTCATTATGGCCAAACAGTTCTATTTTTTGTTTCATCAGACCAGAGGACATTTCTCCAAAAAGTACGATCTTTGTTCCCATGTGCAGTTGCAAACCGTAGTCTGGCTTTTTTATGGCAGTTTTGGAGCAGTAGCTTCTTCCTTGCGAGCGGCCTTTCAGGTTATGTCGATATAGGACTTGTTTTACTGTGGAATTAGATACTTTTGTACCTGTTTCCTCCAGCATCTTCACAAGGTCCTTTGCTGTTGTTCTGGGATTGATTTGCACTTTTCGCACCAAAGTACGTTCATCTCTAGGAGACAGAACGCGTCTCCTTCCTGAACAGTATGACGGCTGTGTGGTCCCATGGTGTTTATACTTGCGAACTATTGTTTGTACAGATGAACGTGGTACCTTCAGGCATTTGGAAATTGCTCCCAAGGATGAACCAGACTTGTGGAGGTCTACAATTTTTTCTCTGAGGTCTTGGCGGATTTATTTTGATTTTCCCATGATGTCAAGCAAAGAGGCACTGAGTTTGAAGGTAGGCCTTGACATATTATGTTAATTAGCCTATCAGAAGCTTTTAAAGCCATGACATCATTTTCTGGAATTTTCCAAGCTGTTCAAAGGCACAGTCAACTTAGTGTATGTAAACTTCTGACCCATTGTGATACAGTGAATTATAAGTGAAATAATCTGTTTGTAAACAATTGTTGGAAAAATTACTTGTCTCATGCACAAAGTAGATGTCCTAACCGACTTGCCAAAACTATAGTTTGTTAACAAGAAATTTGTGGAGTGGTTGAAAAACGAGTTTTAATGACTCCAACCTAAGTGTATGTAAACTTCCGACTTCAACTGTATCTGTACTGTTAGTACTTAAATTTCCTTTTTTTAATATGGACTCTTTTGACCTAAATTGCTTTTGTTTTATAGATGAGTACTGGGTTGCATGGCCTCTAAAGGCACATTTGTCACGACAGCTAGGAGTGGTGGGTGTGGAGTCAGGCGCAGAGAGCAGATTGAACGGAAAACCGACTTTAATGCGGTGCGTAATAGTCCAACGCCAAAACACACAGGCGAAAAATAGTTACAATAAGCGCAGCCCAAACATAGTACATGAACTCAACCACTGTACACAACACCAACAAAACAGAAAACAAGCCCGCACAAAAGGAGGCGGGCTTAACCGGCTTAAATAGCCCTAACAAACACAAAACGAGGAACAGGTGCAAACAATAAGAAAATCAACAGAACGGAAATGGCAGCTAGTAGGCCGGTGACGACGACCGCCGAACGCCGCCTGTACAGGCAGAGGAGCCACCGTCGGTGGAAGTCGTGACAACATTTAAAAGTGTCCCATGCAATAAGGGGATCTGCTGTACCTATGTTATATCGGAAAAAGTCAGTTATAAATTCTTCTTTTCTAGTTAAAAACAAGTTATCATCCAGCAGGCATTGATTAAATGTACAATATCCTCGCTCACGTAGAAATTCTGTAAGAGTAATAAATATGCCAATTATGTGATGGTCCGACTGCATTCTATCCCCTATCAACACTTTTGGTGCCAGAGAGAATGACATAAGAAAGTAATCAAGACGACTGACTTGATTAAGCCTCCGCCATGTATATCTCACTAGGTCAGGGTATTTAAGCCTCCATATATCCACTATTTCCAATATAACCATGACATTTATGATTTCCTTAAGTGCCTGAGGGTGATAGTTTATAGTGTGATTTTCTTTACGGTCCATAGAGGTATTTAAAACCATATTAAAATCTCCCACCATAATAATAGAGTCTAGTGTTGCTGATAGAGTTAATAAATGTTTATATATATTTTCAAAGAAGCTTGGATCATCATTATTTGGACCATATAGGTTAATAAGCTATATCTGTTTATGGTCCAATAACATATTTAAAATCATCCATCTACCTGCACATTCGGATCAAAATTACTGTTAATTAATATCATCACCCCTTTTGAATTTCTTTGCCCATGGGAGAAATATACTTTGCCACCCCCAGTCCCTTTTCCACAAAACTTAATCTAAAATAGTTGAGTTTCCTGTAAACAATAGATATTATATTCCTTCTCTTTTAGCCAGGTAAATACTGATTGTCTTTTCTTATTATCTGCTAAGCCATTACAATGATAACTGGCTATACTTATTTCACCAATTACCATAATGAGACACAAGTTTCAATTCTATTTATCATAACATATGTTTGTAAATGTACCATTAAAAAGTAACATGATGACTGAATGTCTGTTTGGCTGTACCATGATATTTGCATTGCTACTAAGTAAACCTTCAATTGGTCCTCACTATTCCACCCGCTAAAAACCCATGGCCCCGGAGAGACCTGGACCCATGCTTCGAAAAGAGCAGAACAGAATCCTGTTTATCTTATTTTCCATAATTAGTTATTAATATTTGTAGTAATGTAGGTAGTTTATGCAAAGGATTTTTTACTTCTCACCAGTCTCGCCATTACCAAAATTACATTAGGCAAGCAATTATTATTTTAGCAAACAATTATTGTGATTCATCCTATATTGTCCCTAACATATTTTACTCCTGTGCAACAGTTGTGGGACACACACACACACAAATACACACTCATACACACTCACCCCCATACCCTCACAACAACCATAGACTCAGATTCTCAACAGCTGCACCATCCCAGAGCTCAACTCAAGAAAGCTCTTGATTTACAGGCTTATCTGAGATATTTATACTTCATCATAGCAGACTGTCAGTGGGTGAAAATAGCCAGATGTCCTTTAATAAGAGCACATGACTTTCAAATTTAGACAACAGAAAATGTGGCAGAAATTAGGATGACATCTATATGGTGTGTGTTAAATATATAATAACATACACTGAGTATGCAAACATTAAGAACATCTGCTCTTTCCATGACATAGACTGATCAGGTGAATCCATGTGAAAGTCCCTTATTGATGTCACTTGTTAAATCCACTTCGGGAAGACCGGTTAAAGAAGGATTTTTAAGCCTTGAGACAATTGAGATATGGTTTGTGTATGTGTGCCATTCAGAGGGTGAGTGGGCAAGACAAACGATTTAAGTGCCTTTAAATGGGGTATGGTAGTAGGTGCCAGGTGCACCGGTTTGTGACAAGAACTGCAAAGCTGCTGGGATTTTCACGGTCAAAAGTTTCCTGTGTGTATCATGAATGGTCCACCACCCAAAGGACACCCAGCCAACTTGACAACAGTGGGAAGCATTGGAGTCAACATGGGCCAGCATCCCTGTGGAACACTTTCGACACCTTGTAGAGTCCATGCCCAAACGAATTGAGGCTGTTCTGAGGGCAAAAGGAGGGGGTGGGGGTGCAACTCAATATTATGAAAAACACTCTGAGCAGATATGAGGTTGTTGTTTTCAAATAGTAAACATGAATTTACAAGCTATTAAAATGGTAGCAAAGTAACTCCTGATTTGTTCAAAAAAGCAAATACAAAGTCTAGTTCAAATTGTTTTAAACCTGATTTTTACTGTAACAACACAAATATTAAACTTTATTGCATGACATTTTTAAGAGAATAGGTTGTTTGGTTTGCCTTGTTGATTATATTGAATAGGTACACCTAAATATCATGCAACTAATCCTTGAAAGTGTGTGTAACTCGTTTTATATCACGGGAGGAATTAGAACAACATCAAGATAACCAGATATCACCAGCGATTCAGATCTAACTTATTTCTTACATGTAAAACCCGTATTTCATTGTGAGATGAGATTATCTGTGCAGCGCGTCTGCAATGAATACTATCTGGAACGGGCCCTAAATTGCCGACGCATGTGCAATGAAAGCACTTCCTTTTCCGCTCAGCGCGCTGCGTTTTCTTCTTCAACCAAGCTTTTTCTCGTCGTAAAAAAAAGGTAAACAAAATTGATATGTACACATTTGAAACTACTGCATTTCACTGGGACAAAAGTAAGCTATTTAGTATCACTGTGTCGGTTGATATGAGAATTTGGTGCAGATGTATAGAAGATGTATTGCTTGCTAAGTGAACAACATGATAATGGTTTATGAGTAACCTCCATTCATTTAGCTAATGTTCTATCACTGAAGCCCAACAATAACTAAATATGTTGCCACAATTTGACAACCACTAGCAAGCGGTCCTCTTACGTTATTATAGTTTATGTATACTATCATGTAAAGGTTAATTGAATAACCACGTTATTGTAATACTGTCTATGCTGTACCATTGAAGTTTCCTAACCGCGTGTTGGCTCAAGTCAATCCGACGTCATGAGTTTGTTCGGGGCCAGCACTGGCTTTGGCGCTGGGGGATTCGGAGCGGCAACCACGGACACTCACAACCCAATGAAGGTAGCTAGATAACTAATAACATTCCCTATCTGTAATCTGCTTAATTATTAATATGTTTTACTAGTAGAACTTGTTCTGAGAGGTGTAATTCAAATGTATTTGATTTTGAATTATATGTTATCTCATACAGGATGTGGAAGTAACCTCACCCCCAGATGACAGCATCAGTTGCTTGGCGTTCAGTCCCCCTGCCATGCCAGGGAACTTCTTGATAGGGGGATCCTGGGCCAATGATGTGAGTCAAGTCGTCATGTTCCACTTAAAGTGCCCACTTCATACCTATACCCTTTTTGTTGCTATGAGTCTAAAACCCATTCACTTTGTAACAACATATGAGGCGGTTTTCTTACATTTTTCCAGGTGAGGTGTTGGGAGGTACAGGACAACGGGCAGACAGTCCCCAAAGCCCAGCAGATGCACACGGGTCCCGTCCTTGATGTCTGCTGGAGCGAAGTAGGCCCCCCTCACATCACATATCTTTACCAACTATACGAGGTGTTTGAATGAAACTTGACTTATTCGTTCCCTTGCTCTTTTAGGATGGTGGCAAGGTTTTCACTGCGTCTTGTGACAAGACTGCCAAAATGTGGGACCTCAACAGCAACCAGGCAATACAGATCGCACAGGTAAATATTTCAGGCTATGAATACTGTTTTCAGTGTTATTTTTCAATTGGTAGTTTCATCACCTCTCTGTGCTTCCCTTGAATACATTGACAAGTTCTGTTGACACTAGATCATATTAGAAATGGTCTTTGATTTGTGTTTCCATTTAGCATGATGCTCCTATCAGAACAGTCCACTGGATCAAAGCCCCCAACTACAACTGCATCATGACAGGCAGCTGGGACAAAACTCTGAAGGTAAGAAAAATGATTGGGATTGGGAACTATTTTATAAGTTATTATATAGTTATAGGTTATTAAAGGAATAGGGCCAAACATTCCTTTATCCCAGCAGCAGTAAGGCTCCTGAATGACAGTCTCTAGTAGGTCCAGCGAGCTGGCTTACAGTTGACATTGTTTTTGGCATTGTACTGATGCGAAAAGTGTATATTGTGTACAGTTGAATCATTATGAATCACCCATGAATTGCACTTTTTTTGTTATCGTTGTGTGTTGTCTGTATTTGTCCATTTGTATGCTTGAAGATATGTTTTAATGTAAACAGTGTTGCAAACACAATTTGTTTGCAACACCCCATTGTGATCATAATGACTATCTTAGTTATACTTTTAATTGTTCATTTATTCGTTTGATTTGCTCTGCTGTAGTTCTGGGACACCCGCTCGCCCAACCCAATGATGTCTCTGCAGTTGCCGGAGAGGTGCTACTGTGCAGATGTGGTGAGGACCTAGTGCTAAAGCTCCAGTGATTCATATTCTTTAAATGGTTTTCTGAAATAGCTCTGAATAGCGAGGACTAAATAGCGTTCAGCAGAGTTGAATTGTTTTCAGCAGAGTTAAATGTTCCCCAAAAAATAGCTTAAAGTGTGCTATCCTGGGGCCTCATTTATAAACGGTGCGTACGTAAAAAATATACCCAAAAATATGCATGCGCCAGTTTTGCCATAAAAGTTGCATTTATAAAAACTAAACTTGACATGAGACCATGCAAACTAAGACCATGCGTACGCACATCTTCTAGCGGTTTAAGTATTGCAAGCAGGAAAGTTGGCCTGTGCAAATGGGGTATATGGAGACACGCTTATTCATAAAAACAAGATGCAGCCATTTGCTGTTAGTGAGAAGAGCAAATATCAAGTGTGTTTTGTTTTTGGATTCTAAAATAATTACAGAACTATGTTATTTGCATAATCATTTCAGAATAAATTCCTCAATTTTCTGGCTGTGATGGGTACATATTCCTGAAGTAGCCATACAACAAATTACCATGCCCATCTGTCATTTAATTGGGTCTATGTAAATAGATAGGCAATGTATTTCAGGTTTTGCTATACGTGATCCTATATGCTGCGTGGTTTATAGCCTACAGACGAATGTAACAGGTGAACATCAACACAGTTGATCTTTTACTTTGAAGTATGTATGCTACTACTGTATGCTAATTTGTTTTCTCTTTCAGAAATGGTCAATACAGCATAAATTACAGCAATTTTTTTAACCTTTCTGCCAACACAGTAAATAGACAAGTAGCTTATGTAAAATAATTGGCAGTATGGGTAAGCGACAGTATTGCTGTGCGATAGGAGCATGACATAAGCCTATTTAGTCTTAGAGCCTATATCAAGGCAGGACATAGAAACAATCTATTCATGAACAAAATATTGAAGTGTGGGCTGAAGCCTACTTTTAAATTGATTCCACTATAACAATCAATCTTGCATAATGCACGGACAGGCACTCGCTATAAGCAGCATTCATGTTTAATTTGGAAATGTTACTGCAAAATAGCATAACTTTCTGCCCACACCTCTACAGAAATGTGATCAAATATGCCATTGCTCTTTCTTATAGAAACTGCCATGGCCTAATTCCAATAGTGACAAATTATACAGCAAATAAAGGGAGCGTTATTGTCACCATAAAAGGTGAATGGAGGGTGTTTTCCGGGATGTTTTAATACTCGTTCACGCGTGCTCAGTTTTATGATAGGTCTGATTTATAACGGGAAACATGGCATGCACCAAGTTTATGAATCTCAATATTTTTAGACGTACGCATTATTTTCAGAAATGGCGCACACAGATATTTGGTGTGAAATTTACGCAACGGTTTTAAATGAGGCCGCTGGTTTTATAAGCCATGTGTTAACTCAGCTGATTGGTTTCCTGTTGTTGTTTTCAGGTGTACCCCATGGCAGTGGTAGCGTCTGCAGACCGAGGTTTGATTGTATATCAGCTTGAAAACCAGCCGTCTGAGTTTAGGAGGATAGACTCACCACTCAAACACCAGGTGACTGGTCTCACATACCAGGTGACTTACAGGTCTCCCTAAAAGAGTTCTTTTGACCTCATTGGGACTTCCTGGATAAATAAAGGTTACATAAAAAAAATGTGCAATACATGTACAGGACTGTCTACTACTGTACATACACACACCTTTTCAGAGTGTAGTTTCCATTGATTATCAATTTTTCGTGAATAGTTCATGCCTGTGGTGTAAACCCTAACATTACCTCTTCCATCTCCCTGTATCAGCACCGCTGCATAGCCATTTTTAAGGACAAACAGAACAAGCCTGCTGGATTTGCTCTCGGGAGCATTGAAGGGCGGGTCGCCATTCACTACATCAACCCTCCTAACCCGTGAGTGCCACAAACCAGGCTTTTCCTTACAAACTGTGAGAAAGACCTTGGCTACCACCCACAGCACCCTATTCACCACACTGTGTTTTTGTGTTGTAGAGCCAAGGATAACTTCACCTTTAAGTGCCACAGGTCGAATGGAACCAACACAGCCACACCACAAGATATCTATGCTGTGAGTCCAGTTTTGCTCTCTCCACCCTGCTTTCATATACGTTTGGCTACAATCAGTAGGTAGCATAAGATATTGGGGTGTTTTTCATGCAAACACCTTGCTGTTTCTGATCAAACAGGTAAATGCCATCTCCTTCCACCCTGTCCACGGGACACTGGCGACTGTTGGGTCGGATGGTCGCTTCAGCTTCTGGGATAAAGACGCCCGCACCAAGCTGAAGACCTCAGAGCAGCTGGACCAGCCAATCACAGCATGCTCCTTCAACAACAACGGCAACATCTTTGCCTACGCCTCCAGCTATGATTGGTCAAAGGTAACATTTTATCTTGTACCTCATGTTATGATAGGTTGATTTTAAGACTCATTATATTCCTTCAAAATGGCCAGGCAAAATTTTAAATAAGTAAAATTGATACATCTTTGTGTTAAACCTCAGGGACATGAGTACTACAACCCTCAGAAAAAGAACTACATCTTCCTACGTAATGCTACTGAGGAGCTGAAACCACGGAACAAGAAATGGTGAGTCAGAATGCCATTGTCATTTCATCAATCACGTTTGGTCACCTCTGTGGTGACCTTCACAAGACATTATTTTCTATGCTTTCATTAAGAAATGTAGAAACACATGTATATTGGTGGACAAGAAAAGACTTGAAAGCAACAGACTTAACGGCTTGTACATTTCTCTCATGTCTCTAGATTTGTTCAGTGTCTTGCCTATTGTTTGCAAAATGGAGCGTGGTCAAACGCACACGTTATGCCTGCACGACCCTGTTCCTTTCCTGTGCCAACACCAATGGTGGAGCTGCTGCTTGCAAAATAGGGGTTGGAGAGTGATAAGATGATATTGTTTTGTAATATCTGATATTTTATTTTCTATTGTCACGATACCATGGTTGCATTTAAAGTAATGTTTTTTTTCTCTGTTACATTGTTGTACAATTGAATGATATTGGAGAATGACATAAATGATTAGATAAAGACAAGTTACACTATCTGACTGGTTTTTGCAACACCTTTTTTCATTCTCCTCTTGCATATATATATTTTATTTTATTTTAAGTCTTATTTACAATGACGGGCTACCCCAGACAAATTGTGTGCCGCCCGACTTCCAATCACAGCCGGATGTGATGCAGTCTGGCTTCAAACCTGTGACATATGTTTAGAACACTACACAAACAAGAACGCATAGAACATACATGGTATACTGGGCTTCTGTAACTAAACTAAGGATATTCATTATTGTTGAACATATTGCATTTTTACCCTGTTTCACCCATTTGGATTTCTATAAAAGGGACACTGCATTTGGGAATGGGGATACCTAGTGGGCTGCCTTAATTGACATCAGCACCCAGGGAAACAGTGGGTTAACTGCCTTGCTCAGAACAATAGATTTTTACCTTGTCAGCTCTGGGATTCTATCCAGCAACCTTTCGGTTACTGGCCAAACGTTCCTACACCAGGCTACCTGCCGACGTCAATAGCTGCAGGTCCCAGTATCTCTAAATTCCCCTTGTCTATAGTAGGCTACTATAATATATATATATATATATATATATAGCTAAACTACTATGTACGATAAACTGAAAAATGCTGCAGGAAAATGTGTAGTTCTATGTGATAGTAGACTGCAAGCAGAATTTAGAGCGACAGACAGGTTTAGGGTTTGGATTAGATCAGTGTTTCCCAACCCTGGTCGATTACCCCCAACAGTACACATTTTTATTGTAACCATGGACAAGCACACCTGATTCAACTTGTCAACTAATCATCAAGCCCACAATGATTTGAATGAGGTGCGTTCGTCAAGGGCTACAACGAAACTCCGTATTGTTGGAGGTACTCGAGGACCAGGGGTTGGGAAACACTGGTTCAGATGACCAGACACCGGAGCGTGAATTCGTGTATTCTCGCGATGGTCCTTTACGTCACAGTCTACATAAAACATTCGAACTCCTCCGCTACTTCTCTTTTGATTACGGTGTTTTGTGCGAAGATCAATAATCATGCCTCGCATCTATGTTGGAAAACTTAATTATAATGCTCGAGAAAAAGACATTCAAAGATTTTTCAACGGCTACGGAAAGCTTATGGAAATTGATCTGAAAAATGGGTAAGTTGATCATATCAAGAGAATCAGTTGAACGAAAAAATAGCTGGCAAGCTAATGGTAACTTCATATCCAGTTCGCGTTAGCTAGCTAACGTTACCTACTTGCTTTCGGCTAGCTTCCCCAAAACATAAGCGAAATACATTTGCGTTTCATTTGTGTTATCTGTGCGTGTAATATAAATTTGCAAAAGTTAGTAGTTATTAGATGCACACATTTGGTTTACTAAAGTATTTAACATGTTTTGTAAAGAAGGCCCTTAGTTAGCTAACGTATTTAGCTGCTAGCTACTACACAGCGTGTTCAAAATGGCTTCTTGTTTGGCTGCAGGCAGTTATTTTGGTCGTTACTAGTTATTACAGCCAAAGTCACGAACTGCGCCTATTTCTAAAAATGTTATTCTTAAAATGTGATTTATTTTTTTAAACCTAACCTTAACCAGTCACACTTAACCCTAAACGAAGACAAAAAATAATTGTTTTCATGCATTTTTTATATATAGCCAATTTGGGCTTTGTTGCTGTGCTATCTACTGGAAACCCATTTTTTTGTGTACAGCCATGTGGCTACCAATAATATATATATATATGGCCGACCGGTGACTTCAGACTTGGATTTTGGATGCTAGGTCTTGGCAAATGAAGCTCTGAAGTCACCGGTCGGCCATATCGGCACTCCACGGAATAAATGTAATTCCTACAGTATTTCAATATTACTTTTATTTTTGTAGGGGAGACTAACATTTGCACTTTATTAAAAATGTATACTTTTATAGGGTGTCCTTCCTCCCACAGGGTGTAAACTCTCTTTGGTGGTGAGATATTATAAAATACATTTTACTAAGACTAATGTGTTTAATATTATATAACATTATATTCAAAAAGTCATATACTGTAACCAAATACATCCAATAATTAACACGGTCAGCGGTGCAGGCTTCTAAGATGATCATAAAATGTAAAAACTGAGAAGTCGTTTCCGCGAGTCACAAAAATGTGCACGAGCTGAATTAAATGTAAAAGGCTTGGAGAATAAAAAGCATGGAATACGCTCAGTGCTCCGTTGACATTTCAGAGATGCACGTGTTGTGAATTCTTTGAAAAATAACATGAATTTTGAATTGGTATGAAACGTGTGTACTAAAATGTGAAATACTACATGACTGCTCAAAATCGATATCCCACTTACCTCTTATGTTAGGGCTGGGCGATATGGCCCAAATAGCATATCACAATATTTTTTCCAATTTATAACAATATATTAGGTTTCTAAATAATACAAGTTCAACATTTTCGTTGAGTGGTGTGTGACCCTAGGGTGGCAACACATACATTCTAAGTTAATTCATTGGGTTTTTCTCCATTCTGTTCAATTGAATTTACACCCATTTAAAAAAAAATCAATTTCTACATTTCCTGCACTAATTTTAGATAATTTCCACACTGCCACATAGGACTGCACAATATGGGCAAAATAATCTAGGAATTATATTTTTTATCAATTGTTGCAATTCTGATTTTAATTATACAGTTAGAATATGAATAATAGTTGGAACTTTGAATACGGTGTTGGACATGACAATGAATGAAAATGCCAGGGAGGAGTTATTGTGATGGGGTAGAAACCAAAATGTTGGGCAGTGTTTCCTAGGGGACCCTATAATCTTTGGCTACATTAAATGTTTCTTCATGTAACATATTCATGATTTGCCTATTCCTCTTTGATTTATAAGATACTATTGCACAAACATGCTGATTGAGTCCTGCTAAAACTTGCCAAGAATAGAAAAACCTAGCTTTTTGTAGATGTAAGAAACAAACTAATTTGTGTAATTATAAAACGCTTGTCATCAACATTGTTGCATGTGCTACATTGCCCATGCAGACTGAACAAGTTTCTTGTGGTCAAGCAACATGCGCTCCTTGAGGGTCAGGGCTAGGTCTGTGTGGAGAGATGGAGATGGATGACTTGAGTCGCGGTGTAAACTAGAAGATGGATGTTATACATGGAATATCACGTCAATTTTTTTAAAAACGTTCTAATAGCGTTATAGAAGGTAAAAACCCAAACCCGTCTGTGCCTCAATACCGGTGTATATAGTAAAATACAGCTCTACTTTGATATGTTTTATGTCCTACGGACTCAAAAAAGGATGTGAGTTCAACGGTAAAGTGAGCCAGTAGTCTTAATTCTTGCACAGAGTTCATTTTAGCTGTTGCAATGCAATTATTTTTTTTGACTTTTGAACCAGTTGAGGTTTGGACCATTGGTTATTCTTACAGGACTATCTACACAATTAACTTATTTTTAAAAAGCATTTTGATTTGACACCCTATACTGCAGGGGTTGCGTTAGAGTTGAGAAATCCTCAAAACAAATTAGCTTTTTTGAACCATTTCACCTGTTTTATGTTGCATCAAGACTATCAGGGCCGTGCAACTATAATTATCCTTCACAGAAAATGTGAATGACTTAATCAGATGACTACAGAAGTGCAACACTATTTGGCTAGCAGCTACACAAGTAAACAAGCTTACAATGAAAAAGCAGTCATTTTTGCTAAATCAATGCATGGCCATCCACCTTTCCTAATGTTTTGCCTGAAGTTAATCTCTAAGTTTACTGGCGAAAAGTAGGCTACACAGAGAAAAGTATCTACACGTCAGTCACAGCACTGTTTATAGAACGGAATATAAACTGATCGATAAAGACGGTAAAAAAACACACAGCGCGCCTTGTCGGGAGCGCGCAGTGCCTACTGTTGACATAAATGAGACACTTCCTGGTTTCCTCTTCTTCTTTGGTCTAATTCATCCAAAATGAAAATGAATACCGTCTCGAGACTGTTGACATCCAGAGGAAGCGATGGGTACTGCATTCATATGCCCTTATATGGGCATTTTCATAAGGGAGGGGTTCCCAATGAGGCACTCTGTCAAAACCACTTTTTCCTGGACAGAAATTCCTCGGGGTTTCGCCTGCCATATGCGTTCTGTTTTACTCACAGACAAATGGTTAACACTTTTGGAAAATTGAGTGTTTCCTATCCAATGGTACTAAATATGTGCATATCCTATTTTCTGGGCCTGAATGGGAGGCATTTTACTTTGGGCACGCCAGGCTCTCCAAAACGGTCACCTCGTGCGCCGATCCCTAAGAAGTTAAGGAAACTGTTTTGCTATATATAATTTAACAGTATGCATTAAAGTGTCTGTAATAAAATATATGCTGCCTTTTTACAATGGAGTGCCGCCGAGATGGTGGCTTCAAAACAGCGCCCTTGTTACATCTGTAGTGTATATAAATCATTGGTAGCTACCTTAACATTAGTTAGCTTATTAGAAGCTAGTAGTTGATAAATGCCTTGAAATTCATTGGTTTGTAATTTGTATTTATTGCTAGCTTATTCAACTTTATCTTTTAGATATGGCTTTGTAGAATTTGAGGATAATCGTGATGCGGACGACGCAGTGTATGAACTGAATGGCAAGGAGTTGTGCGGGGAGCGTGTGACCGTGGAACATGCCAGAGGACCGCGGCGTGACCGAGATGGATATGGTGGTGGCGGGGGTGGTGGTCGCAGTAAGTGCAATGCATTTCAATGTTCCCTATGCCCTTTTCCCAATGGGTCAAGGAGATGTGAATGTGGACCGTACACACACAGGCCTGTGATCCTGAAGTGGAGTTTGACATAACTCGCCAATACTCAATGATGTCACCATTGCCATAGTGTCACCATTGAGTGTGGTACAAATTTGACCCAACTTAGAGCAGACATCAGATTACTGCTACTGATTGTTTAGGTGTAGTGAAGCCATGTTTCTAGTGTTCTTCCTGGTGGAATTGTAAACGGCAATGAACAATTGTATTTAGTTAAGAAGTTACGACTTTGTCACCATGTAGCCCAGCTGTACCGTTGAATACCATTACATGTGAATTGTTTTTGCGTTTTGATTTCAACATTAACAAAGTCCTTGATGTTTCAATTTGAAAGAGTCCAGCTGCGGGCTGAGTCCATTGAGGCTAAGATGACTGCCTGTCCCGTTTGGCCTTGGCTTTCACCTTACAATGTGTGTGTGACCTATGCCTCTTGACCCTTGGCTGACCTAACCGGAAGCCTTGATGACATCATCCTTTTTCCAATAGACCAGGGGTGATGGTGAGGATTCCCATTGGTTTTTATGTTGAAAGAATAAGTGGGACGGCTTTAAGTCAACATGTTACCGTTCGCAAAGTAACTGCATTGTCCCCAGTTTGGCAACCGGTTGGGCTATGTCGTGGGGAGAAACCTTTGTAGAGTTATGTCAGTTGGCACTCTTGAAAAATGTGATAAGTTTTTGACATTGACTTTGTGGAAGCCTTCGTTTGTCTTTCAGGATTCAAGGGTTTGTAAGAAGAACATCACTGTCCATTTGTTTCAAAGGTTTTAATATTTGTCAGACTGGCTGTATGTTGCTGATAGCAGATGCAGTGGTGTTCTTTGCACAGCAATGTGCTACTTCAGAGGCTGTACAGTGAGGAGAATAAAAACTGACAGCCACTAAGCCAACAAATGCCACAGCTTTAATACCTCAGTCACTTAATTAGGTTTGTCTTGAGAATGGGTCCAGATAGACCTCTCATGGGACCTATATTTAACATTACCACACCTTTTTTATTCTGGTAGTTGCATTCTCTGTTCATGGTCTGATCCACTGAGTGAAATGCCTATATGCCACTGTTTTGCTGACAATTTGTTTGTCCTGTCATTTAAAGGTAGTAGTGGTTACAGCAGCAGCAGCAGAAGCCGCACTGGCAGGGATAAGTACGGGCCACCCGTCCGTACTGAGTACCGACTGATTGTTGAGAATCTGTCCAGCCGCTGCAGCTGGCAGGATTTGAAGGTGAGTTGAGGAGACAATTATATTTAAGCAATAAGGCCTAAGGCAGTGTGGTATATTGCAAATATACCATACCCAAGGGCTGTTAGGCCCGACACAAAGAATATTGCCTGGATATAGTCCTTAGCAGTGGTATATTGTCTATATACCACAAACCCACAAGGGGCCCTATTGCTATTATAAACCGGTTACCAACATCAATATAACGGGTAACAAGTAGTTTTGTGGTATATTGTCTGATATACACAGAGCTGGAATGCTGTTTCAGCCAATCAGCATCCAGGACCCAAATTGGTTTATAGGTGAGGGACAGGTACTGAAGATGAACTGCCAATTGCTATCCATGGTGGGCTATTTTTCTTTCTGAGAAATTTGAGTAATGTTCGGCGGTGACTTTGCCTTGTCCTCTACAGGATTTCATGCGCCAGGCTGGAGAGGTCACGTATGCCGACGCCCACAAGGAGCGTACCAACGAGGGTGTCATCGAGTTTGGCTCGCGCTCGGACATGAGGAGGGCCCTAGACAAGCTGGACGGCACGGACATCAACGGGAGGAAGATCCGCCTGGTGGAGGAGAAGTCTCGCCGCCGACGCTCCTACTCTGGCAGTCGCTCCAGGTGAGGTTCATCACACCTCCTTGCTCTTTATGAGTAGTTGAATCCCATGTGCGTTCACACTTACCCAGCCCTTTAAGGTGACATTTGTATTCTTGTTCCCCCTTGCAGGTCTCGCAGCAGACGTCGCTCTCGTAGCAGGAGCAGTCGCTCCAGGAGTAACTCCAGATCCCACTCCCGGTAAGCTGGCCCTAATGTCTAGAAAAGTATTGTTTAGATTGTTGTACCCATATTGACCAATTCTGTCAACCCCCTGCAGATCCCATTCTCGCAGCAAGAGACGCCACTCCAAGTCTGAAAGGAAATCTCGTTCCGGCTCTCGCACCCGTAAATCCAGATCCCGTTCCAACAAAAGCAAGTCCCGTTCCAAGAGCTGCTCCAAGGTGAAATCCGAGCGGGATTCCCGCAGCCACTCCAAGGAGAAGTCGGCCAGCAAAAAGTCCCGTAGCCGCTCAGCGTCTCCCATGGAAAATGGGAAGGAGGAGCGTTCCCCTCGCTCCCCTTCCCCAGCAGCTGACCGTCGCTCCAAGTCTCCGGACAAGCGCTCAGTCTCCCGCTCCAAATCCAGGTCTAGATCAGCTTCCCGAGATGATTAAAGGCTTCATCCACATGTTCTGCATTTGAGAAACTGGTGATATAGGACCAGCTCCTATTTGATTTGACAGATCAATCGCAGCACCAGGTGCATCAAGGCATGCTCAGTCTTAATCAGTGCTGTCCTTGACACTTAAAAATCAAAACTACTATCTTGACGTTGTATTATACATGGCATGAGAATGATTTAGTCATGTTTATTGTGGGGGAGTGCGCATCGTAGATTACAGCTATTGATCCGTTTTGTGTTAATTGTACATAGAGGAGCTTGTTTGAAGGGCTTTGTATTTAAAACAAGCCTTATCTTTAATATCCTTTTTAGTTCTTGTTCGTCTTCCTCCGTCTGCTTTTGCTTACCTCAGGGTGGTGTTTTGAGTTGGTTTTTCATGATATGAGTCATTTCACCTATTGAGCCCCCCTCAAGATGTACTGTGTGCGCATACAATTTGTAGAGCAGCAGATTTTGGCATTGTATGAACAGGTTTACCAGGGATGGTGGTACAGATTACACCCTCTCCACATAAGCTGTTCTGATTACATGTAACATGCCAAATTTTTTTTTTATTGTACATTTAATAAAAAGTTCATATGAAAATTTCTGGTTTGTGTTATTTCTCCCATGACACACGCTTTGACATTTGTGCCAAAAACAGAGTCATTGAACGTTATGATTGACAGTGTAATATAATTGTTTCCTTGACGTGAAAAGCGGTGGGGAGAGGTTATGGTTAAAATGTATGAACATTTTGGGAGGTTATTTATCTCATGGAAATGTAGCGATGCATTTGGATACCGCTGTAGGGTGAGCTGCGCATGCGTGATTCTAAGATTCTGACCCGCAAGAAGAAACCGCTGGTAAGCTAAATTTAGTCCCAAATTGATCAGCTAATATGCATGTATATTGCTTTGACGTGCCTGCAATAAGCGCTACAGAATCCTGAAATTATAACGCTTGCAGATGGTAAGAGAATTTGTAATTTTCTTGCGGTTGACATCCAGCATGCATGAACATAATTAGTCATAAAGCTATTTGGTATAGCAAATCATTTAAGAATTCAATATTCTGTCATTCGATAGCCTATTACATCAGGTTTCCAGAGAACTAACGGTCCGCAACATAATAGGGAGTTTATTTTATTTCTCTCGCCTGAATGTCATGAAACGATGTCATTCATTCGAAATCTTGCCAGGATTATTATTTTTTTTTTTTACATTCTCACAAATTGTAGTTTGCTTTTTTTCTTCTCAAATAGCTTCAAGGATTTCTGTTCCTCCGCCATTTTACAGCTGAATTGCTGTTTTAAATTAATAATATAATTCTTTTGCTTTGTGGCTCTACTTTCCCTTGTTATTCGAAGAGGAGCGTTGTCAAGTAAAGCAGTTGACATTACAGAAAGGTCATAGCTCAATGAAATTGTTTATTTTAAAATGAATCATTCCATGAATGTACTTTTCACCGATGCTGTCGAGACTAAAATACAATTAAATTTCTAAGGTTTCCTCACAACAATGCAGAGAAACACAGGGTTATTGCTAAAATGAGAAGAATGGCAGCATATCTGTACAGGAAATTGTCCAATGTATTTAGCTGTTTAGTGGCAATCGAGAACAAGACTGGATGCAGGGGATGCATAATATGGGGAATACATCTGAATCCTGTAACCTTTCTGGCATTTAGGACCCATAGCACTCTGTATTCCAATGTCACTTCAGCTGTCATTCTAATCCTAATAAATATGTGAAATTGTGATGGTTAAACTGACATCTTTTTTTCAGAGGCAGTAAATGAAGTCTGCCATGAGTGCCAAAGTGGAGCTGGATTTTTCAGCCAAAGAAGCAGATCCCAATCCTCCCACTGACTCCAGTGATGCCCTCTCCTCCAATGACAGCCTGTCAAAGAAGACACACCCACAGACCACCACAGCACTCATCCTGCCAGGTGAGATAGGGCCACCATGACACTCCTGGAAATATTACACTCAATAGTGTTCCTTAATGTATTGCACCCTGAACATTCTTCAACTCAGAGATATGCTGCACAATGTCCTAAGTTTAGACAAAACAGAGGGGGGTACATACTACCCTCCTACTAGTTTCATGCAGCTACATATCACATTTGCTCAGAACTTAAAAGACTGGCCCCTCTCTCCCCAGCCCCTGTTCCCAGTACACAGAAGGTGGAGGTCTCTCCGGGTGCTGCTAAGGCAGGTATTGGAGCCACAGCTGGAGAGGTGGAAACCCCCACTCTAGACCCCCAGGTTGGGGGGGCCTGTAGCATCGTCCATGTACTGGAGTGGAAAGAAGGGATGGCCATCTTACCCAGCAGCAACCTTAAGGTGAATGACATCTCATGGCCATTGTATATTATTATAAGCATAGGGTTCTCTAGTATTAAGCCTTGTTGGAGTCAAGAGGCATCATGTATGCCAGCCTGGTCTCATAGAATAGACATAACATAGTATATGTAAATCTGGAACACTCAAATTAGTATGATATGTTCGGTATGGTTACATCAGACAAGACAGAAGGTTACTTAGGGCAAAAACGTAAGTAGGGTGGGTGGTTGGTTGATTTGGCGTATAAAGCAAATGTTTAGCCACTATTTGCTACTTTGCAACTTCTTAGCATGTTAGCTAACCTTTTATCCTTAACCCCTAGCCAAACTAATGTTAGCCACCTAGCTAACGTTAGCCACAACAAATTGGAATTCATAACATATGTTTATAAAATGTATAACATATTGTATGAATTGCAGTTTGTAACATATTATACAAATTGCAATTCGTAACATTTCATTCAAATGGTAATTCGTAACATATCATATGGCAGGTAGCCTAGTGGTTAGAGCAATGGGCTAGTAACCGAAAGGTTGCTAGATCAAATGACAATGTAAAAATATGTTGTTCTGCCCCTGAACAAGGCAGTTAACCCACTGTTCCTAGGCCGTCATTGTAAATAAGAATTTGTTCTTAACTGACTTGCCTAGTTAAATAAAGGTTAAATAAAATACGAAATGGACATCCACAAATGAATGCATACAAAACGTAACATGTCATACTAATTGGAGTGTCTCGGATTTACCCCTGAGTCCAGGTTGTGTATGCACATGGTTGAAATACAGTATGTGTATTTTTCAGTTCTGTGTGAGTGACTGTGGAACACTGGAGATGATCAGCCAAGGGAAAATCAGCAGTGCTGAACCAGCAGTAATGGTGTCTGGGAAAATACCTGACGCCAAAAACAGGCCAACTAACAAAACAGGTAGGCTACTGGAAATTAGTAATACTGTGTGATTTCTGCAGATGAACAGTCCCTTAACTAAATCCTAATGGAAATTATATAGCTAGTGAACTAGCAAGTTCACAACTCATATTTAATTCCAGAAATATCCTCAAAAACTATTTGCTATACTTTATCCAATCTTTTCCTAATCCCAACCTAATATAATCCTGATCAATCTACACACCATACCCCATAATGACAAAGCGAAAACAGTTTATTTTTATTTTAGCAAATATATTAAAAATAAAAAACATAAATAACTTATTTACATAAGTATTCAGACCCTTTGCTATGAGGCTCTATATTGAGCTCAGGTGCATCCTGTTTCCATTGATCATCCTTGAGATGTTTCTACAACTTGATTGGAGTCCACCTGTGGTAAATTCAATTGATTGGACATGATATGGAAAGGCACAGACCTTTCTATATAAGGTCCCACAGTTGACAGTTCATGTCAGAGCAAAAACCAAGCCATGAGGTCATAGGAATTGTCCGTAGAGCTCCATGACAGGATTGTGTCGAGCCACAGGTCTGGGGAAGGGTACCAAAACATTTCTGCATCATTGAAGGTCCCCAAAACACAGCGGCCTCCATCATTCTTAAATGGAAGAAGTTTGGAACCACCAATACTCTTCCTAGAGCTGGCCGCCCGGCCAAACTGAGCAATCAGGGGAGAAGGGCCTTGGTCAGGGAGGTGACCAAGAACCCAATGGTCAAACTGACAGAGCTCCAGTGTTCCTCTGTGGAGATGGGAGAACCTTCCAGAAAGACAACCATCTCTGCAGCACTCCACCAATCAGGCCTTTATGGTAGAGTGGCCCGATGGAAGCCACACCTCAGTAAAAGGCACATGACAGCCTGCTTGGAGTTTTCCAAAAGGCACCTAAAGGACTCTCAGACCATGAGAAACAAGATTCTCCGGTGTGATGAAACTAAGCTTGAACTCTTTGGCCTGAATGCCAAGCGTCATGTCTGGAGGGAGAGACTGGGAGACTAGTCAGGATCGAGGGAAAGATGAACGGAGCAAAGTACAGAGATCCTTGATGAAAACCTGCTCCAGAGCGGTCTGGACCTCAGACTTCAACGTCAAGGTCACCTTCCAACAGGACAACCACCCTAAGCACACAGCCAAGATAACACAGGAGTTTCTTTGGGACAAGTCTCTGAATGTCCTTGAGTGCCAAGCCAGAGCCCGGACTTGAACCCGATCAAACGTCTCTGGAGAGACCTGAAAATAGCTGTGCAGCGACGTTCCCCATCCAACCTGACAGAGCTTGAGAGGATCTGCAGAGAATAATGGGAGAAACTCCCCCAAATACAGGTGTGCCAAGCTTGTAGTGTCATACCCAAGAACACTCGAGGCTGTAAACACTTACAAAGTACTGAGTAAAGGGTCTAAATACTTATTTTAATGTGATATTTCAGTTTAATTTTAAAATGTCTAAAAACCTGATTTTGCTTTGTCATTATGGGGTATTGTGTGTAGATTGATGAGGGGGAAAACTATTTAATCCATTTTAGAATAAGATTGTAACGTAACAAAATGTGGGAAAAGTCAAGGGGTCTGAATTTTTATTTGATTTATTTCACCTTTATTTATCAGTTGTAGGCAACTGCGACCTGAATACTTTCCAAATGCACTGTATATCCTCATTATTACTTTTTTTCTTACTTTATTTTATTTTGTATATATTTTTTTAGCAAATATTGTTTTACTTTAAAACAAATTCTGCATTGTTGGTTAAGGGCTTGTAAGTAAGCATTTCAAGGTATGCTTACTTATACGTGCCAAATACATGTTGTATTCGACGCATGTGACAAATAAAATTTGATTTGATTCCATTGTAGATATGGTGTCTCCTCTCAGCTCTGTGGGTGGTGTGGCTGTGGAACAGGAGAGGCCCATCAAGATTGAGCCTAAGACCCAAGGAGGGCCAGGACAACAGGAGAGCTGTGATCCTATGGCACAGAGAACCTATCCAGAGCAGCTACGCAGGGAGCCCATGACTGACAAGTAAGTACTGAAGACTGAAGCCTATCCACACCTTAGAAAGTTAATGTTTTATGAAAACATCATTTTACCATAGAAAGTGCAATTCATGCTAAATTAAAATCAAGGAACCATCATAAGCATACTGTGGATGCTCAGACACAAAACAAACAAACTACAGTAAGATATTAACCACCATGCAGAAGATGTAACGTAGGTCATAGGTAGCCTAAGGCAAAGCTTTGTGTAGTGGACTCAACTATTCTCTTATGTCCCTTAGGAGGGGGGGAGGCACAGAGAAGATTCCCGGGGGGCAGGGTAGCATCTCTAGACCCTGAGCTGCTGAAACCCATGAAGAAGAGGAAGAGGAAGGACTACCTGAGTCCGTCAGAGGAAGAGTCTGAGCTGGATGGAATGGTGGGAAAGGCACGAGTGTCACTTCATCCCACATAAAGCGTGCACAATTTAGTAGTATATTTTGTTGTTGTAATAAGCAAATGACCTCACATGTACGTGATGACAGTATGCATCAATATTTGTTTTTGTTCAGTACGACTATTTATAGTGTAGGCACTATGTCTTTGTTGTAGTAAATCTGTGTGTTGTATTTGTGGTTGTAGGATTACTTGAAGACAGAAAGCAGACACAACAAAGCAGGTAAGAATCAGCTAAATTGTATATAAAAAATATATATATTCAAGTCATATTTCTGTTGTATCAGAACTCCCATAAGCTTTATGTTGTGTTTTCTGTGTGTGTACAACAGGTGCTGGTGAAGTCAATATGGATCTGTGGACATGGGGACAGTATCTGGAGGAGACCAAAGCAGTGGCAGCTCCGGCCAAACTCTTTCAAGAGGTGGGTTTTATTCTCTTTGGGTACATAGTAAATGAGAGAACAAAAGTTGATATTCTTTGCAAATTAAAGTGGGTGTGTGTGGACTTGTGGGCGTGCATGCATGTGTGTATGGCTGTGCTTTTCTCACTGTGCCCCCTGTATTTTCAGTCTCAGAGAGTGCCGCAGTGCAAAAGCAGCTTCCGCCAGGGCATGAAGTTAGAGGGCATCGACCCCCAGCACCCCTCTATGTACTTTGTTCTGACTGTGGCTGAGGTACTGTGTGCATCGCTGCTCAACCTACAGTCGCATGTTCTTTGAGGTTTGCTTCTACCTCTCTCCCTGTCCTAACTGCTTTGCTTCATACACACTACACACCCTGACTGAAACACTTTGATGAATCACAGAGTGAGATATAAGGGAAGAGACAAGAAGAGAGGAATCCACATAACTGGGGAAGGACATGGAGAGAGACTTGGGGAGACATGGTTTGACTCCTGTCTGTCTTCTCCTGTCTGTAGGTTTGTGGCTACAGGCTGCGTCTCCATTTTGACGGCTACTCAGACTGTCATGACTTCTGGGTAAATGCCAACTGCCCCGACATCCACCCGGCGGGATGGTGTGAGAGCACTGGACACAAACTCTACACCCCCAAAGATAAGAGTACACTGGGCTTTGGTTTGGGGTTGGGCTGCACTTTGGACACTGATTAGTTTTATGTTCACATTTTGAATGTGGTGCAGGTCATTCGCTCAAGCATCTAAAGTATCTAATTCATAAAGCAATTAATGAGAATGTCCTTATTGGAGTAGTGGTCCAGGAAAATGCCCACATCATATGTTTGTGTCTGTTTGTGCCACAGGCTGCAAAGAGGAGGAGTTCTCCTGGGCCAGCTACCTAAAAATGAGTAAAGCACAAGTTGCCCCTAAAGAGGTGTTTGCCAACCCTGGAAGAGTAAGTATATGCACGACTCTTATCCTCAATCAGTGGTATGCATCTGCCTGAAGTAAGTAACTGTAAGCGGCTAATGTGATGTGTTTGTGTTGGTGGCCCCCTGGTCAGACGGATACGGAGTGTGGTTTTGAGGTGGGCATGAAGCTGGAGGCGGTCGACCGCATGAACCCCTCTCTCATTTGCGTGGCGACCGTGACCGACGTGGTGGACAACCGCTTCCTGGTTCACTTTGATAACTGGGACGACACGTACGACTACTGGTGAGGCCATTTTTCATGTCTATTCATGGCTTCTCTAAATTATAAACGGTGCTGTTTTACTAGCAATGATGCCATGATTTCAATTCAAATCTGATTGGTTGATGTTGCATTACCCCATCCAGGTGTGACGCCAGCAGTCCATACATCCATCCTATTGGCTGGTGCCAAGAGAGGAGCCTCCCCCTCACGCCGCCTCAAGGTGACTGACAAAGTTCTAAGATATGACTATAGGTCTAATAAGGGTGTGAAATGCAGTGGCATTTCACACACAACTATGAACTAGATCCCATTTGCCCCGTCTGTCCTGTCAGATTACCCAGACCCAGGCAGGTTCTCCTGGCCAAGGTACCTCGACGAGACTGGCTCTACCGCCGTGTCTGCTGAGGCCTTTAAAGTGGTGAGTACTGAAGACTTGTTGCAGTGTGTGAATACATTTTATTTGACTTGAATCCTTTTTGGTGGGGTAAAGGGTAGTTGTGAACATAATTACTGTTATGAGGTAATGAGTTGAAATGAGATTAACTATAGGGACTGATTTGAGGTCAAGTGTTAAGTGGCGCTGTGTGAAGATGTGACCCTCCCCTCCGCAGCGTCCTGCCCATTGCTTCCAGGCTCAGATGAAACTGGAGGTGGTGGACAAAAGGAGCCCCGGCCTGATCCGGGTGGCCACAGTGGAGGAGGTCGACACCCACCGCATTAAGGTCAACCAGCAGTGTGTGTGCGTTAGGGATGCACGGGTCAGCTGTTTGATCACCCACCCGCAATTTCAAATAACCCATCCGCAACTGTCCGACTATACACTGAGTGTACAAAACATTAAGCTGCTATTTCCATGACATAAACTGACCAGGTGAATCCAGGTGAAGGATACAGTGCATTCAGAAAGTATTCAGACCCCTTGACTTTTTCCACACTTTGTTACGTTACAGCTTTATACAATTTCATAAAAATAAAAAAACTCCCTCATCGATCTACACACAATACCCCATAATGACAATGCAAAAAAACGGAAATATGACATTTACATTAGTATTCAGGCCCTTTACTCAGTACTTTGTTAAAGGACCTTTGGCAACGTTTACAGCCTTGGATCTCCTTGGGTATGACGCTAGAAGCTTGGCACACCTGTATTTGGGGAGTCTCTCCATTCTTCTCTGCAGTTCCTCTCGAGCTCTGTCAGGTTGGATGGAGAGTGTCGCTGCACAGTTATTTTCAGGTCTCTCCAGAGATGTTTGATCGGATTCAAGTCCGGGCTCTGGCTGAGCAACTCAAGGACATTGAGACTTGTACCGAAGCCACTCCTGCGTTGTCTTGGCTGTGTGCTTAGGTTCGTTGTCCCGTTGTAAGGTGAACCTTAGCCCCAGTCTGAGGTCCTGTGCGCTTTGGAGCAGGTTTTCATCAAGGATCTCTCTGTACTTTGTTCCATTCATATTTACCTCGATCCTGACTAGTCTCCCAGCCCCTAGCCCCGAAAAAATCCCCACAGCATGATGCTGACACCACCATGCTTCACTGTAGGGATGGTGCTAGGTTTCCTCCAGACTTGACGCTTGGCATTCAGGCCAAAGAGTTCAATCTTGGTTTCATCAGACCAGAGAATCTTGTTTCTCTTTAAGTGCCTTTTAGCAAACTCCATGCGGGCTGTGATGTGCCTTTTACTGAGTGGCTTCCGTCTGGCCACTCTACCATAAAGGCCTTGATTGGTAAAGTGCTCCAGAGATGGTTGTCCTTCTGGAAGGTTCTCCCATCTCCACAGAGGAACTCTGGAGCTCTGTCAAGGCGACCATCAGGTTCTTGGTCACATCCCTGACCAAGGCCCTTCTCCCCCAATTGCTCAGTTTGGCCTGAATATCCTTGACCAAGGCCCTTCTCCACCAAACGTCTTCCATTCAAGAATAATGGAGGCCACTGTGTTCTTTAGGACCTTCAATGCTGCAGAAATCTTTTGGTACCCTTACCCAGATATGTGCCTTGACACAATCCTGTCCCTGAGTTCTACCGACAATTCCTTGGCTTGGTTTTTGCTCTGACATGCACTGTAAACTGTGGAACCTTCTAAAGAAAGGTGTGTGCCTTTCCATATGAAGTCAAATCAATTGAATTTACCACAGGTGGACTCCAATCAAGTTGTAGAAACATCTCAAGAATGAGCAATGGAAACAGGATGCACCTGAGCTCAGTTTTGAGTCTCATAGCAAAGGGTCTGAATACCTATGTAAATAATCAATCAAATGCAATCAAATGTATTTATAAAGCCCTTTTTACATCAGCCAATGTCACAAAGTGCTGTACAGAAACCCAGCCTAAAACCCCATTCAGCAAGCAATACAGATGTAGAAGCACGGTGCCTAGGAAAAACTCCCTAGAAAGGCCAGAACCCAGGAAGAAACCTAGAGAGTAACCAGGCTCTGAGGGGTGGACAGTCCTCTTCTGGCTGTGCCGGGTGGAGAGGTATTTCAGTTTTTTTTATACAAACCTGTTTTCACTTTGTCATAATGGGGTATTTTGTGTAGATTGATGAGGATTTTTTTAAATTAAATACATTTTAGAATAAGGCTGTAACTTAACAGAATCTGGAAAAAGTCAAGGGGTCTGAATACTTTCCGAATGCACTGTATGATCCCATATTGATGTCACTTGTTAAATCCACTTCAATCAGTGTAGATGAAGGGGAAGAGACCGGTTAAAGAAGGATTTTTAAGCCTTGAGACAATTGAGATATGTCTTGTGTATGTGTGCCATTCAGAGGGTGACAAACGATTTAAGTGCCTTTGAACGGGGTATGGTAGTAGGTGCCTGGTGCACCGGTTTGTGTGAAGAACTGCAACGCTGCTGGGTTTTTCACGCTCAACATTTTCCCGTGTGTATCAAGAATACTCTACCACCCAAAGGACATCCAGCCAACTTGACACAACTGTGGGAAGCATTGGAGTCAACATGGGCCAGCATCCCTGTGGAACGCTTTCGACACCTTGTTGAGTCCATGCACCGACTAATTGAGGCTGTTCTGAGGGGAGGAACTCAATATTAGGAAGGTGTTCCTAATTTTTGGTATACTCAGTGTATGTGATAAAGTGGAAATCTGAGGCCCGCACTCGACCCTAACCCACATATATAGAAAATGCGCTGTACAGTTCCATTTTTTTATCTTGAACATTTATTCAACAATGACGTTTTTCTTCAACATTTCTTAATTTATTTATTGAAAATTTAGGTCTATTGAACAGTAGCCTAATGTTTTTCTTAAACAAAAAATGTCAAACAATTGCCTAAATTGACGCCTTGCGCATGGTTTTTATGGCCAAGTTCCCAAAAGCATTTGGGGATTGCAGTGTATTTGGCGCTCATTAGTCCCTAAAGCTTAGGCTTAAGCACTAATGCCAGATAAAAAAGAATGAAAGAAAAACCTCAAAGTAGCCTATAGATATGAATGATACATTTATGGATTTTTTTATACAGGTTATGAGTCAATCCGTGCATCCCTGGTGTGCGTGCGTGTGTGTCTTGCGGTTGTATGTTCCAGTGCCACTACTACACTCCCATAACTATGTCATATTATACCATGTTATACCATACTCCCACAGATCCATTTTGATGGCTGGAGTCATATGTATGATGAGTGGATGGACTCGGACCACCCTGACACCCACCCGGTCGGCTGGTGTGAGAGTACGGGTCACCCGCTAAAAGTCCCACCCCCTGAGTCCAACAAAACCCAACACCTTGGTAACAGCTACCATACTTCTCTAACTCTACTTCACCTTGATATGAGTGCTTACATGTTCTGTTTGATGATGTTGGGCTCTGTGTTTGTTTGTGTGTGTGTTTTAATAAGAACCCAGGGAACCTGCAACCACAGGCCAGTCCAGTTTCTCCTCCATGCCTTGCAAAGTAATCAGCCACTCCAGATCCACCAAGTACAGCTTCCATCACAGGTCAGTAGGCGCCAGAAACAGGTCTCTGAAATGCCTATGAAGCAGTAAATGTGAGTGGATGTGTTCCTTATGCTTATGTTATCATGATGTTATAATGAAACAGGAAGTGTCCGACGCCTGGATGTGATGGCTCGGGTCATGTGACTGGGCGGTTCACAGCGCATCACTGTCTGTCAGGCTGCCCATTGGCTGAGCGAAACCAGGGCAGACTCAAGACCGACCTATCAGATACAGAGGGGAGCGGAGCCAAGCGGAACATCTTAATCTTTGGCCAAAGGACCAAAAAGTCCCGGTACCATGGCAGGTAAGCCTCATGTTAACAGTGGCAAAGGCTGTTATAGTCGTAGTGGTATATTGCTGTAACCTCTGTTACTGTAGCCCCCCTTCTCACCAGTTTCTTTCTTTCTCTATTGTCAGGATTGGTCGTCCCCCCAAGTATAGAAAAAGCCAGCATAGAGGTTACCAGAGTGAGTATCACAGTTTTATGCTCTGTACACAGTACACATACATACTGTATCCATGTATGTCTACGGCCACACTCTGATTCTCTATGGCCTCAGTATGAGTTTACTGCATCCTATATACAGTATTCTATGTTTATGTGTTACATGCGTTAACATGTGTGATTTTGTGTGTGCCGACGTATATGTGTGTGTTTTCCTGTGTTACAGCGATAGCCACAGAGGGTATGTGCCCGTCTCTGTTCATGTCTGCCCTGTCGGCCCACCCGGACCGAACCCTATCTCTGTGCTGGGAGCAACACTGCAAACTGCTGCCTGGCGTCCAGGGTATCCATGCTACACAGGTGGCAGCATGGACTGTGGAGGAGGTGAGAGCTGTAATACTCACCCAGAGGTTAAAGTTTTCCGTCACTGCAACGGATTTCCAGTTTGAGGGGGGGATTATGATTTTGGGTTAAGAATAAATAAAATCACTCCAGGCCACACTTGAACATCTAAAACTAGACAAAACATATGTAGAAATGATCATGAACTTATAATGAACCTTTTCAAATAAAATGGATGCACTCACTACTTACTGTAACTCTGGATAACAGTGTCTGCTAAATGACTAAAATGTAAATGCAAATAACTGCCCTTTTTCTGTCCCGCAAATTGATTTTGACAAACACATCTGTCGTAAAGATCTGTGCGGCCCTCCGTTGAATTTTGAAGTCCTGATGTGGCCCTTAAGCTGAGATCGACTTGCTTTAACCCCTGTACTTACCCCTATTTATCTTTGGCTTCAACAAACGGGTGGATCAGAGTACATTGATAACTCTTTGTGTTCTGTGTAACAGGTCTTTGGATTTGTCCAGAAACTGACTGGTTGTGAAGTACAAGCCTGTGTCTTCAAAGAGGAAGTGAGTACAATGTTAATTTATAATTAAGTATGAAGTAATGAAACAAACAAGAGCCCATTTAGAACAGCTAAGTCAAGTCATTTAAGTTACATTCTGTTGTCCTCTATTGTTGTTTTGTTTGTATGATAAACTTTTTTATATTCTTGTATTCTTATAAGTTTCTTGTATATTTCTCCTCAGATGATTGACGGGGAGGCCTTCCTTTTACTGACACAAACTGACATCGTCAAAATCATGAACATCAAACTTGGTCCCGCCCTCAAGATCTCCAACGCCATTTTAATGTTCAAGAGTACTGACGAAGGCCTCAAGTGATCCCATCCCCACTCGGCCAGAGACTCTGTGACTAATCATCATGTGCCAAATTCATCCAGAACCCTACCCCTGTTATGTGTTTGGTGTTCAGTACCCATCAGAGAGAGAACAGGAGAGGGGGCTGAGAGATGGAAGTGGGGTGAGAGTGGAAAAGAGATGGGGACAGAACTGAGAAAGTGAAAGAAAAAAACTGGGAAGAAGTGTAAGCAAATGTTTTTATAAGGTTGCTTCACTGCTCGTGCAATAAAGTGAGTAAAATCTTACCTGAAAGTGTAAGGAGCGTCGAAAGATATACTTTTGTCATTTATGCAAAATATATGGAATTATTTATGTGGGATGATGTTTTACTGCAATTTCTTGTCACAGATTTGAAATCCAGAGGGATTTTATGCTGCTGTTCCTATACTTGGTCACTAGATAGATACAGCATATGGACAGTTTCTAAGACCAGAAAAGGTGTAAAGTTTCTCAAGTATTGATCTTACGTGAGATAAATTCAAAATCATGTTTCAAAATATGATTTTTGTTTGGAATATTTGAAAAGGTTTACATTTTCAGTCAGAAATATCAAGATATCTGGGGGATTTATTGTTTTTAATAATTTTTATATTTTATGTAGGCTTATGCACTGTATTTAAATATAATCTTATAAGGGCTCCAGGATTCTTATAGCTATATTTCTCTCTGGTGGGCAAACTGTCACGATATTCTTGGATCAAAATCGTTCATTCCATATGTACAAATAAATGTCCAATTCAATCTCTTACTGGTCTTGACTTCAGTTGATTGGTGATGATGAAGTAAGTTCAATTCAAAATACTTGATCTTTATTAAATCGTGTATGTCTGCGCAGAGGGTAGTGCATACGGCAAGCGGCACTTTTTTGACTCATCACATAATCTGCTGCTACTGTTTATTATCAATCCTGTTTCATAGTCATATTATTCCTAGTTATATGTACGTACAGTGCCTTCAGAAAGTATTCAATATTGACTTATTCTACATTTTGTTGTGTTACAGCCTGAATTCAAAATGGATTAAATAGATTTTCAAGTATTAAACATGAAATACAGAAATATGTCATTTACAAAGTATTCACACCCCTGAGTCAATACATCACCTTTGGCAGCGATTACAGCTGTAAGTTTTTGGATTGTACAATATTTACCCTTTTTTCTTTCCAAAATTCTTCAAGCTCTGTCAAATTGGTTGTTGATCATTGCTAGACAACCATTTTAAGTCTTGCCATATATTTTCATGCAGATTTAAGACAAAACTGTAATTTGGCCACTCAGGAGCATTCTTGGTAAGCAACTCCAGTGTAGATTTAGCCTTGTGTTCATTGTCCCGCTGAAAAGTGACTTCATCTCCCAGTGTCTGGTGGAAAGCAGACTGAACCAGATTTTCCTCTAGGATTTTGCCTGTGCATTCCATTTAAGCTTTTTATTAGTAATTAATTTGTAAACATTTTGAAAAACACAATTCCACTTTTACATTATGGGGTAGGCCTATTGTGTGTAGTAGGCCAGTGACCCCCAAAAATCTACATTTAATTAATTTTAAATGCTGTAACACAACAAAATGTGGAAAAAGTAAAGGGGTTTGAGTACTTTCTGAAGGCACTGTATCTACTAATGACATTAGTGACAATGTTATGCCTCTCTCTCTCAATTCAATTCAAAGGGCTTTATTGGCATGGCAAACATTTGTTTACATTGCCAAAGTGCGCACACACGGACAGACAGATAGACACACAGAAGTGTTCCCTGCCCCTAAATTTCTTGAATAATTCACTGGCATAGTGGAACCACCCATTCATGACGTGATCCCAACCAGTCACTGCTATCAGCCTAATGCAGGACAACAGTGCTGTGCTCTGAGCTGGGACACTTGACACGATCTGCGGGGCTTCAGTCAGTCGACAAGATATCGCTCCGGCTGCACGCACCTGCGACAGGTGGCCTAAGCTTCGTTTTAACATTCACAAAAGGTAGGATGAGAATGTACGGAATGGACTAGATAATGTTACAGTAGCCTATATATGCTTTTATGTCTTTACATTGATGGTGAATGTTTGAAATACAGTTTTATCATGTTCTATAACACTTTGGAAAATGTCCTCGAAGCCTTTTGAAATACTCTAAATAGCCTTTGTAAACACTTGAGGAATACAACTGTAAACATTAAAAGGCTAGTATTCTGTACCAAACCCTCTTTGATATATGTATGCATGTTTTATGCTGTCATAAAAGGTCTGCTGAATTTTGAATAGTTTGTTTGCACCCCATTTGCATGTATTTCACACACTGTGAATTTGAGAATATAAGGCCTATAATAATTCCATACCTCTGATTAAATGTAAATAGTTATCAGCCTTCAAATGAGTTTCTAACTAACTTTTCACACCTCCACTGTAGCAAAATACAATCTACTCTTGAGGACATATGACTGATCCACAAGATTGTATTTAGTTAAAGTAGAGGTTACTGTATTTATTCAGTAGACCTAAAGGTTAAACATTTCCCAAGATCAAGGAAGGAACATTTTAAAACATTCATCCATTCTTGGCAAGTGACTGTGTGGGGGAGGTTTGAATTGGTTTGAATCATGACCGAAACTATCCCCTGCACATTTGTGGACGTGGGAATGGCAAAATAATATTTACCATGTAAACGTGTCCACTGATATGAACTCTTCAAAACACCAAATGTCCTTTGTTGTGCCTGTGTTGGGTTTCAAACCAGAACTACCAGTTTCTCAGGGTCAGACTGGCATAGGGGGACCAGCAGCAGCCTCACACGCAGATGGGGGTGCTATCATGTCACGATGTTCCTATTGTGTCCTTTTTGCAATGACAGGTCTATGAAACACTGATGTAGGCTCCCCGGTGAGCACGGAATGGACCAAGACCATGGCAAATTGTAATCCAGTGAGTGTTTCTGTCTAGTGTGATGTCCAACAACGGACAACCAGGCCGTTGTGCAAATGCAGTCAATTAAGGATTTAATCCTAGTTTTGGTTACTGGTTGTTTACACCGCTTGCTCCATCATTAATATTTGTTCTATGTGTCATCTAGCTTAGATCACCATCCTCCACCCTCAGTGAGGTCAACCTGGGACCTTCAGCAAACCCACAGTATGTACAGTATTAAGAGTCATGGGTGTCAATGATCCACAATGCAATGTAGAACTGACACCTTTACCAATGGAACTGTGGTCCTGATGTCATATTCATTCATTGGCAACTTTTTTCTAAATTTGATGCCATACATCAATTGCAACCACAACGTACACTGAGTGTAAAAAACATTAAAAACACCTGCTCTTTCCATGATATAGACTGACCAGGTGAATCCAGGTGAAAGCTATGATCCCATATTGATGTCACTTGTTAAATCCACTTCAATCAGTGTAGATGAAGGGGAAGAGACAGGTTAAAGTAAGATTTTTAAGCCTTGAGATAATTGAGACATGGATTGTGTATGTGTGCCATTCAGAGGGGGAATGGGCAAGACAAAAGATTTAAGTGCCTTTGAACCAGGTATGGTAGTAGGTGCCAGGTGCACCAGGTTTGTGTCAAGAACTGCAACGCTGCTGGGTTTTTCACGCTCAACAGTTTCCCGTATAGATCAAGAATGGTCCACCACCCAAAGGACACCTAGCCAACTTGACAACTGTGGGAAGCATTGGAGTCAACTTGGGCCAGCATTCCTGTGGAATGTTTTCAACACCTTGTAGAGTCCATGCCCTGACAAATTGAGGCTGTTCTGAGGGCGAGGGGGAATAACTTCCTAAATATTAGGAAGTTATTCTTAATTTTTGTACACTCAGAGTACATTGCTGTACATGTGTTTTTGAGGCTTGATTAAAAATGTTATTTCATGGATCATACCAGAGTCATGTTGCGAGACGGTTGTCTCTGCCATAACCTGTTATGATAGGTGTTATGTCCATCCATATGACACAAATATCTGTATCATCATTCCTGTCTTGTTTCAGTGCCAAGCCCACTGACTTTGACTTTTTGGCTGTTATTGGAAAAGGGACCTTTGGGAAGGTAAGACTGCTGTTTGCCTGATAAAAGGCTGCATGCCTTCATCAATGATTAACTCAGTCTATGCAGGACTGTTAAGGTTACCTTGATGAAAAGGCCAAAACCAAACAATGAATGAGGATAGTTTTTCACAAATTGTACTCAGGATGAGCAGCCATTTTAAATTCTTCCAGTTCAGTCACAGTCCTTTTTTATTGTGTCAATTACTTTTTTTCTATATTTTGTGTGACAGATAATAAAATATGTTATGTGTGTACTTATTGCCCTTCTATTTTTATGATAGGGTTATGATAAGACAGTGTCATATTAGAAGTTGACGTTTTGAGGAAACAATCAGAAATGTACTGACAACCACCCTGCATCCAGGTCCTGCTCGCCAAGCTCAAAGCTGACAACAAATTCTATGCTGTGAAAGTTCTACAGAAGAAAGTAATCCTGAAGAAAAAGGAGGTTGGTCTATAAACCTTTAATTTTGTTATTCATTCTCACAAAAAACTCGCATATAGTTTATTTAGTTTCTGTTTTAAAGGTCCACTCAATTACACTAGCAAAACCCTTCATGTCAGTATATATTCAATGTGTGTATGATTTTCATTGTGTAGCAGAACTGGTTTAGCCTAAATCTGTGTTGTGTGTTTCTAAAATAACATCTAATCTAATCTGAAGTGTGGTCTGTCCTTTGTACTCCGACGGGCAGATTTTACAGCCCCCAGTCTCTTTGTGTTTCATACATACTGGACATTACCATAATCAGTACTGTTATATTCCCTGGGTTTTGTATCACTAGATAGTTATAACAATCAGCAAATAAATCTTGGACATTCTGAGCTACTTACAGACACACGTTATAGCTGCCTGACAGACTACTCAGTCCTGTAAAAAGAATGACTCCCTCCTCAAGTGAAGTGTTACCTCAATGAAGCCAACTTACTTTATATACTGAGAGCCTGTTGCCTGCCTTGGAAACCAGGGCCATAGCTAAAGTGGAGAACACTAGTCAGAAGTGTGTAGGTGGCTGCACTTTCAGCAGCATAAATAACACTGAGAACCTTGTAGGAAAGAGGTGTTCTATGCCCATCTCTCCCTCTCTGTATATCGTCTCTTGTCTTGTGCTTGGGGCCGAAGTAGTGGTGGTGACAGGGGCCTGTATTCTGCTGTGTCCTGCCTTCTGCCTTGTGTCCGCTGGTTCAATGCTGCTTTGTGTCCTCTAGCAAAAGAACATCATGGCAGAGAGGAACGTGCTGCTGAAGAGCCTGAAGCATCCTTTCCTGGTGGGCCTCCACTACTCCTTCCAGACCCCAGAGAAGCTCTACTTTGTCCTCGACTATGTCAATGGTGGAGAGGTAGCTAGCTAATGGCCCTGGGTCTTGTTTCTCAGGTTTCATATGACTGTTTGGGTATGGGAAATGATGAAAGGAGTGGACTGTAGCAATGTTCCCAATAAGTAATCCTTTATTTATATTAAAGCTGCCAAGCTATTGACAGCACAGAAGCAGAAATGCAGTGCGGCGTAGCCTCAAGCCCTTGGCTCAATCAGTGTAGTGACAACAAACACATTACTCCCCCTTTAATCATTGGCTCAGTCCAAAGTCTCTGTATCACAGCGTTATTATGAGTTAATAATGTAACAGTAGTAACATTACATGATTGGTCAGAGTCAAGCGGACTGACAGTTAAAACAACATTTCATAACTGTTTTTTCTCTCTCTCCTTTCTCCCTCTATCTCTAACATTTCTTTCTCTCTCTCGTAGCTCTTCTTCCACCTGCAGAGGGAGCGGTGCTTCTCTTGGAGCCGAGGGCTCGGTTCTATGCTGCTGAGGTAGCCAGTGCCATCGGCTACCTTCACTCCCTCAACATCGTTTACAGGTCAGACATAGTTTACAAGGACATTTTCAGGTAGAAACAACACATTATTATGTACAGTATTGAGGTTCAGTGAAACCAAATCTCTTTGTTTGTTCTTATTTAGAGATCTGAAGCCAGAGAATATTCTCTTAGACTTTCAGGTAAGTATTGACTCATTAGTGGATGTAATGTTCTTGGATTGTTTTCAATATCTCAACTCACTTCCTTCTCATCTTAGAGAAGATGGTTCAAGAGTTCACAATACAGTATCATATGTAGTCTAAGTTCCTGTAATATTGGGATGGTGCTTAAAACGTGTGTTCCAGGGCCATGTGGTGCTTACAGACTTTGGGCTGTGTAAAGAGGGAGTGGAGCCGGAGACCACCACGTCCACTTTCTGTGGAACCCCTGAGGTGAGGAATAGCCCTGAGACTGTGTCTGTGCTCAATGATATGTTAAAGATAACGCATGTCTAATAGTCACATGTAGTTCTATATACAGTGCCTTCAGAAAGTATTCACACCGCTTTACTTTTTCCACATTTTGTTGTGTTACAAAGTGGGATAAAAATGTATTTAATTGTAATTAAATCTATGATCTAGACAAATGTAATGTCAAAGTGGAAGAAACATTTTAACATTTGCTTTCAATTAATGGAAAATAAAATACTAATATCTTGACTAGATAAGTATTCAACCCCCTGAGTCAATACATGTTAGAATTACCTTTGGCAGCGATTACAGCTGAGCCTTGATTGTACAATATTTGCATATTATTCTGTAAAAAGAAATTCAAGCTCTGTCAAGTTTGTTGTTGTTCATTGCTAGACAGACATTTTCAAGTCTTGTCATAGATTTTCAAGTAAATTTATCAAAGCTGTAACTAGGCCACTCACAAACATTCAATGTCATCTTGGTAAGCAACTCCAGTGTATATTTGTCCTTGTGTTTTAGGTAGATGTTCTGCTGGAAGGTGCATTTGTATTCCAGTGTCTGTTGGAAAGCAGACTGAACCAAGTTTTACTCTAGGATTTCCCTGTGCTTAGATCTATTCCATTTATTTTTATCCTGAAAAAACTCCCTAGTCCTTGCCTATAGCAAGCATACCCATAACATGATGCAGCCATCACCATGCAAAAAATGAAGAGTGGTACTCAGTGATATGTTGTGTTGGATTTGTACCAAACATAACACTTTGAATTCAGGGCAGAAAGTATTCAGGGCAGAAAGTAATTTCTTTGCCACATTTTTGTCAGTATTACTTTAGAGGCTTATTGGGAATATTTGTATTCTGTACAGGCTTCCTTATTTTCACTCTGCCATTTATGTTAGTATTGTGGAGTAACTACAATGTTGTTGATACATCCTCAGTTATTGTGGTAGCAGACAACATGACTGAGATTGCATTTCCAATATTAGCAGGCAGAATTTAGACTGTCCACTTAAGTGCTGAGACAGAATGGCTATATAAGGAATGGCGCATATAGAACCAGTCACCATTATAGCGACCATTGTGGCCTAGACAGCTGTCAGATGTGGGCGTTAACAAGCAAATAACTGAGAGGAAGATAATTGTAGAGAAGGGCCAATGGGAGTTGTTCATGAATAGACAAGGCGTGACTATATGTGCTATGTAAAGATAATGTGCTAACTATAGGGCCAATGGGAGTAGTTCATGAACATACAAGGAGTGATTCTATACGTTAAGCAGGGACAGAAGCCTATAAAGGAAGAGCTCTGTGATAATATATTTCAGTCTCTTTCCATGGGAGAGGCTCGGCTTTAATCTGTTGAATTAAAGTATGGATTGAATTCACAAGTTCCGGTATCTGTGCAATTATTTGACAAATTGTTTTTGGGATATTGATTTAAAAATCATGTTAAACACTATTATTGCACTGAGTGTCACGTCCAGGCCTGAGAAGACAGGCTGGAGTGTTTAGTTTTGTTTTTGGTGTAGGGTTTTTCTGTTCTAGGTTATATATTTCTATGTTGGGGTAATGGTTCCCAATTAGAGGCAGCTGAGTGTCGTTGTCTCTAATTGGGAACCATATATATGTTTGTAGTTTTCACTTGGGGTTTGTGGGTTATTGTTTATGCATAGCTTGTAGTTTGTTTAGTTACGGCCAACATCACGATCTTCGTTATGTTCATTTTGTTATTTTCCCAGTTACGTTCGTCATAAATAAAATGTATACTGGAAGCATCGCTGTGTCTTGGTCTGTCCCTTCTGAAGATCGTGAAAGAATAACCCACCACAAAAAGACCAAGCAGCGATGTCAAAAGGAGTCCTGGACATGGGAGGAGATATTGGCTGGGAAGGGGCCTTGGAGGAAGACGACGGAGCATCGTCACCCCAAGAAGGAGATGGAAGCGGCGAAGGCTAAGCGAGGGAGTTATGAGGATTTATATGGAGCGTGGAACCCAGAGAGGGAGAGATATGTTGGGACTCGCCTGGCGCGGAAACCCGAGAGGCAGCCCCCAAAAATTTCTTTGGGGGGGGGGGCACACGGGGAGTTTGACCGGTTCAGGATGGACTCCTGAGCCAACTCCTCGTGCTCTCTGGAGGGAGCGTTGGGGAGAGCGTCGCACTGAGCAGACACCGTGCTATGCAGTTTAGCGCACGGTGTCTCCAGTGCGTATGCATAGGCCGGTGCTTGAAATTCCAGCGCCACTCATCTGTCGGGCTAGGGTGAGTGTGCAGCCTAGAAGAGTGGTGCCGGCTTTGCGAGCGAGGTCCCCAGTACACCTTCTGGGACCGAGATATCCTGCACCGGTTCTGCATGTGGGGTCTCCGGTTCGCATCCACAGCCCAGTGCGTGACATTCCAGCTCCCATCATCTATGAGGCAAGGGTGAGTGAACAGCCGGGGAGAGAAGTACCGGCTCCGCGCACCAGGCCCCCCGTGCGCTTAGAGAGTCCAGCACGTCCTGTTCCGCCCGCGCACCAGGCCCCCGTGCGCTTAGAGAGTCCAGCACGTCCTGTTCCGGCTCCGCGCACCAGGCCCCCCGTGCGCTTAGAGAGTCCAGCACGTCCTGTTCCGGCTCCGCGCACCAGGCCCCCCGTGCGCTTAGAGAGTCCAGCACGTCCTGTCCCTGCTCCGCGCTCCAGGATCCCTGTGCCCGTCGTGGACCCAGCAAGTCCTGTCCCTGCTCCACGCTCCAGGATCCCTGTGCCCGTCGTGGACCAAGCACGTCCTGTCCCTGCTCCACGCTCCAGGATCCCTGTGCCCGTCGTGGACCCAGCACGTCCTGTCCCTGCTCCAGGATCCCTGTGCCCGTCGTGGACCCAGCACGTCCTGTCCCTGCTCCAGGATCCCTGTGCCCGTCGTGGACTCAGCACGTCCTGTCCCTGTTCCACGCTCCAGGATTCCTGTGCCCGTCGTGGACTCAGCCCGTCCTGTTCCTGCTCCTCGCACCGGAGTGCCAGTGCGCGTAATGAGCCCAGTACGGCCGGTTCCTGCTCCCTGCACCAGAAGGCCTGTGCGTGTCCCCTGTCCGGGACCTCCAGAGAAGGTCCCCTGTCCGGGACCTCCAGAGAGGGTCCCCAGTCCGGCCAATAGCCCAGGGCCTCCGGTGCGGGACATCGAGCCAGCACGGCCGCCACCTGGGACAGCAAGGCCCACCGAAGACCCCCAATGGACTTTGGCGGTTGGAGTCCGCGCCTTTGGGGGTACTGTCACGTCCAGGCCTGAGAAGACAAGCTGGAGTGTTTAGTTTTGTTTTTGGTGTAGGGTTTTTCTGTTCTAGGTTATATATTTCTATGTTGGGGTAATGGTTCCCAATTAGAGGCAGCTGAGTGTCGTTGTCTCTAATTGGGAACCATATATGTTTGTAGTTTTCACTTGGGGTTTGTGGGTTATTGTTTGTGCATAGTTTGTTTAGTTATGTCCAACATCACGATCGTCGTTACGTTCATTTTGTTATTTTCCCAGTTACGTTCGTCATAAATAAAATGTATACTGGAAGCATCGCTGTGTCTTGGTCTGTCCCTTCTGAAGATCGTGACACTGAGTGAGTCCATGCAACTTATTATGTGACTTGTTAAGCACATTTTTATTTATTTAGGCTTGCCATAACAAAAGGGTTGAATACTTATTGAGTGAAGACATTTCAGCTTGTCATTTTTAATTCATTTGTAAACATTTGTAAAAACATAATTCCACTTTGACATTATGGAGTATTGTGTGTAGATCAATAAAACAAAATCTACATTTCATCCATTTTGTATTCAGGCTGTAACACAACAACATGAGGAAAAAGTCAAGTGGTGTGAATACTTTCTGAAGGCACAGTATATATCTGTTTAATTAACTCTCTCTGTCTCTGTAGTATTTGGCCCCTGAGGTTCTGCGTAAGGAGCCCTATGACCGCACAGTGGACTGGTGGTGTCTGGGAGCTGTGCTCTATGAGATGATCTATAGTCTTGTAAGTTTTTATATCTTATATAGGTACTGTACTTAGCGCAATCTAAGGCCAACCCAAATATTGTTTACACGTGCAGAAAATGTCCAAGACAATTATGTTACCAACTTCAGGAAATGCTTCTGGAGTAGCAGTACTGTGTCTGCTCTACTCACCCTGTTTCTGGATTTCTAGCCCCCGTTCTACAGCCGGGATGTGTCCGAGATGTATGATGGTATCCTACACAAGCCTCTGCCGCTGCCGCCAGGGAAGTCAGGCGCTGTCTGTAGTCTGCTCCAGGGCCTCCTGCAGAAAGACCAGCACCGCAGGTTGGGAGCCATCGCTGACTTTGTGAGTCACTGACTGGACCGTGTCCATGGACCATGGCACCTTATTCCCTTTATAGCCCTATGTGGGCTCTGATCAAAAGTAGTCCACTATATGCCATTTCTGCAGTGGTGTAAAGTACTTAAGTAAAACTAAGTCGTTTTTTGGGGTATCTGTACTTTACTATTTTTATTTTTGACAACTTTTACTTCACTACATTCCCCCCCAAAATAGTACTTGTTCCATTTTAAATGCTTAGCAGGACAGGGAAATGATCCAATTCACACACTTATCAAGAGAACGGACTCACTAAACACACATCAAGAGAACACCCTTGGTCATCCTTACCGCCTCTGATCTGGCGGACTCACTAAACACACATGCGGCATTCGTAAATGTTTTTGTTTTTGTTTGTTCTCCTGGCTAGCCATGAATATAAGAAAACGGTGCCATCTGGTTTACTTAATATAATGAATGTGAAATTATTTATACTTTTACTTTTGATACTTAAGTATATTTAAAACCAAATACTTAGACTTTTACTCAAGTAGTATTTTACTGGGTGACTCACTTTTACTTGTCATTTTATTAAGGTATATTTAACTCAAGTATGACAATTGGGTACTTTCTCCACCACTGCATTTCTGACTCTCACTATGCCATTGCCGTTTACAGTGTTTCACACATTTTGAGTGTGTTATACACTGGTCATATCTTATATCATCCTGAAAAGGTTATTGTTTTGTTTTACAGCTACAAATAAAGAACCATGTGTTCTTCTCCCCGATTAACTGGGATGACCTGTACCACAAGAGAATCACTCCTCCATACAACCCCAATGTGGTGAGTTGTTTGTGCTGCCAGCTGTTTCTTACCATCTTCTATAACTTCACTGCTTTTTTCTTTTTCACTACCTCATCTTTGTAACTTTCACTCTTACTTCTTTTCTCTAGCACTCCCCTCTATTTCCTAACAAGTCCCCTCTCTCTTCTCCTTTAGAAAGGGCCAGCGGACACACAGCACATAGACCCAGAGTTCACCAGAGAGATGGTGCCTAACTCAGTGGGCCGCACCCCTGAGCTCAACGCCGGCACCAGCAGCTCTAACGCATTCAATGGCTTCTCTTATGTTTCTGGTGAAGACAGCTTCCTTTGAGACAGGAAGGTTCCTCACAGCACCACCACTGCTGAGGTCGAGGTACAAGTTACCCGTAACCACATATCTACAATTCGATTCCTTAACCACAAATCCTAACCTTAAAGTCAGGAGTATAAAAAATATATTTTACACTGAATTCAACAGTTAGTGGCAACCTCTATCAACTTCATTGGCCACGGTCATAGAAATGGAGCACATTGAATATCATGCATTTTTGTGTAGGTGAAGCAAGAAAGAGATGTTGTAAGAAACCATTTAAATGCACCACCCAACATGCTTTTGCTGTAGGTGACTGCCCTTTGCATTCTATTTATATGCCCTCGTCTCTGCTTGAATTCTTATTTCAGGACAGTCTTTTGACACATCCAATCGTGCTGGACTTATTATTTGCTGGCAGACAGATGTTGATTTAATTCTCCTTTCAGTACAATGTCAAGTGTGACTACATAAAGGACATGTAAATACAGTACACGCTCCTAGATGCAATGTGTAGAAGGTAACGCGTCAGGTTCTATGGAAAGTTGTGGTGTATGGATTAAGATGGTCTGATTATCACTAGAACAGGCAGACACAAATGTGTGTGAAACTCTAGTCGAACCCATTCCTCTCCTCTTTAAGTGCTGCTTTTAATACGAACACTGTGGACTTTCCAAACATTTCTTATTCTTAAACTTGTTTGTTGAAAATATAAATTTTTGCACATTGATTTGAGAACATGCTGTTTCTATTATCACTGACTTTTAGTAGATTAGAGTACATAAAGGCTTGACTCAAATTTTGCGTCCAGGATGCTTAACAGCAACATAAACCTATGCCAGATTATTCGCACAGCTGTAAAGGTGCGTGCCATGGTGCTATTAACCTTGTTAAACAAAACGTGATTGTGTCAACACAACGGGTGACATTAAAGACTGTTGACATCCCAACACCATCTTAAAGATGACTGACATTCAATGAAGCAGTTACAAGTATGTGTACATAACTTCCCAATAAATCACTACCCTACCCATGTTTACTGTGTCTTGCGTTGACAGATTTTCCATTGATTAAACTTCTAAATTAAAACCAACACTAGGATGAAATGACTAAACATTTTTCTTTATTTCTCAAAATGTTTCATTTTATTTTCATCAAACAAAACAATAAATAATTCAATAATTTTTTTTTTAAATCAAAAACATGACAAAAGGCAAGACAGGGATCAGTGACTGGCAGAGAACATCCTGAACAACTCATCACATTAATTTCACGCTGCACAGAGGACATGCGTGTGTTTTCCCTAAGTGTCAACACACAGAGGTGTTCATCCATGAACAATGACAACAAGACTTGAGTGGGACCCTGATGCCTGACAACAAACAACTAAACAGAGACAGGTGTTCAACCTTGTGATTTCATAGAACCAGGATCGTGCTGTCAACCCATGCATTTCCTGTTTTGGGATGTATTGTGAGTGTGTGTCCATCCTATTTTTTGTAATTGCGCTTGCTAAAGAAAAAGCCAATGAGCAGCACGACCACAAAGATGGCCAGGAAGATGCCCAGTGCCACACAAGAGGGCAGAGGGTGAGGAGGGAATGCCCCATACACATACACACTGAACGTAGTGGTCAGCATGCAGTAGCTGCAGAAACACAGACAGTCAATATCATCAGAAATATTATAAGATCAATGACAATCCAGTTTTAATGTGTACTATAGAATATCTATGGCATACAAATAGTATACTGGCTATGTATTATGGGTCTTTTCCAAAATTATATGAAAGTATTCAACTACCGTATTCAACCTTCAGTTGATGTGCTATACAGCCTGGTAACTAAATGCCCTCCTGAAAGAGGTTGTTTACCCTCCTAGTCCACACTGACCTGTAGCTAGGATCCACCACTATGGCTGTGAACACGTACATCCCGTTGTAGTTGGGAAACAAGATTCTGTTTCTTGTGCCCATGTTGAGGACCTGATACTGGGCTTCTGGGTCAGTGAGGGGCGGACCATCAGAATCCTTGCAGCTCTTATAATTCTTAACCAGGAAGAGGAGAAAGATAAACCCCACTGAGAAATTATGCTCGGTAGCCAGGTGCAAAGCAAGCAGAAGGATGAATGTATGCAAACTTAATGAGAGGACAAGGAGAAGGTATCGACATTTGATAAGTTGATGAATATGTTGGATGAATATTCAATTAAATTGTGGTAAATAGAGCTAGACATGTTCCTCCCTCAGGATACAGGCTATATGATTATGGTTACAGTGCAAGGAGCCTCTAGTCTACAGTGCTGTGTGAACAAATTCCTATCAACCATTATTGACTGGTGATAAAGTATGAATTCAATTGAATTGTTATAGATGTGTACATACATTCCTGGTCCAGGCGGTGTTGGGGTTAGGTTCATACTGCTGCTGGCTCAGCAGAGAGGTCCAGTTCTGGGGCTGGGAGACGCACTTGGCATCCTCGACCGACTGGAGGTACTGGTAGTTATACATGCCGTTAACTTCGAACATCACAAAGTCAGCGCTCACCTGCTCCACAAACTCATTACCGTTCCAGCTGCAAAGGGTCAGGGCGGGTTTGGAGGTACTGGTAGTTATGCATGCCATGTTCACCTGCTCTAGAAAAGGCTGTGTGGTGGGTTGGCATTGGCGCTCTGTGATGGAGTGTCACGATGTTCTATTGTCTTTGTGTGTGTGTCATGTAGTTATATCAAGGGTCTGGTTGAACTCCACTTCACAGAGATGACAGGTTTCTTACACTGAACATTCTACAGTAACAGTTGTTAAGGGGTTGTTAGTGTGTGTATTCTGGGGGTTTTGTGGGTCACTCACAGCTCCAGGGAGGGAATCCAGGGGGTGTCGTGATAGACCAGTATTGGGCAGAAGTAGTCTGTGATGCTGTAGGAGATGTGCAGGTCACTGGAGGCAGAGCCAGGCCGGAACAGGTGCTGAGGGTCATACACAGCTCTGAGAGAAGGAGGAGATGAAGGAGGAAGAGTATAATGAGAGGAATACTAGTCGTTATAACTGACATGACACAAATATATATAATATATAAAAATACCCTTCTTACAACTCTGTGATACCTTACTTTGTGCAAGGCTTAAAGCTAGACAATATGACGTAGGTACACAAAGTAAACAGCATAGGGGGTCAATTTCCGCAACAACTAAGAGCGTTGAAGCGCAATGCTGAACTCCCCCACTGTTTTGGTCCCATACCTCCAACACTCTAACAGCGTGACGCGAACGCATGCACATGCTCAGATACTGTGTGTGACCGTGTGGGAGCAAAGTCTTGCATCTTGCTCATGGCAATATCTGTGCTGCTGCTCATGGCAACGTTATTTAGCTGAATCTACCTTTTATGTTCCACGAATGATAAAGTACAATACTCTACTTTGGCATTACAAGCATTTTTTTTATAGAACAGATCATATGTTGATTAAACATTTCTATGAACCATGATAGTCTAGAATCTAGATCCATCAGTGCTCTGTATGTCACAGCCCCGTCCGCAGAACCTACTTGGGGATGACGTAAGAGAAGTTGTCCTGAAGCTGCTCTTGAGTGAACGTGCCTTTAGTGCAAGTGGTTATGTCCCTGTGGAAAAAACAATAATGACAGAAAGAACCAATGACTTTGGACACTCAGATCTTACAGTAGAATAGTTCAGAATTTATTAAAAATAGGGAATACGGCATGAGGATTTATCCCTCACTTAAGAACTCGGGTATGCTTTCCAGGAGGGCATCCAATGAGAATGTGAGCTTTCTAAAATGGGAAAAAGAACAACAATGTTAATTTAATACTATGTACGTAATACCACACTGGAGGGCCATAGCCTTTTCTGTACACTGTGAGGACAAACTAACATGTCCCTTTGATGTTAACTCATACACATTGTTGTGACTGTTAGAGGGCTGTGTTTCTGACCAGGGGGTTGAAGTCTTTGCAGGACACGTTTCTTCCCATCAGGTCTACTGCAACTGTGGAGAGGCTGCCTTTACGTAGACTGGAACTGACCCAGAGAAAACACTACACATCAGCAACAGGAACATACAGCACCCTCTTCTGGAGAGACCACTGTCCTCACCAGCTAAAACTCCTATTGCCAATTTGCAATCTACTGAAAATTCGAGAATGCATTCTTACCTCGGTTTGAGGGTTCCGTCTGCTGCCTCCATAAAGAACAACTGCTTCAGTTCAATGTCCTGCCATTCAAAATACAGTATGTTAGAAACCGAAACAACCCCCCACCACATTTTATACTTTAACTGACTGTGTCCAGCACCGAAATGAAAGCTAGACAGTCAGGGAGCATAGGAAATTCCCAAAATGATGGATAGAGGACTATTTGTTGCACATTTTGAAGGCAAGGAAATATAACACATTTTCAGTGCGGCCCTCCGGACCTCTTTGAAGACAGAATGTGGCCCCCAGGGCAAAATGAGTGTGACACCCCTGGTCTAGTGATTCAGTTGTACCAGGCGGTATTTCTTGGTGCCCTCTGTAGTAATGCCGTCCTCTACACACTTCTCATCTAAGGACAGAAGCTTAGACTCTGTAACTGTCACCTGGTCACACACAAGAGGAGAACAAGGACACAGTTCAGATTCATTCATTGTATTTGCATGACAACAGTAGCACAGATCTGGGACCAGACTACTGGGAAGGCCACGGTGAAGTTTATTTATTTACTTATTTTATTTTTTTATTGAATATCCAAAACATGCAATATCCTTGCAGTGAAGCCGCTCAATAACTACATCATACCAGTCATCCAACAGACTCCCATTCAGAGCGACACACAGAAGCATCCAGGGTCAATGCCCTGCTCAAGGGCATGTTGACAGATCTCCCACCAGGCCAAAAAACGTGAACCCGAACCCTCCAAGATCCCCCCACAGTTCCCCAATAGCTGTCCCTCAACCATTCGAGACCCCTCCCACAGTCCAAGAATAAAAATTATTCCATTCCCCACCCCCAAGAACCTCCCAATGCACCAACAACCAAGAGAATGAACTAAAGAGAAAAAAGAAAAAGACAGAAGAAAACAGCAAACAACAATGAAAAACAAAACAAAGTACATCAAGGACAACTAAAATCATAACAGCAATGCCAACTGTATATGTTTGTGTGCATGTCTGGCACTATTACATGTATGTGTGTGTTCTTGTATGCGTTTATTTGAATGAGAGTGTGTGTATATGCATGTGTACAAACACCTGCACGGCATCAGCCTCAGGCAAACCGGCATTAGCTGTAAAAACACTGCCCCTCACTTACTTTTTATTATGTTTTATTTTGATTTTATTTGATATACTTTTATCTTTGACCATCATTCTATCTCCCGCACAGCAACTCCACTCCCACTTGTCTCCAATTCCACATCCCAACCCTCAGCTTCCCTCAGCCCATCCCATCTATCTCTGCTGGCCACCCACTTCATGTTTCTACGTAACACATATCTTTAAACTATGCAGTGACGTTTAGAATCCACAGATTGCGAGTTGAAGATACATACTTTTACTAAGAGTATTAGTATATTAGTAATTGACTGACCCGGTCTCTCCAGATCTCCTAACAGTACTATTTCTAGGGTCAATTTTAGATAAATGCTATGCATTTTCAGCCATTCCTGAGACCAGAAACAGGCTACCTGAGGGCAATACCAAAATAAATGTTCTATTGATTCTGTATTCGATTAATTTATTCCCTAAATATTCAACATTTTGTTGGTGGCAAGGATTCTATGTAATAAGTACTCTTGGATTGAGCAGACCTTCCCGTACAATTCTGATAACTCCATGAAGGACATAACTCTACCATTCCAATTTACAATATCATTTAAGAAATTATTTCCAATAAATACAGGTATTTTATCTTTATCTTTTAAGGGGGATGAAATTGAAATTGTAGCCAGCTCTGCAATGCTTGTTTGATTAAGAGAGATACTTTGATAATTTTCAATTAATCGAAATATTCTTTGCCTATATGATTTGAAAAACTAATCATCAGGAGTAGGCAGCGCCATAAGTAAGTGAGTAAAATGAGATACGACTAAGGAGTTAATCATGGAAATTTTTCCATAAATAGACAGGTATTTACCTCTCCATGGTTACAGGATCTTGTCATTACAAGCATTTCGCTACACTCGCTAACCATGTGTATGTGACCAATAAAATTTGATTTGTCCATTTTTACAAGTTTTCTATTGAAATTCATTGTGGAGAGCTTATTTGTATATTTTGTGATAAGAATACCAAGCATGTCTACTTCACCATCAGCTCATTTTATAGGTAAACTGCAGGGTAATGTAAAAGTTGTATATTTTTTTTATCCAATACATAATATTGTACACTTATCATAATTAGGTTTTAGTCCAGAGAGTACAGCAAAGTTATCTAGATCTTCAATCAGACATTGCAGGGATCTAGCTTGCAGACTTAATATAAAACTTGAGTCATCGGCATACATGGACACCTTTGTTTTTAAGCCTTGGATTTCTAATCCTCTAATGTTGTTATTGGTTCTGATTTTAATAGCTAGCATTTCGATGGCCATAACAATTAGATGTGGTGACAGCGGACACCCTTGTTTAACTCCTCTTGACAATTCAAACTCTCTGAGAAGTAGCCGTTATTTACTATTTTACACCTGGGGCTGCTATACATTATTTTTTTACCCATATATAAGAGAATTCAGGGACGTGCACAGGGGGGTTGCTCAGGTTGCCCGGGCAACTGCCCATATGCCCTTCTCGACTCACGTTGCCCTTCCGAGGGAAAAAATAAATAAATAAATCGTACAATGGATGCAGAATTTCACGTAGGCCTAGATAAAAAAAAAAAAATCGCAAAGTCTCATTCACTTCCATTCGGGCACCGAAAGTGAAAGTCAGTAGGGGAAGGGCAAACTCTGTTTACTTGGCTGCAGCGCTGCACGCGACCGGCACCTGAGCTGAGCCTGCATGAGAGGCCCTAGATGGAGATTGTCGCGGTTGTCGGGTGAGACGACTCAACGTTGTCGGAAAAGGTGAGTTTGTGATGTATAACAAACGAACGATCATCATCATCAAGTTTTATGAAATTAATTCAAATCTTCATAAATCCAGGCTGAGTTTGCCACGTTTAGCCTAAATAATCAGACAGATAGCTTGCAGACAAGCAGCCTAGGCTACTCTTTTTTTGGTAGTCATTAGGCAAACTAAGCTACATGTCTGCTGATAGTTAGTTTCTCACATTTCGTTTTAGCAAGAAGAATGAATGATGGAAGTAATACATCACATTATTTATTTTATTCAAAATGGTTAAATGCCTAAATCCTATCACTATTTTGGGTATTGTTTGAAGCCAAGATGCCCGAAGAAAAGAGGCGGATTCAGGAGAGGGAGAGACAATTCAGGGAGGCAGCAAAGGGCAGCACATCACTGCAGGGTTGGCTGCGAAAGAGCCAACCAGCAGGTGAGACAGAGACTCTGCACTGTGATAAAGATGACATGACATTGTGTAGGCGAATTGATTAATTAATCAGACTCATATTTTAGCCTACTAATGGCAATGTTTCATAATTACATCACATTTAAGATGAGGAGGAGCAGTCACAAGCCTCCAGACTATGTGAGGAAAATGTGGACCAGGAGGAGGCACATAGGGCAGGTAGGCTTAAGTGATGATCACCAAATATGAGATGAGAGGACCATGCTAGAAAGTACAGCCAGGGTTAAATAATTGTAATCTAAAAAAACATAGGCTATTTTAGAGGTCATTTCAAAGATCTTGCCTGAGCAGAACATAAATACCATTAGTGAGCATTAAAATAATAATGATAATGGCAATAACAATAATATGTAATTGGACAGATGATGAGCCCAGTGCATCAGCTGCATTCAGAGAGCCAGAGCCAGAGCCAATCCCAGATGAGATCAGGACAGACTGGCAAAATAGGGAAATGATAGATGAGCAAGAGGATGAGATGAGGGAGACGAGAGCATCAGCAAGGGAAGATATTGAGATGACGAGTGGGGCAGAGTCAACAGATTTAGATTTTTTGCTGAGGTTGGCTAATCCCACAGATCCAGCTCATGTACAAAGCAGCAATCTTAAATACGATCAGACCTTCATCACATTTTCCAATTCAGTCGGGCCTTGCTGTCCTATGGTAAAGTTCCCTAAAAATCCAGATGGGCGCTCTTTTCAAGTCCAATGGTATAACGATGACCCCTGGCTGGAATATTCTCCACTGAATGATGCCATGCATTGCTTTAGCTGCAGGAATTTTATGAATGAGGAAAGATTTCAGAGCAGGACAGGATGGAAGTCTGTAGGGATAAACTTGTGGAGGCAGGCCAAAGTGAAGATTAAGGAGCACCGCAGCAGTGAATTGCATATGCTAAGCATGATTAGGTGGAATGCCTTTACAAAAGATACACTGCAGAGGGCTTTTGCAGTAGCTGATTCTCAGATGGAAGCAGCCAAAGAAAGAGAGAGGCAGAAAAACAGAGATATTATGTTCCGTTTAATAGACATCACATTATATCTGGCAAAACAAGCTTTGGCCTTTAGGGGAAATGAAGAAGGCTTGTCAAGTTCAAATAGAGGAAATTTTTCTGAACATGGTGGATTTGCTTGGCCAATATGACAGCGTACTCGGGCTTCATCTTGATGCAGTCAAGGAAAAACAAGCATCAAACCAAAGGTGCCAGGTGTCTCTCCTGTCCAATAGGACACAAAACGACCTCATAAAAGCACTTAGTCTTTATGTGAAACGAATCATACAGAAGGAAGTGACAGAAGCATCACAATTTTCTATTTTGCTGGACGAGACCACTGATGTGTCACATATTGAGCAGGTGTCCTTTGTTGTGCGATATGTCCACAACATGACTATAAAGGAACGCTTTGTCCAACTATGTGATGTGGCATCAACAACGGGAGAGGCACTGGAGAATGTAGTGATGAAGCTACTTGAGCAAAACAACTTCAACATTCAAGATGTCTGTGGACAGGGATATGATGGAGCTGCCAATATGAGTGGACGCTACAATGGGCTGCAGTCCCGGATTCAGAGACAAAATGAGAGAGCATTATATGTGCACTGCCATGCACATTGTTTAAATCTCGTTTTAGTTGAGAGTGCAAAATCCAACAAGCACTTTGTGGGAGGCTGTACACATTCATTGCCAACTCTACAAAGCGCCATGCTGCATTTGTGGATACTCAAAAAGCCATGAATCCAGACCAACGTGTCCTTGAACTACAGAGGCTTTCAGACACCCGGTGGAGCTGCAGGGAAGATGCTTTAAAGACAATTAGGAAGGTCCTCCCTGCTGCCCTACAGTACTTGAGAGATCTGAGAGAGTGTGACCCCCCCGATCTGGCTGCAGGAGAAGCTAAAATGCTGTTGAGCAGCATAGATTTTGAATTTTTGCTGTGTCTTGAAATAGCAACGCCAGTGTTCATGGAGTTGCCTCAAAAGTACTCCAGCAGGATGACCTGGACTTGGCTGCTGCTTACTCTGTGTTAGATGGTGTCTTGAAGCGAGTAGTGGAACTGAGGAGAGACAACCAATTCTCACAAATATACAACACTGCCACAATTGCAGAGGAAAATGACATAAGCATTCCCACAAATATTCCAGGTAGACAAAGAAAAGTCCCTGCAAAGCTGAAATACACTTCCAAATCAGCAAGAGAAGATGATGCAGTCCTGACCTTGGAGGAATATTACAGGGGAAGGACATACTATACCTTTCTGGACAGATTGAGACAGGAGCTTGAGAGAAGATTTTACGGGGAAGGGAAGACTAGGGACATTGTGATGTCACTGCAGAGACTCACTGACCCAGAGCAGTGGAAGGATATTGGCCAAGGTGTTGATACAGCACATTCACTATGTGAGTTTTATGGACTTCAGGGGGAAGAGACCAACCTTCAAACAGAGCTGAGAGTCTTCCATGCATCTTACAAGTGTCCCAAGAGGACAGTCAAGTCTATGCTCTAAGTATTCAAGGAAAACAATGCTAACGTCATATTCCCCACACTATTCAAACTAATCAAAATATATGCCACTCTACCCGTGTCCACTGCAGCGGTAGAACGTTCCTTTTCTAAGCTGAAGCTGGTCAAATCAAGGCTCAGAAATCAGTGTGGTCAAGAGCGGCTGTCTGACCTCCTCCTGCTGGCCATAGAGAAGGACATAGGAATCGACAAGAAAGAAGTTCTGAAGATTTTTGTTGAAATGGCCCCTAATAGGCGGCTTCTCCTTTGAAGCTTTGCATGTTTAGTATGTAAATTTGGAGAAACCTATCAGTGACTTGATAGGATATTGATAGGGATATTGATGTAGGGATTTTCATGACTCAAGTCATGTTTTTCTGTGTTATTATTAGTAGTAGTTAAGGTGATTGAGTGCTGTATTTCAGTGTTTTACTTCTTTGTGTATATATATTTTAATAAAGACCCTGTTATTCTCAGTCTTTCATATAGCCTGTGAGTTTTTTTTTGTGTTTTTTTGGGGGGTGGGAGGGGTGCCATTTTTTCAGGTCAGAGCAACTGCCCCTCAAAATTCCTGTGCACGTCCCTGAGAGAATTACTGAAATTGAAAAAAATCCAGGCATTTATAAATAAAATCCAGTCTTACTTTATCAAAGGCCTTTTCAAAATCCGCTATAAATACCAGGCCTGGCTTCTTAGATGTTTCATGATGTTCTATTATTTCTAGTAGTTGTCGTATATTATCTCCAATGTATCCTCCATGTAAAAAATGGTCTGATCAGGATGAACAATACCTGGTAAAACCTTTATAATTCTGAGTGTTAGTATTTTTGCATCACAACATTGAAGTGTAAGGGGCCTCCTATTTTTTAGATAGACTGGGTCTTTATATTTGCCATCTGGGTCTTGTTTTAATAATAGAAAAATCAGACCTTCCTGCTGAGTACCTGACAGACAAAAAATTCTATATGTAACCAATGTGAAATGGCTAGCTAGTTAGCGGGGTGCACGCTAATAGTGTTTTAATCGGTGACGTCACTCGCTCTGAGACCTTGAAGTAGTTGTTCAACTTGCACTGCAAGGGCCGCGGCTTTTGTGGAGCGATGGGTAATGATGCTTTGTGGGAGGCAGTTGTTGATGGGTGCAGATGGTCCCTGGTTCAAGCCCAGGAAGGGGTGAGGAGAGGGACGGAACCTATACTGTGACATTGATGCTGTTGATCCGGATCTAGATGAATCATAGATGTCTTCAGTAACGAGTTTCTGCAAATTATTTTTGTTAGTGTTCCTGTACTGGAGATTCAGGAAGAATTTTGTTCATTTTACTCCATATTCCATCCAGTTTGCTTTTTTTTTGTAATATACACTGCTCAAAAAAATAAAGGGAACACTAAAATAACACATCATAGATCTGAATGAATGAAATAATCTTATTAAATACTTTTTTCTTTACATAGTTGAATGTGCTGACAACAAAATCACACAAAAATTATCAATGGAAATCAAATTTATCAACCCATGGAGGTCTGGATTTGGAGTCACACTCAAAATTAAAGTGGAAAACCACACTACAGCCTGATCCAACTTTGATGTAATGTCCTTAAAACAAGTCAAAATGAGGCTCAGTAGTGTGTGTGGCCTCCACGTGCCTGAATGACCTCCCTACAACGCCTGGGCATGCTCCTGATGAGGTGGCGGATGGTCTCCTGAGGGATCTCCTCCCAGACCTGGACTAAAGCATCCGCCAACTCCTGGACAGTCTGTGGTGCAACGTGGCGTTGGTGGATGGAGCGAGACATGATGTCCCAGATGTGCTCAATTGGATTCAGGTCTGGGGAACGGGCGGGCCAGTCCTTAGCATCAATGCCTTCCTCTTGCAGGAACTGCTGACACACTCCAGCCACATGAGGTCTAGCATTGTCTTGCATTAGGAGGAACCCAGGGCCAACCGCACCAGCATATGGTCTCACAAGGGGTCTGAGGATCTCATCTCGGTACCTAATGGCAGTCAGGCTACCTCTGGCAAGCACATGGAGGGCTGTGCGGCCCCCCAAAGAAATGCCACCCCACACCATGACTGACCCACCGCCAAACCGGTCATGCTGGAGGATGTTGCAGGCAGCAGAACGTTCCCCAGCGTCTCCAGACTCACGTCTGTCACATGTGCTCAGTGTGAACCTGCTTTCATCTGTGAAGAGCACAGGGCGCCAGTGGCGAATTTGCCAATCTTGGTGTTCTCTGGCAAATGCCAAACGTCCTGCACGGTGTTGGGCTGTAAGCACAACCCCACCTGTGGACGTTGGGCCCTCATACCACCCTCATGGAGTCTGTTTCTGACCGTTTGAGCAGACACATGCACATTTGTGGCCTGCTGGAGGTCATTTTGCAGGGCTCTGGCAGTGCTCCTCCTTGCACAAAGGCGGAGGTAGTGGTCCTGCTGCTGGGTTGTTGCCCTCCCACGGCCTCCTCCACGTCTCCTGATGTACTGGCCTGTCTCCTGGTAGCGCCTCCATGCTCTGGACACTACGCTGACAGACACAGCAAACCTTCTTGCCACAGCTCGCATTGATGTGCCATCCTGGATGAGCTGCACTACCTGAGCCACTTGTGTGGGTTGTAGACTCCGTCTCATGCTACCACTAGAGTGAAAGCACCGCCAGCATTCAAAAGTGACCAAAACATCAGCCAGGAAGCATAGGAACTGAGAAGTGGTCTGTGGTCACCACCTTCAGAACCACTCCTTTATTGGGGGTGTCTTGCTAATTGCCTATAATTTCCACCTGTTGTCTATTCCATTTGCACAACAGCATGTGAAATTTATTGTCAATCAGTGTTGCTTCCTAAGTGGATTGTTTGATTTCACAGAAGTGTGATTGACTTGGAGTTACATTGTGTTGTTTAAGTGTTCCCTTTATTTTTTTGAGCAGTATATTACATTAGATTGTTCTTGAATAAGTTCCTCAAGTTCTTTTTGCTCTAGCTTATTTTGTATCTCTGTAGTATCGTTTTTATTGCTGTCTACCTGTACTATTAGTTCATGGATTTCCCTTGTTAGTCTTGTCTCGTTAGCCAGAAACTGCTTTTTCATTATTGATGAATATTGAATTGAATGACCTCTGAAGGTACATTTAAAGGTATCCCCAACAATAAGGGGATTTTCTGAACCTATATTATACTGGAGAAATTCAGTATAATATAGAATGCCAATTAGATGATGATCCGATCGCATTCTGTCTCCTATTAAAACTTTTTTTAACCTTTTATGCAAGAGAGAAAGAGAGACAAGAAAGTAGTCAAGACGACTAGCTTGATTAAGTCTCCTCCATGTATATCTCACTAGATCGGGGTTTATTAGTCTCCAAATATCCACTATTTCTAATGTGTCCATAATATTTGTGATTTCCTTAAGGGCATGGTGATGATAGTTTGTAGAGTGATTACCTTTATGGTCCATTGAGGTACTTAACACTGTGTTATAGTCTCCTACCATAATGATTTGATCATTTGTTGCCTGTAAGTTCAATAAATTGGTATAAATGTTTTCAAAGTATGGATCATCCTGATTTAGACCATATAGATTAATGAGCCAAATCTATTTTCGTCCACTTTCATATTCAAAAGGATCCACCTTCCTTGAGAATCATTCCTGACTATTTGCACATTCAGATCGAAATTTTTGTTAATTAATATCACACCTTTTGAGTTCCTTTGTCCATGACAGAAAAATATTTCACCACCCCATTCCTTTTTCCACGCAACTTCTAAGGATGTAGAGTGAGTTTCCTGTCAACAGTATGTTATATTCCTTTTCTTTTAGCCATGTAAAGACTGATCTTCTTTTTTTATAATCTGCTAAACCGTTACAATTATAACTGGGTATACTTATTTCACCCCTTACCATAACTAGATACTATTCTCAGTCTAAATTTACCATAATTAGTGCTTGTAAAGTTACTGCCATAAGAGGTATTATGACGGTCAAAATTAGAGCTTTCAAATGTCTGATATTCAGAATTCAAGAAATAGGTTCTAGCAGTGTTTGTTTTATTCCATTGCCTGTTTGTCTGTGAGCCAATGCCAGAGATGTTAGGAAATCGAGACAAGATATTAGGTGTGCAGTAAATCTGAGTAGGTTGATGTGTATGATATTGGATGTGATTTAGTGAGTGTGTACGATGCCTGTAAAAGAGTAAGACTATAATGTGTGATGTCCAAATAAATAATAACTCATGGTTGAGTGTCTATGTGTGTAACATGTAGTGCGTATAGCCTAAATATTCAGGATGATAATTGTAATCCATATCATATCACCGTCATAATTGCATCCTAATTACCTTTAACATCATTGAAAAACACAACCCAGCATTTCCATAGCAATTGACGTTTCACATGATCATGAAAGAGCTTGCATTACTCTAGAGAGGGCTTCACTACACCACAAATGTTCTCCGTACAATATGTTAATATTCCCCAATGCACCTATTCTGATATCTTCCCCTTGCTTATTGTAAACATATACTTGTAGACAAATACATAAAAAAGATAGACAAACAATAAACACATTAAACATTTCTCGAAAATAGAGAGGGAGAGAAGAGAAAATAGAGAAAGAGAGAGTGAGAGAAGAGAGCGAGATCAGGTGTGTGTGTGTATGTATAAGTCCGTATGTGTAAGCAAGCATGTAATTGAGTACGTGTGTTCATATCCACTTCATAATGTTCAGATATTTTTACAGTTCCCATACTTTCTTTTTTTCGTAACTGAAGTCCCTGTAGAATTTAGTACAGCCATGGTGTTATGGAGCTGTTTATGAACCTCTTACCAGGGGGAAGAATTTGCAAAGAGGTGAGGGGATGTAGACAGCAGACAGGTGGACGGTGCTGCCCATGTCGATGTAGAAGAGCTCCCCTGCAAACGTGCTGTGGAACTGCTCCACCTGGAGTGAGAAGAGAAACATGCCTACGTCTCAGACGACACATTATTCTCTATGTACTCATGTTTTTTTCTGGATTAAAAAGGGGTTTAGGTGGTGGGCGTGACAGGGGGCGTGGCCATGTGTGCGGTCGCCTGTCAGGGGCTGGATTTAAGAGAACATGTTTGAGAATTTAAAAAAAATATTTAAGCCAATTCCCTGCAATTCTACACGTTTATCCATGGAGCTGAGAGAAATTGTTTCACCTTTAACTTCTTAGGGAGCGGCTGCATAGGTGACGGTTTTGGAGAGTCTGGCGTGCCCAAAGTAAAATGCCTGCCACTCAGGCCCAGAAAATAGGATATGCACATAATTAGTACTATTGGATAGGAAACACTCTGAAGTTTCTAAGAGTGTTAAAATAGCAGGCAAAAACCCAAGGAAAATCCATCCGGATTTGCATTTTTTTTTGTACTTGACCTTCTTCTCCAGGCTGCCTATTCATTGTTATTTTAACCAGGACTGAGACTGCAGTACCTATGGCTTCCACTAGATGTCAGCAGTCTCTATACACAGACTGGGAGCGATAGGAGTAAGCAAAACGGATAGGAAGAGGAAGTGGTCAAGGGAGCTCAGATGTCAACAAGATTTCTCGGGCAAGAGACTGGGTGCGTGCCCCACTTTATTTTACTTATATAACGTATAGGTGAATGTCCGAGTGAAATATTATCGCTAATATTCATAAAAGGATAGCTAAGGATGCATTATAACTGGTCTTTGATTTGTTTAGGAAAAGTTTATAGGTATATTTGAACGCGTTCTCTTCACGTTTCAATGGGCGATTCGACGTTGGATTTTTCATAACGCGCCAACCAAACAGAGATTTATGGATATAATAAATTACTTTTTCTAATAAAAGAACCATTGGATGTCTTCGTTGGACACTTGGGAAGCCCTCAGCAGAAGTTCTTCAAAAGGTAAGGGATTTGTTTTCGCTGTGAAATGGGTTTTGTGTGAACCGCGCTGGTTTAAGAATTTATGCTAATGGATAAATATTGTAGGTGCTATCCTCAAACAATCAAAATGTTGTGCTTTCGCCGTGAAGCCTTTTTGAAATTTGACAATGCTGGCGCTAGCGCCCCACCACTCCGTAAGTAGTTAAAGCACATTTTCTGCAATTCTACACATTTTGCAATGGAGCTGAGATAAATTGTTTCACTTTTAAAGAACATGTTCTGCAATTCTACACATTTTGCCATGGAACTGGGAGAAATGTTGACGTTTTTTTTTAAATGTATTTTGGTACCCCTTTTTTGGTGATATCCAATTGGTAGTTACAGTCTTGTTCCATTGCTGCAACTCCCGTACCGACTTGGGAGAGGCAAAGATCGAGAGCCATGTGTCCTCCGAAACACGACCCCGCCAAGCCGCACTGCTTCCTGACACACTGCTCGCTTAACCCGGAAACCAGCCGCACTAATGTGTCAGAGGAAACACCGTACAGCTGGCGACCAAAGTCAGCGTGCATGCACCAGGCCACCACAACGAGTCGCTAGAGCGCAATGGGACAAGGACATCCCAGCCAGCCAAACCCTCCCCCTAACCCGGGCGACGCAGGGCCAATTGTGTGCCGCCTCATGGGTCTACCGGTCGCGACACAGCCTGGGATTGAACCCGGATCTATAGTGACACCTTGCAGTTTTAAAACTAATTTCCTATGATGCTACATACTATGCCATGGAGCTGAGCGAAATATATATATTTTTAACCTAATTTCATGTAATTCTATGCACTTTGCTATGGCTAAGGCTGGGTCATAATTTTTTTATTTTTTATTATCTCAAACATCCTTTCTTAATTGAAAAGTAATCTAAGGAGTAATCTAGTTTTTCTAAAGTATCTTTAATCTGATTAAAATCGTTTGCTGGTAACGTAACCAACATTTTGCAGTTTTAAAGCTAATTTCCACAGATTCTATGCATTTTGACATGGCTAATGCTGTGTTCTGTTGCTCAAACTTAATAACAAAATCTATACTGTTCAATTAATTGTTTTTGGAATTCTCAATTCCCCTGACTGTTTAGCTTTTATCTTGGTGATTATTAGTTTTAAAAGATTATATTATTTATCTTTTCTACATACTTTCTATTTGGTTTTAGTCGTTTTAAGTTTACACTGAAGGCATTTTTCCATCCCAAAAATGTATTTACAGTTTGGACTTATTACAGTTCATTTTCTTATTTTTTTTGTTTGGACTTAGGACACCCGAAAAAAGGCTTAGGCAGCCAGCCCAGGGATTTCTATGGCAGAACGATTTCCGGTACTGTATGTTGGGGAATTAGGGTGTAATTTGCAGATTTTACATTTGTTTTGTCTCTACATAGAGAATGCGACGAGTCATTTGTCATGTAGTTTATCTTCACTCACTGGGCAGGACTGAACGGGTGGTGTGGTACGTGTTAGCTCCTGCTGGACAATGATAACCTTATGGTCAAAGTCCACCCCTCTGAGCAGCAGGTCCTCCCGGGCTTGGATCATCATCAGGTCCCCATAGTCACTGAACAGCATCAGGTTGTCCTTGGACAGGTCAATGACAGACGCAAACTGAAACAGGCAGGCAGACACAGGATAGTACAACACATTATAATACAAGACAGCTCTCTGTTACTGACAGTGGACTTATCTATCCAGTCAGGACCATAGACATCATTTTGTACAATAATACATAAGGTGTTCACCCACTCTGCCCAGAGTGGGTCAAAACGCACTTTGGTCTTGAAATGACATTTTACTAAGACCAATATGATTCTTCATGTTCTGATTCGTTAAGCGGGGTCTTTCTCTAACATATCATTAACATTATATAAAAAAAAGTCTGATTTCATAACCTAATGCATATGATAATAATCACTGAGCTCTTGACAGAGCGGTGCCGCTTTCTCACAGGAACTTTTGACGATTTGGTGGTCCTCTGCAAAGTTGTTTCCGCGGGTCGCAAAAAGCTAAATTAGCATAACACAAGCTGAATTAAATGTAAAAGGCGTTGAAAATAAAAATATTGCGGTACACTCAGTGCTCCGTTGACATTTCACAAAGATACGCATGTTTTTTAGAGATTTATTCAAAAAAATTACAGACATTTCGCATTTATATGAAAAGCGTGTATTAAAATATGACAATACTACACGTCATGTCTCAAAATCTATATCTATCTTACCTCTATATTGTTTTATGTCCTCTGGATTTTTAGCCACTTTTTTTCTCTGGCCTCCATTAATTTAATCACCATACTTCTGGCCATCCTACAAGGCTAAAAACTCCAATAACTTTTGAACTTATTATGATAGAGACATAAGGTTTGGAGCACTGGTTTTCTTAGAGGAGTATCTACACAATTAGCATATTTATCATTATTTTACCCATCGATCAAAATATGTGTTTTGGATTGGACACCCTATAATACATGTGTAATATACAGGCCTACATTGTATACAGTATGTATGACAACACTGGTCAGGACCTCACTACCACTAAAGGGATTTCAGAACTTGAAGTTGAAGCAGCTGCAATTGAGTTGCACTAAATAAAAGCAGTTGCACAACATCGTGAGAGTGGCAGGTAGCCTGTGGGGGTGGTAAGTAGCCAAGCGGGGCAGCAACTAGAGAAATACCAGTTTGAATCCCAGCTCTGTAAAATCTGGTGTGGAGTGAGCAAGCAACCAGAGGGTTGCTGGGATCACCTAGATACCATCGGCTGCTGTTATGCCCTTGAGCAAGGCACTCAACCTGCTATAATTGCTCCAGGGGGGCTGCAGCGCGGCTGACCCATTGTGTCTTGGGGGGTTGGGTTGTGAGCATAAAGACACATTTCCATTCTCTAATAATCTTAAAAAAGCTACATGTAGAATTTTAGAATTGTAATTTCAGAAAATGTCCATAACATATCAATTTTTTTTTTTTTACCCCGATTTCATGTTATCCAATTGGTAGTTATAGTCTTGTCTCATCGCTGCAACTCCCGTACAGACTCGGGAGAAGCCGAAGGTAGAGAGCTGTGCGTCTTCCGAAACACAACCCAACCAAGCTGCACTGCTTCTTGACACAATTCCCACTTGACCCGGAAGCCAGCCGCACCAATGTGTCGGAGGAAACACCGTGCACCTGGCAACCGTGTCAGCGTGCACTGCGCCCGGCCCACCACAGGAGTCACTAGTGCGCAATGGGACAAGGACATCCCTGCTGGCCAAACCCTCCCCTAACCTGGACGGCGCTGGGTCAATTGTGCGCCGCCCCATGGGTCTCCTGGTCGCGGCTGGCTGCAACAGGCCTCAAACCCAGAATCTCTAGTGGCACAGCCTTAGACCACTGCGCCACTCGGGAGGCATTCATAACATATCTGCAGTAATAGTGGAATTATAGTGTTTCACTATTTTTTTCAGGCAAAAAAAATATTTTGGGCTAATACAAAATCGCATTCTAAAATGCAGACTTTCTATTTGACAACCGAATAGGGTAAGGAAACATTGTGCCATCAAAATCACTGTGAAATATATTTTCAATGTGGGTGCAAATGAAAGTAAAATAGCAATTTTACAGGGAAATGGGATATGGGGGACAGGGGGGTTGTATGGAATGCAGTCTAGTTTTTGCAATTCATCTAGCTTCCACATGGATGAGACATTCTATACGTAGCACCTTTAATATGAACAGTACATGTTAATCACATACTGTATGTACAGTAAGTATATACATCCTGAATACTTACCCTTACTGTAGTTGCCTCCAGTCCAGCCCTGCCATAATACAGTACCCCGTCGCTGGTGAGAACAGCCATCGCACCGTTGTCGTCTAACCATACACAAGAGGAAGGATTCAGTGGTACCATATTGGTTTAGTATAATTTACAACACACACACATCTGAGTGATTTAATCCTGACATTGTTTTAGTCTAATTTATGACACATGAAGAAGTGAGCACACACACTCACACACAGAGATGTCAAGTAGATATTACCTGTTGCCACCTGTAAAATGGTGACTTTAGGCGGCGGGAGGGTGGCATTCTCTTCTCCCATAATGTACACTGGCACAATCACAACGCCTGAAAACCAAAATAGGCATTAAGACATGTCAGAACAGTGAGACAAAATAATATTCTTTGGTCACCCACTGGTATTCTTTAAATGGACTAATATCACAAGAAGAATCCAGCATCCTGCAAGGGGACCCTTAGATGGTGATTTTGTAGTACCATGGTTGGGTGAGTAGAGCAGCATGTGTGGAGACCAGATGATGAGGTGGCCTCTCATGCCTGCTGGCTGGATCACATGGATGCTGGACAGCGGGTCTCGCATGGGGTGATTGTCTGTCTGTACCGAACGATTTTCGGAAATGTGCCGGAAAGAAAACTACCACACATTTTACAGCTGGTACACTGATCATGTCTGTGATTATTTGGTGACTTCAGAAAGGGCTGTGATCAATCTCTCACCTTTCTTTGGTTGTCTGCTAACATAGCCACGATGCTTGACACAGTGGGCATGTTGAATACCCCTATGATAAATTCCTGTGAAATGAGAGTGAGAGTTGGCTTTTGGGGTGCTGCTGACTTTTTATGCTTAGACCTGAGGACTATGAACCTCAATGATTTTGCATAAGTTTGATTTCTACGGTTAACTTAAAATAAATGTAAAATAACTTTGAGATGACACTGACTGACAGAGTATCCAAGCTCACCGTTGCCTTGGGGGCCATAGGGAGGTTAAAAAAGGAACTGCCTCCATTCGAGGACATGTAGACCTGTTGGTCCTCAAGAGCACTCCCCAGATTGTACAGCAGAACACAAGAGCTCACATCCTGTTGACAAAAAAGTTATCCAATGTAAAAAACAAGACACAACAACTTCACACAGCCATTCACAGCAGTCTAAAACAACTGTTGAACATACTACAGTGACACACATGTTTGATGAGAGAAAAGATTTAGCTGTGGAGTTTACCATGCAGGCCTTGTCTTTGCTGAAGCAGCACTGTAGTGCGGATACAGTAGACACCATGGATTTCACTCCTGAAACAAGAGATCTGTGATGATCACTGCAGAACAATGGTTTTAATGAGCAGAAAGTAAATGATAGGATGACATTAGGAAACCATTGCAAATTATTTTCTACTAAAACTTGATATTTGAGGTGCATGGACATGGTTATATGCTCCAAACCTTGAGCAGGAGTCCATGTCCCTTCAGTTAGAGAGTATAAGTACAACTTTCCGTCGATCACAATTGCAAGGCTGTCCAACACAAAAGCTGCAGAACTCACCGACCCCTGAAGTTTCTACAAATATGAGAAATTGTTATGAACTTCAATAAACACTAATAAGGCATGACATCCGTAATAGGCATCTGGAGTAAATATACAAGTTATCTATGTCATATCAATCCCACTTGCATTATTATTCAAATCATATGGTATCTTACATTTCATTTGTTGGAGGTAGCTAAAGATAGTGTATCGAAAAGTGGGAGCACAATCTTGTTATATATTCATGACTTGAACACATTATAGAGATAAGTTACACATCGGTGAGTTGAGGGGGATTTGTACAGAGACTCACACCAGCCCCTTTATATTCGAGTGGAGTGGCTGATTCCTCAAATAATGCCCTGGTAATGAGGATCCACTTCCTGTTATTAGAAATGATAAATGAGGCGGGAACATTTTCAAGAAAACCACTATGCTAAACAAGGTTGGAAAAAGTTGCTAGCTAGCCTAGTAATAGCAAAATGTTTCACCCCATGTACAAGGCCAGATGATTGTCGCAGTGACTTCGAACCAGAGCTGGTCGTTTCTTCACAGAATATAAGAATGTCTGGTGAGAAACATTGAGATGGTTAACTTTATGTTAGCTAGCTAGCTAGAGGTTAAACAATGGAAGACATTCCCTGTGCATTGAAACATTAAAATTCACCGCAGATGGCGCTCGAATCGATCGATCCTGCCTTTCGACATCTTGTTTGGGTGTGGAAGACCATAGAAAACCTGGACTGTGAATTACAAAATTATGAGGTACAACAAGAGCCTATGTATTGCAAAACGAGAGAGCAACATTTTCATTTTGGCTATCAATAATAAAGACAGGTCATATTTTGCTAATTTAAAAATACATTTACAAAGAAACATTAGCCTAGCCTAGCGACTATAACTGTTGTGTGGTTAACGTTAGACTATATGAGGCTTGAACTTGGCTGGCTAACGTAGCTAGTTAACTGTTGTGTGGTTAACGTTACCTGGCTTCTTTATTGGTACAAAATGGCAAAAGGGACATTATTATTATAATAAAAATTGCTTGGGCATGCGTCCGCCACCTTGTTGAATACATGTTTTTAAGTATATTAGGTTGCCAAGTATTGCTGTTTTGAGTGACAGAATGCTCTAGACTGCGCAAGTAACGATCTAGCGTTAACTGCCTAGTGGGAGAGATAGAGGCGATGATGCAACCTGGTCTCAGAACATTTTGTATTATTATGTACGTAAATCCGAGTCACCATTTCGTACATGTTCCGAATTTCAATTAGTACAATATGTTACAAATGGCATTCGTACAATAGTTTCCAAATTGCCTAACGTATTTTATGTTACAAATTCCAATTTGTTGTAGCTAACGTTAGCTAAGCAGCGTATGGTTACGGTTAGGGAAGGGTTAGGTAACATGCTAAGTAGTTGTAAAGTATACTGAACAAAAATATAAATGCAACATGAAACAATTTCATGTTCATATAAGGAAATCAGTCAATTTAAATAAATTAAATATGCCCTAATCTATGGATTTCACATGACTAGGCAGGGGCACAGCCATGGGTGGGCCCGGGAGGGCATACCCAGTGTAGAGCCAGGCCCTGCCAATCAGAAGGATTTTTCCCCCACAAAAGGGCTTTATTACAGACATAAATACTCCTCAGTTTCATCAGCTGTCCGGGTGGCTGGTCTCAGACAATCGCGCAGGTGAAGAAGACGGATGTGGAGGTCCTGGGCTGGTGTGGTTATACGTGGTCTGCGGTTGTGAGGCCGGTTGGACGTACTGCCAAATTCTCTAAAACGACGTTGGAGGCGGCTTATGTTAGAGAAATGAACATTACATTATCTGGCAACAGCTCCTACAGTCAGCATGCCAACTGTATGCTCCCTCTAAACGTGAGACATCTGTGGCATTGTGCTGCGTGACAAAACTGAACATTTGTGACCGACGGCTCATATCGATCTTATGCAGCAAAATTATAATCGTTTTTTTTCTTTCTTTTTTTACCTCTTTTTCTCCCCAAATTCGTGATATCCAATTGGTTACTAATCGCTGCAACTCCCATGCGGACTCAAGAGAGGCGAAGGACGAGAGCCGTGCGTCCTCCGAAACACGACCCGCCAAGCCGCACTGCTTCTTGACACAATGCTCGCTTAACCCGGAAGTCAGCCGCACCAATGTGTCGGAGGAAACACCGTACACCTGGCAACCGTGTCAGTGTGCATGTGCCTGGCCCGCCACAGGAGTCGCTAGAGCGTGATGGAACAAGGACATCCCGGCCGGCCAAACCCTCCCCTAACCCCGACAACGCTGGGCTAATTGTGCGCCGCCTTATGGGTCTCCTGGTCGCGGCCGGCTGCGGCACAGCCTGGAATCGAACCAGGATCTGTAGTAATGCACTCGGGAGGCATCGCTGCGCCACTCGGGAGGCGAATAAAAGGATAAAAAGTAGAGACTCAGAGCTACAAAATGATATATCATACACTACAGTTAAGGAACAATGGGAAAGTAATTCTGCTTTGAAAGTTGATAAACTTGTAAACTCACTTTTGAGAAAATGTCCTTTAAATAATTTGGTACTGCTACTGGAGAGACCCTCTTTGTCTATACCCATTCAGCATCGTTCACACCCTTTCAAGCTTAAGCCCCACCCATCTCTTTAAGGGTTGATCCACAAATGAGAGAACACCCCACTCTTACCATTTTACTCGCCCTAGCAAAGCTGGTTAGGCTGTTTTCATGTTATACAGAGCGTAACACTTTAATTAATATTTTTTGCCGAAGTTTACTGACACCGGCCATATTCAACAGGTGTTGAGTGTTTGTAAATTCATCAGTTATTCTGCCCTCTGGCACACTCAGACAAGAGTCCTCTGAAATCGGAGTAGATGGCCAGACTGAATTTACGAACGCACCCGAAATGGTTACTTGCATAGTGGAGTCTTTTAGAAATGTGTAATATCTGAAAATGTAGCTAGATAGATTCTTACCAAGATACATCATTCATAGATGGCGTCTCCTGTTGGATGCCATGGTTGCCCTTAGTTTGAAGATGTAATATGGAGACAGGCGTTAGCTATCATCTCCTTAGCTATCATCCACAAATTCAACTGATTTCAAAACTCGGTCCTCCAGAAAGTGGAAAGCAACACGTATGCAGTTTTACTACACAATACTTTTTTTTTAAACTGCGTTAGACAGGATTACCAAGACCATCTCAAATAGACAGAAGCGTGCTATATGGCAGACCAATCCAAACTCATCTCTCGGCATGTCCAGCCCACTCATTATCTCAGCCAATCATGGCTAGCGGGAAGGTTGCTGTCTTTTTCTGTGGCTAAAGCAACTAGGCTCATAACTATTTTATCTGTATTTACAGATGGCATACAAGTTTGTTATTAAGGCACATAAAAGTTAACATGTTTGAGAAGGCATCTGTGCCAAAAAACACATATGGAACTTTTCTGGGATCTTTTATTTCAGCTCATGAAACATGGCTGCCAACACTTTACATGTTGCGTTTTTGTTCAGTGTAGTTGCATAGTTGCTAATTAGCTAAAATGCTAAAGTTGTCCATTATGAGATTTGAACTCACAACCTTTGGGTTGCCAGACATTAGTGTTATACACCCACCCACCCATCCATCCTCCTTTTGTTTTTTCCTTAAGTAACCTTCTGTCTTATGTAACCATACCAAACGTAATATATCATCCTAATTTGAGTGTCCTGGATTTACATTTATTGTTATATCTAGCCTATAAAACGAGGCTGCAACCTGGTCTCAGAGTGTTTCCTATTATTCCATATGTAAATCCTCCGACACACTCCATTACATATGATATGTTACTAATTGCAATTCATACAATATGTTACGAATTCCAATTCGTACAATATGTTACGAGTTTGCAAAACATATATGTTACGAATTCCAATTTGTTGTTGCTAACGTTAGCTAAGTGGCTAAAGTTAGCTAGGCTAGGAGTTGGGTTAAAGGGTTTTAAGGTTAGGGGAAGGGTTAGCTAAATATGGTAGTGAGAGGAAGTCCAGTGCGGGTAGTGGGAGAGGATGGAACTAAGTGAAACTGGGCTGACATTCTGAAAAATTTCTCATCAATGAAACGTCTGATCTCAATACATCTTTCTGTTCCCAAAACTAAAATGTGTTACGAATACAGTGTTTTATAAACTTGACGTTTTGACAAAGTTTAAACAAATCTTCGTTGTTTATAAGGAGTGCAAGGTCTAATTGAGTTTGTGCACATATGCACTTTCACAGAGGAGGTGTTCCCTAACGGAAATATGCAAATAGGATCAGCCATAATGTATCAAATGCAGAGGCCATAAAACAGATTGGTAAACTACAGTGCGGACTGATGAAGTTTACATGGATGTACCTGTAGTAAGGGGACCTTCTGTCGGGCTAGTGCTTCTGATGGTCCTGGCATGGTTTCGGAAACCTGTTCAGAAATCTTGTGCTCATGAATTTTGGGCTCCCGAGCAGCGCAGTGGTCTAAGTCACTGCATCTCAGTGCTAGAGGCTTCACTACAGACCCTGATTTGATTCCAGGCGGTCCCAACTGGCTGTGATTGGGAGTCCCTTTAGGGCGGCACACAATTGGCCCAGTGTCGTTAGGGTTTGGCCGGGGTAGACCATCATTGTAAATAAGAATTTGTTCTTAACTGACTTGCCTAGTTAATTAAAATAAAAATGTGTGGTGTCAAAGGACACTTTGATAATGAATACATTTGAATTCATAGCTTTTATTGGTAAGGTTATCAATACGACTTGGGTTGTGGAAAGCAGAAATGCTTTCCACAAGGTTATTGTGGAGACGGCAAAATTGATATTGGCGGTAACAGATGTTACTGTTGAAATGGTTCTTGACATGCTGAACAATCCTAAGGGTGGAATGTTTCAGCATTATATTATAGATAAAGCTTAATGGGGTTGGGGAGGGGGGAAGGTGTGGTAGAAGTTAGGGATTGATTTGGTTTAGAATTTTGTTTTCATGGTCATACAGAATTGGGTAGATCATGATTGATAGTACATTCCAGCTCAATTATGAAATCTCCATCCCCAACTACAATTTTCAAGATAGAACTGCAGTGGGCGGAGTTGCAATATACTGCAAAGATCGCCTGCAGAGTTCTGTCTTACTATCCAGGTCTTTGCCCAAACAGTTCGAGCTTCTACTTTTAAAAATCCACCTTTCCAGAAATAAGACTCTCATTGTTGCTGCTTGTTATAGACCCCCCTCAGCCCCCAGCTGTGCCCTGGACACCACATGTGAATTGATTGCCCCCCATCTATCTTTAGAGTTCGTACTGTTAGGTGACCTAAACTGGGATATGCTTAACACCCTGGCCGTCCTACAATCTAAGCTAGATGCCCTCAATCTCACACAAATGATCAAGGAACCTACCAGGTACAACCCTAAATCCGTAAACATGGGGACCCTCATAGATATCATCCTGACCAATTTGCCCTCCAAATACACCTCGGTTGTCTTCAACCAGGATCTCAGCGATCACTGCCTCATTGCCTGTGTCCGTAATGGGTCCTTGGTCAAACGACCACCCCTCATCACTGTCAAACGCTCCCTAAAACACTTTCTAATCGACCTGGCCCGGGCTTCCTGGAAGGATATTGACCTCATCCCGTCAGTAGAGGATGCCTGGTTGTTCTTTAAAAGTGCTTTCCGCACCATCTGAAATGAGCATGCCCCGTTCAAAAAATGTAGAACTAAGAACAGATATAGCCCCTGGTTCACTCCTGACTTGACTGCCCTTGACCAGCACAAAAACATCCTGTGGCGTACTGCATTAGCATTGAATAGCCCCCGCGATATGCAACTTTTCAGGGAAGTCAGGAACCAATATACACAGTCAGTTAGGAAAGCAAAGGCTAGCTTTTTCAAACAGAAATTTGTATCCTGTAGCACTAATTACAAAAGGTTTTGGGACACTGTAAAGTCAATGGAGAATAAGAGCACCTCCTCCCAGCTGCCCACAAGACTGAGGCTAGGAAACACTGTCACCACCGAAAATCTACGGTAATCGAGAACTTCAATAAGCATTACTCTACGGCCGGCCATGCTTTCCACCTGGCTACCCTTACCCCGGCCAGCAGTTCTGCACCCCCCACAGCAACCTGCCCATATCCGTCGCCAAACCCACTGGCTCCAGGTCATCTATAAGTCTTTGCTAGGTAAAGCCCTGCCTTATCCCAGCTCACTGGTCACCATAGTAACACCCACCCGTAGCATGCGCTCCAGCAGGTATATTTCACTGGTCATCCCCAAAGCCAACACCTCTTTTGGCCGCCTTTCCTTCCAGTTCTCTGCTGCCAATGACTGGAACGAATTGCAAAAGTCACTGAAGCTGGAGACTTATATCTCCCTCACTAACTATAAGCATCAGCTGTCAGAGCAGCTTACCGATCACTGCACCTGTACACGGCCCATCTGTAAATATCCCACCCAACTACCTCATCCCCATATTGTTATTTTTGTTGTTGTTGCTCTTTTGCACCCCAGTATCTCTACTTGCACACCATCATCTGCACATCTATCACTCCAGTGTAATTATTTTGCCACTATGGCCTATTTATTGCCTTACCTCCCTAACCTTACCTCCCTAATCTTGACATGCTGAACAATCCTAAGGGTGGAGTCTTGCACACACTTTATATAGATCTTTCTATTGTGTTATTGACTGTACGTTTGTCTATCCCATGTGTAACACTGTGTTGTTTTTGTCGCACTGCTTTGTTTTATCTTGGCCAGGTCGCAGTTGTAAATGAGAACTTGTTCTCAACTGCCCTACCTGGTTAAATAAAATATAATATATAATAAATAAAATAAACTGTAGGTGGCCGTATCTTGAACATACCCTTCTGCATACCCTCCTGCATACCCTCAATGCGCTGGGCTCGAGACAGAAATTGAAGCGCATGAGTTGTGGAGTCGTTTTTATAGTCTAGCTACTTTACTTGCACATTCTTGTAACTTAAAGTAGTTTGTTGCGGTTAGAGTTCAGTTTCGATTGAACATACAGGACTGTATGTGAGGCAAGGCCGCAACAGTTGGGTTTTGGAGGTTTGCTTGACCCACGGAGAAGCAAGGGGAAATGTCCTGGTGGTCGTGTGGGTAAGCCAATCGGCCATATTATTACATACAGTCATGAAAAGGAGCCACGCACTTCAATTTATTCCACGAACCTGGCACTGCATTTCAGAAAACATTAAGGCTTTTGTACACTTTCGTTTTATTTTCAGCAGCAAATCAAATTGTATTTATCACATGCACCGAATACAATTGGTGTAGACTTTACAGTGAAATGCTTGCTTACGAACCTTTTCCAACGACGTAGAGTTAAAGTTAAATAATAACTAACACGAGCAATAAAATACAAAATAATGGAGCTATACTATATACATGGAGTACCAGATCAATGTACAGCGGTACTTGAGGTAGATATGTACATGAAGGTAGGGTAAAGTGACGAGGTCCGCATTGCTAGATAAGAGTAAAATAGTATCAGCCGGGTAGTAGTTGTTTGCTAGCTAGCCAAATCAGCTAACGTTACTGGCTTCTTCTTCACCACCCAGTTGCAGTCAATTGGACGTTTTTCTGTCATGTATGAAACAATTTACTAATCACAGTTCCAATTAGTTAGCATTGTGCATATGTCATTGATTGGTGAAGACATTACTTAACTGATACGCCTAAATTGAAGATTGTGGTAGGGGGTGGTGAAGCATTACAACAACCATGTGTAGTGATCGCTTTGTCCCGAACGACTGAGGTATTTTTTTATTTCACCTTTATTTAACCAGGTAGGCTAGTTGAGAACAAGTTCTCATTTACTACTGCGACCTGGCCAAGATAAAGCAAAGCAGTTCGACACATACAACAATACAGAGTTACACATGGAATAAACACACGTACAGTCAATAATACAGTAGGAAAAAAAGTATATATACAGTGAGTGCAAATGAGGTAAGATAAGGGAGGTAGGGCAATAAATAGGCCATGGTGGCGAGGTAATTGCAATCTAGCAATTAAACACTGGAATGGTAGATGCGCAGAAGATGAATGTGCAGGTAGGGATACCGGGGTGTAAAGGAGCAAGATAAATGAATACAGTATGGGGATGAGGTAGTTGGATAGGCTATTTACATATGGGCTATGTACAGGTGCAGAGATCTGTGAGCTGCTCTGACAGCTGGTGCTTAAAGCTAGTGAGGGAGATATAAGTCTCCAACTTCAGTGATTTTTGCAGTTCGTTCCAGTCATTGGCAGCAGAGAACTGGAAGGAAAGGCGGCCAAAGGAGGAATTGGCTTTGGGGATGACCAGTGAGATAAACCTGCTGGAGCGCGTGCTACGGGTGGGTGCTGCTATGGTGATCAGTGAGCTGAGATAAGGCGGGGCTTTACCTAGCAAATACTTGTAGATGACCTGGAGCCAGTGGGTTTGGCGACGAGTATGAAGCGAGTGCCAGCCAACGAGAGCGTACAGGTCGTAGTGATGGGTAGTATATGGGGCTTTGGTGACAAAACGGATGGCACTGTGATAGACTGCATCCAATTTGTTGAGTAGAGTGTTGGAGGCTTTTTATAAATGACATCGCCGAAGTCAAGGATCGGTAGGATGGTCAGTTTTATGAGGGTATGTTTGGAAACACGAGTGAAGGATGCTTTGTTGCGAAATAGGAAGCCGATTCTACATTTAATTTTGGATTAAATCTAGAATCGGCTTCCTTAATGTGAGTCTGGAAGGAGAGTTTAGTCTAACCAGACACCTAGGTATTTATAGTTGTCCACATATTCTAAGTCCGTACCGTCCAGAGTAGTGATGCTGGACGGGCTGGGGCACGTGCGGGCAGTGATCGGTTGAAGAGCATGCATTTAGTTTTACTTGTATTTAAGAGCAGTTGGAGGCCACGGAAGGAGAGTTGTATGGCGTTGAAACTCATCTGGAGGTTAGTTAACACAGTGTCCAAAGAAGGGCCAGAAGTATACAGAATAGTGCTGTCTGCATAGAGGTGGATCAGATCAGGGATACCAGTCGGCTGGTTTCATGGACCGGCTCAGGCTGAATGTCGGCACTGTACAGTACAGACTGTCATTGGGGACATCGTACCATCTGTGAAAGACGGGTAATAGGCCTAGCGCTCTAAATTACCACACGTTCTACATGTCCAAACAGGCGTACCAACCTTGTGGTAGAAAGGATATACTGTCATATTAAGTAAAGTCTTTTAATCAAAGTCAGTTGTACAACCGAATGCCTTCAACCCAAATGTGTCTTCCGCATTTAACCCAACCCCTCTGAATCAGAGAGGTGCGGGGGGCTGCCTTAATCGACATCCACGTCTTCGGCACCCGGGGAACAGTGGGTTAACTGCCTTGTTCAGGGGCAGAACGACAGATTTTTTTTCCTTGTCAGCTTGGGGATTCGAACTTGCAACCCTCCAGTTACAAGTCCAACACTCTAACCACTAGGCTACTGACAAATTTTAAGTGACTCAAATACATTTTTATTTGCATATCCAATTAGAATCTGTTCGTTTTCCTGCAGTCTGAACAGCCAAAAGCCACATGGAATTTGATATTTCAAGCCACCTATGAAGGATACAAATCTGATTTCTGGCCATGCAACTTCTTGTCAAATAAAATTGATTTGCCCACAAGTGGTTTTTAAACTTATTTGGCATATCTTGTTGCTTGCTAGCTGCTTTGACAGTTTTGACAATAACATGAAGTGGTAGCTAACTAGCTTGTTAGTTTATGAATAAATTTGTGAATGTGCTAGAAACCTAAACAGCTAGCTAGTTGGCTGCTGTGGCTAGCCAAAATGGATTAGTTTTGAAAGTTCGATCATGTTATCTTTTGATGCTTGATGTTCTTACACTATGATTTTGAACATTCAAAGCAACGTCCGTGGCAGGAATTGTCACCTTAAGTTCTCAGTGATTGGTGGTGGTGCTCCCACTTCCTATCAGCCTACACCCTGCACACACACCCATCGTTAAATTACAAATACCTTTGCCATGTCAGCAAATGACTGCAGTCTGAACACACACAAATCCAATTTGGTCATTTGTAACTTGCTGTTTGGACAGTCAGTATCCCAAAACGGATTTGAAAAGCAAAACTGATTTGAGCATTAAGGCCTGCAGTGTGAACAAGGCAGCTTAATTTGAGGGCTGAGGGGACAGGGTGTGTCTTTTAAGTGTTTGGAATGTCTCACTTAAACATCAAATTAGATTGAATCCAGGTGCACTAGAGTTTTATGCCTTCCTCTGGTCTCATCTTTTTCTACCTGTTTATTTGCAGCATGCAGAGTGACGATGGAAACGGGATGCTGTGTGTTGACACAGACTCTGATGTGGCGGAACAGCGGGAGAGTTGTAAAGTTAAAGTGAAGTGGACGCATGAGGAGGTGAGCGATTGAGCTGAACTTAACTTGAGGCCTTGTCCCATAACTCTAAAATGGCCTCTTATACTTGTATATAGTCCTCTGTAACCTAAACACTAACCAGAGGCTCTCAGCCCTGACTAACCTAAAAGTGCTATAAAGAACGAGGAGAATAGTTGCAGCTGCTCTGTAGTTAGCAGGTGCAGTAGTATGTCTTGGTGCACAACTTTGGAAAAAGTGACTGGAAAACTATCGTCAGCTTTCTACCAGTGAGTATTTCCTACATTATTCATCTCATATGTATATACTGTACTCTATATCATCTGCTGCGTCTTGCCTACGCCGGTCAGCCATCGCTCATCCATATATTCATATGTACATACTCGTATTCATTCCTTTAGTCTTGTGTGTATGAGGTAGTTGTTGTGAATTTGTTAGATTACTTGTTAGATACTACTGCATGGTCAGAACTAGAAGCACAAGCATTTCGCTACACTCGCATTAACATCTGCTAACCATGTGTATGTGACAAATAACATTTTATTTGATTTATTTGGGACAGATATAGCACAGGCTTAATTGTAGAATATAATTTAGTCAAATTGTTTTACTGTTAGGATTGATACTATGAATAAGAGCATATTTGTGTAAAACCTTACAAAATTTGCTTTCCTCTAGGGACGCACAGAGTACCAATGTATGCACCGCTATATGAAGGCACTGGATCCTGATATAATCAAGGGTACTTGGACCAAGGAGGAGGATGACAAGGTGAGCATCAACAAGCCAATGTCATTATACAGACAGTTTACTGTCCTTAAAGAGGAACATGATTTCCACAGCCCATTATTTATCCTTCCCCTTCTTTAGCTGGTGAGTAAATATGGGACCAAGCAGTGGGCGATGGTGGCCAAGCACCTGAAGTGCCGCCTGGGGAAGCAGTGCAGGGAGCGCTGGCACAACCACCTCAACCCGGACGTGAAAAAGTCCTCTTGGACCCCAGAGGAGGACCTGATCATCTACAAAGTCCATTGCGTCCTGGGGAACCGTTGGGCTGAGATCGCCAAACTGCTACCTGGAAGGTAATTTGCCACAGAAGGATCCAGCATTAACTTTTTTTCTCACTGGCCCACCAGGCTAGTTGACCCGGTCACGTCAGTTGACCCAAAGTCTACTGTCCCGGACCTGGGGTAGTTTTAAATTGCATTTGGGTTAGCGTGTCTATTATTAAACTACGAATAGGCAACATTTTTTATATGGTATGTATTAAAATCTGTGTAATATACATTAATAACAGTTAATAATTTTAGCTAAGTCTAATATTTAACTAGTTATGCTGTGCTCTGATTTTCAAGAAGTTGTTGTGACTCTTGGTGGTGCTTGAATGAACAGCCAATCATATTGCTCAAATAGCCAGACTTTTATGCATGTGCTTTCGACAGTGTGGTGCTGAATCTGATGCTGCCCCAGTAGTAGTAGCTGAAAATGTTGATCGAGCCAGTGGCTGTCGTGATCAACTGGGCCAGACATGTTTTTACTGGCACGTGGGTCATCATAATGTCAAACCCTGCCACATGCAATGAAATGGGTCGCATTAAGATCCTATGTTGACCTAGCAGAATTTGTACATTTCTACCTCTGACAGGACTGACAATGCTGTGAAAAACCACTGGAACTCAACTATCAAACGTAAAGTAGAGATGAGAGCACATATTATGGATGATGACGGGAGCCCGCTACTACCCACTACTCTGGAGCAGGGAGAGGTCAGCCCTGTGAATTCTTCACATACTAACAAGCACAATGGTTCAACTAACCCATCACCCATTACTTTGGAGCAGGGAGAGGTTAGCCATTTGTATTTCTCACATTTAACAACAACAAAAAACAGAGGTGCCTGTATATGCTTTTAGTGTACACAGGGTCAATTGTTGCGTTTTGAATATAGTGGATGTTTGATAACCTAGGTTATTGTCACGTCCAGGCCTGAAAAGACAGGCTGGCGTGTTTTTGCTTTGGTTTTGGTGTAGGGTTTTTATGTTCTAGGGGTTATATATCAATGCTGGGGTAATGGTTCCCAATTAGAGGCAGCTGTGTGTCGTTGTCTCTAATTGGGAACCATATATATATTTGGGGTTTTCATTTAGGTTTTGTGGGTGATTGTTTGTACATAGCTGTGTGTTTTGTTCAAGTTATGTTTCGTTACGATCTTCGTTCATTCATTTTGTTGCATATTTGCCCAGTTACGTGTGTTACGTTTTCGGTTAATAAACATGTATACTGGATGCCTCGCTGCGCCTTGGTCTGTCCTTCCCGAAGATCGTGACAGTTATCTTCGCTTGCAGGTGGATTTCTGTTGTGATGTTGTTTTAGACTCTGAGCCTGAACCTCCAGAGGTGGTAAGTATGCCATGTCCTTGACTGTTACTCTATTTGCACAACCTCACCAACACCCCCCATTTGCCCTCAGAACCGCCTCAATTCATCGGTGCATGGACTCTACAAGGTGTCGAAAGCGTTCCACAGGGATACTGGCCCATGTTGACTCCAATGCTTCCCACAGTTGTGTCAAGTTTGCTGGATGTCCTTTGGTTGGTGGACCGTTGTAGATAGATATGGGGAAACCCAGCAGCTTTGCGGTTCTTGACACAAACCAGTGTGCCTAGCACCTATTGCCATACCTGGTTCAAAGGCACTTAAATATTTTGTCTTGCCCATTCACCCTCTGAATGGCACACCTAAACAATCCATGTCTCAATTGTCTCAAGGCTTAAAAAACCTTCTTTAGCCTCTTTCCCCTCCATCTACACTGATTTTGAAGTGGATTTAACAAGTGACATCAGTATGGGATCACAGCTTTCACATCAGTCTGTCATGGGAAGAGCAGGTGTCTTTAATGTTTTGTACACTCAGTGTATGTCTGTGGGAGACAGAAGTGATATGTCCCGTGTTCTGTTATCCTCCTATCAGGTATAATTTCAGTGTATTTGGAAAGTATTCAGACCCCTTCCCTTTTTCCACATTTTGTTATGTTACAGCCTTATTCTAAAATTGATTAAAAGAAAATCCCCTAATCAATCTACACACAATACCCCTTAATGACAAAGCAAAAACAGGTTGTTAGAAATGTTGGCAAATGTATTAAAAATAAAAACATACCTCATTTACATAAGTATTCAAGCCCTTTGCGATGAGACTTGAAATTGAGCTCAGGTGCATCCTGTTTCCATTGATCATCCTTGATGTTTCTACGACTTGATTGGAGTCCACCTGTGGTAAATTCAATTGATTGGACATGATTTGGAAAGGTACACCTCTGTCTAAATAAGGTGCCAAAGTTGACAGTGCATGTCAGAGCAAAAACCAAGCCATGAGGTCGAAGAAATTGTCCGTAGAGCTATGAGACAGGATTGTGTCAAGGCACAGATCTGGGGAAGGGTACAAAACATGTCTGCAGCATTGAAGGTCCCCAAGAACACAGTGGCCTCCATCATTCTTAAATGGAAGAAGTTTGGAACCACCAAGACTCTTCCTAGAGCTGGCCGCCCGGCCAAACTGAGCAATCGAGAAAGAACGGCCGTGAGGTGGAGGTGACCAAGAACCCGATGGTCACTCTGACAGAGCTTCAGAGTTCCTCTGTGGAGATGGGAGAACCTTCCAGAAGGACTACCATCTCTGCAGCACTCCGCCAATTAGAACTTTATAGTAGAGTGGCCAGACGGAAGCCGCTACCCAGTAAAATACACGACAGCCCATATGGAATTTGCCAAAAGTAATTAAGAAGTTAATTAATATTGGTTATCATGGAACATTTTGGAAAGAACATGTTTGGTACACCATGTAATGGACAATATGGCAAGATGGACAAATATCTTTGAGCGTGTCCTGGCAACTATTCTTAACTTTTTTCTGTTAGGGATTTGAATCTGTAAACAGATAACTTAAATTAAATGTTCTACACAAGCATTTTATTGTCATTACCTACTGTAGTTACTACTGTATATTTGCCATTTTCTTCAAGGATCAACTAGCAAACAGGGAACCTGTGTTGTAAACTGACAAATAAGTTCATATTGAATGTTGTTTTTACAATTATTTTCTAATTTGTTTGGTCAAACAACTTTTAATCATAATGGACATTGTTTGCATATTACTGTAAATGGGTCTTATGCAGGTTGACCTTTAACCGCTATAATTTGCACTTTTCTATACCTCTTTTATATCTCTATAATACTTTGAGGTTTCAGTTGCTTGTCACTGAACTCTTACTTGGGGGACAAACCTCATAGAAAGTAGTGTTGGAGTAGTAGATTGATAAACTGCATTTCTATGGATGTTGCACAAATAGGTTAATTTGGATCACCTTGGAATGAGAGAATTTCTGTCAGTTGTAAGTGTACTTAAATAAATTGCCTAGGAATTGAATTTGAATGTACAGTACAGATAACCTATGGGGAGAGTTTCTGTTAACTAGTGATGAATAATGAAAAGATACCTATACCATATGCGACTGGGTCGAGCAGTTAGTGATTTTGTTGCCCTAGCCTATGTCTAGTATGTTTTTTCTTCCTGACATTATGCCTGTACATTTCACTATTACATACTTATGAATTTAGTGAAAAATAAACTGTGTGGATAAAATCCATAAAGTATGTAATAGTGAAATGTCCACACAACAATCATTTCTCTGTGTATTTATTCTAGTCACTTGAAACTAACAATGCCTTGAATGAATGCAATTTACTCCAATCATGTAATGGATTTGAGACTTTTTGGTCTTACTTTGAGGGGGATTGTGTTAAGCAAATGCATATCTCTCGATTTCACATGACCTACTAGAATTGCTTTCTGAACCTTCATATAGTGCTGTGTCCATTTGCCAACTATCTTTAGTTGGGTTTACCTCTACCAGATTGAAGTGGCTGGGGAATATATGAAAAATAAAGACACTGAATGTTTCTGTATTTTTCAGATTCTCATTTTTGTTGTCTGCATGAATTATGTATGTATAGGCCTATTGATGAATGCACATCTAAAAGTTCTGTACAGCATCGAGTACACAATTATTGACCGGTTACTATTAATTTAACCCATTACTAAAGTCTTGTGTAATGTTTGATTACCATTTATGTTTACGTAGTCTATCCAAGAGAAATTAGGTTACTATCAACCTTCAGAGGGCAGTCACTCGCGCATGTTGTGAACATTTCTCGACCCACTGGAATTGTGATACACTGAATTATAATTTTAATAATCTGTCTGTAAACAATTGTTGGAAAAATTACTTTTGTCATGCACAAAGTAGATGTCCTAACTGACTTGCCAAAACTATAGTTTGTTAACAAGAAATTTGTGGAGTGGTTGAAAAGTGAGTTTTGATGACTCCAACCTAAGTGTATGTAAACTTACGACTTCAACTGTAACTGGAGAGTTGGATGTCAAAATAAGCGAAGATACACTGAAGTGTGTTTTGTCAGATGAGGCTAATTTTTACTATTTTCTACATTGTAGAATAATAGTGAAGACATCAAAATTATGAAGAACACATATGGAATCATGTAGTAACCAAAAAAGTGTAAAACAAATCAAAATATATTTTTGATTTCAATTCTTCAAAGTAGCCACCCTTTGCCTTGATGACAGCTTTGCACACTCTTGGCATTCTCTCAACCAGCTTCATGAGGAATGCTTTCCAGTCTTGAAAGAGTTCCCACATATGCTGAGCACTTGTTGGCTGCTTTTCCTTCACTCTGCAGTCCAACTCATCCCAAACCATCTCAATTGGGTTGAGGTCAGGTGGTTGTGGAGGCCAGGTCATCTGATGCAGCACTCCATCACTCTCCTTCTTGGTCAAATAGCCCTTACACAGCCTGGAGGTGTGTTTTGGGTCATTGTCCTGTTGAAAAACAGGCATAATGTCAGGAAAAAAACATACTACTACAAGATATAGGCTAGGGCAACAAAAACACTAACTGCTCGACCCAGTTGCATACAGCATACAGCATACAGTCGGAAATTTACATACACCATAGCCAAATACATTTAAACTCAGTTTTTCACAATTCCTGACATTTAATCCTAGTAACAATTCCCTGTCTTAGGTCAGTTAGGATCACCACTTTATTTTAAGAATGTGAAATGTCAGAATAATAGTAGAGAGAATGATTTATTTCAGCTATTATTTCTTTCATCACATTCCCAGTGGGTCAGAAGTTTACATACACTCAATTAGTGTTTGGTAGCATTGCCTTTAAATTGTTTAACTTGGGTCAAATGTTTCCGGTAGCCTTCCACAAGCTTCCCACAATAAGTTGGGTAAATTTTGGCCCATTCCTTCTGACAGAGCTGGTGTAACTGAGTCAGGTTTGTAGGCCTCCTTGCTCGCACACGCCTTTTCAGTTCTGCCCACAGATTTTCTATAGGATTGAGGTCAGGGCTTTGTGATGGCCACTCCAATACCTTGACTTTGTTGTCCTTAAGCAATTTTGCCACAACTTTGGAAGGGGTCATTGTCCATTTGGAAGACCCATTTGCGACCAAGATTTAACTTCCTGACTGATGTCGTGAAATGTTGCTTCAATATATCCACATAATTTTCCTACCTCATGATGCCATGTATTTTGAGATGTGCACCAGTCCCTCCTGCAGCAAAGCACCCCCACAACATGATGCTGCCACCCCCATGCTTCACGGTTGGGATGGTGTTCTTCGGCTTGCAAGTATCTTTTTCCTCGAAACATAACAATGGTCATTATGGCCGAACAGTTCTATTTTTGTTTCATCAGACCAGAGGACATTTCTCAAAAAAGTACGATCTTTGTCCCCATGTGCAGTTGCAAACCATAGTCTGGCTTTTTTATGGTGGTTTTGGAACAGTGGCTTTTTCCTTGCTCCCATGGATGAACCAGACTTGTGGAGGTCTAAAAAATTCTTCTGAGGTCTTGGAGGATTTCTTTTGATTTTCCCATTGATTTCAAGCAAAGAGGCACTGAGTTTGAAGGTAGGCCTTGAAATACATCCACAAGTACACCTCCAATTGACTCAAATTATGTCAATTAGCCTATCAGAAGCTTCTAAAGCCATGACATCATTTTCTGGAATTTTCCAAGCTGTTTAAAGGCACAGTCAACTTAGTGTATGTAAACTTCTGACCCACTGGAATTGTGATACATTGAATTATAAGTGAAATAATCTGTCTGTAAACAATTGTTGGAACAATGACTTGTGTCATGCACAAAGTAGATGTCCTAACCGACTTGCCAAAACTATAGTTTGTTAACAAGAAATTTGTGGAGTGGTTGAAAAACAAGATTTAATGACTCCAACCTAAGTGTATGTAAACTTCCGACTTCAACTGTAGGTATCTTACCTTTTCATTATTCATCACTAGTTAACAGAAAGTATCTGTACTGTACATTCAAGAGTGTGCAAAGCTGTCATCAAGGCAAAGGGTGGCTACTTTGAAGAATTGAAATCAAAAATATATTTTGATTTGTTTTACACTTTTTTTGGTTACTACATGATTCCATATGTGTTTTTCATAATTTTGATGTCTTCACTATTATTCTACAATGTAGAAAATAGTAAAAAATAAAGAAAAGCCCTTGAATGAGTAGGTGTGTCCAATCTTTTGACTGGTACTGTATATCACTTGTTGGTTTATCCATCTGTACTGGTACAGATCTACTACTCACAACACTCCTCTCAGGATCCCTCCCCCTTGACCCATCTTTCTCTACTTTCTTCACTGCCTCAGCATATGACAACTTCTGCATTACTCTAACCCTGGAAACCTCAACAAGCCTCTCTCACACGGGACATTTCTGTTCTTTTTTTTTTTGGTTACTACATGATTTTATATGTGTTATTTCATAGTGTTGATGTCTTCACACTATTATTCTACAATGTAGAATTTTTTTTAAATAAAGAAAAACCCTTGAATGAGTAGGAGTCCAAACTTTTGACTGGTACTGTATGTTTCAGTAAGATTCGATTTTTGGCATTTATACCAATGGTTATCCACTGTACTGCAGGGATGTAAGTCACAGAAAATAGAGGTTGTGGTGGCAGCTGCAGAAAGTTATTTGGGTGTGCGAGACATGACATCAGAAGAGTTACAGGGTGTGTTAAGTGGTGGCATCCCATTCTTTCAGGCTGTTGGCCTGAAGTAGGACTAAATAGATGTAAATAGTGGAGTATGGTAATTATTTGTATTATTATTTATTTTTTGTGAGTGCAGTGTTAGATGGTAGGGTATTTGTAGTATATACTGTGTGTGTGTATATATATATATATTTTTTTTTTAAGCAAAGTTTAAGGGAGTTATACTCCAGTCTAGTAGGTGGCGGTAATGCAACATTTATTGGATGCCAATCGCGGTTAAACCTCATCGAAGAAGAATGATAGAGTCTTGCAATACTGCATAACATGTTTTGTAATTTTTTTTATTATTATTACAGTTAGCAGTAGTTAGCTAAACACACTCCGCGGCTGTCTTGTGTATACCATCTACACAGCAACTACATCGCAAAGAAAGGTAAATAATATTTTAGTCCAAAATGTTGCATACACCAGGTATATATTTTGTCGAAGGAGTTAAACTTTGATAACAGCTAAGCTGCTGGAAGTTTCAACAACCGTACGATGAATGTCGAGTTTAAATGAACCAGCTACTTTCTGTACAAGTTATGATGTCAGTTCAACAGATAAGTACACCCAGAAATGTTGAAAAGCATTTGATCTAGATAGTGGTTTAATTTAGTATGGAATGCAGTCTGTTTACTATCCTGTATTTTTTAGGATGGCTCAAGTGCCCAAAGTTAGGCTGACAGGGGGCTTGGAGATCTGTCGCATCCTGAACGGCATGTGGCAGGTATCAGGTGCTCATGGTCCGGTGGACCATCCCAAAGCAGGTAAACTGAAAGTAGGGGAAAAGTTCACTCCGAAATCAAATTTATTCACACGTTTTTAGACCTTAAGTGTCTAGCTAATGTCTTACATGAGTGAGTGTCCCACACAATATTTTGTCCAGTTTATTTAACTGAGAACAAATTCTCCTTCACAGCAATAACCTGGGGAACAGTCACAGGATGAATGAGCCAATTGTAAACTGGGGATGATTAGGTGACTGTATGAGGGCCAGATTGGGAATTTAGCCAGGACACCAGGGTTAACACCCCTATTCTTACAATAAGTGCCATGGGATCTAATGACCACAGAGAGTCAGGACACCTGTTTAACATCCCATCCAAAAGACAGCACCCTACACAGGGCAATGTCCCCAATTACTGCCCTGGGGCATTGGGATATTACACCAGAGGAGAGGGTGCCTCCTACTGGCCATCCAACATCCCACTACAGCCCTAAGTAAGTGGGAGACGCCCCTGGTCATTTATGGAGGTTTTCAAAAAGGACCAACCCTGCTTAGCTTCAGAAGTAAGCCAGGAGTGAGATGCAGGGTGGTAGGCTGCTGGCCATAGCTATAGCCTATCAGTTCCATACAGTATCAATGGAAAAATGGGTACAATATAATAAAAACAAATTTTTAGACGATGCTGCCTATTATAGCATTTTTTACACAAAATTTTTATTTCCCTAACAGTTATTATCAAACCCCCTTTTCCTATTCCAGTGCAGGCGATGCAAGCCTATATTGATGCTGGCCTAACAACTTTTGACATGGCAGATATCTATGGACCAGCGGAGGAGATTTTTGGACACTTCAACAGCCAGGTATGAATTGTTGTTGTAACCTACACCACACAAACTCCAGATTATGAACCTGTTGGATTGAAAGTGTATGTACATATTGTAGATTGCATGAACATTGATCTCAGATCTGTGTGCAAGTGGAGCAGTACCCCTGAATTGGCACAGGAGGGAGCTAATGTAGCACAGTTGCTATTCGGCGGTTGGGCTGCTCAGTCTCCCGCTCAAGAATCGGGAGAAATGGCAATACACACACATGAAAAAGCCCTTACACATCAAGCCTTAGTCATACACACATTGTCAGATGCACTCTTACACCCACACTCTTTTCTTTCACCATTAACATTGGTTTTAATATGAAGATTTTATTTTAATTTTAATTTATTGATTTCTTTGGATTTCAGACCTTGTCGGTGCCCAGGCACGCTGCATCTCACACGATTTTGACTTGGATGTGTTTTTACACCTAGAATAATGTCCTCTGAGAATGCTTCCCAACACCAACCTCTCTGAGGATTGAATCAACCTGTCTGTAACTAGACACATTTGCTCTGCTCTCACGTGTGAAACGGAGAGATTTATATGGTCTCTCACATCTGACTGAAAAGTGTCTGAGATCTTTAAGGGGATTATGTGGTACACAACCAGACTGAGCACATTTTGTGAATACATTTCAGTGTCTTTTCACAGATGGAACAGAATGTAATTGTAGCATTCTGTTTTCTAGCTGAAATGGAAAACCAGTTGTGATGCTGCATCACCCCTGCAGGGCTTGACCAAATGGGTGCCACGACCTGGACCAATGGACCGCAAGGCGAGTCTTTAATACAGACTAGTGTGGGAAAAATAATCCTGCAAATTGTCCACCATCCAGTAAAATCTGAAAGCTAAGTACTGTATATCACACCCACCAATTAACAATTAGGGCAGTGTCTCAGGAAAACGTTCAGCTCAGTCAGAGACTCCCTTTATCTGATTCAATTTTGAGGTGTCTGTTCTGGTTCAGCTCTGTCAGAGACTCCCTTATCTGATTCAATGTTGAGGTGTCTGTTCTGGTTCAGCTATGTCAGAGACTCCCTTATCTGATTCAATGTTGAGGTGTCTGTTCTGGTTCAGCTATGTCAGAGACTCCCTTATCTGATTCAATGTTGAGGTGTCTGTTCTGGTTCAGCTATGTCAGAGACTCCCTTATCTGATTCAATGTTGAGGTGTCTGTTCTGGTTCAGCTATGTCAGAGACTCCCTTATCTGATTCAATGTTGAGGTGTCTGTTCTGGGTTCAGCTATTTCACTTGGCTGCAACAAAAGCCTGCACCCTCACCAGCCATAACAGGCTAAGATAACTCACGCCTGGTGTAGACATCTTTAATATGTCTCATCACTAGGTTGTGGAAAAGGCGTTGCAGCGTTCCATGGCCCGTATGCAGGTGGATTCTCTGGACTGTGTGCAGTTCCACTGGTGGGACTACAGCGATAATAGATACCTGCATGCTCTGGGGCACCTGTCTGACCTGCAGCAGGATGGACTCATACGTAGGTCATCTTATATAACCATTTACTATTCCCATGCACACAAGCTGTTTGTTAAGATTCATCATTCAGCCATGTACCTTATGTACTTGTTGATGAGCTGTGCCTGTTTGTCAAGTTTAGATGCACTCCTTATTTTCTTACTCTTCAGGAGAGCTGGCCCTCACCAACTTTGACACTCAGAGGCTTGAGGAGATCACAAACAGAGGGATCAGAATCTCCAGTAACCAGGTACAGTGCCTGCTCCCTCATTTCCTCATTTGTTTGCCCCATCTTTCTCTCGCTTTCTCACTAGCTTAATGGGAGGCCATTTCCTTGTGCTTTATAGAGTATTGTGAAATCTGTGCATGTTCAGTACATTAGTCCTGCGTCAGCGTTCAGTATGTCCAGTATTAATGTACAGTGATTTTTCCTCCCAGGTGCAGTACTCTCTGATTGACCAGCGGCCCGCTGCTAAGATGGAGGCGGTCTGCCTGTCTCACGACATCCAGCTCCTCACCTATGGAACTCTGGGTGAGGACCGGTCTGAGGTCATATGGGATTAAGTCATCACGGCCACTGCTCTACTCCTACTGCTGCTATTTGGCTGCTCTAGATCATCAGGGGTTAGCCATTTAAGAGGATGAAGAAGCACAAGCATTCATGTCACTGCACTGAGAGAGTCAGTGGTGAACGGGTTGGATTAGGTCCCAGTTAGCCTGGCCCAGGTCTGTATGGGGTTTAACCTGTCCATCTGACCTATAGATCTAGACCAGGCTAGCACACAGTTACTGTTGCAACCTCAGTGACCGGTTATGGTCTGTTTTTTGCAAGTTATTTGATTCATGATATTATATCGTAAATCACATAACTTTAGACAGACCCATAAGTGATCGTTCTAGTCAAGGACCACTTGATATTCTGATCTGATAATGCCCGGAAATGACTGATTGTCTCGCATATGTCCGTAATGAAAAACATAACGTACTCTCGGTAGATATATTGGGGAAAAAATCTGTTAGATACTGCATCCTTTGCTTTGATGCATTATGGTTATTAGTATTACTGAAATGAATCAGTTATTTAATATAGTGTTAGCGATTTTAGAAATGCTTTCCATATTGACTCTTGCCATGTGGGGGTGTAGTGATATAAAATGGTGGCGATCTAAGATGGAGTCCAAACTGACGATGTGTCTCTGCTGTTTCTCTGCTCCCCCTCTCTTCCTCATCTTTACCCTGTCTCTGTCTCTCTTTTCTGTATCCAACCCCTCCCTCCTCCATATTTTTAAACCTCCATCGCTCTGTCCCCCTTCTATTTCTCAGCCGGTGGTCTACTCTCAGAGCGCTATCTGGGGAAGGCGGAGCCTACAAGCAGGGTGGAACTCAACACTGCCTCCCTCAGTAAATACAAGAAGGTGATTGATGGCTGGGGAGGATGGGGGCTGTTCCAGGAGCTGCTGGTTGTCTTGGACAGTGTTGCCCAGGGCCACAGCTGCTCCATTGCCAACGTGGCTACCCGCTACATTCTGGACCGGCCAGCAGTGGCTGGAGTCATCGTGGGCTGTCGTCTCGGCATTGCTGGGGCGGAACACATCAAGGACAGCCTGCACAGCTGCAGCCCAGAGTTGGAGCTCACGGCGCAAGACCTGCGCACCATCGACGGCGTGCTGCAGCGCTCGCGTGACCTCATGAGCCTCATTGGCGATTGTGGAGACGAGTACAGGAACTAGAGGAGAATAGAGAAGATGGACCAGAGTGAATAAATGTGTGTATAGATGATGGTGGGAAGTTAGAGGATGGCACGAGTAGAAGGAAATGTGGTGGGAAGAGAAGGCATGGGGGGCTGAAACTGAAAATGGCAGATGGGAGTGGCATGAGGGTGAATGACAGCATGAACTATGACAGGGCACACAGATACACAGCCTTTTACTTTTTAAAATAGTGTCAACATGTGGTTAATGTTACCCTGTACCCATATAATAAACAATGTAATGTATATAGCGTCATTATGTCTCTATGTATATGGAAAGGACTTTTAAGTAAAATAAGATATTGATCGAAAGCAGCTTGTTTAATTTACAATACGCACAATAGTTAGATATTTTTGTAAAAATCCTCTTCCTGTACTCTTTCATGACATCCCTTCAGATGAGAATATATTTATTTCTGTTACATTACTCAAAGATGTAAATGTCTCTGTGTTTGAGGTGGTCTGTGGTGGACCTCTGTTTGCAGTATGCTGGTGTTGTGTGTTTGTTTGAGGAGTACTATGGTGGAAGATGTGGGTAGGCCTGTCTGGGGAACAGTGGGAACAGTTTCACTAGGGAAGTAGATCATGGTGGAGTCCTCTGATGTTCCTTGACAGAGCTAGCTGACCGGCTGTTCACTCAAGGGTGAGATATACGCAAACAGGAGGGGTCAGAGGCAGATTTGGGGTGGGGGGTAGCACTGAGGGGCAATTAGATGACAGGATAGAAGATTGGGAGTGGGTGCCAGCTGGGGGGCAGGAGCAGGGGTATTTCGGGGGGGTCTTTCTCCATCTCTTGTAACCGTGGTAATGACGGGGAGGCATTGATACTGTACAAGAGACAGACGCTCTAATGACCACCAGGATTCCCCCAGACTGCCACTATCGCAGCTGCTGCAACTCACAGGGAGGGTACCCACAGCCTGGGGTTAAAGGTCAGATACAAGATCACATGTACTCCCCCTATGGGGAAACCCACACTAGGGTAGAGTACAGTGAGTACCATGGACTATGACATCCAGAAAAACTACAGTCTCTCACCAAGGGACTGAGTTTAGCCTGCTTCAGTGTGCCTCAGACTAAGGGCTCGATTCAATCAGATCCGCTTTAATCCACATAGCAGTTGTTTTGGCAGTGTCGGAGGTGGAACTACGTTAGAGCTGTCAAATCCACAAGTGGCTCCTGGAATTATACCTACAGTAAAGCAGACATTGCCTGCATAGGGTCGCATTAACAGAAATCCCATGCAGCCTTGTTTACAAGTTCAAAAAGTGGAATGTGAGATGTAATCTATACCTCCATTAGGCTGAAAGAAATCCTCAATATTTAGTTGAAAGATTTTTCAATTAGAGCGTAATTATCTCATTCTGAACTTCTAATGTGAGTGGGGCGGGTGTGGCTTAGTGACAATGATTTGACGGCTTCAACTCAGTTCCACTTCCTACACCGCCAAAACATCTGCATAGCTATTGTCAGTTAACACTTGATCTGATTGAATCTAGGCCCTAAACACCTTGTTTTCCCAGCTCAGTGGTCTTCTGGTTCGTGTGACAGCAGCCATGTGTGGTTGGTATTATATTTCTGTGGTGGGCTACTGTGTATCTATCAGCTGTCCTCTCTCATCTTGTTGGATGACCCCTATGTTTAAAGAGTGTCTCTGTCTGCAGTTTCATGCACACACACATGCTGAGGTGCCCTTGAATCTTTCAATAGGCTTTTTAATGATTAAAACACATGAAATATGCACAGCACGTGGTGGGTGGTGGATATGTGCTTGTATGTTCAGCTCTCAATGCAGCATGCATACAGGGCCCATAGTCCAGCAGACACACTGCACCAGGTTTGATCAGGTGTGGCTCAAGTTAATGTGTGTCTGTGTTTTATTTAGTATTTTTATTGAATATTAAAACGTTCAATATACCTGCAGTGAAGCCGATCAACATTTACATTCAGTTATCTAGCAGACTCCCATGCAGAGCGACACACAGGGGCAACCAGAGTCAAGTTCCTTGCCCAAGGGCACGTCCCACCAAGTCAAATCGGGGACCCGAATCAGCGACCTATTGGCCACCGGCCCATTTCCCAACCATCCAAGATCCCCCCACAGTTCCCTGAGAGCTGCCCCTCAACCATCCAAGACCCCCCCAAAAAAACTCTCCCTCCACTCCCCACCCCCAAAGAATTCTGTACAATCATTTTTGCTGAAAACCACGAAGTCTTGAATCTTGTGTCGTTATATATAGCAACTCATACACCCTGCGCCATGGAATCAGTACATCAAAAACCTATTCTCCGCTATTTTGCAGTCTGTATGGCACAGCTATCAACATCCTGGTCCTTACATGAAACTGGTATACTTTCCTATTTATGCCATTTTTATTCCTCTGCCAGTTTTAATCCTTTATATTGGGCAGACAGACCAGTTCTCTACCTCCTCCTGCTACCACCTGCCTCCTCCATTTTTGGGGTAATATTGTAATCAATTGGTTGTAATCTTGGATTGAGCAGACCTTCCCATACAAATCCGATAACTTCATGAAAGACATACAGTACCAGTCAAAAGTTTGGATGTCTTCACTATTATTCTACAATGTAGAAAATATAAAAAATAAAGAAAAACCCTTGAATGAGTAGGTGTCCAAACTTTTGACTGGTACTGTAACTCTACCATTCAAATTTACAATATCCTTTTAAGACATAATACCCTTTTCAAACATATTTTCCATAAATACAGGTCTTTTATCAACCAGCACATTTGAGTTCAACCATAATATTTGTTGTAATATTTGTTCTTATTCATCTAAAATGAGACATGGCAATCTACACAAAGGCAAAAATGCAATTTTTAAACAATGGATGAGCTTTACTTAGTAATCTACTTTTGTATAAGTGAAGCTTTTAGAGAGAGTTTTAGTGCTTTTATATTTAATCTCAAACCATCCAGTTCATATTCACTATATAGATAGGCACGCTTTATGTTGTCTGGCTTAGCATTCCAGATAAAGCTAAATCTTTTTTGCTCATATGATTTGAAAAACAAATAATAAGTAGGAAGCGCCATAAGTAAATTGAGATATGACTAAGGAGTTAATAAGTGTAATTTAAAAAAAAATAGACAGGTATTCACCTATCCATGGTTGCAGGATCTTGTCTATTTTTAAAAGTTTTCTATTGAAATTCATTGTGGAGAGCTTATTTATATATTTTGCTATATGAATACCAATTATGTCTACTTCACCATCAGCCCATTTTATAGGTAAACTGCAGGGTAATGTAAAAGTTGTGTTTTTCTAAAGATCCAATACATAATATGGTACACATATTTAGGTTAAAGTTCAGAGAGGCCAGAAAAGTTAACTAGATCTTCAATGAGACATTACAGTCTTGATACAACCTTTGTTTTTATGCCTTGGAGTTCTAATCCTCTAATGTTGTTATTTGATCTGATTTTAATACCTTTTTAGGATCTTACCCTTTTTTTCAATTTTCACCTAAAATGAATTTAACTGCCCGTAGCACAGTACCTGAAGCAAGGATGTGCATATTCTTGATACCATTTGAATGGAAACACTTAAGTTTATGGAAATGCGAAATTAATGTAGGAGAATATAACACATTAGACCTGGTAAAAGATAATACAAATAAAAAAAATAAAAATTTGAACGCAAGAGAAAGGCCATAACGCACCAGCCAAGGCGCAATTGACATTTTGGCTACTAGATGGCAGCAGTGTATGTGCAAAGTTTTAGACTGATCCAATGAACAATTGCATATCTGTTTAAAATGTTGTATCAAGACTGCCAAAATGTTCCTAATTGGTTTATTAATACATTTTCAAGTTCATAATTGTGCACTCTCCTGAAACAATAGCATGGTTTTCTTTCACTGTAATAGATACTGTAAATTGGACAGTGCAGTTAGATTAACAGGAATTTAAGCTTTCTGGCCATATCAGATGTCTATGTCCTCTGAATTCTTTTTGTTACTTACAACCTCATGCTAATCACATTAGTCTACGTTAGCTCAACCATCCCGCGGGGGGGACACCGATCCCGTAGAAGTTAATAGCTAACATTTCGATGGCCATAATGAATAGATATGAGTGCAGACACCGTTGTTTAACTCCGACAGTTCAAAACTCTCTGAGAAGAACCCGCTATTGACTATTTTACACCTGGGGTTGCTATACATTACTTCTACCCATTGAATAAGAGACTCACCAAAATAGAAAAAATCCAGGCATTTATATATAAAATCCAGTCTTACTTTATCAAAAGCCTTTTCAAAATCCACTATAAATACCAGGCCTGGCTTCTTAGATGTTTCATTTCTATTATTTCTAGTAGTTGTCGAATATTATCTCCAATGTGTCGTCCATGTAAAAAACCTGTCTGATCAGGATGAACAATACCTGGTAAAACCCTTCTAATTCTGACTGCTATGCATTTCCGCTAGTATTTTTGCATCACAACATTGAAGTGTAAGGGGCTTCCAGTTTTTTATATTTGCCATCTGGGTCTTGTTTTAATAATAGAAAAATCAGAACTTCCTGCTGAGTACCTGACAGACTACCGTTTCTATAGGAGTAGTAAAACAAGCTAATGATTAAGCTTTGAGTATATCAAAAAAGGCTTGATATACCTCTACCTGTTTGCCATCAAGCCCTGAGGTGATGTTATTCCTCTGTAATTTGGCCTTCGCTCTGATCTTTTTGTGCATTTGTTAATATTACATTTTTTGTATTATTTGAAAAGAATTCCTTAAAGTAATCGTCATTCAGAGGGTGAAAATGAGACCGAAAAGAAAACATCTGCTTAAAATATTTAGAACATCTGATTAAAATATTTAGCTCATCATTCGGAGAATCATGGATGACTCTCTTTAGTAACGAGTTTCTGCTAATTATTTTTGATAGCGTTCCTGTGTTGGAGATTCAGGAAAATGTTGGTGCATTTTTCTCCATATTCCATCTAGTTTGCTTTATTTTTGTAATAGATCAATTCAGCTATAAATTATTTTGTCTTAGTTAAGAATAAATTGTCCTCCAGTAGACTTTGACTACGTTTCCAATATCCCCATCCATGTAGAAATTCTGTAAGAGTTATGTGAAGGCCATATAGATGATGGCCGGATCGCATTCTGTCTCCTTTCTGTGTTTGTGTGTTGCCATGTAGGCTATGCTCTGTAGGTGTGTGTATGATAGTATTTGATTATGGACATGAAATCATGAAAGAACAAGTCAATACGTATGAAACAACTATCAGACTGGAGGGGGTGTGAAGAAACCATTCCTTTATTGGTGTGAAGTTCCAGTCAGGATGAGGGGCTAAAAACAGTGCACTCGCTCACATGGGGTACAGGGTGTGTTGCATCAAAATGTGAGAGAAGAAGAAAAAAAAATATTCAAAAAAACATTCACCTCACTCAGACTACAGCAGTACTCATGACTTTCTCTGGGATGGGGTCGAGTGTGGGGGAGTGGGGTACTGTACTTACAAGGGGCCAACTCAATGGGTCAAGGGTCAAAACCACATCAATGACAGTTAACAGAAATACCATATTTGCTTTTTTAGAATTCTGTGACTCATACTTCTTATTCTTGGAGACCGGCTGTTGCCAGAAGTGCTTTCCTGTTGACGTTTCCATGACAATGGCATGTTGCACTGGCGCTGGTAGTGGTCTACTTGGCGTTGGCGGAGGTGCTGAGCATCTTGCGGACAGCCTGCGCGATGGCGTCACGGTCGATGCCGAAGATCTTGAGGAGCTCGGTGGGTTTGCCGCTGCGGGGGACGTGGGCCACGGCCATACGGTGCACGTTGAAGCCGGTCTCATTCACCACGGCAGAACACACCGCCTCCCCCAGGCCACCTAAAGAATTACAACCACATGTCAGTCAATCACATTTATATAGCCTTTTTACAACTAAATAAAACCTAAAATGCAGGAGTGCAGAGTTCTATTTTCTGGGTCTTAGCATTTGTGCAGAAGTTTGTCCTAAGACTGCATATGTCACATCCGCTCTCCTCCTCTAAGTCCTTTGAGCCGGTCTTGCTGAGCTGTCTTTGTTTCTGCAGTTTAGCCCCACTGTGCTGTACAGAGTGTACAGTAGCTGGCCAGTCAGTCCGATCTATACATCGTCTTTATCTTCCACCCCACTGACACTGTAACACTGTCACCTCCACAGCCCACTGAGTCTTGATCCTCCCTGACAGGCCTGCCACCACCTTCTCATTGACTGACCATCAGGCTGGGGGTGGTGAAGGGGGGCCGAGGCGAGAGAGGGCGTTCCCCCACTCTACTTTAGTAGCCATCTGCACAATGTGGGTCCTTGAAGCCTGGGCCTCTCCGTATAGCCCCTTCTAAGCCCCCTACTACAGCCTCCCCCTTCCTCTCCCTCACACACGGTCTTCCCACCCCCTATGGCTTTGAGTGGATGCCCAGCCCCCCCACGTCGCCCGTGCATGCACACCTGTCATAATGCACTATTCATGCTCATGTGTAGATGGAGAATGGGGGTGGGGGTTGGAGGTTGTCAGGGCATGGCTTCTGCTGGTTGGGGGTTAGTTAATGTTAAGATGCTGAATGTGGAACGGCTGTACTTATTCTTTTCTTTGTTAAGTTCCGTCAACTGACAGTATTTAATACCAAGGGACAAATAAGGCAACTGTGCCAAAATAAACACCCACACATTTTTGGACTTGCTGTTATCTAGGTCAGTGAAAGCCCAATGGCCAGAGCAGAGCTGAAATAAAAAAAACACTGAGGGTTGATAGTCTCTTCTCCTCCTCCTGCACATGCTCAAATACTGCAGTCTTGACACTTCGCAATTTCAGAGAACGAATTAGTCCGCAGGCTTAGAGATTTAAGAACTGATGCAAATCATAGGAATGCCTCGCAACTGCATAACGTTCTATCTAAAACTGCATACCTGAGTGCCCAGTACGATATATTGTATTCCACTGGAATAAGATAACCTGAGTTCAGAAAGCAGACTGCGTGTGCAGTGTACCCACCCTCGTAGTAGTGGTCCTCTACTGTGACTATGCGGCCCCTGGTGGCCTTGGCGTGCTCGATGATGGTGTTGGAGTCCAGAGGCTTGATGGTGAAAGGATCAATCACTCGAATGTTGATCCTCTCTGAGAGAAACAGAGAAACATTATACAATACTTGTAGAAATGCGTGTGCGTGTGTATGCGTGTGCGTGTGCCTGTGTGTGTGTGTATGCGTGTGTTATTCGGATGACGTTGATGCCCATCAGTCCCTGGGTGACGAGCACATTTCCTGACAGCGAATATAGAATATTGAGTTCCAGTGAAGGATCTATGTAACTTTCCGAAATGACTGCACCTTTCTTTAGCATTTCAGCAGCTGCCAGTGCCTCATGTAGGGTCACGCCTGCTCCGATCACTGTCACATGATCATCGTTGGTCTTGTACACAACCTGAAAGACATGGGATGTAGGTTTCTATTATCTAGGCATATTTCTATTTAAAATAATTTAGCAAGCATGTTAGTACTATAAGAAAGTGATATACTGTAAGCCTTTCATTAGTCATTGTGTATAGTACATCTCATATATCATTGTCTCCATACCTTTGCCTGTCCCACATGGAAGTCTTCGTTGCTGTTGTAAAGAACAGTGTTCTCTGGGCGACTGGTTCTGATGAAACACACACCCTGAAACAGAGATGAAACATGTCAATCAGCCTCTGGACTTTCATTACCTTGTAATTTATCAGACAGGTTTATTAAACAGCGACTCAGCCATACTCAGCAGCTGTGTGAACCAAATATATTGTAAAGTGAGTGCATAGAATGAGGCAGATGTAATAGAGAGTGTTCTGGGTGCAGGTTAGCATTTTTTATCATGAATATTGTTCTGGAGGCAGCTCTGCTGGTTACTAGCTGGCACAGCCACAAAGTCACAGCTACAGGACTGTTTTGCTAGCACAGACTGGAATATGTTCCGGGATTCATGCGATAGCATTGAGAAGTATACCACATCAGTCACCGGCTTCATTAATAAGTGCCTCGATGACGTCGTCCCCACAGTGACCTACGTACAGTACAAATCCCAACCAGAAGCCATGGATTACAGGCAACATCTACACTGAGCTAAACGCTAGAGCTGCCGCTTTCAAGGAGCGGGACACTAATCCGGACGCTTATAAGAAATCCTGCTACACCCTCCAACAAATCATCAAACAGGCAAACAGCGTCAATACAGGACTAAGATTGAATTCTACTACACCGGCTCTGATGCTCGTTGGATGGGGAAGGGCTTGCAAACTTCACAAATTATAAATGGAAACCCAGGCAAGCTAAATTCCTTCTGATCGTGAACTATAGGAAAAGGAGGGCTGAGCACACCCCCATTCACATTGACAGGGCTGTAGTGGAGCGGGTAGAGAGCTTCAAGTCCCTTGGTGTCCACATCATTAAGGAACTATCATGGTCCAAACACACCAACACAGTTGTGAAGAGGGCACGACAACACCTATTCCCCCTCAAAACGTTATACAGCTGCAACATCGAGAGCATCCTGACTGGTTGTGTCACCGCTTGGTATGGGAACTGCTTGGCATCCGACTGCAAGATGCTATAGAGGGTAGTGCGTAACAGCCCAGTACATCACTGGGGACAAGCTTCCTGCCATCCAGGACCTCTATACCAGGCGGTGTCAAAGGAAGGCCCTAACAATTTTCACACACACACACTCTCGCTGCTGCTACTCTCTGTTTATTATCTATGCATAGTCACTTTACCCTTATCTATCTATGTACATATTACCTCAATTACCTCGACTAACCCGTACCCCTGCACATTGACTTGGTACCGGTACTCCTGGTATATAGCCTTGTTATTTTAATGTGTTACTATATTTCCTTTAGTTTTTTTAGGACATTTTTCCTTACTTACTTTTTTTTTTTACTCAGCATTGTTGGTTAAGGGCTCATAAGTAAGTATTTGTATTCCCATGTGACAAATAAAATTGTAATTGATCAAATCAGATTTGAAATCAAACCATAACCACACTGCTAACTCTAATGTCTAACCCTAACCTTAAAATAAGACCAAAGAGCACATATTTTCTTTCATGAATTTTTACAATATAGCAATATATAATATAGCAATTTACAACATAACTACAATATGGTTTAGGTTTTGCTGCCGGCCTATCTAAGGGGAGATCACTCAGTTCTGCCTCCAGGACAAAACTCATGACAATAAATGTCAACCTGTGTGCTGGGTACCTTTGTGTTGGCGGCCAGCTCCACAGCTTTCTCAGTGGAGACACCGTCGCTAGGGTAGAAAACAGTTGCCGTGGGAATGGCTCTGAACATGGCAATGTCTTCAAGGCCCATCTGAGAAGGTCCATCCTCTCCTAGAACACACACACATGCACACGTAGACACAAAAACACGCATGCAAGTCACACACAATAGCATTTCGGGTGTATGGGGCGGCTAAAAGTAAAAGCTACAGGACTGGCATGCGTTCAGCGGGGCGAGTCGGCGTGGGCATGCAATGTACCTGAGGAACCAAAAGGAAACCTGGCCGCCCCGCCACCACCACCTCCATGACACAGAGAGAGAGAGGGGGAGGGAGGAAATGAGTGCTGGCCGGAGCCACACTGATACAGTAGTAGACAGATGGAAGATGTGAAGAAACAAAATCAAAATTCAGGATTCAGGAAATAACACAGGATTACAAGACGTGAGGCCAACTACAAAGGAACAATTCAACCCACTGCAAGAGTGTTACAAAAATGTGCATTCGAAACCAACTGAAGACAAAGACCTTCCTCTGCTGTTAGGGGAAGCACTGTGTTAACACTGTGTGACAGTAAGACAAGTCTTCTGCAGTGGGCTGAATCGGTCCAAGATGAATAAGCGCTGAGAGCTACGTCAGGTTAGGATCACAGTGAGGAAGTCACGGGTCACTACACAGACAGGTCACCGGGGGTAGGGGGTCAAAGGTCAGTGGGCGGACTGACCGATGGACACGCCACAGTGGGAGCCACACAGATTGATGTTGCTCTCAGAGATGGCAGCCATGCGGAGCTGGTCGTAGGCACGTGTGAAGAAGGTGGCGAAGGCGCTGGCGAACACCACGTTACGATCCCGCGTGGCGCAGCCCACCGCAACGCTCACCTGACAGAAGAGGAGAGAGAGGATAGGTAAAGGAGAGTAAAAGCCTGAGTAACTTGTGTTCTCAAATTCTCGCCAAAGTGTCTCACATTCCTTAGATACATAAGGAAGGAGCCATCATCTTTCAATTCATATGGGAGAAATGTGATGTAATTTCCTGTTAGCCCTGAGAAAGCCCTTTCCCTGTTCCCCATGAGGCCTTGCTAAGGGGATTGGCCTGTGTGAGTAGTTTAAAACAATCATTGTCAGTGAGAGTTTTTACTCAATAAAATACACTATGTTGGTGGTTTAAACAATACCATGTACAATAAGTACAGCAAAGCACAGTGTGGCATTAGCTAGCATAGAGTATCATTGTTGTCACTGACAAATAAGATACTTAGAAAACCAACAGAGCATGAAGTGCTCCGATCCCTTAATAATATTAATATCTGATGTGACAGCATGACTTGGGTAATTAATTAATCTAAATAACATCAGAACTATATTTGACTCCTCTACGGTGTGTGTAGGAGTCACAATGAGATACAGGCCACAATACAGCTTCATTAAACTTGCTAATGAGGCCTCAAAGAACTTCTACTTGTATCCTGCAGATACATTACTAATGATTAGGAGGTCGGGGCCCGTATCCACAAAGCGTCTCAGAGTAGATGCTGATCTAAGATCTGTCCAATCTTATTCATTATGATCTAAAAGGCCAAAATGATCCTAAATCAGCACTCCTACTCTGAGACACTTTGTGGATACGGGACCTGGTCTCTTAGGCAACCAGGCAGGAAGAGTAGAAGGATTCATGCCCTAGAAGTGAGGGGGTAGCACTGTGTGTGTCAGAGGTGAATAATTCAGATATGAGGGTGGAAAGAAGCAGAAAAAGCCGCTTTAGACTATAGTGATGGATAAAGTGGAATTGCGTGTTTGTCATTCTACAGTCGTTCTAATAAAAAGACGTAAGCCTACAGTATGAATGGAACTTTGATGGTCATTTTGGGTTGACGTCACATAGTGCTATCAACAACAGCTTATCATTGTTGTTTTTTTGTACTTTATTTTGAGATCAGTACACTTTTGTTCACCCTACTAGACCTGGACTCAGGTCAGATATGTGGCACTGGGTGTCAGCTGAGCTTACCATGTTCTGCTCAGCGATGTAGCACTCAACGTAGCGTTCGGGGTGCTCGTTCTTAAAGAGGTCAGAGAAGGTTGAGTTCTTGGTGTCTCCATCCAGAGCCACCACATGCTCGTTGTAGCGGCCCAGCTTAGCAAGAGCCATGCCATAGGCCTTCCGCGTGGCAATCTGCAGCCAAACACAACCAATGGGTTAGTTCATTAAAAACACAGTTCAATATAGCAGCCCACCAACGTTCATGCGCTCTGTCTTGGTCATGAGCAAGTCAATATAAATGTGTCTTGTTCCAGGGCTTAAAGCATCTCTCTCAAACACTCTTGCTCTTTCTGTCAAGTACACACATGCACGCGCACGTACACACACACCTTCTCTCCGAGTTTGTAGTTGGGTGCATTGGGCATGCGGACGTTGCGCAGGCTGACTGGCGGTGAGTCCTCGGTGGGCGTAGCGGGGTACAGGCGCTTGGTGCTGTTCACGATGCGCGCCTGGATGTCCTTCATCACCCCCTCAGCCATCTCCTTGGGCAGGGGCTTCCCATGCCAGCCCATCTTGTCCTCTGCAGCTACAACACACACAGAGAACATGATGAAATACATACACAGACAGAGACACACACAGACAGAGACATTTATCAGAGATGTCACACTACCTCACGCATAGCAAATACGCCTTTAGTATATCAGCAATGCAAAAATTTGAGGAAATCTGCTTTTGTTTTATATCTATTTGACATGATATCAGTATCAAAATGTCATACGTTATATATCCCTTAACACTCCTCTCTCTCATCACAAAGCCTTACACGAATGGCCATCAAAGACCATTCTATAGGTCAGGGTTCCACTTCAAAAGCCATATGCTTATGACAATAGGGAGACAAAGGACAGGGATCTGAGTATATACTACACATTCTGAGTGATTACTAGGCTGCTGCAGCAGAAGCTCTAAAGTACTGCCTGGATTACAACAGGTTTTTAGGTGCCCTTCATAGAAAAGACAGGGAGGGCTGAGTTGGGTCTATTAGACTTTACCCATTTTAAGGGACAGGCACAGACTAAACCTTTTTGATTTTAGGATTAATGTGGTCTGGAAGTAGGTATTCATGACAAAGCAGCACCACAGATATGTTTGAATGTGAAGGGTAGAGGGGAGTCTGTCAGTATCACAATGAAGCTATGCTGGTACATTTGTGTATGCATGAAAGGCGTTGCTGCTGGCATAGTATTAGGGTTTGGTTAGTCTCTGGGTGTACCTGTCTGTACTAGTGTATCAGTACATGTACCTATAGAGGAGCATGGGATTGGGTACCTGTAGAAATATGTGTGTGTTTCTGTAGGTACCTGGGATTCCCTTGCCCTTGATGGTTTTGGCAATGATGGCGGTGGGCTGGTGACGGGGTTGGCTCAGAACCTTGGTCAGCTCCTCCACACTGTGCCCGTCCACAATGATGGCATTCCACCTACACACACACACACCACACACTTAATTTACTGGTGCCAATACCTGGTGGGAGTCATTTACACGCTCAAGCCCACTATCATGGTCTCTAGGCCACACATTTTCTAGGCTTTCTCCCAGTACTCACCCGAAGGCCTCGCAGCGTTTCTGGTACTTCTCCACATGGTGCTGCAGGGGAGCTGGGTCACTCTGACCCAGACGGTTGATGTCCAGGATGGCCACTAGGTTGTCCAGCTGGTAATAAGAGGCGAAGGACATGGCCTCCCACACAGAGCCCTCAGACATCTCCCCATCACCCAGCAGGCAGTACACATTGTAGCTACAGAAGGACAGACAGACAGACAGACAGACAGGGGCAATTAGAGGCTTGCAACATCACAGCAGCCAAGCTTTCATGAAAAGTAATAAACAAGTAAAGTTATGACTAATATAAATGACTAAGCCACAACTTTCAATTCATTTCCACTTGATTGTCACCTAATGGCTAACATTTTCCACACAACCCCCTCCCTTCATCTTCAAAATGAGCCTCCCTTCCCGCACAGAGCGAATAGGAACAGTTGACCCCACCCTTGGCTCGGAGCTCCAATCACCCTGCATGGTAACAGGGCCTGACAGCTTTCCACTCAAATAGACACATTGTCATTAAAGCGAGAAGATAGACTGAGACATAGCACATTATGGCACGCATTCCGAGCCAGACCGCTCGGGGAAGAAAAGCATTCCAGAGCCCAGAGAGGGATCCACAAAACACCTGGTCCAGATCCCGCTTAACATCCCCTCTCCCGGTTACTGTCGCCTCAGGGAAGCAGCAGAACCTCTCACTACACAAAGACAGACTTCCCTGCACCAACACACTGTTTAAACCTCGGAGCTACAATTCAATTTGAATCAAATCAACACAATCTAATTGGCTACATAATGTTATATGATACAATATCAGTGTGTTGACTGACTGCTTGCTATAACATGAGTTGATGATGATTATATAGCTCATTAATTAGATGGTAATGAAGGGCAAAAGTAGAAATCTAAATATTAATGGATAAATGACTGTTCTATTGTTGTGGAGGAATGACACTGTTTAAAGAGCTATTTGTTAAGTCAAAAGCTGTGAAAAATCCTTCATTTTCACAGCATTATGTCTTGCCATGCCAAATAAATTGCTGGCTGTCAAAGGCCATGCCAATAGGGCATAAGGTCGGGGCAAAAGCCATACTCTTAAGAAAACACACAATGGAGGTGGGGATCTGAGGTAACCCTTCAAATGTGCATACCGGTGAGTGTGTGTGGCTTAAAACAACACACACTGGGGAACGTATCCTAGACATTCTGAGGGATTACTGGGCTGCTGCAGGTCTAAAGCACTGGCCGGATAAGGCCGGGGTTTGGGTGCCCCTCGTAACATGTGCGAGGATAACCATGCAGTTCAACCTATAATTTAAGCTTTATTTAAAACAGGTACATAACCAATATTCACTCATTCACTCTCTCCAGGTGAGAAAATTATAGAGGTGAGAAGAGAACACATCATACTGACACCTCACACTGAGCCCTCAGGTTGGTCTGGCTTACATAGTACCAATGAAAGGGAAATGTCTTAAAAACGCCATCCAGAACCTGCGCCAAATTGTTTTACGTTCTGCTTTGATTTTGTTTAGATAATGCATGGATAATCATATTCCAACTCTCCATTTACTAAATCAAATAAACACAGTGAATTAAACAGGGTACTGTAAGCATGAAGCTTTAGAGCTGTAATGATGTGGCATTTTCACTTGCTAATCCTCCTGCTAAGTGCATGTGACACATTCACACATTTGATTCACAGAACACTCTCTTTATCTGGGACCCTGGCCTATGCATGTAGGGCTGTGTATTTTGGGGTCACAGACTGTAATAGGAAGATTGCTATAATTAAAGCGGTCATACATACAGACAAGTCACAGTTGGGGCTGGATGCTACAGTAGCTCACTTTGACAAGCTGTTCTGAGTACTGGAGCACACACACTCACTAATTACTCATTCCCAGAGAGAGAGACAACTCAATTCAAGGAGCTTTATTGGCATGGGAAACATATGTTAACACTGCCAAAGCAAGTGAAGTAGATAACATACAAAAGTGAAATAAACAATAAAAATGAACAGTAAACATTACACTCACAGAAGTTCCAAAAGAATAAAGACATTACAACTTTCATATTATGTATATATACAGTGTTGTAACGATGTGCAAATGGTTAAAGTACAAAAGCAAAAATAAATAAAAACATAAATATGGGTTGTATTTACAATGGTGTTTGTTCTTCACTGGTTGCCCTTTTCTTGTGGCAACAGGTCACAAAATTGGCAGTGTGCACATAGCCTGTCTTCTCTTGAGAGCCAGGTCTGTCAACAGTGGCCTTTCTCAATAGCAAGGCTATGCTCACTGAGTCTGTACATAGTCAAAGCTTTTCTTAAGTGTGGGTCAGTCACAGTGGCCAGGTATTCTGCCACTGTGTACTCTCTGTTTAGGGTCAAATAGCATTCTAGTTTGCTCAGTTTTTTTGTTAATTCTTTCCAATGTGTCAAGTAATGATCTTTTTGTTTTCTCATGATTTGGTTGGGTCTAATTGTGTTGCTGTCCTGGGGCTCTGTGGGGTCTGTTTGTGAACAGAGCCCTAGGTCCAGCTTGCTTAGGAGACTCTTCTCCAGGTTTATCTCTCTGTAGGTGATGGCTTTGTTATGGAAGGTTTGGGAATAGCTTCCTTTTAGGTGGTTGTAGAATTTAATGTCTCTTTTCTGGATTTTGATAATTAGTGGGTATCGGCCGAATTCTGCTCTGCATGCATTATTTGGTGTTTTACGTTGTACACAGAGGATATATTTGCAGAATTCTGCATGCAGTCTCAATTTGGTGTTTGTCCCATTTTGTGAATTCTTGGTTGGTGAGCAGACCTCACAACCATAAAGGGCAATGGGTTCTATAACTGATTCAAGTATTTTTTGCCAGATCCTAATTGGTATGTCGAATTTTAAGTTCCTTTTGATGGCATAAAAGGCCCTTCTTGCCTTTTCTCTCAGATCGTTCATAGCTTTGTGGAGTTACCTGTGGCGCTGATGTTTAGGCCAAGGTATGTATCGTTTTTTGTGTGCTCTAGGGTAATGGTGTCTAGATGGAACTTGTATTTGTGGTCCTGGCGACTGGATCTTTTTTGGAGCACCGCTATTTTGGTCTTACTGAGATTTACTGTCAGGGCCCAGGTCTGATAGAATCTGTGCAGAAGATCTAAGTGCTGCTGTAGGCCCTCCTTGGTTGGTGACAGAAGCACCAGATCATCAGCAAACGGTAGACATTTGACTTCAGATTCTAGTAGGGTGTGGCCGGGTGCTGCAGACTGTTCTAGTGCCCTCGCCAATTCATTGATATTTATGTTGAAGAGGGTGGGGCTTAAGCTGCATCCCTGTCTCACCCAACGGCCCTGTGGGAAGAAATGTGTGTGTTTTTTGACAATTTTAACTGCACACTTGTTGTTTGTGTACATGGATTTTATAACGTCGTATGTTTTTCCCCCAACACCACTTTCCATCAATTTGTATAGCAGACCCTCATGCCAAATTTCCAAAAAGCATGAGAAGACTTTGCCTTTGTTTTGGTTTGTTTGTTTGTCAAGTAGGGTGTGCAGGGTGAATACAGTGAGGGAAAAAAGTATTTGATCCCCTGCTGATTTTGTACGTTTGCCCACTGACAAAGAAATTATCAGTCTATAATTTTAATGGTAGGTTTATTTGAACAGTGAGAGACAGAATAACAACAAAAAAATCCAGAAAAACACATGTGAAAATTTTTATAAATTGATTTGCATTTTAATGAGGGAAATAAGTATTTGACCCCTCTGCAAAACATGACTTAGTACTTGGTGGCAAAACCCTTGTTGGCAATCACAGAGGTCAGACGTTTCTTGTAGTTGGCCACCAGGTTTGCACACATCTCAGGAGGGATTTTGTCCCACTCCTCGTTGAAGATCTTCTCCAAGTCATTAAGGTTTTGAGGCTGACATTTGGCAACTCGAACCTTCAGCTCCCTCCACAGATTTTCTATGGGATTAAGGTCTGGAGACTGGCTAGGCCACTCCAGGACCTTAATGTGCTTCTTCTTGAGCCACTCCTTTGTTGCCTTGGTCGTGTGTTTTGGGTCATTGTCATGCTGGAATACCCATCCACAACCCATTTTCAATGCCCTGGCTGAGGGAAGGAGGTTCTCACCAAAGATTTGACGGTACATGGCCCTGTCCATCGTCCCTTTGATGCAGTGAAGTTGTCCTGTCCCCTTAGCAGAAAAACACCCCCAAAGCATAATGTTTCCACCTCCATGTTTGACGGTGGGGATGGTGTTCTTGGGGTCATAGGCAGCATTCCTCCTCCTCCAAACACGGCAAGTTGAGTTGATGCCAAAGAGATTCATTTTGGTCTCATCTGACCACAACACTTTCACCCAGTTGTCCTCTGAATCATTCAGATGTTCATTGGCAAACTTCAGACGGGCATGTATATGTGCTTTCTTGAGCAGGGGGACCTTGCGGGCGCTGCAGGACTTCAGTCCTTCACGGTGTAGTGTGTTACCAATTGTTTTCTTGGTGACTAAGGTCCCAGCTGCCTTGAGATCATTGACAAGATCATCCCGTGTAGTTGTGGGCTGATTCCTCACCGTTCTCATGATCATTGCAACTCCACGAGGTGAGATCTTGCATGGAGCCCCAGGCCGAGGGAGATTGACAGTTCTATTTTGTTTTTCTTCCATTTGCGAATAATCACACCAACTGTTGTCACCTTCTCAACAAGCTGCTTGGCGATGGTCTTGTAGCCCATTCCAGCCTTGTGTAGGTCTACAATCTTGTCCCTGACATCCTTGGAGAGCTCTTTGGTCTTGGCCATGGTGGAGAGTTTGGAATCTGATTGATTGCTTCTGTGGACAGGTGTCTTTTATGCAGGTAAGAAGCACATTAAAGTTCTGGAGTGGCCTAGCCAGTCTCCAGACCTTAATCCCATAGAAAATCTGTGGAGGGAGCTGAAGGTTCGAATTGCCAAACATCAGCCTCGAAACCTTAATGACTTGGAGAAGATCTGCAAAGAGGAGTGGGACAAAATCCCTCCTGAGATGTGTGCAAACCTGGTGGCCAACTACAAGAAACGTCTGACCTCTGATTGCCAACAAGGGTTTTGCCACCAAGTAGTCATGTTTTGCAGAGGGGTCAAATACTTATTTCCCTCATTAAAATGAAAATCAATTTATAAAAAAAATTCACATGCGTTTTTCTGGATTTTTTTGTTGTTATTCTGTCTCTCATTGTTCAAATAAACCTACCATAAAAATTATAGACTGATCATTTCTTTGTCAATGGGCAAACGTACAAAATCATCAGGGGATCAAATACTTTTTTCCCTCACTGTACGTGGTCTGTCGTACGATGATTTGTTAAAAAGCCAATTTGACATTTGCTCAGTACATTGTTTTCACTGAGGAAATGTACGAGTCTGCTGTTAATGATAATGCAGAGGATTTTCCCAAGGTTGTTGCTGACGCATATCCCACAGTAGTTATTTGGGTCAAATTTGTCTCCACTTTTGTGGATTGGGGTGATCAGTTCTTGGTTTCAAACGATGATGTTAAAGAGTTTTAGTATAGCCAATTGGAATTTGTTGTCTGTATATTTTTTTATTTCATTGAGGATACCATCAACACCACAGGCCTTTTTGGGTTGGAGGGTTTTTATTTTGTCCTGTAGTTCATTCAAGATAATTGGAGAATCCAGCTGGTTCCAGTAGTCTTTAATAGTCGATTCTAAGATTTGTATTTGATCATGTATATGTTTTTGCTGTTTGTTCTTTGTTATAGAGCCAAAAAGACTGGAGAAGTGGTTTACCCATACATCTCCATTTTGAATAGATCATTCTTTGTGTTGTTTGTTTAGTGTTTTCCAATTTTCCCAGAAGTGGCTAGAGTCTATGGATTCTTCAATTACATTGAGCTGATTTCTGACATGCTGTTCCTTCTTTTTCCGTAGTGTATTTCTGTATTGTTTTAGTGATTCACCATAGTGAAAGCATAGACTCAGGTTTTCTGGGTCTCTATGTTTTTGGTTGGACAGGTTTCTCAATTTCTTTCTTAGGTTTTTGCATTCTTCTTCAAACCATTTGTCATTGTTGTTAATTTTCTTCTGTTTTCTGTTAGAATTTTTTTGATTTGATAGGGAAGCTGAGAGGTCAAAAAATGTACACCTTCACTATTACAGTGGAACGTTTTGTCCAGGAAGTCGTCTAAAAGGGATTGAATTTGTTGTTGCCTAATAGTTTTTTGGTAGGTTTTCACACTACTTTCCTTTCATCTATAGCATTTCTTAATATTACTCAGTTCCTTTGGCTTTGATGCCTCATGATTGAGTACTGCTCTGTTCAAGTAGACTGTAATTTTGCTGCGATCTAATAGGGGTGTCAGTGGGCTGACTGTGAACGCTCTGAGAGACTCTGGGGTGAGGTCAGTGATAAAGTAGTCTACAGTACTACTGCCAAGAGATGAGCTATTGGTGTACCTACCACAGGAGTACCCTCAAAGCCTACCATTGACTATGTACATACCCAGTGAGCAACAGAGCTGCAGGAGTTGTGACCCGTTTTTGTTGGTTATGTTGTCATAGTTGTGCCTAGGGGGGCATATGGGGAAGGGAATTCTGTCACCTCCAAGCAGGTGTTGTCCCCCTGTGTGCTGAAGGTGTCAGGTTCTTGTCTGGTTCTTGCATTTAGGTTGCACAGACTAAACACTCACTAACTACTTTTTGCGAGAGAGGTAGTGAGCTAATGGGCTCCTGAGTTCTTCTGCAAAAAGATAGAATTTGAATTTTATACAGGATACTAACCTCAACATCAAAACCTTCAATCCAAATCAACATTTCATACCTAAAACCTTGATTTTGGACAAAATTGCCTGAATGGACTTTTACTACCAAGGAACCTGGAAATACCATCCAACACAAAACTGAGTGAGTAAGTTCCACTTTCCCCAACGCACAAGTGGTTATCTCCACCCTGCTACCACGAAAATACTTTCACCCTGCCACCATACAGTGGGTGATTGCAAGCATTTCGCAAGACCGTGCCTCAAAACCTAATGTCTACCTGGCCCACCACTCCACCCTGGACTTGAACAGCCTTTACGACCAGGTCCACCTCTACAAGGTAGCAATCACAAATTAAGGACCCTGAAGGACGTTACCCTCAACCATAGCCCCAGCACCTCACAGAGGAGCAACAGAGCAACGGACACCCCTCCCAGACCAGCAAGACCCCCTCCTGAAGGACCAAAACCGAGAGAACCCACGCCAAGAGGACCTACACCCAGACCACAGCATCACCAGCCACACACCAACCAGCTAAGACCACCCCAAGCAAACCCTGGCCACACTTTATATAGGCGCCTCCATATCAGACCTATACCCCTTCTGACCACCCCATTCCCCCCCGCCCCTGCGGCAAGGAACTCAACATGACAGCAGGACATACGCCCAGGCCATGAGCAGAGCAACAGGCCCAACCCCCAGTATTACACCCGCCCAAGCGGGTGCTCAACATGCTCTGCTCACACCTACTGTGATGGTCAGGGCCTAAACCACACAAAAACAACACTAGACACTAAAATTGTCCTCATGTGTGCCACCTATGTCCCCCCAATAGAATCCCCATACTTTAACAATGACAGCTTCTCCATTCTAGAGGGGGAGATCAACAATTTCCAGGCCCAGGGACATGTACTTGTCTGTGGCGACCTAAATGCCATAACTGGACAAGAACCTGACACCCTCAGCACACAGAGGGATAAAGACCTATAGTGCCTTGCAAAAGTATCACCCCTATTGGCGTTTGTCCTATTTTGTTGCATTACAACCTGAAACTAAAATGTATTTTTATTTGAATTTCATGTAATGGACATACACAAAATAGTCCAAATTGGTGAAGTGAAATGAGGAAATAACTTGTTTTTAAAAAAAATACAAATTTTTAAACTGAAAAGTGGTGAGTGCATATGTACTCACCCCCTTTGCTATGAAGCCCCTAAATAAGATCTGGTGCAACCAATTACCTTCAGAAGTCACATAATTAATTAAATAAAGTCCACCTGTGTGCAATCAAAGAGTCACATGATCTGTCACATGATCTCAGTATACAGTTGAAGTCTGAAGTTTACATACGCCAAATACATTTAAACTCAGTTTTTCATAATTCATGACATTTAATACTAGTACAAATTCCCTGTCTTAGGTCAGTTAGGACCACCACAGTCTATTTTAAGAATGTGACATGTCAGAATAATAGTAGAGAGAATGATTTATTTCAGCTTTTAATTCTTTCATCACATTCCCAGTGGGTCAGAAGTTTACATACACTCAATTAGTATCTGGTAGCATTGCCTTTAAATTGTTTAACTTGGGTCAAGCGCTTACAACGGTCCAACGCTCTAACCACTAGGCTACCTGCTTTCTCCAGCATCTTCACAAGATCCTTTGCTGTTGTTCTGGGATTGATTTGCACCAAATCAACACCAAAGTACGTTCATCTCTAGGAGACAGAACGCATCTCCTTCCTGAGCGGTATGACGGCTGCGTGGTCCCATGGTGTTTATACTTGCATACTATTGTTTATACAGATGAACGTGGTACCTTCAGGCGTTTGGAAATTGCTCCCAAGATCTGAACCAGACTTGTGGAGGCCTACAATTGTTTTCTGAGGTCTTGGCTGATTTTTTTTTGATTTTCCCATGATGTCAAGCAAAGAGGCACTGAGTTTGAAGGTAGGCCTTGAAATACATCCACATGTACACCTCCAATTGACTCAAATTATGTCAATTAGCCTATCAGAAGCTTCTAAAGCCGTGACATCATGTTATGGAATTTTCCAAGCTGTTTAAAGGCACAGTCAACTTAGTGTATGTAAACTTCTGACCCACTGGAATTGTGATACAGTGAATTATAAGTTAAATAATCTGTATGTAAACAATTGTTGGAAAAATTACTTGTGTCATGCACAAAGTAGATGTCCTAACCGACTTGCCAAAACTATAGTTTGTTAACAAGACATTCGTGGAGTGGTTGAAAAACAAGTTTTCCAACCGACTCCAACCTAAGTGTATGTAAACTGGCCCTTCTTTGGACACTTCTGATTTCAACTGTAGGTATTTGTAGTTGTCCACATATTCTAGGTCAGAACCGTCCAGAGTGGACCAGAGAGCGTGCGGGAGAGAGAGAGCGAGCGAGCGGGAGAGAGAGAGAGAGAAGCGGCGGAGAGAGAGAAAGCGAGCGGGAGAGAGAAAGCGAGCAGCGGGAGAGAGAGAAGAGCAGCGGCAGCGGGAGAAAGCGAGAGCGGGGAGAGAGAGAGAGCGGGAGAGAGAGAGAGCGAAGTGGGAGAGGCGGAGAGAGCGAGCAGGAGAGAGAAAGCGGAGAGAGAGAGAAGAGCAGAAAGCGAGCTGGAAAGGCGAGCTATGAGACCAGAAAAAGCGAGCTAGCGAGAGAGGAAAAAGCGAGCTAGCGAAGCGGGAAAAAGCGAGCTGGCGAGAGCCAGAAGCGAAGAAAGCGAAGCGAGAGAGCGAAGCGAAGAAGCGAAGCGAAGGCGAGAGCGAAGAAGCGAAGAAAGCGAAGCGAAGAAAGCGAGAAGCGAGAAAGAGAGCGAGAAGTGAAGCGGGAGAGAGAAGCAGGAGAGAAGAGAAAGCGAAGAGAGAAGAGAGAGAAAATGAAGAGAAAGCAGAGAAGAGAGAGAAAGCCAGCTGGGGAGAGAGAGAAGAAAGCAGCAGAGAGAGAAGAAGGGAGAGAGAGAGAAAGCGGGAGAGAGAGAGAGAGAGCGGGGAGAGAGAGAGAGAGAAAGCCAGCGGGAAGAAGAGAGAGAGCCAGCAGGAAAGGAGAGGAGAGAAGAAAGCAGCGGGAGAGAGAAGCAGGAAGAGAGAGAGAGGAGGAGAGAGAGAGAGAGAAAGAGCGAGAGAGAGAAGAGAGGGAGAGAGAGGCGAGAGAGAGAGAGAAGCGAGCGGAGAGAGAAAGCAGCGCAAGAGAGAAAGCAGCGGGAGAGAGAGCGAGCGGGAGAGAGAGCGAGCGGGAGAGAGGGGGAGAGAGCGGGCGAGAGAGCGGGAGAGAGGGGGAGAGAGCGGGCGAGAGAGCAAGCGGGCAAAAGAGAGAGAGCAAGGGGTGAGGTTAAGAGCAAAAGAGGGAGAAGATGGCAGCTCTCTCGCAGCCCTGATTATTAGAGCAGAAAAATTTACTGAACACAAAATGCAGAGAAGGCGCAGCCAACCCATCACAGGTATACAGTATACGTCAGACTGCTCTGTTATACGGACCAAAAATGAAACCAGAGAATAGCAACAACAACAAAAATCACAGTATCTCTAACAAACCATTTTAAAGTCTATCCCTAACCCCAAAGTACAGCCCAGCTATCCTACTGTTATATATTTGTATATGGATTCAGATATGAAGGTGAATCTGCTTGTCATATGCAGATTGCCATAGACAGCATTCCAGGCTCCATTGTTTGCCAGTATTGCCACGTGGCCGTTCTAGAACAGACCTCGTTTCTCACAACAAAGACGCTGGCTTCCAAACCATATTCAGTGATGAAACAGCCAGCCAGCCTGTCTCCACGACACCACATACAAGATCAGCTATGGCTGTCAGCCTGCGTCTACTCTCCTGACAGGAGGTCAGATCTACTTACTGTTTGCAGTGTGCACCATGAGTATAGATGTGTGTATTGTGTACATGCAAGCTTTATCTATGAATGGGTCTCTTTATGCCTGTGTTGGAAAGTATCCCTGTGTATGTTCATAGTAGGTGTGTCTGATTTATCTAATTGCACATATTTCCTTGTGCATACTCCCCTTTGTATATTCCCAATGCATGTAATTATTTGTGTTAGTGTGCTGGTCTATCTGTACGTGTGTTGTGGTTTAGCCAGACAACATATGATCATGCAACTAAAGAATGAACTTAGAAGGGTGTAAACTCCATATTATGTGCCGAGGTGTGTGTGTGTGTGTGTGTGGGAGAATGGTATTTCACCTGGCCTTGTCAAAGTATTTCCCAGTGTAGGCCATCCCACAGGCAGCACCCAGACCCTGTCCAAGAGAGCCGGTGGCCACATCCACAAACTGCTGCTTCTGTTAACACACATGAACATGCACAAATGTTAAGACATTACACAAACACGTCGCAGCACACACAACATGCATAAACATGCATTACCACATCAAACACACATTACACAAACTCATCAAACATTACACAAAAGATGCAGTTAAACATTGCACAGACATCTATTTGCGAAAAAATATGAACTACTCAGTCATAACACACCCACATTCAGTCTCTGGCACGCACATTACCATCACAATCATATACAAATCAAATGTTATTTGTCACATGCACCAAATACAGCTGGTGTAGACTTTACCGTGAAATGCTTAAAAACAAAATAGTAAGACAAGAGGAATACAATTATATCCACAAGAATGGAGCTACAGTATATACAGGGAGTACCAGTACCAGATCAATGTGGAGCTATATACAGGGAGTACCAGTACCAGATCAATGTGGAGCTATATACAGGGAGTACCAGTACCAGATCAATGTGGAGCTATTTACTGGGAGTACCAGTACCAGATCAATGTGGAGCTATATACAGGGAGTACAAGTACCAGATCAATGTGGAGCTATATACAGGGAGTACAAGTACCAGATCAATGTGGAGCTATATACTGGGAGTAACAGTACCAGATCAATGTGGAGCTATATACAGGGAGTACTAGATCAATGTGGAGCTATATACAGGGAGTACAAGTACCAGATCAACATGTAGAGGGTGGAAGGTATTTGAGGTAGATTCTGTTCACAACACACACACACACTTCCTCTCAAGCACACTTCCTAAACGTACACATTCATTCAGTGCTCATGGTAACTGCTCAACAGGGTAAATCAATGTGTAAGTATTAGGTGAATAGGCACTGAATCTTAGTTGAGGAAATCAGTGGGCTACTAGTGTGTGTGAACAGAGCATGGCATTACTGTGAAATTACTGTGCGTGCAGACACAGGGCCTGGGACCGCCTGTCACTGTCACACAAACACATCTTTGTGACATACAGTCTACACTACAGTACATAGTGGGTCTTGTGTGCTCAGACTTCCTCTCTCTAACAAGGGAATACCAGTGCCCTGAAAAAGGGACATGTCTGGCTTTGGAAATGAGGACAAGTTTGACCCTGTTAGTTGTAGTTCATAAGAGACCACAGGTAACAAGCGGTAGTGGATGAACGGGTTCGTGAGGAACAAAAGGCTAAAGATAAACCAGGCTTGTGGAAGGGTGAAACTCTGGGTTAATAGAGTTAAGAGGTTATTTGTGGACCAAACAGTGTTGTGTCTTGTGGATTGATAGGGCACTTCCTATTCCTGTTCTTACCGGCACAGGATGTCCCTCCAGAATGGAGTCAACCTTACGGAGGTTGAGCAGCTCGCTGTCCTTCAGGTAGCCTGCCTCGGCCCACACTGCATACAGCACTGGGGCCGCATGACCCTGGAGGAGAGAGAGAAAGAGCGAGAGGGACACAGAGAGAGAGAACGATCTCACAGATACAAGTTACTCTTAGACTTCATTTAGTAGAAAGAGACTTTGTTACCATCACACACAGACATGACCACATTCAGACAGAACATACACAACGGGGCCTTAGCTAATGCAAACACACTTCAATAATTTACTACAACCACCTTTCATAGCAGAGCTGTTATTCCCTATGTTACACTCTCACATACAGTATCACACTCTGTGCCTGAACCACTTTCAGTTCAGGGATTGGGAACATCATCCCAAACGTACTTCCTTCCATACCTCCAAATGAATTAAGCTCCAGTAGTCTCAATAGGATTAGGTTCACGCCTCCCGGTCTGTCTCCTAAAGCAGTGGTTCCCAAACTGTGGAACTCAGTCAGGTTTTCAATTTACTCTTGAAAGTTGTAATAATATAATGCACAAGGTGCAATTTCAAAATTGGTTAGTGCAACAGCAATTTTCCTCGTCATGTCAATCATAGTGAGCTATTTATAACTTGTCAGAAATGTCCAGTTGACCATCTAGCCCATGTCAGTTAATGTTGATGCGGGATGTTCCCCAATGATGAAAGGGGGGCATGAGTGAAAAGTTTTGGGAAGCATGGTCCTAAAGGATCCCAGGTCCCAGGGCCAGATTACAGGCTTACTCTACATTGGGCCTTTAAGAACTCTAATCATATGGCTGGCTCTTCCCAGCACAGACTGGCCAATGCAATCTGACTGGTTAAAATCCTATGAATATACAACTGTCCATCCATTCATCAGGTTGTTTTTTGAAAATGGGATTAGTTTGATACAATGCCCTAGTGCTTGCTAAAGGCCCTAACCACTCTCTCAATCTACTGAACAATCTGGCCTTAATGGCCATGTACTCTCATGATCTCCACCTGGCACAGCCAGAAGAAGACTGGCCACCCCTCAGAGCCTGATTCCTCTAGGTTTCCTCCTAAATTCCAGCTTTTCTATGGAGTTTTTCCTAGCCACTGTGCTTCTGCATCGCTTGCTCTCTGGGGTTTTAGGCTGGGTTTCTGTATAATCACTTTGTGACAACTGCTGATGTAAAAAGGGCTTTATAAATGCATTTGATTGATTGACTGACAAACTTGATTAATCTGTATCTGAGGCCAATGAGGCCATTAGGGAAGAGGCAGGGCTGCTACAGTAGGTCTGACCTTAGAGGTGAACATGGATTTGGCTGACAGGACTGATTAAGGCAGGGGAATGAGACTGGTACCTCTAGACCCCTCAAACTCAACTTTGGACCTCAAAGCCAGTTCCACTGCCTTTTTTAATTGTTCCCCTCTAATCAGGGACTGATTTAGACGTGGGACACCAGGTGTGTACAATTCATTATCAGGTAGAACAGAAAACCAGCAGGCTCCGGATCCAGTAGAGAAAGAGTTGAATATCCCTGGTCTTTAGACCATAGAAATATAATCCCCATTCGAGTCAATAATAATTATATTTCTAGACAGGGTTAGAGTGGTACCTTGGAGAGGACAAAGCGGTCATTGTTGATGTTGCGGGGGTCCTCAGGGTGGTACTTCATGGTGTTGAAGAAGAGCACAGACATGATCTCTGCCACACTGCAGCATGATGTGGGGTGTCTGGAGGGCAGAGGACAGGGAGTCAGACCAGGGCTCTGACTGACACATGCACACACAGACCTCCATGCGCTCAGGACAATGCAGTGTAGAGCTAGAAAGTATAAACCCACACACTCACCATAAATGACCTACAATCAGTTTACTATAGACTATTTCATTGCCCTCCCATATATTCAGTAGACACACACACAAAGTACTGAACAGACACTGTCCTGTGATGACATTATAGGAAACAAATCCATCTTCAATGGAACTTGATCATCCAGACCTGAACGCTGATATCCATTCTACATTTAGTGCAGGGGCTAGCCTATATTAGTCTGTCTGCCAACTGTAACCTTCATGTTGTGATAAAGCTCAATGCATGCAAAACATGTTATTTTCACATTAGTGAATGAATAGATAAAGCAGACCCTCTTCCATACATTAAGTCAGGGTTAGACAGTTCCTCAAGCAATGAGCTGGAGGACAGCATTGTGATCATTCCATTGAAATACACTCCTTTCTCCTTTACTGCCAAAACTCCATGCTTGAGGTTAAATAGTTTAAAGAATCTATAACATATGAGATTCCAAACAAAGCATGCCGGTTGTAATATGTCACAATAACACAGGTGCCAGGTACCCACCAGAAACAGAAACGTGTTAAAGCAGCCTGAAACGGAAAGGTGGTCAAAAAAGACAAAAAAATAAATAAAATGAAATATTGAGGGATGAAATAAACAATGAACAGATGAAAGAATGAACACAAAAAATGTATATTTTAATTGTGCCTTGGACTTATATGTTGAGGTGGAAGTATATACATTTATTAAAAGGTTGTATCCTCAGACATTGTGGTTATTATGCGTCAATAGCATATTTTCTTTGCGCTGTTAACTATACCGTATTAAAAAAGGAAATAAGAAAAAAAAAAAAAAAATCTTTCAAAATATCAAGAACATTTATTCTATCCCTATACCAAGAACAAGTCTGAACAATATTAATAGAAAGGGGAGCGCATTGGCAGGGAGTGATTGTCCTGGTCGCGGTGGCCTGACGTATCATCAGCCGGTCGCAAATCGTTTCGCTCTGCGAAGAGGATGGGCACTGGAGGCTGAATTAACGCAGGAGCACCAGGAACGAGCGCGGTCTCTTTAGTTGCGGCGGACGCGGATCCATTCCACATACTCAAAAGCCCACGTCGCCACCACGCGTAACGACCCATTCTTTACGGAATCATAATGAATGGGTTTGCTACGATATTATTAACAAAAGTTCACAATGTTATCTCTGCATATTTAATCTATATGGTATCTGCATGTTTTACATCCCACATTTAAGACATGTAAATGATTAATGCTAAATGGATGGCATTGAAAGGGTAGAATTAAGAATAGTAGTAGCATGTTCTGGAACAATGCGTAATATGCGCATAAAATTGGCATACAATGTAAGAGCCATGGCTATTGCGCATCACATAGCCTGCACGGATGGACACCTCATATTAAACATTTATTTTTCTTTTGAATTTAAAGCATTGAAGCATGGCGCTTACCCGCTGCCTGCAGCAGTTGTAGCCTTTATAGAGTTGATCCTGAGCCGGTTGGCGACGTTCCGAAGTGCCTGCAGAGTCTGCTGGTCGGGTTTGTGATAGTCCTCCATCTGTGCGCAATTCTGTCAAAAATACACTTAAAAATAAAATACTGTCCGAACAATGTCAGGGTCAAGACTAGGAAATATGTGCGGGGGATAGAGGCAGAGAGAATGACAGAGAGAGGGGCGTGTAAGTAAACCTGATTGAATATGGCTAATCTAGAGCAAAAAGGAGATTGACAGCACGCGGGCTCAACGAACACAGAGTGGGAGGGTGCGTATGTAGCAGTGCACAAAGTATGCAACATCCCAAACAGTCACGCATGGACGAAATGGGGGAGGCGGAGTTGCCAAGGCCATACCCACTGGCTCCAGGTCATCTACAAGTCCCTGCTAGGTAAAGCCCCGCCTTATCTCAGCTCGCTGGTCACCATAGCACCACCAACCCGTTGCATGCGCTCCAGCAGGTATATCTCACTGGTCACCCCCAAAGCCAATTCCTGCTTTGGCCGACCTTCCGTTCAGTTCTCTGCTGCCAATGACTGGAAAGAACTACAAAAATCTCTGAAACTGGAGACACTTATCTCCCTCACCAGCTATCAGAGCAGCTCACAGACCCCTGCACCTGTATATAGCCCATCTGTAAATAGCCCAACCAACTACCTCATCCCCTACCGTATTTATTTATTTATCTTGTTCCTTTGCACCCGTTTTTCTACATTGCACATTCATCTACTGCACATCTACCATTCCAGTGTTTAAATGCTATATTGTAATTACTTTGCCACCATTGCCTATTTATTGCCTTACCTTCCTTATCTTACCTCATTTGCACTCTTTGTATATAGATTTGTTTTTTTTCTACTGTATTATTGAATGTATGTTTGTTTTACTCCATGTGTAACTCTAACTCTTGTTGTATGTGTCAAACTGCTTTGCTTTATCTTGGCCAGGTCACAGTTGTAAATGAGAACTTGTTCTCAACTTGCCTACCTGGTTAAATAAAGGTGAAATAAATAAATAAACAAGTGGATTGGACTTTAACTGCCACGCCCCCGTCGCCACTACGCGTCACAGGCCTCCCCACACCGTCGCTCCTACAGCAGGGCCAGGGACACAGCAGGGGGCCGGCCATGTTGAGATGTAGTAGGCTACTCTCTGCTAGTGCTGTCAAAGACCAGGGGAAAGTGGATGATTGCATACAGGTCTACTGTAGGTAATTAGCTATAATTTGGTCTCCAGCTATAATTTGGTCTCCATTGGTAGTAGTAAACAGTGGCACACCACAGTTTCGTAAAGGCCTGGCAAAGTCAGAAATATTCTTTGTTGTTGGGGAAACAGCCAACTCTACACTTTTCGACAAGGGGCATAGAGAAACATTTGCAGTTTTATAAGCTCATGCTATTCTACACATTTTGCCATGAGCTTGAGATAAAGCTAATTTCCTGCAATTCTATACATATTGCCATTCTTGTCATTCTATTTTTATGACATTTGTATATGCTATCTGGGGAGAATGGGGTGTTTTTTAAAATGGCATATTTCTGTATTTTTTCAGGGCTGTGTGGTATATAAAGTCCATTCGGTCTATTCTATCATGGCGTTGTAGTTAAATAATTAAAGAACTGCAGTGCTGAGACTGTTAAGGATAGATAGGGGAGGGTTCACAAATTACACTGTACTAATCTAAAATAATGATAATCTATGCTCCCACAGCATTGACCTGACTCATTCAAATACACTACACAGCACAACTGCACCAGCCACAACCAAAATCTGCTAACTGGCACCCCGGATGTTCATGCTCACTCTCTTCAGTCTTTTTGCTATGCGAAATGGGGAAGAACCTCTGAGCAAAAGTGGCACCATGTGCTGATTGAAAATGTGGCCACTACTACACAGTATAAAACAAAGTCTGGAAGAATGGGGCATACTGTGTGTAGTGCGGTAAAGAACACTGGCATCTGGCGACTGGGACAGACATTGCAGTAGAAATAGAATTTTCGGGAAAAAAAAACCTTGCTGCCCTCTAGTGGCTTATTCAAGATATGCCTTGAGCTGCATCTCAATCATCCAAAATGCCCACCTATCCTTGTCTCCAGCTCTCCAAATTTTATGACACCAGGGGTGCATCTCAATAGTCCAAGGTGGTTTCTTCTCGTTTCCTTTCCTTGATTCTCACTGACATGAAAACACTGGTTAGATTAAAGCAGCTGGAGAGGAAACAAGGAGAAGAAACCAGCTTGGAATATTGAGATGCACCCCTGGTGTAATAGCATTTGCCTTTCAGTTTGACATTGCTGGGTGTAATGACTGCAATAGTCAAAACAGAAAATAATTTAAGTAACTCATTTCAGCAAGAAATTGAAATCGTTTGAGAGAGAACTTCACTTAATCTTTAATATCACAAAATATTTATGATAAACAAAAGCACAAAGTGACAGAAAAAAACAAATAAAAAAAACTACATGGTTCATAAGAACCCATATGACAAGTTAACTCATCATTAAACTGACACTGACAAATAAGAGGCATACTTTAACACAGTGTAAAATAATCTTAAAGACTTATTAAAACATACACTGAGTGCACAAAATATTGACACCTGCTCTTCCATCATTGGTGTAAAGTACTTAAGTAAAATTACTTCAAAGTACTATTTCTTTTGGTATCTGTACCTTACTATTTATATTATGGACAACTTCTACTTTTACTTCACTACATTCCTAAAGAAAATAATGTACTTTTTACTCCATACATTTTCCCTGAATGGGCAAGCCAAAAGATTTAAGTGCCTTTGAACGAGGTATGGTAGTAGGTGCCATGCACACCAGTTTGGGTCAAGAACTGCAATGCTGCTGTGTTTTTCACACACAATTACCCATCTGTATGCAGAATGGTCCACCACCCAAAGGACATCCAGCCAACTTGACACAACTGTAGGAAGTATTGGAGTCAACATGGGCCAGCATTCCTGTGGAACGCTTTCCATGCCCCGACTAATTGAGGCTGTTCTGAGGTGCAACTCAATATTAGGAAGCTGTCCCTAATGTTATGTACACTCAGTGTAGATTGGCAGTGTGGCACATGGTCAGATATGTGTACAGGGGGAGGATGACGCTATCAAAAACATTCAAAACTGACTGACCTACAAGATCAAAGATATACACATTGACTCAACCTGTCATGACATAGTGTTGGTTGCAGAGAGGAGAACAGAGAATGTGAGAGAATATACTGTGACTAATATACAGGTCCCAAAACTGGGGGATCTACTAAGCTATATGGAATTGTTTTAAGAATGTCATACCAAGGATAATTTAGCTATTTGATTTAGAATTTTAAGACCCCTTGAAGTATATATAAAAAAATAAAAAATAAATACCCAAAAATTATTTGATAAAATCTTTTTGGGATCTTACTATTAGCCCATACAAACAGATTCACGACACGGAACAACAGATAGGCCCACCAAAATATCAAAAGGAATTTTGTTCTGAAGTGTCTCTCCTATATTTGAGAGAAATAAGAAATATCTTATTTAACCCCATATATTTGGTTAAACAGTCTCCATATATACTTCCATTCACAATAATATGACCAGGTGAAGCTGGTTGAGAGAATGCCAAGAGTGTGCAAAGCTGTTATCAAGGCAAGGGTGGTTACTTTGAAGAAACTCAAATATAAAATATATTTTGATTTGTTTAACACTTTTGGTTACTACATGATTCCATGTGTTATTTCATAGTTTTGATGTCTTCACTATTATTTTACAATGTAAAAAATAGTAAAAATAAAGAAAAACCCTTGAATGAGTAGGTGTGCCCAAATTTTGGACTGGTACTGTATATGTTTGTGACAGTCTCACCTTTGCACAGAGGGGTCATATTAGTGTTTAGCCCAAACTGTTGGGACGCTACAGACAGAAGTTGGCAGATCGTCTGTACCGACTTCAGACAAGTCTCCTGACACGTGTGGCGGGTGTAGGGCAAAATGGAGAACACTATCATGTTGGTGAGAGTATCATCTTTCCATAGAGGGGTCACTGTTCGGACACTGCAGACCATTTTGTGAGAAGACTGATTTTCGGGATGTCTCATGATCTGACAAACACCGCTCTAGCTCTGTCACCATTCACCAGATGCGGAAGTGCGATATAGGCGGATGCAGTGGATCTGTAGCTTAAACTGACAGATTTTTATGTTTTCTTTTACTCATTATGCCAATTGAATTTCCTCGGGGGCGCGGACATCGACCTTATTAAACAAGATTATCCTTTTGATGAATGCCGTTAGCTCAGGTACAGTATTGCAGTAGCTTTTACTGCCTAACCCCACATAATAGGGCCTAAATGAATACAACAATTCTCTGTCTAAACCCTTGGGAAAAAACACACTTAAGCCTGGTTATATAAAAAAACTATAATCTCCCAAAAGGCATTGCAATCTATTGCACACATCCCTTAACAGGCATAGTGACAGAGGCTGGTGGTCATGAATGTGGTGAGGGAATGACAGAAAGAAGGAACACGAGAGATTGAGAAAGAGGAGAGAGAGGGGGTACGATAGAGAGCATGTGTGTAGAATCCCAGCTGTACTGAGGCAGAACAAGGAAGTGGACCTGGAGTTGAATGAAGTTTGGCTTGCACAGCAAGTCCCTAAGCCCTGACCCCACCACAGACGGCCGGAGGCTCTTTACCAACACATGATGGTTTATCCTTATCATCCTCTTTCCCCAGGGGTTTATTTCTCATCAACAATATTTCTTACTAGAGTGCGTACTTGATTTGACACTACTGTCACGTATATCATCTCCCCATTCACCTTCTCCTCCACACAGTGTAGGAGAGCCATGATGTGAGCCTCCTACATTCGAGTCCTGTCCTCCTCCTGCAGTCCCATAGCTGCTCCAGAGGTACAGAGCCAGTTTGTGCCTTAAGTTAGGAGTGTTTGTGTCTCTGCACATGGCCAGCAGTAGCCCCCAGTGGTCCAGTACCTGTAGGTTAGGTTGGCTGGTGCCCTTGTCCAGGCGTGTCCAGGCCCAGCCTCAGGTTTGGACTGAGACTATAGCTTGACGTGGCTCAGGTCCTTGGAGAGACTGTGGAGGTAGGCCTCGTGGATGGCACTGAGAAACGCTGGGTCATTCTGCTCAAGCACAAACACAGGAGAGAGAGGAGTTATCTTCCAGTCATTTTGCATAACAGTAGCAAACAAGTTTCCAGACTTCACACAACCTCTTCAGTTCATTGCAGATCTCTTTTAAGTAATACGTTTGGGTAACATTTAATTTGAAGGGCACATGCAGGACTTCATAACCAGTTCATGAGCATTTCATAAATGTCAACAACCGCAAGTTGAAATCTGCAGTATAAAACCCTGAACTTGATGAAGACATCAAACACAAGGCTAGGGTCTGGGGTGAAAAGGCTTCAGCTCTCTCTCTACCTTAATGAGGTGGATGAGTGTGTCTTGTAACTGGATCCTGTTGTAGGAGGGTTGGGGGAGCTCCACCACCCCTGTGGCTGTTTGCGGAGGGGTGGGAGGGGCAGCTTTCCTCTGCAGTTCCGTTCTCTTGGCAACAGAATGCTGAAAGGCACTCGGTGAGAGCAGAATGGAGTGCTTTGCCGCCGTAAGTGAAGTGCCCGCCCCCGGTACCACAAGACCCGCCTTCATAGGGACAGCCTTGAATGGGCGAGAGAAAGAGAGAGGGCAGGAAGAGGACATAGTAAGATTTCATTTCAACTATCAAAGCCATCTATATCGTGATAACAAAATCATACTTACTGGCTGGGTTTTTGACAGTTTCTGAGATTGAGCGAACACATCCATTTCTTTACTCTGCGGCTAAGAAAGAGAAGGGAGTCCTTCAGACATGACAGATTACACTAAGTACGCATCACAAAAAAAAATACTGAAAAAAAGAACAGCTGGTTACCTGCACACGGCCTGTGGGCATGCTGCCAAGGGCAGCGGGCTTGGTGATTGGCTCTCTGAAGCTCTGGGGTGTGGCCAGCGGGCTGGGCAAGACGCTAGGTGCGAGGGCGGGTTTGTGGAGATCAGAGGGGCTGGGTTTCAGGTAGGCCGGTTCCTGCCCCAGGTAGGCCGTCAGAGGGCCAGGGGGAGGACCGCAAGCCTCATCCCCAGATGGCGTCACCAACAGTGGGGACACAGAGTGCTGGGGTTGGGGGTCCCCTGAAGGTCCACCGGGGAACACAGGGTAGAGGGCATAGCCTGGGCCAGGGGTGAGGTGCCGGTTGTTGCCCCCTGGGTCTGCTGTGAGGCGGGGGGTCATTAAGGGCTGGAAAGGGATGGGTGGAGCGTAGCTCTGGGCCTGGAGGAAGCTGACGGGGGCCGTGACAGCAGGGTCTGTGGAACTCTGGGTGGGCATGGCTGGCAGCAGGCTGGCCTCCTTCGGTAGAGAATTGCCAAACAGCTCCTCCACTGTGATCTGCCTCTGGCCAGAGTGGGAGCTCTGCAAATACAGTTACCACACTCAATATGAAACATACTTATACAGTAAACATTCAATGACAAGTAACAGTCATTTCAGTCATGTGAGAGAACACTTGTTACAGGCAGCGTGTTATCAGACATAGTGCAGTCATTTCAACTAGAGTGGTACAGTTGAAGTCGGAAGTTTACATACACTTAGGTTTCTTGTTAACAAACTAGTTTTGGCAAGTCGTGCATGACACAAGTAATTTTTCCAACAATTGTTCACAGACAGATTATTTCACTTCTTATTCACTGTATCACAATTCCAGTGGGTCAGAAGTTTACATACACTAAGTTGACTGTGCCTTTAAACAGCTTGGAAAATTCCAGAAAAGTATGTCATGGCTTTAGAAGCGTCTGATAGGCTAATTGACATAATTTGAGTCAATTGGAGGTGAACCTGTGGATGTATTTCAAGGCCTACCTTCAAACTCAGTGGCTCTTTGCTTGACATCATGGGAAAATCAAAAGAAATCACCAAGACCTCAGAAAAAAAATTGTAGACCTCCACAAGTCTGGTTCATCCTTGGGAGCAATTTCCACGTTCATCTGTACAAACAATAGTACGCAAGTATAAACACCATGGGACCACGCAGCCGTCATACCGCTCAGGGAAGAGACGTGTTCTGTCTCCTAGAGAAGAACGTACTTTGGTGCGAAAAGTTCAAATCAATCCCAGAACAACAGCAAAGGACCTTGTGAAGATGCTGCCTCCAGCAGGTACAAAAGTATTTAAATCCACAGTAAAACGAGTACTATATCGACATAACCTGAAAGGCCGCTCAGCAAGGAAGAAGATAGTGCTCCAAAAGCGCCATAAAAAAAACAGACTATGGTTTGCAACTGCACATGGGGACAAAGATTGTACTTTTTGGAGAAATGTCCTCTGGTCTGATGAAACAAAAATAGAACTGTTTGGCCATAATGATCGTTATGTTTGGAGGAAAAAGGGGGAGGCTTGCAAGCCGAAGAACACCATCTCAACTGTGAAGCACGGGGTGGCAGCATCATGCTGTGGGGGTGCTTTGCTGCAGGTGGGACTGGTGCACTTCACAAAATAGATGGCATCATGAGGAAGGAAAATGATGTGGATATATTGAGCAACATCTCAAGACATCAGTCAGGAAGTTAAAGCTTGGTCGCAAATGGGTCTTCCAAATGGACAATGACCCCAAGCATACTTCCAAAGTTGTGGCAAAATTGCTTAAGAACAACAAAGTCAAGGTATTGGAGTGGCCAACACAAAGCCCTGACCTCAATCCTATAGAACATTTGTGGGCAGAACTGAAAAAGTGTGTGCAAGTAGGCCTACAAACCTGACTCAGTTACACCAGCTCTGTCAGGAGGAATGGGCCAAAATTCACCCAACTTATTGTGGGAAGCTTGTGGAAGGCTACCCAAAACGTTTGACCCAAGTTAAACAATTTAAAGGCAATGCTACCAAATACTAATTGTGTATATGTACACTTCTGACCCACTGGGAATGTGATGAAATAAAAGCTGAAATAAATCATTCCCTCTACTATTATTCTGACATTTCACATTCTTAAAATAAAGTGGTGATCCTAACTGACATAGACAGGGAATTTTTACAGGATTAAAATGTCAGGAATTGTGAAAACCTGAGTTTAAATGCATTTGGCTAAGGTGAATGTAAACTTCCGACTTCAACTGTACTTACCTGTTCTGGCTGTGAGGCGCTGTGAGCGTGCTCTGTAGTGTCGCCGGCTGATTTCAGCGTCTCTGTGTTCACCCTCTGCTCAGCAGTAACGGACATCTCCGTTTCCCCCGCCTGAGTCTAGTTAACACACAGACATATTTATTATTTTGACATTCCTACTAGTGTTCAGATGAATGTAAATTGGGAGGGGTGTGTGCAATCTTAGCAATTAAAACAAAGTAAAAACACTGTGCAGCAGGACTAAGATCTAAGGAAAGAGAGTGACATCAATAAAGTGTAACTAAGACAGACAGTGAGTTCTTAACTAAAGTAAGAGAGAGAAACACTCTTATCCCTTGTGTGTGTTTTTCTGGACTGTGGTCACGTGTGCGTGTGTGGCCAGAGTCCTGGGCGATGACTTGATTGTGAAGACTGCTCCCCGTCTCTCACCCTGTGGTATTCATTCTTGGCCTTGCTGAGGAGCTCCAGGATGTCAATGGAGCAGCCATTGGTCCTCCCAGGGACGTTGGCCCTCTCTGGGGAGCCCTGGTGGGCCTGCAAGGCTTCCTGCTTCACAATCCTGGAGGACAGAGACACACCAAAAGAAACACATAATGAAGATACAAACACACTAGCAAATAAGTAGGAAAACACAAATACACTATACAATCTCACGTCTGTAAAGTGATAAATGGCTCCCCCAGTGGTGTGGGTGATGATGGTTTTCATATCTGGGTTAGTGGTTGTGTGTTTCACCGGGACATACTCACTTCACCATGAGCTGAGCGATGCGCTGGCAGTCCTTCTTATCGTAAAACCAGATGCTGTATATGCCCACTGTAGAAGGGACACCAAGACGAGAGGGAAATATGACTGACTAGAAGATAATGGGAAGTAGAAGAGATCTCAGGAGCCGCATCCCTTAGGAAGAAGGATATTTTAGTTGAAGAAAGAGTTCAGCAACAATTTTTTATTTATTATGTTGTCATTTAGCAGACACTCTTATCCAGAGCAACTTACAGTAGTGAATGCATACCTTTTCATTTTTTCCCCGAACTGGTCCGCTGTGGGAATTGAACCCACCCCCCTGGCGTTGCGATGCTCTACCAACTGAGCCAGACAGGACTTTGAGGAAACAGTGTGTGACAGGAGTGTTTCCCTCAGAGGCTGGTAGCCTAGCAACAGTAGTGTTTCATGCTCTACCTGGGGATCCCTGGGACGTATAAACAGGTGTCTCTCTAAACAGACCACATTCACATTCTCTAACCTGTTGAAGCACTGATACAACCCTCCACTAACAGACGTGTGGAATGTGAGGGAAGACAGGACACAAACCTTGGAATCATGGTAAACAGAATAAGTCACCATCTCTTCACGAGTCACAAAGACAGCCAAGAACCCCACTTTTCCAGGATTGTCTTGCATTCCCTCCCCAGGGGCCTGCAGGCACTAGACGACTGAGGAGGAGTCACAGGGTTCCAGATAACGCTGCTCCTCTGGATGACTGGATCAGACGCCTACATAACTACCACTGAGAGCAGACGTGCTGTATCCATCCCATCCATGAGGTGGTTTCCAGGCAGCTCCGCGCCATAGAGGCCCTTGGGCCTGAGAGACATACTTTCCCTCAGACTGAGCTCCTGTGCTGGGTAGAACCACATTAGCGTGAGACCATGGGCGGAGGAGACCTATCAGAGGAGATGTTCCTGCTCACTGCGCACCATCAGCCTCAGCGTGACCTCCGGCACAAGGAGAAGGCCATCTTCCAGAGAACCCTGGGACGTTGTCTGCTGAGTGCATTCAGAGGCAAGTCTGACTGGAGGGGTAGTGTGTTCAGTGTGTGTCAATGTCTGTCTGGTGAATTTGTATGCATGTATATCTTTGCAGGGGTCAGCCTGGAAGGGGATTGGAGTGGTGGAATTATGTCATAGGGGGCATGTGTAAATGTAAATCTCTTTTGAATTCCACACAGTTTAACAGATTTGTATTTATTTTTTGTGGGGGGAGGGTTCTTTTTACCCCCTTTTCTCCCCAATTGGTAGTTACAGTCTTGTCCCATCGCTGCAACTCCCGTACGGACTCGGGAGAGGCGAAGGTCGAGAGCCATGCGTACTCCGAAACACGACCCTGCCAAGCCGCACTACTTCTTGACACAATGGTTGCATAACCCGGATGGCAGCCACACAAATGTGTCAGAGGAAACACGGTACAACTGGCGACCGTGTCAGCGCGCATGTGCCCAGCCCGCCGCAAGAGTCGATAGAGCGCGATGGGACAAGGACATCCCGGCCGGCCAAACCCTCCCCTAACCCGGATGACACTGTGCCGCCTCATGGGTCTCGAACCTGGATCTGTAGTGACACCTCTAGCACTGCGATGCAGTGCCTTCCCCCGCAGTGCCACTCGGGAGGCCTGACAGATCTTTAATGCTTGTGTGCAAGCAGTGCTTTGCAACTTAATTCCAAAAATGTGTTTAGAAAACGTTGACAACCTTCCTTATTTATCTGGGGGAAAGTTACATAAGTAGCACATGCAATGCTAAATTTAGCCTAGTAATACATAAGATGTACACCCGCAGCTCTTTTAATGGAAATATAGTAAAGGGCAGTTCCACAAAAACGGAATCTCTGATGTCTCACTTTAAAATGTATGCCAAACAAAAAACATTGATTTATAAGTTAAACAAACCATACAATGACTACTTTGAACAATTTACACAGTAAAAACAAAATAAAAAATCCTGGAAAAAATGTGCAGGATTTTAGTTTTATTCTTATCAAACTTTGTATGTGTACAGTTCTTCCTGTAAATGTTTTTTTGTAAAGGTTTCAGTGGAAACTGTTAAAAGTAATCCTTGTGCATAGAGTTGTATGGTTTGCTAAACTTGAAATCAATGGCTTTTGTTGGTGTACATTTGATGTTTTATGGGTTAACTACTAATCTAAAAAGGAATTTTAACATGACCCTTCTTATCCCCACACTTTCTTCTCATCTTTCCTGTAGACTACATTCTGGAGTGGTCGAATTGCTGCAAAGAAACCACTACTAAAGGCCACCAATAAGAAGAAGAGACATGCTTGGGCAAAGAAACACGAGCAATGGACATAACACCGGTGGAAATTTGACCTTTGGTCTGGAGTCCAAATTGGAGATTTTTGGTTCCAACCGCCGTGTCTTTGTGAGACGAGGTGTGGGTGAACGGATGATCTCCACATGTGTATTCCCAACTGTAAATCATGGAGGAGAAGGTGTTATGGTGTGGGGGTGCTTTGCTGGTGACACTGTCTGTGATTTATTTAGAATTCAAGGCACACTTAACCAACATGGCTACCACAGCATTCTGCAGCGATACGCCATCCCATCTGGTTTGGGCTTAGTGGGACTATCATGTGTTTTTCAACAGGACAATGACCCAACACACCTCCAGGCTGAGTAACGGCGATTTTACCAAGGAGAGTGATGGAGTACTGCAGCAGATGACATGGCCTCCACAATCCCCCGACCTCAACCAAATTGAGATGGTTTGGGATGAGTCAGACCGCAGAGTGAAGGAAAAGCAGCCAACAAGTGCTCAGCATATGTGGGAACTCCTTCAAGACTGTTGGAAAATAATTTCCAGGTGAAGCTGATTGAGAGAATGCCAAGAGTGTGCAAAGCTGTCATCAAGGCAAAGGGTGGCTATTTGAAGAATCTCAAATATAAAATATATTTCGATTAGTTTAACCCTCTTTGGGTTACTACATGATTCCATATGTATTATTTCATAGCTTTGAGGTCTTCACTATTATTGTACAATGTAGAAAATAGTAAAAATAAAGAAAAACCCTTGAATGAGTAGGTGTTCTAATACTTTTGACCAGGTAGTGTATGTGATAAAGTAAAAATCTGAAGCCTGTACCCAACCCTAGCCCGTGGTCATGGATTTTTTTGTTGTTGCCTGATTTAGATATGTTCCGGCTTATAATTTCTGACATTTTGGTAAGCCATTTGTTAGTCTATAATTAGATACATGTAGCTTCTCTTTTGTCATTATATCTTACCAAAGAAGACTAAACAATCCCTTACTCAACCAAATAACGTAATAGATCGATAGAATGAATGCTTCAATATAGTTAGTCGGTGAAGTTCTCTCTCATCTTTCACGGAGCAAAGACATTTTACGGACTGGGGAAAAAATACAATAAAAGCAACAAAAACATTTTTTTTCGTTTTCTTTTATGTCCGAAAGAAAGCTGTGAAAACGACCCAACGTGTTTCTGATAAGATTTCAGTTCAGCTTCGATGCATATATGTGGTTGAAACAATATCAGCTTTTATGATGAAGACAGCACCTCTACAGATGGTTTCTAACTGAGCATTGCATTCTCTCAAGATGCAGAAATAAATCAATCATATTTCTCCACTCCTGTTCCCAAGTCCAAATTTAGCCTACATTTGGTGTATAAATTGACTGCAAGAAATGCTATGTTATTCCAGATGCTCAATATTTTTTCATGATGCATTTGGCGATGTTCAAAACGTATAAATAAAAGCATTCACTGTGAAAGTCGATACATGTAGGCCCTTCATATATACATTTGTTACTAATTTCAGGAAACTAGGTGTATGTCGCCCTTCACTACTTCACATGAGAGCCATTTGAAAGTAAAAAAATAAATGTTTTTATCAAAATGCGTTTTTTGGCAGAAATGCCTTCTGGAACATGTGAACTTTCATGTGCCTTAATAACAAATTTGTATGCCATCTGTAAATATGAATACACTTGTTAAATTATGAGCCTAGTTGGTTAGAGTAACCTGCCCGCTAGCCATGATTGGCTGAGATAATGAATATGCTGAGAGATGAGTTTGGATTGGTCTGCCATGTAGCACGCGTCTGTCTATAACATGCGCTGGTCAGTATGTGTAGGTAATCCTTTCTAACGCAGCTTTTTTTGAAAATTATTATGTAGTAGAACTGCAACAATGTAGCTCTCCACTTTCAGGAGGACAGAGTTTTGAAATCAGTGGAATGCACAGTGGAATTAGAGTATGATAGCTAAGGAGAAGGAGAAAATTCTGGTGTTTGATTGCAAATATGCAGACGGAGTCGAAAAGAGAACACACAGAAGGCTGTTGTAACCCGGAGACAGGTGATTTATACATCTTCAAAGTAAAGTAAGGCAACCATGGCATCCGTGACAGAGAGGGAGAAGCGTCCATCCATGTATAAGGGTAAAATAGTCTAGCTAGCTACATTTTCAGATATTACACATTTCTAATTTTGTCCGAAAGTTGTTTTCATTTCAAGTTAAAACGTACTGTTAGTTGGCTAGCTAACATTAGTTGGCTGGCTCGCTAGCTAACGTTAGGTGTATGATCTGTGTAGTAATACTATTTAAATCTCAGAGCCATTTGCATTGCTAGTTATAGCCTAATGTTAGCTAGCTAACTAATATTGAACCTGCTTGGTTAGCTACCAGTAGATTCATGCAGGGTAGTAACGTTATAAATTGGGATTATGGTTCATTGTTTAGCTAACTACATGTCTAAACAAAAGACTTCACTATGCAATTAACCATTTCAATAGAATGTTCATAATGTCACAGCCACAACTGTCGATAGACATAGTTGGTAAATTTGCTCTGGCTATCTACTCCGATTTCAGAGCACTCGTCCGAGTGTGCCAGAGCGCAGAATAACTGAGGAATTTACAAACGCTCAACACCCATTGAATATGGCTGGTGTCAGTACATGTTGGCAAAACATAGTAATTAAATTGTTGCCAGCAGCACAGTTCCAGTCACCAACACTCTAGATAACATAAAAACAGCCTAACCAGTTCTGCTAGGTAAAATGGTCAGAGTGAGCTTCATTTGTGTCTGGAAGTAGCTAGCAAGCTAGCCAACGTTAGCTTGGGTGCCCTACTTCTCTGCCAGAGTGTCCAGCGTTGGCTCTGAATGCTCCGAGAGCGAAACGCTCTGAATTTACGAACAGACAATCTGACAACACTGAGTTTACGCTCTCATTTCTGCAGCATTAGTAAAGATGTGATCAATACATGTTGATTATTTCATTCCTGTGCTGTTTGTAACTACCCTGGTAGGTTGACTGATAACCTGAACCAGGTTGCAGGCACTGGTTACAGTTTGGAACTTTTTCTTGAGTGGGCAGCTTGATGAAAGCCAGTCAATATTTAAAATCACCCAGACAATATACCTCTCTGTTGATATGTGCATCCTGTTTCCATTGATCATCCTTGAGATGTTTCTACAACTTGATTGGAGTCCACCTGTGGTAAATTCAATTGATTGGACATGATTTAGAAAGGCACACGTCTATATTAGGTCCCACAGTTGACAGTGCATTTCAGAGCAAAAACCAAGCCATGAGGTCGAAGAAATTGTCCATAGAGCTCCGATTGTGTCGAGGCAGAGATCTGGGGAAGGGTACGAACACATTTCTGCAGCATTGAAGGTCCCCAAGAACAGTTGCATCCATCATTCTTAAAAATAGAAGAAGTTTGGAAACACCAAGACTCTTCCTAGAGCTGGCCGGCCGGCCAGCCAAACTGAGCAATCGGGGGAGAAGGGCCTTGGTCAGGGAGGTGACCAAGAACCCGATGGTCACTCTGACAGAACTCCAGAGTTCGTCAGTGGAGATGGGAGAAACTTCCAGAAGGACAACCATCTCTGCAGCACTCCACCAATCAGGGTTTTATGGTCGAGTTGCCAGACGGAAGCCACTCCTCAGTAAAAGGCACATGACAGCCCACTTGGAGTTTGCCAAAAGGCACCTAAAGACTCTCAGACCATGAGAAACAAGATTCTCTGGTCTGATGAAACCAAGATTGAACTCTATGGCCTAAATGTCAAGCATCACGACTAAAAGAAACCTGGCACCATCCCCATGGTGAAGCATGGTGCTGTGGGGATGTTTTTCAGCGGCAGCGACTGGGAGGCTAGTCAGGATCGAGGGAAATATGAACGGAGCAGAGTACAGAGAGATCCTTGATGAAAACCTGCTCCAGAGAGCTCAGGACCTCAGACTGGGGCGAAGGTTCACCTTCCAACAGGACAACAACCCTAAGCACACAGCCAAGACAACGCAGGAATGGCTTCGAGACAAGTCTCTGGAATGTCCTTGAGTGGCCCAGCCAGAGCCCAGACTTAAATCCGATCGAACATCTCTGGAGAGATCTGAAAATAGCTGTGCATTACCGCTACCCAACCAACCTGACAGTGCTTGAGAGGATCTTCCAAAATTCTAAAATGGTTTAGCTTGTCATTATGGGGTATTGTGTGTAGATTGATGAGGGGGGAAAAAACAATTTAATCCATTTTAGAATAAATCTGTATTGTAACAAAATGTGGAAAAAGTCAAGGGGTCTGAATACGAATGCACTGTAAGCTATGTGCAGGACTTCGTTCAATTTATCGAATCCGTTATTGTTTTCTTGCTCAAACCGCAAGCAACACCTGTCAAAATCCAACTCCATTTCTCTTAAAACACAATGATGTCGATTCGCACGGGATTAGTATTAACAAGAGGATTTTGCCAAAAAACAGTAGGTTATTCTGGTTAGTCAATGTGCAGACTTCAGTTTCCCTTTAACTCATCTAAACAGTAGGCTACAGTTACCTTGACATGCCATAGGTCTATTTTAAGTCCCGTCTTGTCACTGTCAAATTTGTATAGAGCCTCACAATCATCACACATAACATAGCCGGCACTGCTATCATCCTCTTTTAGCACTTCACCAAATCTTTCCCAAACATTACTTTTCTCGCCCTCCCTTCTCTTTATTTTCCAACTCTCCTTTCGCAGCTTTTGTCTTAAAGAATTAAAGTTTGCGTACATTTTTTCTGCCCTTCCCAAAAGCATTATTTGGCGATTGGCTTTGTAGGCTATTTGGCACATGTACAGTTAAACCCTAAAGTTCAGATTTATGCAGTAATACCAGCCTAAAAAACATTACAATAAATAAACGTAATGTAGCCTATATAAATTGCACAATAATTATACATTTATGAATTTAAGGTATTGTTTCTCTTTATTCAACCCGCCTGCCACCCACCAGCCCTTCAGCCACACAATATAACCACGTGGACTGCGGATTATGAGTAAACCTGTGCATCACTACTGCAGGCTACATGGTATGGACAGTAACAAAAAATAAATAATTTGCTCCATCTTTAAGTTATTGCAAAGCAGCCAATGGGGTGGGAATCTCAGACTGACTAGTGGACTATTATGGAATAGCCTACTCACAGTTAGCATTCCTGTACAGCAGGAATGGGTCTTGGAGCTGAAACTCAAGGTCTTTGTTGATGGGCTCCACCAGATTCTCTGTGCTCAGGCGATTCATGATGGTGAAGCCATGATGAGGGGATGCACACCTGTGGACAGGTTATTGGAGAGCAATGGAGAAAGACTATTAGGCTAAATGTGCTTGTCACAAAAAAGAAAGAAAGAAAAGCAAAGAGTGGTGAAGTTGAAAAGAGCAACAGGGAGGGTAGAGGTGAGAGAGGAAGAGCTCAATTAGGGAAGCTTAGTCATGAGGATAGGTGGTGAGACAACGACCACAGGTTAAGAAGGGGGTTAGGCCCTAGTTAGCTAGATAAGATAAGTATTGTTACCCCTTCAAAAAAGGTCACCATAAAAATAAATTACCTGGCATAAACAAATAAGGTGCCTTCAATTTCGGTCTTTTCCTGAAATGGAAATAATGCAGAAAAATTACAACTTGAAATTGCTGAACACGAATCGATCATCAGGTAGAAGAAGAATAATCACAACATGCAAAAGTTAGTTAATATTTGGTCTGGGTGCTTTCAGTTCATTAAACGATATATGAGTTGGTACAAACTGAAAGGGTGCAAATTGCCACCAGGAAGGTGCTGTTTCAACAGGTACAAAGCCAAGGTTGCCGATTTACTGCCACATGCAATTATGGAATGTTTGCTCAGGAGTATATTTCATTGGCTGATCCCTCCAGGTGACCTGGATGGAATTATGTGATCCTTCCTTAACCAATAAGAAGTCCCACCCAGTTGATTACTTCAAAAAGGTGAAAGTCCTCATTGGCGCTGTCCATGCTAAAACATGCTTTTGGGCACTATCATTGGTCGTGTCCCCCTGCACAGATGTTACATGCATCAACCAATGGTTGCGTGCCACATCATTGACTGACAGATTGCTATAACATATGTGGTTAGCTGATGTGTTAAATACCTATCCAGGCGTGGTAAGATCCGGCAGGCGTCAGCAACGCCTGGGCAGAGGAACGCGCCCCTGCTCTTGGGATGTGACCGTTTGTATTTGAGACCACACAAACTGGTTTTTCAGAACAGCACAGTTTCCATGGAATCAAACGTTGCACACCGTTGTGTCCTGCTGAACGCAGCCCTGATGTCTAGCTGGCTAGTTTACAGCGTTAGTACTAGTGGTACCCAGGGCTCTAAAAGATGTTGCTATGCACCCAGGAGTTTTATACTGGGGGCACTGTGCAACTAGGATAACAACCTCCGAGATAATAATTGTTGTAATGTTGATAAGGCTTTGCTGTACCGTTGTTTCAGAGTGCCCTAGAGAAAAAAGCGTTGCACCATTACTACAGCGAAAATGGCTTGATTGTAGCCCAACCAAGTTGTAAAAAACTCTGTCCCTTTCAATTGGACTGGCTTTCAGACCTATCAATCACTCATTCATTCCAACCAATCAGGGCACATGGACACGCTCCAACCCCGCACACCTTATGTTAAAGCGTGTTTTGCAGTCTTTAGAAAGAAGAACTGTTTGATGCTGACAGACTTTTCACATGACGCCTTTCTACTGAAGTGCTGCTCGTCCATTGACAAGTGAGTGTTGGGAAAGTTATTGTGCTAATAAGGGGTGCAATAGTAGTGAGCTATGGTTACCTTATCGTGCAGCTTAACAGTGTAGATACGTTTGCAAGTAAGAAGTTAGTATTGTTTGCTAGTGCTCGGCTAATGTTAGCTCTAGTGTTTATTTAAATGTACCCCAACCAAGTAAGAAGTTAGAGTTCTCCCTCTCTGGCTGTATATTCTTGATGTAGATGCTATACTATTGTATTCCTTGATATGTTTATATTATGACAGTTTTTTTATCTGCTTATTGTTGTATTCCATGTATATTTATTTAGTGTACTCTAACTGAATCTTAATGATTGGCGACAGGTAGCCTAGTGGTTAGAGCGTTGGGCCAGTAACCAAAAGGTTGCTAGATTGAATCCCTGAGCTGACAAGGTGGTGACAAAGTGTATAGTAATGTTGTTGGGAGCTGCAGAAGGACTAGGAGGAGCTGCTCTATGAGAGGGAAGAGATCAGGAGGGCGTACTCTAGGCCCTCCCGGCAATAGGCACAGGAGCACCAGGTCCGCTTCTGCTCTCCAGAGCGGCCCAGCTCGCCATCAGATGAAGACAACTCCAGAGTGCACAGACCAGCACACCAAGGTCTGCAGCCCCCTCAGCCAGAGTTTTGACTAGCCATTGTTAAGGAGACTCCCACTCCAATCGTGGAGCCACAGCCAGCTGCTGCCATGGAGCCCGTTCTGGTGGCGGGGTCGTCCTATCCTCCCAGTGGGGATCCCCGACTGTCTGCTGCCCTGGAGCCTTCTACCACCAAGGCAGCAGTGGATTCTTCAACCGCTCCTAGGATGGAGCATCAGCCTGCAGATACTGCAGATGTCAAGTGCAGCCAGGACATTGTGGCTTCTGCAGCCCTGCCTGCCAGCACCGTGCTAGTTCAGGGTCAGAGTCCTGTTCCCTTCCTGGTATGGTAAGAGTCCCATTCCCGGTAAGGTCAGAGTCTCAGTTTTCTGCCTACCTGGCAGGTGTAAAGTGTCCAGGCTCAGGCTTTGAGTTTCCTGCCCCTCAAGTAGGTCCAGTGTATCCGGCCCCCGCGGTATGTCTAGAGTTCACTGAATTTCTGGAAGGTCTAGTCTATCCTGGGTTAGCTGCCCCGCTTGCAAGCCTGCAGTTTCCTGCCCAGTTTGGATTGCAGCCGCCTGCCTTAGTTTGTATTAGCAATGCAAATTTCGACCAATTTTGTTGCCGACTAACTGACCCTCATTAACCAGTCAACAAACAGTTAAAGTTTTTCCAAACAGTAAAATGACGTGACCAACAGAAAATACTATAAAATACTATATAATGAAGAGATGCTTATGTTTCCGCCCTAACAATGGGAGTCGTCCCAAGGCGGGAAGGCAGGCGACAAGCTTAGGCTCAAAATCAGCCTATAGAAACACATTGGGCTTATTCTGGACAGATCTTTTTTTTGAGAGTGAAACCTCCCGCTTTGCCTCTTCCTCTCTGATACTATGCATGCATACATGGACCAGACATTTTTCATTAAGTCCTTAATGGACACGTGCAACAATAGCAGGCCTATCGTCTTACAGTCAAAAGGCTATAACCTATTACTGAACATGCAACTCCTGTAATGAAGCAGCTAATAAAACATAATTTTCAAACATTTGCCAAAATGCAATTAGTGGAAAACACTGTTCTAAACAGCACACCTAACACGAGCAGTTCCATACGTGACAGAGATGAACACTCCATTAGAAACTCAGAAAGAGGGGGAATCTAATAGCAACAACTATGCTGGGTTGCTAATATGACTAGAATTGTGCCTTTGGATTCTGGACAACGAGAGTAAGTTGATATGAAAACCAATAGAACAGGAAAGAATGCTGGTTAATTGCATAATATTTTTTATTTCACCTTTATTTAACCAGGTAGGCTAGCTGAGAACAAGTTCTCATTTACAACTGCGATCTGGCCAAGATACAGCAAAGCAGTGCGACACAAACAACAGTGAGTTACACATGGAATAAACAAACGTACAGTCAATAATACAATGAGGAAGTCTTTATAAAAGAACTGCCTCCAAGTTTCTATGGATGGATTTTAACAAGGCTAGTTTGAAGCAAGGTAAGACACGCCTCATTATTCGAAGTAAAGTAAAACGTTCAGGTTTCAAACAATTCTACTGCCTCAAGCTCACATTGCAAAGTGGTCAAGTGGTGGGTGACGTGCTGATTGTTAACGTGGAAAAATATTTTGATGTGGGGTGCCGTCCTCAAACAATCACATGGCATGCATTCGCTGTAAAGCCTATTGTAAATCGGACAGTGCAGTTAGATTAACAAGAATTTAAGCTTTTAACCGATATAAGACACTTGTATGTACATAAATGTTTAATATCCATAATTTTAATGATTTATTTTAATTGTGCGCCCTCCAGTTTCACCGGAAGTTGTCCCGCTACCGGGCCGCCTAGCCTTAAGATTAACGGTAGGCAGGTTAAGGGTGCAACCCTATGCAGCCGAATGGCGATTGAAAGGCGCGCTTTAATTACGAGTTAAGATTGATAAATAAAAATAGCTCCTTTTAAATCGTTCCCACCAAAGTTAGTAACACTATAGCGAGCAGATGTTAGTGCATCAGCATTACGTACTAGCGGGTGAGGGCATTCACAGCCGACCGCTCAGACGAGCTCCAGCTAGCCGTTTTTACAGAAATAATGGATCACCGCATCTGCATTTTACATTCATAATTTTTTTTTTAATGTATTTAACCTTTATTTAACTAGGCAAGTCCGTTAAGAAGAAATTCTTATTTACAATGACGACCTACTCCGATCAAACCCGGACGATGCTGGGCCAATTGTGCGCCGCCCTATGTCTGGGGCGGTTCTACAACTACTCGTTGTTAACCATTTGTTTACACATTGTTCAGTCACATTACCTCATTGGCTAGCTAACTAGCTAACAACTTTACCAGTATATCCAAACATTTGGGGGCACAGAAAGAAAGGAAAAGGGATAGCTTCTTCAGGAGATCAAAGATCACATGGTGCTTTCAAGATAACTGGTAACTCGGAAAAGTAGGTCAAATCATGACGTCAGTTATCTTCTGGTTGGAGCTCTAGAAAAAGACCTGAGTTCCTGACCTAGAATTCCAAGTTGAATGCATCTTAATTGGAATATAGTGCTTTTACACAATGCAGAAACCTAATGTTCCACAAACTACTAATTTTAATGACAGCTATTCGTATCAACATTTTAGCTTTTATCATAAACTAATGTCTTTACAGTGTTACATTTTAGTTTCAACATGTGCTTCAAAAGCTATAATTCATATAGGCTGTATCTCAATCAATTGAAAAAATCTTATTTTCTGGTGAACCTAAAATTCAAGTGGTGCTCCTTTTTTTTAAATTCAGAGCACCAGTGCTACAGATCTTTTTTTAATTAGAGACCTGGTGGTACCAATGTATATAATCTTTGGTTTATACACATCATTGGTTGGTACTTAGCACCATAGAGATCCTATTAAATGACTGTGTGTTTGTAATTCCTCATACTATACTTACAGAGAACAAAAATATAAAATACAGTTCATATATGGAAATCAGTCAATTTAAGTAAATTCATCGGGCCTTAATCTATGAATTTCACACGACTTGGAATACAGACATGCATCTGGTCATAGATACCTTAAAAAAACAGGTAGGGGCGTGGATCAGAAAACCAGTCAGTATCTGGGGTAACCACCATTTGCCTCATGCAGCGCGACACATCTCCTTCGCATAGAGTTGATCAGGCTGTTGATTGTGGCCTATAGAATGTTGTCCCACTCTTCTTCAATAGCTGTGCGAAGTTGCTGGATATTGGCGGGAACTGGAACACGCTGTCGTACACATTGATCCAGAGCATCCCACACATGCTCAATGGATGAAATGTCTGGTGAGTATGCAGGCCACGGAAGAACTGGGACATTTCCAGCTTTTAGGAATTGTGTACAGATCCTTGCAACATTATCATGCTGAAACATAAGGCGATTGCGGCGGATAAATGGCACGACAATGGGCCTCAGGATCTCGTCACGGTATCTCTGTGCGTTCAAATTGCCATAGATGAACACAATTGCATTTTATTGTCTGTAGCATATGCCTGCCATAGCTTATGCCTTCCAGTTCCCTCCAATATCCAGCAACTTCGCACAGCTATTGAAGAAGAGTGGGACAACATTCTACAGGCCACAATCAACAGCCTGATCAACTCTATGCGAAGGAGATGTGTACCATAACCCCATTGCCACCATGGGGCACTCTGTTCACAACGTTGACATCAGCAAACCACTTGCCCACACACGTGGTCAGCTGTTTTGTGGCCAGTTGGACATACTGCCAAATTCTGGTAGAGGTGGCTTATGGTAGAGAAATAAACATTCAATTCTCTGGCAACAGCTCTGATGGACAGAATTGTGCAGTTTTGAGTGACAAAACTGCACAGTTTAGAGTGGCCTTTTATTGTCCCCATTACAGGCTGCACATGTGTAATGATCATGCTGTTTAATCAGCTTATTGATATCTCACCCATCAGGTGGATGGATTATCTTGGCAAAAGAGAAATGCTCACTAACAGGGATGCAAACAAATTTGTGCACACATTGAGATAAATAAGCTTTTTGTGCTTATGGAACATTTCTGGGAATCTTTTATTCCAGCTCATGAAACATGGGACCAACACTTTACATGTTGCGTTTATATTTTTGTTCAGTGTAGCTAGTACAACATGACTAGCTGAAGTGGCATGCAAACGACGTAACGAACTAGCCTAGATAGCGTGTTAAGTTGCTAAGTGTTAGCTAGTTGAGTAGCGAAGTTAACTAGTAACCCAACTAACGTTACAACCAGACTCGCATACTATTTTTTATTTTCAAGACTCGCAAACTATCTTTGCTACACAATCCCGCAGGGACACGCTTGATATAGCTAGCTAACTAGTATGTTACTGTACTAGATTGCTAATGATAAACTAAATCAGATATAGTAACTAGGGTAAAGTTAGCTCTCTACGTTACGTAGATGCTATCGCGCTAACTACCTTCAGTAAACAGAAGAAACCAGCGACTCCTTTGGCGAGCTTACCCATTCATTTGCTTTGGAATTAAAGGTGTACAGTGCTACCTGTCCGGTAACATCGAGAAGTTTGTTGATATACGGATCTTGTTGTTGTAGAGCTGCTAGGCTCATTTTACTGGCGGTCTCCATCTCGAATACAATGCTTACCACACGGACCAATTTCTATGAGCACTCTATTTCCAGTGCACGTCGAAAGACATGGTCGAATGCCTTATAGTTCCGCCTCACTTTTTGTTTCGCAATTATTTGGAGTGAATAATTATTGCTTGCTCACGTGTAGGTTACAATGAATTTGAGACGTTTCTATTTTGCTATGGCCTGTCCATCCATGTAGGCTAGGGATGGGAAACTGGCGGCCCGTGGCCGCCATTCAGTCGGGGGTTTCAACTTACTGTTAAGTTGGAATAATATAATACACAAGGTGCAATTTCGAAATTTGGTTGTGTATCAGCCCATGTCAGCTCAATTTTTGGGGGATTGCAAAATGAGTCTAGCAGCCACCTATCTAAAACTTGTAGTAAGCATGGTCGAATTACCAACGAGGGTGGGGCCCATTGATCATCAGTTATCATATTAAAACTGCCAATATTTGCCTCCACCCTATGGCAAAATGTGTAGAATTTTAGTAAATTAGTTATACAATTGCAAAATATATTCTCTCCGCCCCATAGCAAAATGTGTAGAATTGCAGGAAATGAACTTTATAACTGAAATGTTTTCTCTTTGCTGTTGTGAGGGATGCCGCTAAAATGTTTTGCTTGCAAGGTGGGGGGTGGGTATGTATGTGGGTACACCTCATGAGTTCCATTTTTTGGTGGCCCCCACCTCCATCAAAGTTGCCATCAGTTGACGATTAAAAAAACGTCAAACCCATAAAAGCCTTTAATTATCATAGCCTAGACTCAGGCCAAATATCCGCCTGATGGCGCTATTATTCATGACAAATGACGTAATGAATAATATATAGCCCCATCTGGCGGACATTCAGGCTGAGCCTTTCTTAGTTTTTTTTTGTGATCAAATGTGTTTTAATCAGTGGTGTAAAGTACTAAAGTAAAAATACTTGAAAGTACTACTAAAGTCGTTTTTGGGGGTATCTTTGCTTTACTGTTTATATTTTTGACAACTTTTACTTTACTACATTCCTAAAGAAAATGTATGTAGTTTTTACTCCATACATTTTCCCTGACACCCAAAAGTACTCATTACATTTTGAATGCAAAGCAGGACAGGAAAATTGTCTAATTCACACACTTATCAAGAGAACATCGCTTGTCATCACTACTGGGGGCCGGAGAGGATGTCTGCCGTTTTATTGGCTCTTAACCAACCGTGCTATTTTGTTAGTTTTTTTACATAATGTTACTGCTACCTTCTCGTTTGACCCGAAAAGAGCTTCTGGACATCAGAACTGCAATTACTCACTTTGAATTGGACAAATAATTTTTCTTTAACGAGTCGAACTAGAGGAATTTACTCCAGACACCCATTTGCAAGAGAAAGAGACGGAAGAGGTATCGCGGAAGGAGATTGGGGTACCTTGTGAGGATCTGACGACTAGTGGCTAATCTGCCTTTACCATTGGTCCTATAGGCCAACGTACAATTGCTGGATAATTAATTGGAAGAACTAAAAACACATATCTCCTACCAACGGGACATCAAAAATTGTAATATCTTATGTTTCACCAAGTCGTGGCTGAACGACGACATGAATAACATACAGCTGGCGGGGTATACACTGTATCGGCAGGATAGAACAGCAGCCTCTGGTAAGATAAGGGGTGAGGGTCTATGTATATTTGTGAACAACAGCTGGTGCACGATATTTAAGGAAGTCTCAAGGTTTTGCTCGCCTGAGGTAGAGTATCTCATGATAAGCTGTAGACCACACTATCTACCTAGAATCTTCATCTGCATTTTTCATAGCTTTCTACATACCACCACAGACCGATGCTGGCACTAAGACCGCACTCAATGAGCTGTATACCGCCATAAGCAAACAGGAAAACGCTCATCCAGAGGCGGCGCTCCTACTTTAATGCAGGGAAACTTAAATCCGTTTTACCTCATTTCTACAAGCATGTTAAATGTGCAACCAGAGGGAAAAAAACTCTAGACAACCTTTACTCCACACACAGAGACATGTACAAAGTTCTCCCTCGCCCTCTATTTGACAAATCTGACCATATCCTCCTGATTCCTGCTTACAAGCAAAAATTAAAGCAGGAAGCAGCAGTGACTTGGTCAATAAAGTGGTCAGATGAAGCAGATGCTAAGCTACAGGACTGTTTTGCTAGCACAGACTGGAATATGTTCCGGGATTCTTCCGATGGCATTGAGGAGTACACCACATCAGTCACTGGCTTCATGAATAAGTGCATCGATGACGTCATCCCCACAGTGACTGTACGTACATACCCCAACTAGAAGGCATGGATTACAGGAAACTGAGCTAAAGTGTAGAGCTTATAAGAAAGCTTATAAAAAATCCCGCTATGCCCTCCGACGAACCATCAAACAGGCAAAGCATCAATACAGGACTAAGATCGAATCATACTACACTGGCTCTGATGCTCGTCGGATGTGGCAGGGCTTGCAAACTATTACAGCCTACAAAGGGAAGCACAGCCGAGAGCTGTCCAGTGACACAAGCCTACCAGACGAGATAAATTACTTATATGCTTGCTTTGAGGCAAGTAACACTGAAACATGCATGAGAGCATCAGCTGTTCCGGACGACTGTGTGATCACGCTCTCCGGAGCCGATGTGAGTAAGACCTTTAAACAGGTTAACATACACAAGGCCAGGATGTGTACTCTGAGCATGCGCTGACCAACTGGCAAGTGTCTTCACTGACATTTTCAACCTCTCCCGGTCTGAGTCTGTAATACCAATATATTTCAAGCAGACCACCATAGTCTCTGTGCCCAAGAACACTAAGGTAACCTGCCTAAATGACTACCGACCCATAGCACTCCCATCTGTAGCCATGTAGCTCACGTCTGTAGCTTTGAAAGGCTGGTCATGGCTCACATCAACACCATTATCCCAGAAACCCTAGACCCACTCCAATTTGCATACCGCCCCAACAGATCCAAAGATGATGCAATCTCTATTGCACTCCACACTGCCCTTTCCCACCTGAACAAAAGGAACACCTATGTGTGAATGCTATTCATTGACTACAGCTCAGCGTTCAACACCATAGTTCCCTCAAAGCTCATCACTAAGTTAACTTCTTAGGGAGCGGTTCCCGAGGTAACGGTTTTGGAGAGTCTGGCGTGCCCAAAGTAAAATTCCTCCCAGGCCCAGAAAATAGGATATGCACATAATTAGTACTATTGGATAGGAAACACTCTGAAGCTTCTAAGAGTGATAAAATATTGTCTGTGATTATAACAGAACGGATATAGCAGGCGAAAATCCGAGGAATTTCTGTCCTGGAAAAAGTGTATTTGACACATTGCCTCATTTTGAACCCCTCCCTATTGAAAATGACCATATAAGGGAGTAAGATTTCAGTACCTATTGCTTCCACTGGATGTCAACAGTCTCTAGACAGTGTTTTGATTATGTTTAGTTGCTCTGGATGGTAATAGAAGAAGAATTGGGAAGTGGTCACCAGATGTAAACAGAAGAGGATGTGCGTTCACGGATTTTGAATTTGGCGCCTTGCATTTCACCGGGTAGTGTCCCACCACTCCCTAAGTAGTTAAGGACCCTGGGACTAAACACCTCCCTCTACAACTGGATCCTAGACTTCCTGACGGTCCGCCCCCAGGTGGTAAGGGTAGGTAACAACACATCCGCCACACTGATCCTCAACACGGGGGCCCCCCAGGGGTGCGTGCTCAGTCCCCTCCTGTACTCCCTCATCATTAAGTTTGCCGATGACACAACAGTGGTAGGCCTGATCACCGACAACGATTAGACAGCCTATAGGGAGGAGGAGGTCAGATACCTGACCGTGTGATGCACAACCTCTCCCTCAACGTGATCAAGACAAAGGAGATGATTGTGGACTACAGGAAAAGGAGGACTGAGCACGCCCCAATTCTCATCGACGGGGCTGTAGTGGAGCAGGTTGAGAGCTTCAAGTTCCTTGGCGTCCACATCACCAACAAACTAACATGGTCCAAGCACACCAAGACAGTTGTGAAGAGGGCATGACAAAACCTATTCCCCCCCCCAGGAGACTGAAAAGATTTGACATGGGTCCTCAGATCCTCAAAAGGTTCTACACCTGCACCATTGAGAGCATCCTGATGTGTTGCATCACTGCCTGGTATGGCAACTGCTCGGCCTCCGACCGCAAGGCACTACAGAGGGTAGTGCGTACGGCCCAGTACATCACTGGGGCCAAGCTTCCTGTCATCCAGGACCTCTATACCAGGCGGTGTCAGAGGAAGGCCCTAAAAATTGTCAAAGACTCCAGCCACCCTAGTCATAGATTGTTCTCTCTGCTACCGCACGGCAAGCGGTACCCGAATGCCAAGTCTAGGTCCAAGAGGCTTCTAAACAGCTTCTACCCCCAAGCCATAAGACTGCTGAACATCAGTCTTATGCCCCCCCTTTACGCTGCTGCTACTCTGTTATTATCTATGCATAATCACTTTAATAACTCTACCTACATGTACATATTACCTCCATTACCTCGACTAACCGGTGCCCCCGCACATTGACTCTGTACCGCACCCCCTGTATATAGCTTCGCGCTATTGTTATTTTACTGCTGCTCTTGAATTATTTGTTACATTTATTTTATTTATTTTTTCTTAAAACTGCATTGTTGGTTAAGGGCTTGTAAGTAGGCATTTCACTAAGGTCTACACCTGTTGTATTCACCGTGTGTGACAAATACAATTTGATTTGATTTACTGGCTCTGATCTGGCGGACATACTAAACAAATGCTTTGTTTGTAAATGATGTCTGAGTGTTGGAGCTGCCCCTGGCTATCCGTAAATAAAATAAAAAGTAAATGTATAAATGGAATTTGAAATTATTTCTACTTTTACTATTGATACTTAAGTATATTTTAGCAATTACATTTACTTTTAATACTTAAGTATATTTAAAACCAATTACTTTTAGACTAGTAGTAGTATTTTACTGGGTGACTTTCAATTTTACATGAGTCATTTTCTAATAAGGTATCTTTACTTTTACTCAAGTATAAAAATGAGGTACTTTTAACACCACTGGTTTTAATTAGAAATAATAATCGTCAGCAAACATACATACATACATACAAAATGAAGTTACACCCCCTCCCCAATCCCACCCCACCCCACCCGAGGGCCTAAGGGATCAAATTAAATAAACATACATGATTCAAAATAATAAATGAAATAACAAAAATAACAAAACAAAGCAACATTAACGGATAGTGAGTGTTGAGGCATCATACTACAATCATTTTTCACAAACAATGATTAAAAAACACCACCTATCCTGCTGTCAGATTAAAATAATTACTACACCCACCAAATTCATACATTTCTTTCAGATCTAGGAAAAGTGTTAAGGTCGAAGTATTTATTTCGGACAGGGGCGGCAGGTAGCCTAGTGGTTAGAGCGATGGGCCAGTAACCGAAAGGTTGCTGGATCGAATTCCCCAGCTGACAAGGTAAAAATCTGTCACTGTTCCCGGTAGGCTGCCATTGCAAATAAGAATTTGTTCTTAAAATTCAAGGTATATATCCTATTTTTTCCCTCATGGCCAAGTCCTATGAAGACTGTATTATTTACTAATCACCACACGGTGGCATTGCTGTAATATATTTCGATGACACCCATAATCCGTGTGGCGACACTTTTGTAATTTGGAGCTACAGGTGACACTCAACCATGTAAAATCTAACGCCTCTTTTAGCATAAGGGAAGACAGGTTTTTAACTAAACACCTCAATGCGAGGTTGGGCAAAGGCCTAGGCTACTCTCAGTAAAATAGATAGGCCTACCTGTTCTGTAAATAGGTATACAGTTATTAGTGATAAATAAGTGATAAATAAGTGACATGGGCGTCCAAAACCATAGGTTATAGGCTAGCATATCAAATTGATATTGAAACTCTTTCATCCTTTTGCTGAAGTAGTCTATAATGCCAGTTAGGCCAACAACATCATTTGCTTCAGTGAGGAACATAGGGATTATAATTGAGGGATTATAGCCGCTGTGAAACAGTTATCCGGCTGCAGGTAGATGTAGGCTAATCCAATAACCGGTAACCTTCCAACACATTCTAACACAGGCCCTGCGAAAGGCTAGCGTCCTGTCCAGGGGGTGTACCTGTACATCAAACTGCCTCACGCTACATACATTGAAACGGAAGATAGGCTCTTGCTCCTATGAGCAATTCCGGCTCACACAAACCAAGGCTTGTGCAAGGCAATTTACTTACTACTAACTTTCTTACTACCGTACTTCCAATACACATACATTTCCTGTTGATTCGTTGTAGAATGTGGACACTAAACGGCGTCGAGTGGCCTCAAAGAATAGGGAGATGATATGGCGTTCACTGTCGGGGTTCGAAGACACCGGGGTAAGTCATGGGGAAGGGAAACAATATTTTCACGCCACTTCGATAACGAAGTGACTTATTCGTAGCAGGTTAGGAGAATTTACGCAGCAGGTTAGGATAATTAGCGTATCAGGTTAGGAGGTTAAGGTTAGTAAAAGGTTTAGGGTTAGCGAAAATTACTTCCTATCGAAGTGGCGTGAAAAGAGTGTGTTTACGCAATGTATGCTGCCTAACGACCTCATGCTGACGTCCGGCATCGTTAGAGAAAACAGCCAACAATGCATGAGTAAAGTGTAGGTCTAACCTACGAGATACTTTATAGGCATATATGTCTACTGTGTATGTGCATAAAGCTGATGTCCTCCACAAGAGCGTGCGTTACTAAATTAACGTTCTTTGAGAATGGAATAGATGTGACAGATTTATGTCGCTCCAGGCCTATTTAGAGGGGGACTATTATTTTAAGCGCCAGCTGTGTATAATAATACTTTTTCGTTTTTTTGACTGAAAAGTATTGAGTTTATTGCTTTTAAGTTTTACAATGCTATAGCCTCTTGAAAACCAAGTGATATAACGAGTGACAGAATGGTGAAATGTAACCTGTTAAATGTGAACTTTGAAAGGTGTGCATGCAGGTCTTTATGTCTGAAATATCCATGCAGGGAATTGAATTATGTGAGAGAGAGAAATACTTATTTAATTTTAGAGCGTCATATAGTTGCCATAGCCTAAACACGAGCAAAAGGTGATTTGTTTTTGGGTTATAGAAATACATTTGTAAACACATAAACACATTTATTATCAGTTAGTGACTCTTATTAATCCAAAATCATGCATGTTTCATAATCGAGTGTGTGTATGTGGGTGTACGTGTCTGTGTGTGTGGTGCGACGACCTGTGTGTGTGTGTGTGTGTGTGTGTGTGTGTGTGTGTGTAATTTACGTTACCACAGGCACACTTGACTCTGTAATTGCCCTGGGAAGTTATTGAGCAACAAATTGATTAACCTTAAACCTACACATGTTTAATAAAGTGATTACATCGTTGTCACAGTAATGTTAGTTCCATGATTTATTAGTTAGACTTATTCGTTAGATTTTTAGGGTTAATTGTACGGTTATTAGGCTATGGATGGCTTATATTGGATTGTTCGTCTCGAGACAGTCGCCCTAGTTGGAAAGGAAAGTCAGGTCGGTCAATGGTGACTATGCCATTTTAATTCATTGGCATTGGCCCAACTCCGAAGCCGACTTATTTACAGCACACATCCCTGGCAGACTACAGTAGAAGGCTATTCTATAGTATAAATGCTGTCTTTAAACGGATTAGCATGGGATGCCAATCATGCCCATGAGAGAGTGAACAGTGCCACTTTGCACACCTTGGACACAGGGTCCAAAATCACATCTTCGCTTCGTTCTTGAGAGGATGGTCACAGATGTTGTCATGTTGCTTCAGTAGGCTAAACAAAACACTTCAATCAAATGGACTTGTATGGACCACTGATCCAGGAAAGAATGTAGGCGTCTGTATTTTAGCCAGCTACGATCCATCATGTGAAACACCCGGATGTTGCATTTCAAGGATGTTTGTGGTAGGCTAAATCTCTGAGGTTCTGTGTACTTTATTAAATGTAGTAAAATAATTTTGTTTGAACGTTTAGGCTATTATTCCACTTATATTGTGTTGGGTTTAGAACGGAGTTTCAATGTGGACAAGAGAATGCAAAAAGCAGAGGAAGAGCCCGAAGGTAAATACATCCCTATGACGCTTTTGACTGATTTGTCTCTGGAGCGCTGAGCTGTTGGGAAGAAGCTCGTGCGCTCTTCTATAGTCTTGTTTTGGTGTTATCGCATTTGTCTCGTGTGACCTGGAGTCCTATGCTTTCCATTTGTTTTGTGCTGAGAACGTCTCAAATGTTCTTGTTTTTTATTAGCAGTAGACTTCACTGATGTCTCGGTAATAGATTTGAAAAATCCGCGGTACCTTAAATTAAGTCGCAAGAAAAGGTAGGTTTATTTGTGGATTAATTTGCTGGAAGTTTGGACTATGAATTCTAGTCTAGTTGAGAGGAGCGGTGGAATTCTGTAGTAATTAAGTTGTATTTGTCAGTACATTTGATATTTTGTTATTTTAATCTTTATCTTTACTCTGCATTGTTGGAAAGGGACCCGTAAGTAAGCATTTCACTGTTAGTCTACAGCTGTCTACGATTTGATTTGATTTAAAATAATCGAGACTGACTCAGTTTTGCATCAACAGTTTGTGCACATGCATCCGCGACAGATGTTGGATCAATTAATTTGTTGTTAGGATTATGTAAAACATTTCACAGTATGTGACAACAGAAATAATTGTTTTCCCCCCACATTATTTTCGTTTTTTTCTATCATTTTCTCCTTTCATTTTCTCCTTTATGTAGCATCCATATGGTGTACTGAGCACTGACCAGCCTTACCCCCCAATCAAACAATAACAATATCACTATCCTGTCCAAGGATTTCATTGCTTTGATTACAGCTTGCGATTCTGATCAGCTCACCTCAAAATTCATGTTTGCCGATATAAATAACATTTAGTGGTTTTCTGAGACTTACATATTTTTAAAATGAAGAATTAGATACAACACTAACTAGGCATACATACTAAATTAAGCACATTCGCTACACATGTGGGCATTGTAATGTCTCCCTGTGATCTGCATGAAAACAAATGGCATTATATGGTTTATTTCAATATTTATGTGTCACATGGCGACTCTCTCTCTCTCTCCCTCTCTCTTATCATTCTCTCCTCAGGGGCACAATATGCCAGCAGCACCAGAGCCCCTCCCCCTGGTGATACGCCGGCCCTCTGGTCAGAAAACCCCTCCCAGCCCAAGCCCTGCCCCCAGACCAGCACTATCTCCTGGCAGGCCGCGATCCATGCTGCTCGTAACTCCCAGGGCGACATCTCCCAGAGCATGAGCGCCCGCACCTCTGTCCCTGGGGCCACGCCTGCACCGGTAGGCTCATTGTCACAGAGGAAGAGGCAACAGTACGCCAAGAGCAAGAAGCAGGGCGGCTCCACCAACAGCAGGCCACCCAGGGCCCTGTTCTGCCTCACCCTCAACAATCCCATCCGCAGAGCCTGCATCAGCCTCGTGGAGTGGAAGTATCCTTTCAGGGGCTCTCAATGGAGATATACAGGGACTCTCTGTGTCCCCACATGGAAAACACCTGTTGATGTTGGTCTATTCGTTTACAGGCGAAAGCAGTTCATAATAGTAATTATGGCAAGTTTCATCCCCCGATAGTTAGCGTCAGGCCCCCTTCCAAGCAACAAACAAACAAACATTCAGTAACAAAATAATTTATCTTGCAGTCTCCATAGTAAGTCTTTTCTCTTCTTCAGCTGAAAACACTCTATCAGACCAGATCCCAGGTGGAAACAGTCTAAAGATTTCATTTGAGTTTAGTTCTAAATGCAGCCATTACAGAAAGTATCCAGTCTGTTTTCTAAAGATGATGCATTAAGACAATCCCATGATAAGGAGTAATTTCTCTACCATATATAGAAATTATAATGTTGCTGTATTTAAACATGTTTGCTTTGATCATTGTTGTTTTTACTTCATAAGATCCAAGATAATTTCTGGATTTCCCCCCTACCTTTACATGACCACAATATTCTCTATCTATTTATGCTCACGTATTGACTGTGTGATTTGAACATTGTTCCTTGACCGTGTGCCTCAGACCCTTTGATATCTTTATACTGCTCTCTATTTTTGCCAACTGTGTGGCCTTAGCTGTTTACATCCCCTTCCCTGAGGACGACTCCAACTCCACCAACCACGACCTGGTGAGTAGTCTATTCAATTCTACAGTATAGCTGGGCTTCAGGAAGTGAAAATGGTCTATTGTATTTCTGTGCTAATTTTTTTCTTCTTCTATTGAATACTGAATTGACCATGGCATGGATGGACCATGTTACACCTTCATCAGAGTACGTCTGCGGAATCAGGGTACATTCAGGAATTGCACTGTTTTATGGCTGAAACGCGTTGGTTCTACTTTTCATTTAATTCCATTGTCCTCCAAGAGTTTCTGAATCTCTTCTCTACTTCTGTACCCTGTATGGCGTCAGGGGTTTCTTGACACCATATGGTAATGTATCATGCTTCTTTTGTTGACATAAACAGTATGCTACGCCAGTCTGTTCTGGAGGTCATCTGTCCTGTGTGTCACACCCAGTCTCTTCCACATACAGTAGTGAGGGCTTGGAGGTGAGAAACCCTGTTAGTTTGTTTATGGTGCTGATATAATCATACACACAGACTGTATGTGCACTGCAGCATAACAGCAATGAGTCATTTAAAATGATGAAATATAATCATTTACAATGAGCAGTTATAATTAGAGTTAAAATGATAGTTCTATGACCAGTTATATGTCAATCAGCAATCTTTAACAGTGATCAGAAAACAGATGATAATTAACTATATGTAACAGGTGCTTGTCAAATGTTTTATTCAATTCCATTTTGACACACAGAGCTGTATACTTGTGTGATAGATTGACCATCTATCTCAGTTCTATTCCATCTCCCAGCATGTACTGTATATCCAATGGCATGCCAGTCTCTAGAAATAAACTACAAATCAATTTGATCGTCAGGCCTCTAACTGTTAGAATGTGAAAAGATGTCCGTCCTCTTTAGATTATTTCTACTGGAAGACACATGCCCAGACACATGCCCATGATCCCTAAACAGATGGAGGAAACAGAGTATTAACGCTCTCCAAGTCTCTAGTCAGCAGCATCTCATGTCCAAGCTTTATTTGATGGAGGTTTTCACTATTCGGAGTTCTCGTCAGAATAAACAATAGTAGGAAGGAAATCATATCATTTTTTTATGTTGTAAATTTCTGGTGGTATAAGTTTGTTTGGAACACATTTTGAGAGAGAAATGTACAGCGTCACCACTTCTTGTTTCTTGTGTATGACTTGTATAGAAGCAGTAGGCAGTATTGTGTCGACAGTGGAAGACGCTGATTCCTCCATCATGGTTATTATTGAAGTAAAAGCTAGAGTGAACTGAGTCACTGATTGGTTTTCCTTTAGGACAGTAGTTTGTATTATTTTAGTAATATTTGACCTATCAACATCTGAGGATTTCTACTGGGAAACCGTAGAGATTCAGGTGATTGGGACATGTAAACTTCCTGTCTTCGTTAAAGCAGATAGTTTATGGTATCTAAAGTCTTTCTGGGAAATGTGGTTTTAGATTTCTTTGAACACCTGTTGTGTGAGTTGGCATGAGTTAGCTACTTTCCAGTGTTTTTGCACAAACAACAAACAGGCACACAGACAAACAGACAGACAGCCAGACAGACAGTTGCATCAAGACAGAGGAGCCTGCGTCATCTGGCCTTTACGTGTCTGCTCTCACAATAACATTACTGAACAGGCCGGGGTGTGTATGTGTGTGTTTAATATGCTAGCATGAATTAAACCTAAACCAACAGGTGTGTGTGTGTCTGTGAAAGGTCCTAATCTGTCAAAACCTTAAATACACTCTCTCTTAGGGGGTAATCAACATTCAAACACTGTAATGGATCAGTAGAAGTTCAGATCGGGAGCATGAATGAGTGTGTGTCTTGAGGAGGATTGAGTGTCCTGCTGTGTGATGGTCTCTCAGGGGCTTGAGACCTTCTCCCTCTCAGTGTGTATCATTGAGCATGACTGGCTCTTTAACTGGTGTGTCAGTATCTGTGGGAATATCCTCGTTTGAGTGTGCAAGTAACTAGGAATATCCTCGTTTGAGTGTGCAAGTAACTAGGAATATCCTAGTTTGAGTGTGTGTGTGTTTGTGTGTGTGCGTGCATGCACACACGTGTGTCTCTGTGATTGTGTGTGTGGCCAGGTTTGGAGGATTAAGCTGTGCTGTGGATTAGTGGCCAGTAGATGAGGTTGCGCAGAGGGAGAGGGGAGAGGGGAGAAGAAGAGGGGGAGAGGGAGAAGAAGAGGGAGAGAGGGAGAAGAAGAGGGAGAGGGCAGGGTGTAGGCCGGGAGAGGGGGCAGGGTGTAGGCCAGGAGAGGGAGAAGAGGCAGGGTGTAGGCCGGGAGAGGCAGAGGGAGCAGGGTATAGGCTGGGGCAGGGTGTAGGCTGGGGCAGGGTGTTGGCCGGGGCAGGGTGTAGGCCCGGAGAGGCAGAGGGGCGCAGGGTGTTGGCTGGGAGAGGGGGCAGGGTGTAGGCCTGGAGAGGCAGGGAGAGGGGGCATGGTGTAGGCCGCGCGTGGGAGGTGGGTCTGTGGAATGAAGGAGGGTTTAACAGTGGATAATGTGACTGTCTCTGTTTGGGTCTGACCCCTGCTGTGGCTTTGGCTGTGGCTGGAATGATGATTAGGATCATATTGAGCTTGGCTATGATTTGGTGGGTACTTATACTTATGACATCTCCTTTGACCACTAGCATACTGCATGGCCAATTCATATAATTCATAATCCAATGAGTGAGCCAGGAGCCAACAGTTACAGCATAAACAAACAGTATATGTATATATATGTACTGTATGTATGTGTATATGTATGTATATTTTTTACTGCTCTAGGGATATAATTATTGTTTGGATAACCTTATTTATTATTATGTATTGATTTTTATCAATAACAAAAATTGCGCACTGCAGAGAACACTGGAAGAAGAATCATCACTGAATTATCACAGTAAATAATTGTAATGTTTGTTTATGTGTCAATTAATCCCATAAGGGATGGGTTGCCAACTGGCGATTTGACACGAAAATAAAATGTCATTAATGAATTTTTAAATAAACATTTAATTCAACAGTTCAATAACACTGGAAAGGCAATCCTAATAAAAACATCAAGGACTGATGTTTACTGTCCTTTGTGTTACGCTGTTTGGTGATTTTATTCCCCAGAGATACTTTCATGTATCTGTTGTAGAGAACAATTGTTTATGGGTGGTTTATTTGATTAGGTGTTATCAAGGTCTCAGTTTAGATGGAATAGGATGGCTGAATGGTTTTAATCCGTCCAATCACCAAATATTTAGACAGCATGTTAGTTTGGATCTGAGATAATGTTATGTTATCTGAGATTATGTTATTGTTACTCAATGCATTGTAAGGGAGAGTGGCACAGCAGTCTAAGGCACGGCATCTCAGTGCAAGAGGCTTCACTACAGTCCCTGGTTCAAAGCCAGCCAGGTTGCATTACGTGATTGGGAGTCCCATAGGGTGGCGTACAATTGGCTCGGGGTAAATAACAATTTGTTCTAAACTGACTTGCTGAGATAAATAAAAAGTAAGTGGTTTGGGCTGCATTCCCATTCTGAGCCTAACAGACATTGTCTTGTAGAAAAAGGTGTAAAGCCATGTTAGTGTTTTTAATATTGTCCTGTCTTAGTGGGTGAATTTGCCCTCACTGTATTTAGAACCTATTCAGTGGCTTGTGGATAAACACCATGTTTTGTGTGTGTATATGTATATGTGTGTGTGTGTGTGTTTTCATATAATATGTGTGTGTTAAACATGACATACTCACCAAACAGCATTCTGTGCAGACAAAATGTATCGTGTGCGTGTGTGTTTGTGTGTCTTATTCCCGAAGAAAATGTCAGGTTGCGTCTTACTCTCTGTTAGGGATTAAAGGTTTTGCCAGAAAGGAGAGGAAATGAGACTCAGGCTAAACAGCATACTGGCCGTGTGTGTGTGTGTGTGTGTGTGTGTGTGTGTGTGTGTGTGTGTGTGTGTGTGTGTGTGTGTGTGTGTGTGTGTGTGTGTGTGTGTGTGTGTGTGTGTGTGTGTGTGTGTGTGTGTGTGTGTGTGTGTGTGTGTGTGTGCGCGAGAGAGAGCGAGAGAGAGCGAGAGAGAGCGAGAGAGAGCGAGAAAGAAAGAAAGAAAGAGGCAGACTTTTGGTGAATGTGTTAAGAGGATTTCTTTATTCCGCTGGTAGACTCTATCCCTGTCTCACTGTTTCTTTCTTTCTCTTGAAGTCTGATAGATTGACTACCTACTAAAAACTTTAGTACTGGGTTGTAAAATCTATCTAATTTGAAAAATGTAAATGTTGGCTGAGATACAGTGGTCAGCTTGTGTACGAACAGTACTTCTCCAGGATGGTGAGTTCTATTATTTTGGTGGGGTTCCCACTTTCCACTGTTTGGGTTGTGTTACTCAAATCAAATCATAGTTTATTTGTCAAACGCACAGGTTACAGAATAGTATACTCAGTACAATGAAATGCATACTTGTCAGCTCTCCTCTCAATAGAGCAACAGTTACAAAAGAAGTACAGTATAGTTGAGTGCATGGTTATAATGCTACTCTAAGAACACAGGTGTTAGTATGAAAGGCCTTATCCCCATTTGAGACCACGCACACGGAGTGTACAAAACATTAGGAACACCTGCTCTTTCTATGACACAGACTGACCAGGTGTATCCAGGTGAAAGCTATGATCCCTTATTGATGTCACTTGTTAAATCCACTTCAATCAGTATAGATGAAGGGGAGGAGACAGGTTAAATAAGGATGTTTAAGCCTTGAGATAATTTAAACATGGATTGTGTATATGTGCCATTCAGAGGGTGAATTGGCAAGACAAAAGATTGAAGTGCCTTTGAACAGGGTATGGTAGTAGGTGCCAGGGGCACCGGTTTGAGTGTGTCAAGAAATGCAACGCTGCTGGGTTTTTCACGCTCAACAGTTTCCCGTGTGTATAAAGAATGGTCCACCACCCAAAGGACATCCAGCCAACTTGACACAACTGAGGGAAGTATTGGAGTCAACATGGGCCAGCATCCCTGTGGAACTATTTCGACACCTTGTAGAGTCCATGCCCTAATGAATTGAGGCTCTTCTGATGGCAAAAAGGGGTGCAACTCAATATTAGGAAGCTTGATGTTCATTGTTGTTCACTATAACAGCACAGTAGAGTTTCAACTGGGGCTTGGGAGGGTGGCAGTGCTGAGAGCAGATATCCATTGATCGTATTGGGCTCCCAGAGCTGTGTGGTGCGTGACAGGGTATGAGGCTGGGCGAGGCGCTGCACCCCAGGCAGCATTATTACAGCCTCATTTCAGCTTGCGCCTCATTACAAATAGGAAGTGCTTTGCTGTCCTCTGGGGGAGCCGGCCGCTTCGAGACCAACACACTAAGCCTGGATGCTGGGCTTTAAAATTAGACACACACACACACACACACACGTAGTACACGTGCACCATGTGGACACACACACACGTAGTACACGTGCACCTTGCGGACACACACACGTAGTACACGTGCACCATGTAGACACACACACGTAGTACACGTGCACCATGTGGACACACACACACGTAGTACACGTGCACCATGTGGACACACACACACGTAGTACACGTGCACCTTGCGGACACACACACGTAGTACACGTGCACCTTGCGGACACACACACGTAGTACACGTGCACCATGTGGACACACACACACGTAGTACACGTGCACCATGTGGACACACACACACGTAGTACACGTGCACCATGTGGACACACACACACGTAGTACACGTGCGCCATGCGGACTCACACACGTACACAAATCCTAAATCTTAAGCACACATGCACGTACACACCCTTTGACACTATATTAATAGTTTAGGGAATGCTATAAATTTACCCTCACGCCAGAGGAAAACACTGTTCTCAGTCCCCTCACTAAATGTTACCACAGCAGAGTGTGTGGACAGGCATCTTACAGCAGACTGGTCAGGGCTCAGAGCCAGCAGTCAGCAGTCAGAGACATGAATGGCAACAACAAAATGAAAACAACACACTGTACAACACAACACGAAGACAGCCTCTCTCTTCCCCGGGGCTGTGGAGAACAGAAGCAAATGTTTGCATGCAGAACTTGTTTACATTATCATTCATTTCAACTTAATGGTGTGAGAATGTTCTCCTTTTTCCAGTGTGGCTTTTGACGCTCTAAATAATTACAAGGTCAAAACATATCCTTGTGTGTATCTGGATGAAATCGAGAGGAGAGAGGAGGACCAGCACTTACTGTTCCATTCCCTCCTGTTTTCCACAGTATTACCCTCACACTGTGATCACGCATGCAGTGTGTGTGTGTGTGTGTGGAATGTCAACAGAAATTTGTCTCGCAGAGTATGTCTTTGGTCTGGATGGGGATGTAATGGCTCTGGTTCAGTCTTTTTATCTCTCTGTGAGATGGGGATATAGTGGCCCTGGTTCGGTCATTTTATCTCTCTGGTGGATGGGGATGTAGTGGCCCTGGTTTGATCATTTTATCTCTCTGGTGGATGGGGATGTAGTGGCTCTGGTTCGGTCATTTTATCTCTCTGTGAGATGGGGATGTAGTGGCTCTGGTTCGGTCATTTTATCTCTCTGTGAGATGGGGATGTAGTGGCTCTGGTTCGGTCATTTTATCTCTCTGTGAGATGGGGATGTAGTGGCTCTGGTTCAGTCTTTTTATCTCTCTGTGAGATGGGGATGTAGTGGCTCTGGTTCAGTCTTTTTATCTCTCTGTGAGATGGGGATGTAGTGGCTCTGGTTCAGTCTTTTTATCTCTCTGTGAGATGGGGATGTAGTGGCACTGGTTCGGTCATTTTATCTCTCTGTGAGATGGGGATGTAGTGGCTCTGGTTCGGTCATTTTATCTCTCTGTGAGATGGGGATGGGGGATAATGATAGGGATGATGAGGATGATGATGAAGACAGAGATGTTGGATGAAGAAGGGGTGATGATGATAATGTGGATGAGAATTCTGCTGCTGCTGCTGATGGTGACGATGATGATGATGATGATTATGATGGAATGGAAGGATTGTAAACAGTGTGCTGGCTGTTAGAGAGCTCGTTTGTTTTAATCCTGCTTTATAAAGCCCAGTGAGGGCGGATTACTGCAGCCATGCCTGTGCAGCTGGAACGTGCCTGGCTGCCTGCAGCCTGATGCCTGTTACACCATTTTGTCATCAAATGTCCTCTGTCATCAATCTCTCTCTGTTGTCAGAGAGTCATCCTCTCATTTCCTTTATCAGCTGTTTCTTCACTCACTCACTCAATCACAAAGTCACTTTTCTGGACCCATGATGATGGGTTAGGGGGATAAAGAGATGGAGGGAGCAGTGATTAGGTTGGAATGGGTTTGACATGAGGATCGGGAGGGTTTTATTTGATTTATTAAGATCCCCATTAGCCAACGCCAATGGAGACAGCAAGTCTTACTGGGGTCCGATATATAATTAAAAATACATTACAGACAAAATACTACAATTTACATACACACACACACAACATGTTCATGTTTTTAAATGTATCTATTAGTTCCACATACATGTCAGTACATACACACAACAAGTAGGTCACATGGGGGGAGAGGCGTTGTGCTGTGAGGTGTTGCTTTATTTGTTTTTTGAAACCAGGTTTGCTGTTCACTTGCACTATATAAGATGGGAGTTCCATGTCTCATTGCTCTGTATAATAATGTACAGTTGAAGTCGGAAGTTTACATACACCTTAGCCAAATATATTTAAACTCAGTTTTTCACAATTCATTTGAAGAGTTTAACATTTAATCATAGTCTTAGGTCAGTTAGGGTCACCACTTTATTTTAAGAATGTGAAATGTCAGAATAATAGTAGAGAGAATTATTTATTTCAGCTTTTATTTCTTTCATCACATTTCCAGTGGGTCAGAAGTTTACATACACTCAAATAGTAGTTGGTAGCATTGCCTTTAAATTGTTTAACCTCTACAGGCACCGGGGGAAGTATTTGGAAGTTTGGAGAGTCTGGCGTGCCCAAAGTAAAATGCCTCCCACTCAGGCCCAGAAACTAGGATATGCACATAATTAGTACTATTGGATAGGAAACACTCTGAAGTTTCTAAAACTGTTAAAATAATGTCTGTGAGTATAATGTGGTGGTTAATTTCTTTACTATCAAATGAGGAGAGACAAACTTATCACACAAGTCAGAGTTATACTTAAAATACATATTTAATAGTAAGAGTTTTGCAATAGCAACGGCTTCTCAATGAATTCACCACTTTCTCTGATGTTCCGTTGAGAGCCCCAACACAAAAGTGCAAAGGTCTTTTATAGCCAAGATACACCCCTTTCAACCTACATGACGAACAACAGATATATAGAATGGGTCATAAGGTTAAGATCTGTATGAAAGATACCTATAATGCATAGCTGACAGTATCTGCTGTGTCAACAGTTTTCATTGTATCACCAGTGTCTGACCCTCCGACTCCAAACTGGAACCATCTCTCTCTGGTACCATATAGAACAGAAACATTAACTCATGCTCTGGAATGCTCTTTAGGCTTTATCACCCCAAAAGACATCGTAAATCTCCTATCGGTGTTATCTCCAAGAGGCCCCATCCTCAGTAGAACACATACACAATAGTTAACATAATACTCTATTCATTTGAAATAAAACAACCATTTGATTTAATAAAAGTATTATAACATTAATCTTGCAATTTTCCCCTGACAATAACAGAACTGATATGGCAGGCGAAAACCTGAGGAATTTATGTCCAGAATAATTTTTTTTTGTGACATGCCCTCACTTTCAATGGCTGTCTATGGGATTCTCAGTAAAATAGGACCCAGATTGCAGTACCTATGGCCTCCACTAGATGTCAACAGTCTTTAGACAAGGTTTCATGCCTTTATCATGGAAGACAACCGAACAGAAGAAGAATTTGTAAGTGGAGGGAGGAAGTCACTTTAGTTTTTTGTGCGCGAGACCGTGTGCGCGTTCCTCGGTATTTTCCTTTTCTATTGTTTAGGATATTATCCGTGTGAAATATAATCGTTAATATACATAAAAGTATACCTAAAGATACATTATAAATGATGTTTGATTTGTTTGGGCAAAGTTGATAGGTATAATTTGAACGCTTTCTCTTCCCTGTACAATGGGCGAGTCGATGGGGGATTTTCTGAACATAACGCGCCAACCAAACTGAGATTTATGGATATAAACAATGACATTTTCTAACAAAAGAAACATGAATTGTCTTGCTTGGACCCTTCGGATTGCCCTCAGCAGAAGATCATCAAAAGGTAAGCTATTTATTTTAGCTCTTTTATGTGTTTTGTGAGACTTGCGCTGGTTATGATTTTATGTTAATGCAGAAAATATGTGAGGTGCTATCCTCAAACAATCAAATGTTGTGCTTTCGCTGTAAATCCTTTTTGAAATCTAACAACGCTGTGATATTGCCAAGAGTCTAAGCTTTTGAAGAGTATTCAACACTTGTATATTGATTCATGTTTTATAATTCAACTTTTGGATTTTGAATTTGGTGCCTTACATTTCCCCGGGAAGTGTCGGGAATGGGGCGCTAGCGCCCCAATGATCCGTTAGAGGTTAACTTGGGTCAAACATTTTGGGTAGCCTTCCACAAGCTTCCCACAATAAGTTGGCCCATTCCTCCTGACAGAGCTGGTGTAACTGAGGTTTGTAGACCTCCTTGCTCGCACACGCTTTTTCAGTTCTGCCCAAAAATGTTCAATAGGATTGAGGTCAGGGCTTTGTGATAGCCACTCCAATACCTTGACTTTGTTGTCCTTAAGCCATTTTGCCACAGCTTTGGAAGTATGCTTGGGGTCATTGTCCATTTGGAATACTAATTCGCGACCAAGCTTTAACTTCTTAGGGAGTGGCAGCAGAGGTGACGGTTTTGGAGAGTCTGGCGTGCCCAAAGTAAAATGCCTGCCCCTCAGGCACAGAAAATAGGATATGCACATAATTAGTACTATTGGATAGGAAACACTCTGAAGTTTCTAAAAGTGTTAAAAACAATGTATGTGAGTATAACAGAACTGATATAGCAGGCGAAAACCCGAGGAAAATCCATCCGGATTTGCAGTGTCTTTTGTATATGACCTTTTTCTCCAGGCTGCCTATTGATATTAATGGGATCCAGCTCCTAGATTGCAGTACCTATGGCTTCCACTAGATGTCAACAGTCTTTATACAGTGTCTGGAGGCTCTAGCACTAAGCAGAACAGATAGGAAGAGGAAGTAGTGAAGGGACCACATTTGTCAACAACGTTTCACGGGCGCGAGATTGTGAGCGCGCCCCACTTTATTTTCCTTTCCTATCGTTCACGTTATCGTCCGGTTTAAATATTACAGTAAATATACATAAAAGGATACCTAAGGATACATTAAAAATGATGTTTGATTTGTTTGGAGAAAGTGTATAGGTATATTTGAACGTGTTCTCTTCACGGTTCAATGGGCGACTCGACGTTGGATTTTATGAACATAACGCGCCAACCAAACAGAGATTTATGAATATAATAAATTACTTTTTCTAACATAATAACCATTGGATGTCTTCGTTGGACACTTGGGAAGCCCTCAGCAGAAGTTCTTCGAAAGGTAAGGGAAGACCCCCATGAAATGGACAAAAATGAATGGCAACATATTGCCATTGGACGAAACATACACACGATGGAAAAGAGTGCCCAAATGGACGGCAGATCAATCAATTCTTATGGCAAATGCCAAATGTAATAACTCAAAATTACCATAGGTGGCGAGCGCGTTCCAACAGGGCAATTCATATTGCATATGTACATGAAGTCAAGACCCAAGGGTCAAATTTGGACATTTATGAACCATGTCCAAATGGCATAAGAAATGTACAAATGCAATAAGATTCCATACAAAAGTTTTGAAAGTGCCAAATCATGATGTTATGTCCATTTACATATATCTTCATAGGAAGTCGGCTTCCGAACCCAAAAGTCAGTGAGCAATGTCCAAATGGCATTTCAACTGACAAAATGATATATATCACTATGTTAAGCCCTCAATCATCCTATAGGGTCTATTTTTTGAAAAACGTCCAAAATGACCAGGGGTGCCCCCATTGGGATGGCCACAGGTGGGGGGTGCTCCCTAACCAGCCAGGGATACCTTGCACCCTCCTAAAGACATTAATATTTAAAATATGCTCATGGTTACCCGTTTCAATTACCAGGTACACGGTTGTCAATTTGCAATGTCTTACAATGGGAATTTACCCTCACAAATTTGACAGGCAGAAATGCCCAATTGACTGGCCCATTGAACTCGGGATGGCCGGGCAGTGATAGTGGTACCTCTCCATCGCTCATTGGTGTTGATTTCAGCATGTCAAAAACTGAAAGCTTATTTTGTCAAAAATGCATTTAGGGGGGTGCAGTGCCTCCAGGATCCGTATGGGAGCATCCCACTATGGCCCTAAGTCAGTGGGAGAAGCCAATGCTCATTTATGGAGGTTTTTCAATTTTAAAAAAGTTGAAAGGCTGAGTGAATCATCTCCTGAGATGATGTTAATGCCACCTTCCCGGAAAGCTTATTTTGTCAAAAATGCATTTAGGGGGTGCAGTGCCTCCAGGATCCATATGGGAGCATCCCACTATGGCCCTAAGTCAGTGGGAGAAGCCCCTGCTCATTTATGGAGGTTTTTCAATTTTAAAAAAGTTGAAAGGCTGAGTGAATCATCTCCTGAGATGATGTTAATGCCATCTTCCCGGAAAGCTTATTTTGTCAAAAATGCATTTAGGGGGTGCAGTGCCTCCAGGATCCATATGGGAGCATCCCACTATGGCCCTAAGTCAGTGGGAGAAGCCCCTGCTCATTTATGGAGGTTTTTCAATTTTAAAAAAGTTGAAAGGCTGAGTGAATCATCTCCTGAGATGATGTTAATGCCACCTTCTCAGAAAGCTTATTTTGTCAAAAATGACTTTAGGGGGCTGCTCCTGGTCCAGGATCTTTATGGGAGTATCCCACTACGGCCCTATATCAGTGGGAGAAGCCCCTGCTCATTTATGGAGGTTTTCAAAAAAAATTCAAAAAAAAGAAAGAGTCCACACTCTCTTCCATTGCTTTGTACAGTACATTTGCAATATGCTTCACTGTACATTTGCAATATGTTTCAATGGGCTTTTAACATCACGAATATGACAAGCTCTAAAATACTGTAGAAATGCCCAATTGACTGCCCGTTGATCTCAGGATGGCCAGGATTGATAGTGGTACCTCTCCATCGCTCATTGGTGTTGATTTCAGCATGTCAAATTCGTGATGTTAAAAGCCCATTGAAACATATTGCAAATGTACAGTGAAACATATTGCAAATGTACAGTACATTTGCAATATGTTTCAATGGGCTGTTAACATCACGAATATGACAAGCTCTAAAATCCTGCAGGAATGGCCAATTGACTGCCCGTTGATCTCGGGATGGCCAGGATTGATAGTGGTACCTGTCCATCGCTCGTTGGTGTTGATTTCAACATGTCAAATTCGTGATGTTAAAAGCCCATTGAAACATATTGCAAATGTACAGTACATTGAAACATATTGTAAATGTACAGTACATTTGCAATATGTTTCAATGGGCTTTTAACATCACGAATTTGACAAGCTCTAAAATAATGCAGAAATGCCCAAATTGACTGGCCCGTTGAACTCGGGATGGCCGGGCTCAACGGTTTTAACTTATTGCAAATGGACAAAAGTCTGCCATCAAGTCACTATAATAAAAACGTAAAACACCTAGTTATGTTCTAGTTGCGGGTCCAGTTCTGACGTTATGTGTCGGCCTAGCTGAGGCGACCCCGAATCCCGAGTTTCGGCTCGATAGGTCATTCGGAGTCCGAGCAGCGACCTTAATTGGTGCTGAAAATCCACGTTTTCCGGGCGTTGCTATGGGGTCCTTGAATGAGCTATCGGACAGAAACGTTAGGGTCCGTCTCTATGGGCCGAGGCGGTTCTAATGTACCTAACCTTGTGTCTCTGGGACTTTTAGAAATGTTGTCATTTTCGCGATGCAAAAAGTGAATTGAAAATATTGCAAATGTACAAGGCTGTTTCTCGGCCTGTGAACCTTCTAGAGCCCCATAACTCACCGTGGACTATCGACATAAGCTCTAGAAAAGGGTTCTAAAGTTTCAGAGCTCTAGGTCTGACGGTTCTTTAATAGTTCGAACAAAAGTAACTATTGCAGGCATTGTGTGTCTGTAAGCCCAACACTATGTCACTCCCCATGGACTGTGTGCAAGTGTGAGTTTTTCAAGAGAATCTGATGGGAGTAATGACTGATTTACAGTTCATTGGGGTTGCCTAATCACACATATGAAGTTTTGGAAAAGATGTGACCTTTTTAACCCTTCGAAACAGCCCCTATGACCCCAATTTAAAACACTTCCGGTTATCACAGGAAGCTGTAGGTAGACACATATCCTCATTGGGGTAGGCTTTTACAGAATCCTGAGTTTTAAGTCTGTAGGTTAACAACTGACTGATTTACACAGGGTTGAAAGTATGTTTTTCACCAACTGCAGGTTGGGTATATCAAAACACCTCCAGGAAGCTTAGAATCAACACAGGTAGACCTCCTAGTGGCCTGATGGATTGCTATCGAAGACAGGTTCATATGACTTTCCTAACCCATATAGGCTTCAGGTTGAATTTAGGGGAGCAGGCAATGTATTCCTATGGGGAGAGATGTCATAGCAAACGGTTTGATGTAAATACCCTGTTTTCACTGTTAAGGGTTAATGCCACATGGTCACGGTTAGGCTTGCACAGATCGGGAGGTCCTAAGGAACGTTCCTGAAGTCGAATCGTGCTTCTAACCCAAACGGGTCTGCCGCTGTCACCCAAAAGCAGCTGAAATTTAGGGCCAGGCTTCATTTTGGGCCTACTTTTTGGCGCGGTAGCTGCGGTCAGACCGAGTGAGCTACGGTCAAGCGGGGCATCTCGTTGAACTCGGCAAGGCCTAGAGACTATGGTGATGCCATTGCAGGCTCTGTGTGTCTTTAAGCCCCACACTGTGTCACTCCATCCCAGCTCTGTGTTTGTGTGTGTGTGTGAGAGTTTTCTTGTAAATCTGATGGGAGAAATGACTCATTTACAGTTCATGAGGGTTGCCTAATCACACATATGAAGTTTTGGAAAGATGTGACCTTTTTAACCCTTCGAAACAGCATCTATGACCCCTATTTAAAGCACTTCCGGTTGGCACAGGAAGCTGTTCGTGAACACATATCCTCATTAGGGTATGCTTTAACAGAATCCTGAGTTTTAAGTCTTTAGGTTAAGAACTGACTGATTTACACAGGGTTGAATTGCCTGTTTTTCACCAACTGCAGGTTGGGTATATCAAAACACATTTGGGGTGAATTTAACCACTTCCGGTTGCTCCAGGAAGCTTAGAATCAACACAGGTAGACCTCATAGTGGCCTGATGGATTGCTATTGAAGACAGGTTCATATGGCATTCATAACCCACATAGGCACCAGGTTGAATTTAGGGGAGCAGGCAATGTATTCCTATGGGGAGAGATGTCATAGTAAACTGTTATATACCCTGTTTTTACTGTTAAGGGTTAATGCCACACAGTCACGGTTAGGCTTGCTCAGATCGGGAGGACCTTAGGAACATTCCTGAAGTTGAATTGTGCTTCTAACCCAAACGGGTCTGCCGCTGTCACCCAAAAGCAGCTGACATTTAGGGCCAGGCTTCATTTTGGGCCTACTTTTTTGCACAGTCTATGAGGTCAGAGCGAGCTACAGTCAAGTGGGGCGCCTCGTTGAACTCGGCACGGCCGAGAGACTATGGTGATGCCCTTTTTAGTGTTGATTTCAGTCTGTCATTTTGGTGATGTTTCCGCCCTATTCAATCTTATTGCAAATGTACAAAAGTCAGCGAGCAAATCAGCGTCCATCAGTCAATTAGATATCATTCTGACACCAAACTGATAAAAACTGACACCAAACCCACTTTTTCCAACTCGTTTAGAAGCCAACTATCACATATATCAGGGCAGGCTCAAAATTCACAGCGTCTTCTGTTTAAATCATAGTAAACATGTAAAACATGTCCAGTTCCGACATTATGTGTAGGCCTAGCTGAGGCGACCCCCGAATCTCGAGTTTCGGCTCGATAGGTCATTTGGAGTCCGAGCAGCGACCTTAATTGGTGCTGAAAATCCACGTTTTCCGGGCGTTGCTACGGGGTCCTTGAATGAGCTATCGGACAGAAACGTTAGAACCGCCTCGGCCCATAGAGACGGACCCTAATGCACCTAGCCTTGTGACTCTGGGACTTTTAGAAATTTTGTCATTTTCGCAATGTAAAAATGAATTGAAAATATTGCAAATGTACGAGGCTGTTTCTCGGCCTGAGAACCTTCTAGAGCCCCCGTAACTCACCGTGCACTATCGACTAAAGGTCTAGAATGGGTTTCTAAAGTTTCAGAGCTCTAGGTCTGACCGTTCTTTGATAGTTCGAACAAAAGTAACTATTGCAGGCAGTGTCTGTCTGTAAGCCCCTCACTGTGTCATTCCCCATTGACTGTGTGTGTGTGTGATTTCAGAAAATCACAGAAATCACATAGAGCTCCGAAACCCACGTTAACGGATTCGTCTGAACACGCCGCAACTGGACCCATAACTCTTTTTGAAAAAAAAAATATTTTTTCTCAACATTACGAATTGTACATTTGACAATTTATCGAAAATGAAAACAGATAAATGTCTGGTTCTTTTTTTCCTTACACCGTAGGTTCATGTACTTTGACGTAAAGCTGTCAAATTAGCGCTCTATTTCCATTTTTCACCTTTAATCCCTGAAAATGGGCCTTATCTCAAAAACCGTGAGTCCCTGACGCCATCCTGTTTCGGGGCCAACAGCCCATTTGGCCAAACCCATGCCCACCAAGTTTCGTCTTCGAAGTCTTTTCCGTTTAGGAGAAAAAGCCAGGTCAATTAGGTGTATGTTTTGTACATTTGCAATAATAAGCCATTCGCCATCTGGTGGGATTAACCTGAAGGGCGGAAAAATGACAAAAATGAATTTATTTGATTAAACGGACATCGAATGTCCGAGAAACTTCGTTTGATGACTTCCTGGAAGATTTGGCCCTGGGGCACGGCTCGACGCCGTCGGCCTATTTTAGAAACAATTTCGGAAGTCTAGTAAGGGAGCGTACATTTGCAATATGCAGTTTCTCATCAAACATACAGCAAATGCCATCCGCGTCCCTTATGTAGGTAAGTGATTTATTTGAGCTCTTATATGGGTTTTGTGTGACCCGTGCTGGATATGAATTTATGCTAATGTGGAAAATAGGAGAGGTGCTATCCTTAAACAATCAAATGTTGTGCTTTCGCCGTAAAGCCTTTTGGAAATCTGACAACGCTGTGATATTGCCAAGAATCAGAGCTTTTGATGACTATGCAACACTTGTATATTGATGAATGTTTAATAATTCAACCTTTGGATTTTGAATTTCACCGGGTAGTGTCGGGAGCGGCCCGCTAGCGCGCCGCTTCTCCCTAAGTAGTTAACTTCCTGACTGATGTCTTGAGATGTTGCTTCAATATATCCATTTGACTTTCCTCATGATGCCATCTATTTTGTGAAGTGCACCAGTCCCTCCTGCAGCAAAGCACTCCCCAACATGATGCTGCCACCCCTGTGCTTCACGGTTGGGATGGTGTTCTTCGGCTTGCAAGCCTCCCCCTTTTTCCTCCAAACATAAGGATGGTCATTATGGCCAAACAGTTCTATTTTTGTTTCATCAGACCAGAGGATATTTCTCCAAAAAGTACGATCTTTGTCCCCATGTGCAGTTGCAAACCGTAGTCTGGCTTTTTTATGGCGGTTTTGGAGCAGTGGCTTCTTCCTTGCTGAGCTGCCTTTCATGTTATGTCGATATATGACTCATTTTACTGTGGCTATAGATACTTTTGTACCTGTTTCCTCCAGCATCTTCACAAGGTCCTTTGCTGTTGTTCTGGGATTGATTTGCACTTTTCGCACCAAAGTACATTAATCTCTAGGAGACAGAACGCGTCTCCTTCCTGAGAGGTATGATGGCTGCGTGGTCCCATGGTGTTTATACTTGCATACTATTGTTTGTACAGATGAACGTGGTACCTTCAGGCATTTGGAAATTGATCCCAAGGATGAACCAGACTTGTGGAGGTCTAAAAAAATATTAGGTCTTGGCTGATTTCTTTTGATTTTCCCATGATGTCAAGCAAAGAGGCACTGAGTTTGAAGGTAAGCCTTGAAATACATCCACAGGTACATCTCCAATTGACTCAAATTATGTCAATTAGCCTATCAGAAGCTGTTAAAGCCATGACATAATTTTCTGGAATTTTCCAAGCTGTTTAAACTCTTACAGCTAGGGGGCAGAATTTCTAGTTTCCGCCTGTCTGACGTGCCCAAAGTAAACGGGCTGTCACTCAGGCCCAGAAGCTAGATATGCATATAATTAGTAGCTTTGGATAGAAAAGACTCTGAATTATGTCTGTGGCTATAACAGAACTGATTTGGCAGGCGAAAACCCGAAGGAAATCCGACCAGAAAAATAAAGAATGTTGCTCCCATGCTCTTATTTTGAAAAGCTATTGAAAAGCATTGAATCCAGCCACCATTTTCCTATTCCTATGGCGTCCCCTATATGGTAACAGTCTACTATTGATGGCTTTGGGCTTGTATTTTGAAAAATGAATACGTTTTTTCACTTGGAGGAAAGAGTGCGCCGGAAGAAAAACAGTGTTTGGGCGAGTTGTGGGGAGAGCACTCGCGTGGGAATTTGCCTTGTCTATTGAACATAGTTGTTTCCGCGTGAAGTTTTATTGTTTTATAACATTTTAGACAACCTAAGGATTATATAGAGTCTTTGTTTGACAAAAATAGACAAAGTTTACCGGGAGCAATTTAGACTTTTTTTTTCATCGTTTTGACTGAGGTGTTTCCTGTGGAATTCTGAATTCAATGGCACCGTCTAAACGGCGTTTTCCGATATAAATATGTACTTTATCGAACAAAACTAACAGCGGTTTTGTAGCTGGGACACTCCTGGTTGAAAACATCAGAAGATCTTAAAAAGTACGTGAGTTTTTATATCTTTAATTTGTGATTTTGTATAACCAGTGCTGGTTGAAAAAGCTATTTTTGTGAAGGTGCTGACCTCAGATAATCAAATGTTTTGCTTTCGCCGTAAAGCCTTTTTGAAATCTGACAACATATTTAGATTACCAAGACTCTAAGCTTTGTAACCATGTGCAACACTTGTATTTCCATGAATGTAAAATATTACGGATTCTTATTTTGAATTTGGCGCTCTTAGTTTTTATCGAAAATGATCCCGCTCACGGGATCCGTGCGGCAAGAAGTTAAAGGCACAGACAACTTAATGTATGTACACTACTGACCCACTGGAATTGTGATACAGTGCATTATATGTGAAATAATCTGTCTGTAAACAATTGTTGGAAAAATGACTTGTTTCATTCACAAAGTAGATGTCCTAACCGACTTGCCAAAACTATAGTTTGTTAACAAGAAATTTGTGGAGTGGTTGAAAAACGATTTTTAATGACTCCAACCTAAGTGTATGTAAACTTCTGACTTGAACTGTACGTTTCCTTGAATTTGTTCTGGACCTGGGGACTGGGAAAAGACCCCTGGTGGCATGTCTGGTGGGGTAGTGTGTGTGTTGGTGATGTGTGTAAGTTGACTATGCAAACAATTTGGAATATCTAACACATGAATGTTTCTTATACAATAAAAAAGTAATGTAGTCAGTCTTTCCTCAACTCTTAGCCAACTCTTAGCTAAGAGAGACTGGCATGCATAGTATTAATATTAGCCATCTGATTACAATGAAGAGCAAGATGTGCCGCTCTGTTCTGGACCAACTGCAGCTTAACTAAGTCTTTTTTTGCAGCACTTGACCATGTGATGACAATAATCAAGATAAGATAAAACTAGAGCCTGCAGGACTTGCTTTGTGGAGTGTGCTGTCAAAAAAGCAGATAATCTCTTCATTACAGACAGACCTCTCCCCATCTCTCCAACCATTGAATCTATATGTTTTGACCATGACAGTTTACAATGTAAGGTAATGCCAAGTAATTTAATCTCCTCAACTTGTTCAACAGCCACACCGTTAATTTCCTGATTTAGCTGAGGTTTAGAACTTAGGGAATGATTTGTACCAAATACAATGCTCGTAGTTTTAGAGATGTTCAGGACCATTTTTTTACTGGCGCCCCATTGCTAAACAACTGCAACTCTGTGTTAAGGGTTTCTGTGACTTCATTAGCTGTAGTTGCTGATGCATATATGGTTGAATCATCAGCATACATGGACACACATGCTTTGTTTAATGCCAGTGGCAGGTAATTGGTAAAAATAGAAAAGAGTAGAGGGCCTAGTGAGCTGACCTGCGGTACACCATACTTTACATGGTTGACATTAGAGAAGTTTCCATTAAAGAAAACCCTCTGAGTTCTATTAGATAGATAGCTCTATATCCACGATATGGCAGAGGTTGAAAAGCCATAACACATACGTTTTCTCAACAGGTTATGGTCAATAATATCAAAGGCTGCACTGAAATCTAACAGTACAGTTCCCACAATCTTATTATTATCAATTTCTTTCAACCAATCTTCAGTCATTTGTGTCAGTGCAGTACATGTTGAGTGCCCTTCTCTATAAGCATGCCGGAAGTCTGTTATTTTGTTTACATAGAGTAGCATTGTATTTGGTCAAACACATTTTTTCCCAACAGTTTGCTAAGAGCTTGCAGCAAGCTGATAGGTCTGCTGTTAGAACCAGTCTTGGGTTCTAACAGCACTCTTGGGTTCACTCCAGGCCTGAGGACAAAGACTTTCCTCTAGGCTCAGATTAAAGATATGACAGATAGGAGTGGCTATAGAGTCAGCTACCATCCTCAGTAGATTTCCATCTAAGTTGTCAATGCCAGGAAGTTTTTGTCATTATTGATCGATAACAATTATTTTTCCAGCTCTCCTACACTAACTTTACAAAATTCAAACTTGCAGTACTTTTTTTTCATTATTCGTTTTTTTTTATACATGAGTACGATGGTTCACTGTTCGTTGCTGGCATTTCCTGCCTAAGTTTGCCCACTTTGCCAATGAAGTAATCATTAAAATAATTGGCAACATCAAATGGTTTTGTGATGAATAAGCCATCTGATTCAATGAAAGATGGAGTTGAATTTGTCTTTCTGAAGATAGCTTTTGTTTTCTGGTCGTTAACCACATAAGACCATCCACACAGGGTCAGTCACAGTCACGTGCTCCTCTCCTTCAGTCTTAAACCAGCTCCCAAATCCCCTGTGTTACTGATCCCATCGCCAAACGCACCCAGTGACCAGCCAAACTGATGTAATGTTGTGACTTTAGGTGGCCTTGGGTCTGGGAGTAAAACAGCAGAATGTGACTTTAATAAGAGCGGGGCTTAACCCTTGTCCTTGCAGGCCGGCCAGGAAGCAGATGCCACAACCAGGTTGTCCAGCCTGTCCTGTTGTCACACCCTGTTGGCACACAGACACCCGAGCAACAGAGGTTTAGGGTTAAACTGCAACAGCAAGTCAGTGGGCATTTTTGGGACCTGGCTGGCACATTTCTCAGAGGTGTTATGTAACCTGTATTTTCCATTAACGTCAACAATTGAAAATAGTACATAAACTTTATGTAGGAATTACATGTCAAAAGACAATTTACATTTGTCAAAAAGTTTTATGGTACGTACTGCTTTTTTGTTTTTACATTTACTGATAATTTCAATCGTTTCAGCTCTATGTTAAACAATTTAAAGAGGGTTATGAATAAATTATTTTCAGAGAAAGATAATAAAATTAACAATAAATGTATCAGGGTCCATATCAGTTGGGTCAAAATAAAACATAATATCAGTCTTCCAAATAAGCGTTAACACTAATAACATTAACGTCCGTATTTACGCCAACGTGATTTAAGTAAATGCAGTGGTTTAGTTACTGTGGTTAAGGATCAGAATGGAGTTTTTAAGCGGGTGCTTTGATTGGTTGATATCTGCCCTTGCTTGTAGTATTTTATCTCTATGATGAAGGGCTCAATGTCATAGGATCATACTGGAACTGGAAGTAAGCCAGATGTTTAGTCTAGTCTTGATTGATTCATTGATTGATATATTTATGTTGTGGAGAAGACAGAGTGGAGTGAGTGTGAAGGCAGGCAAGCAGCAGATAGAGCAGTTGCACTTCATCGCTCTTCCTGGTTAAAGAGAGTCTCAGAGGCAAGCACTTCCTCCCAGACACCCTCAAGTCTCCATGGACACAGTTGTCATGGTAGCAGGACACTTTATGTAAAATGAGAAGGAGCTACAGATGAATAAACACACAGTACACATACTTACATAAACACAGACGCGCATACACACTGCACAGACACAGTGCTTATTCCTCAATATACATGTGTTAGTTTTGAGCTTCTGTGTGTGTGTGTGTCTGCCTGTGTGGTGTGTGCAGTGTGTTTGTGTGTGTATGCATGTCTGTGTTTATGTAAGTGTGTGTACTGTGAAATTCTTTGGTTGTGCAAACAAACAGTTTCATCAGCTGTCCGGTTGGCTATCCTGCAGGTGAAGAAGCCGGATGGGGAGGTCCTGGGCTGGCTGTCAATGCTGGTGTGTGTAGCTGGCGAAAAAGTCAGGCGCAGGAAAGCAGAGATGAGCGAACAACGTATTTAATAAAATACGGGAAAAACAGGAATACAAATCCAATGCGCCCAGAAACAGGCGAACATAACCAGCCGAAAATTCCAACAAGGAATAACAAACAATCACGCACACCAAACATGGGGAAAACAGAGGGTTAAATAATGAACATGTAATTATGGAATTGGAACCAGGTGTGAAAACAAAGACAAATCAAATGAAACATGAAAAATTTATCGACGATGGCTAGAAGACCGGTGACGTCGACCGCCGAAAACGCCCCGAGCAAGGAGAGGGACCGACCTCGGCGTGAGTCGTGGCACTGGCGTGGTTACACGTGGTCTGCGGTTGTGAGGCCGGTTGGACGTACTGCCAAATTCTCTAAAACGATGTTGGAGGCAGCTTATGATTTAGGAATAAACATGAAATTATATGGCAACAGCTCTGGTGGACATTCCTGCAGTCAGCATGCCAATTGCACACTGCCTCAAAACTTGAGACATCTGTGGCATTGTGTTGTGTGACAAAACTGCACATTTTAGAGTGGCCTTTTATTGTCCTCAGCACAAGGTGCACCTGTGTAATGATCATTCCGTTTAATCAGCTTGTTGATATGCCACACCTGTCAGGTTGATGGATTATCTTGGCAAAGGGGAAATGCTCACTAACACAACATTTGAGAGAAATAAGCTTTTTGTGTGTAAGGAAAAATTCTGGGATGTTTTATTGATTGAGGAGATTCAGCTATACCTTTTTATTTTTGGGGGGTCATTTGAATTGGGTCAACCTCCCTCCCTCCCTCCCTCTTCCCATTTTTCTGTTTCTTTCTCTCTCTCACGCACACACACACACACACACACACACACACACACACACACACACACACACACACACACACACACACACACACACACACACACACACACACACACACACACACACACACACACACACACACACACACACGTGACAATAGATGGATCTTAAGTTCTGCCTCAACCCTCAGTGACTGTACTTCACAGCACATCACCATAACTCTGACCCACTCATCTCTCTGCCTGTTCTCTTTCATTATATGATATCGTCAAGCTATCTGTTATTAGTAATCAGGATATAACCAAGCCTGTTATTCACTGTAAAGGACCACCACTGCAAGGGTTTGTTAGCAGAAAAAGTTGAATGTTTATCTGTTTTATTTCATTTTAATATCTGATCTATCTTTTTTCACTGTGCTTAATAATTCATATTAATTCAAGTTAACAAATTATTGTATTATTAGTCTTGATCCATTTGGATGAATGGATCGAATAGCCCAGTTCATTAATACAATCACACAGATCTGAGCTGGATGATGTTCAGTCATAATACTGTTTCTTCTCCTCATCTCAGGGCTCTGCTAGAACCCCTCTCAGCTGATATATCACTAGTCAGCTCACTGCACACCTGGGTTCAAATACTATTTGAAATCATTTCTAATACTTTATCTGTGCTTGATTGAGCTTGGCTGGCTTAATCGATCAATTGAATAGTCCCAAATCTGGCACTCCAGGGAGGCTAGAGCTAACGCTCAAAGTATTTGAAAGATTTCAAATAGTATTTGAACCCAGGTGTGGCTCGTTGTAGCTGAACCACAGAGAAGAGACTCAAACCAAACCATATCCTCTCATCACTTCTGAGTGTAACAGCCCCAGTTTCCCTTTGTGGCTAAAGACATAGTAAGATGCTGAGAGGATCCCACTCTGCTTTCTGTTGTGTTGTTCTGAGTTGTTGTTGTTGATTGTGATGGTAGTCTCTTTAAACAGCTGCTGTGTGAGCCTATGAGTCAGTGCAGGCCTGGGGGACTTATCATCATGGTGACCCTGGCTGGTCTGTGTGTGGTCAAATTCATATTTTGCTGATCTTATACGATAGATAGTAGGGCCGGGACGATACCAGTATCGCAATATCGCAATATTTTTTTCATGGCAAAAATCTGAACAATATAAACCGTTACATGGTGTATGTAAAATATTGTGTGCTATAGCTTAGAAAAAGAATACATGTGACTCTGGATGAAAACATACTGATGTTTGTTTCCAACATTAGGGCTGTTTTCCTAAAGAAGTTAAATCCGCTTTGTTTTGTTTCTTTGCCACAAGTAGATAGTAAATCCTGTTTGGTTTATCTCTGGTTGTAGGGGATGGAATGGCTGGCAGGATGGAGTCTTAGGGTGTATTTCTCCTGTTGGGCAGGTCAGTCAATGACTGATGCTGTGGAAAACATCTGGTCTCACAGAAAGGACTACATACATGTAGGAGTGTCGGGTGGGTTTTCTATGGGGTGGTAGTGTGTTTGACTGTGTGCATGCGCGTATGTTTGTGTGCGTGACTGACCGATTGCATGTCAAAACGTCTTTCGTGGGTACAGTATGTGTTTGTGTGTGTGTGTATGCGTGCTCAAAGGGCGAGCTCATTTAGACATTGGGTGCTGACTTTGTACTCATTCTGTTTTCTTTGCTTTGAGGGTTGGGTACAACAATATGTCTGGGTAAATAAGCTTACTCACACCTGACAGTTGTGAAGATGTCTGTCTGCCTTTAGGTTGGACTTGATGAAGTCTGTTTTCAGTGCTGGTGCTGCTAGTTGAAGATGTGCCCATAGATCAACAGCATTGACCTCAGCTTCGCTCTCCTCGGGGCGAGCTCTACTGTACCTTACTGTACTCTACTGTACTTACTGTACTCTACTGTACTCTACTGGAACACAACATCCCATCAACCCTGCCTCTTTGATATATTTTATAGATACCCCATTTAGTTCCACAGCATTCTCTCTCTCTCTCTCTCTCTCTCTCTCTCTCTCTCTCTCTCTCTCTCTCGGTCTCTCACTTTCACTCTCCATCTCTCTTAATGGGAAGACATAGGGCTGGGCTGATGTACAGTATTGTAACTGGTAGAGAATAGGTTAAGAAGTGTACTGTGCAGAGTGCTTAGCCAATGAGGGGGAGGAAAGCAGAGTCCTTGACTATGTCCGATTTTTATCTAATGCATATCTACTCCATCTCAGTCTTTTCCAAGGACTGGAGCATTGTTGACAAACAACAATAAGTCTGCTTGGGAGGTAACAGAAAGCCTGAACCTTCTTTTCAGAAGAGATCCTTTGCTTATTGTCTGAGCTTCCGTAGAACATTCATGTGGTGTCATATCTGCCTATATTGCCATAGAACAACATTCAGGTGTCATATCTGCCTGTATTGAGGTTTAGATACCTTTCTTGATTTGCCGTTTTTATAGCAAGTAAGAGGTAAATGGCTATGGGAGTGGTGTTAACGGTGGAGCTGGGGGCCTTTCTGTTCAGCAGTCGCTCTCTTCCTACTCTGTTCTGCTGTAATCTGCAGCACACTGTCCACCATTCTGGCTCTTATTCATTTCATTAGGTCAGTCAGTGGAGAGCTAATAAGGCCTGACTACCCCCACGGCCTGCTACTGGACTACATCAGGGTCACACACGCTCTCTCTCTCTCTCTCTCTCTCTCTCTCTCTCTCTCTCTCTCTCTCTCTCTCTCTCTCTCTCTCTCTCTCTCTCTCTCTCTCTCTCTCTCTCTCTCTCTCTCTCTCTCTCATTATTCATCATTCTCAGAGAAAATGTCCACAATGACCCATAAACGAGATGCTATCACCATAAGCCTATTGACTACTTGATCTAATAGTGAGTGTCTCCCAAGCAAATCAAAATTGGTTCCGTGAAAGTTCCCAGAACATTTGTTAGGTTGCGGCAAATGTTCTCATAACACAAAAACTCTCCAGTCATGCTGATGATTATACAATGTTTGTATAAAACATTCAACTAATGTTGCAAGAATATTCCCAGAACACATTTTGTCTGTTCTTAAAGGTTCCCAGCAGCTGAAAATCTTTGTCAGTGTGTGTGTGTGTGATGTGCCTGTGTAGGCTACCTGCCCGTTCCTCAGTAGGTACTGTATAATTCTGTTGGTCTAATTCAAATGTCCAGCGCTTCAAGCCAAGCCTCCTCCTCCAACCTCTCTCACTCTCTCCCCACCCGCAAAACTTCAGTCGCATCTCGCGCCCTACATTTGTCAGTCAAATGCATGTAACCAACTATAGCTTGCCCGCTCCTTGGCAAGCTGCTCTATCCGCACTGATTGGTGAAGTAATTGAATGTCCAGCTAAATGTAAAAAAAATCAAGAATTTTGTGGGCACTATGGTGTTGAGCGTTGACATGTAGTCAATGAACAGCATTCTCACATAGGTGTTCCTTTTGTCCAGGTGGAAAAGGGCAGTGTAGAGTGTGATTGAGAATGCGTCATCTGTGTATCTGTTGGGGTGGTATGCGAAATGGAGTGGGTCTAGGATTTCCGGGATGATGGTGTTGATGTGAGCCATGACCAGCCTTTCAAAGCACTTCATGGCTACCGACGTGAGTGCTACGGGTCGGTAGTCATTTAGGCAGGTTACCTTCTCTTCCTTGGGCACAGGGCTATGGTGGTCTGCTTGAAACATGTAGGTATTACATACTTGGTCAGAGAGAGGTTGGAAATGTCAGGGAGTGGTTGAAAATGTCAATGAAGACACTTGCCAGTTGGTCCGCGCATGCTCTGAGTACACGTCCTGGTAATCCGTCTGGCCCTGCAGCTTTGTGAATGTTGACCTGTTTAAAGGTCTTGCTCACATCGGCTATGGAGAGTGTGATCACACAGTCGTCCGGAACAGCTAATGCTCTCATTCATGCTTCAGTATTGCTTGCCTCGAAGCGAGCATGAAAGGCATTTAGCTCGTCTGGTAGACTTGCGTCACTGGGCAGCTCGCAACTGGGGTTCCGTTTATAGTCCGTAATAGTTTGCAAGCCCTGCCACATCCGACGAGCATCAGAGCCGGTGTTGTAGAATTAAATCTTTATGAGTTAGCATAGCGATTTAGCCGCTAGCCTGTTAGGTAGCTAGTGAACACTGTGTAGCTGGCTGAGCTTGTGGCTGCTCCACTGCGCTTGTGCGGATCTCTCTCCTCTCACCCACATCTCCACTACAGTTCATTTGATTTGACATTATTCAAATATGTTATTTTGATAAACACATGAGAGCCAGACCCTGTTCGCACCGGGGTCTCAGTGCGGTGACGGTCTGACTCTGATGCCATGGTGCCAGAACCGGCTGATATCCCAATACACACTGAAAGGGGGAGAGGTTAGTGGATGAGTGTCGGAGCGAGTTCTGTGCCATCTCTGCCCAGGGCACGAACGCTATCCACTCGCCCGGCCGGTCCTGGCAGTAGGACCGCAGAAACCTGCCCACATCTTGGTTCACTCTCTCCACCTGCCCGTTACTCTCGGGGTGGAAACCTGAGGTAAGACTGATCGAGACCCCCAGACGTTCCATGAACGCCCTCCAGACTCTCAAACTGAACTGGGGACCCCGATCAGACACTATATCCTCTGGCACCCAGTAGTGCTGCCCGGATGCCCGGATGTACTCCAGGTTGCGGTGGTCAGTCCAGATGAGAAAAGGGTGTTTAGCCCCCTCAAGCCAATGTCTCCACGCCTTCAGAGCTTTAACCACAGCCAACAACTCCCGGTCCCCCACATCATAGTTCCGCTCCGCTGGACTGAGCTTCTTAGAGAAGAACGCACAGGGGCGGAGCTTTGGTGGCGTGCCCGAGCGCTGAGAGAGCACGGCTCCTATCTCAGCCTCGTACGCGTCCACCTCCACTATGAACGCCAAAGAAGGATCCGGATGGGCCAGCACGGGAGCCAAAGTAAACAGAGCCTTTAGTTGCCCAAAAGCCCTGTCCGCCTCAACTGACCACTGCAGACGCACAGGACCCCCCCCCTTCGGCAGTGAGGTAATGGGAGCAGCCACCTGGCCACCTGGCCGTATAAATCTCCGGTAGTAATTGGCAAACCCTAAAAACCGCTGCACCTCCTTTACCGTGGTAGGAGTCGGCCAATTACGCACGGCTGAATTGCGGTCACTCTCCATCTCCACCCCTGATGTGGAAATGCGATACCCTAGGAAGGAGACGGACTGCTGAAAGAACAGGCATTTCTCAGCCTTAACGTACAGGTCATGCTCCAACAGTCTGGCCAGCACTTTGCGCACCAAAGACACACGCTCGGCGCGTGTAGCAGAGTATATCAGAATGTCATCGATATATACACCACTACACCCTGCCCGTGCAGGTCCCTGAAAATCTTGTCTACGAAGGATTGGAAGACTGATGGATCATTCATCAACCCGTACGGCATGACAAGGTACTCATAGTGGCCTGAGGTGGTACTAAACGGCGTCTTCCACTCGTCTCCCTCCCAGATACGCACCAGATTGTACGCGCTCCTGAGATCCAATTAAGTGAAAAAGCGGGCCCCGTGCATGGACTCTGTCGCGGTAGCAATGAGAGGTAGCGGGTAACTGTACCTCACTGTGATTTGATTAAGACCTCGAAAAAGAAACTTGAGGAGAAGGGTGAAGTGGAAGACCGAATGTACCCCTGGCGCAGGGATTCAGAGACATATGTCTCCATAGCCGCTGTCTCCGCTTGCGACAGGGGATACACGTGAGTGAGTGTAGCGTCTACCTGGAGATTTATCGCACAATCCCCCCGTCGATGAGGTGGTAATTGAGTCGCCCTCTTCTTACAGAAGGCGAGAGCCAAATCGGCATATTCTGGGGGGATGTGCACGGTGGAGACCTGGTCTGGACTTTCCACCGTGGTAGCACCAACGGAAACTCCTACACACCTCCCCGAGCACTCTTGCGACCACCCCTTAAGAGCCTTCTGTTGCCATGAGCTAACCAGGGAAGGCCTAGTACCACGGGAAATGCAGGAGAGTCAATAAGGAAGAGACTTATTTTCTCCTTGTGACCCCCCTGCGTCACCATGGCCAGGGAGATGGTGGCTTCCCTGATCAGCCCGGACCCTAATGGTCGACTATCCAGAGCGTGTACCAGGAAAGGTCTAACCACAGGAATAATGGGGATTCTCAAACTAATGGCGAACGCTCTCTCGATTAAATTCCCAGCTGCGCCTGAATCGACGAACGCCTTATGCTGGGAATGCGGGGAGAACTCAGGAAAACAAACAGGTACAAAGAGGTGAACAACAGAAGACTCTGGATGAGTGTGGTGCAGACTCATCTGGGGTGACGCCAGAGTGCCCTGCCTGTTGCCTCGACTCCCAGAGGAACCAACCCGACACCGACCGGCAGTGTGACCTCTGCGGCCACAGATGGTGCACGTGTTAGTCCCTCCTCCAGCCTCCCTAAGCGCAGCCCCTCCCAGCTCCATGGGCACCGGAGCGGGGGAGCTGGAAGATTGAACTGACAGAGCCCTCTCTGAACGTCCGCGGGTGACCAGCACGTTATCCAACCGGATGAACAAATCCACCAGTTGGTCAAATGTGATGGTGGCATCCCTGCAGGCCAACTCCCGTCGAACGTCCTCCCGCAGGCTACATTGGTAGTGGTCGATGAGAGCTCTGTCGTTCCATCCTGCTCCGGCGGCCAAGGTCCGGAATTCCAGGGCGAACTCCTGGGTGCTCCTCGTCCCCTGCCTCAAGTGGAAGAGCCGTTCTCCTCATCCCCTGCCTCAAGTGGAAGAGCCATTCATCGAAGTGGTCCAACGCCGTGTCTCCCTCTCCCCACACGGCGTTGGCCCACTCCAGAGCTCTCCCCGAGAGGCATGAGACGAGGGCGGACACCCTCTCCCTTCCCGAGGGAGAGGGTGGGACTGGATCCAGGAGGGACGGGTAGATGTAGATCCGGTCGTCGAGGCCGAGGCGCTGGAGAGACCTCCTGTCTCTCCCAGCGATCCAATGTCTGGACAACACGATCCATCATAGTTCCGAGTTGTTGGAGCATTACGGAGTGTTCTTGGACGCGCTCCTCGACTCCAAGGGCTGGAGTACCTGCTCCTGCTGATTCCATATGTGGTGTGGAATTCTGTCAAGGTGTGCGCTACTGGGGTTGAAATCAGGTGCAGGAGAGCGGAAGGTATCGTACAGGCGCACACTCTAATGGCAGAAGCAAAACCAAATGAAAGAACGCAATACGTCAAACACTCCTCTAGCCAAAACTAAAGTGTCAAGCGCAACGAATAAACACAGTCCATCAATGTCACAAAATATACAATAAATAAATACGGGTGAACAAACGTTACCCGGTGAACCTAGCCTGGTTCTACACACTACATGAAACATAGAACAATTCCACACAACGACATGATGAGGAACAGAGAAATAAATACATGCCGTAATTTACTGGAATGCAAACCAGGTGTGAAGGGAACAAGACAAAACACATGGAACAATGCATAACTGAGTGGCGATGGCTAGAAAGCCGGTGACGTCGACCGCCGAACGCCGCTCGAACAAGGAGAGGAGGCGACTTCGGTGGAAGTCGTGACAAGCTTGCTATGTATCAACACTACTATGATTGCCATGGTAGTACAATTTCACCAAATGAATCTGTTAAATTGCTGATTTATGTGACGAATGATCTCTATTGGCGTAATGTGGAACTGAAGACTCAACTTAGTTGTGTTTCTTCCAGGTTTTTCTAGATAATGCCAAGGAGAAAACAAGACCTTCCTTGGTGTCTTTTGTCAGTCCATGGCCATAGGCTTAATTCGTAGGGTGATGACAACAGAAATGAAATAGTGAAATATTTGGGTTAACAGATATTATTTCAGGTTATGTGGAAGAGACATTACAGGCTATCTGAAAGAAAACTATTCATCCTCCCCGTGGCAGGTATCAGACCAAACACCTCAATCAACATAATCAATTCTCATGCCTCTTCTGGTGTATCAATACACACAGTCACTACAAAGATACAGGCATCCTTCCTAACTCAGTTGACAGAGTAAGGAAGCTGCTCAGGGATTTCACCATGAGGCCTGTGGTGATTTTAAACCAGATACAGAATTAAATGGCTGTAATAGTAGAAAACTGAGGATGGATCAACAACATTGTAGTTACTCCACAATACTAACCTAAATGTACAGAATATAAATATTCCAAATCATACTGCAATACAAAGCATTATGTTTGCGGCAAATCCAACACAACACATCCAGTGACGATTTTAGCATGTCATCAAAGTCTGGCATTCTCTGGATTTATCACTTAATTGAATAGCAGGCTAATGTTAGTGGTTGCTTTGCAATGCTTGCAGTTAGCCACGGATTCCTTACAAACCACTCATTGTTGAATTTGCGATTTCCAACTTGTTGTGTAATATTTATGTCCAATGGCCGATAAGCACCGATACATTTTATCTATAATTTCTCTTCATTATTTCTATTCATATGACAAGGATTAAAAATGATTTACCAGTAGACTGTCGACTAGATTCATGATGATGACTGCTAGCTAAGACTTTGAAAGTATGATGTTGACATGATCAATCCAATCAAAGCTACTGTACATATAATGTGATTTGACGTCATTTTATATGTGGCCAATGACCTTGAGCCTTCTTGGAAGGGCACTTGTAATATAACTTTATGGCAGGACTCAAAGGGCTGAAATTTTGGATGTCTACCCTTACTAAGGACTTAAACTTGGCAATGATGCAGTGTCCCCATGAGTGACAGAACACTGAGCCAATCACGGCGCAATGCTCCTATTTTTTGCTGGCTCGCACCACCACCACAGAAAGCACTGAGCTACAATAGGCTGAAACACCTGCATTTTAGAGCTGCCTCACTCAAGGAAACAAAAAAGGGACCATGTTTGTATGCGGCTTTATTAACTCAATGATATATATATTTCTTTACATTGTTTGCAAACTGATATGTGACACGTAATAATGCCAAAATAACATGCAAAACATGCAAGCCCAAAAACATGTATTTATTTATATATATTTTTTATATAAAAAAGAAGAAAATAAATGCAAAAAATGTGGGGCTCAAAACAGGTGGGGCTCTGCCCCGCGAGCCCTGAATGACGGGTCGCCACTGAACACATCACTGTACCACTCTTCATATTTTCAAGCATGGTGGTTGCATCATGTTTTGGGCATGCTTGTCATCGGCAAGGACTAGGGAGTTAAAAAAAAAAAAAAAGTAAAAGAATAGAGCTATGCACAGCTTAAAATGAAGGGCCAAATATACACTGGAGTTACACTGTATATACAAAAGCATGTGGACACCCCTTTAGACAATTTGGCTATTTCAGCCACACCAGATGCTGGTGAAGAAAATCGAGCACACAGCTATGCAAACTCCATAGACAAACATTGGCAGTAGAATGACCTTACTGAAGAGCTCAGTGACTTTCAACGGGGCACCGTCATAGGATGCTACTTTTCCTACAAGTCAGTTTGTCCAATTTCTGTCCTGCTAGAGCTGCCCTGGTCAACTGTAAGTGCTGTTATTGTGAAGTGGAAATGTCTAGGAGCCACATCAGCTCAGCCACGAAGTGGTAGGTCACAAAAGCTCACAGAATGGGACCAGCAAGTGCTGAAGCGCGTAACGCGGAAAAATTGTCTGTCTGTCCTCGGTTGCAACACTCACTAACTGCCTCTGAAACCAACGTTAGCACAAGAACTGTTCGTCGGGAGTTTCATGAAAGGGGTTTCCATGGCCGAGCAGTCGCACACAAGCCTAAGATCACCATGCGCAATGCCAAGCGTCGGCTTGAGTGGTGTAAAACTCGTCACCATTGGACTCTGGAGCAGTGGAAACTTGTTCTCTGTCCGAAGGAAAAAACTGGGTTTGGCGGATCTAGAAAAACACTACCTGTCCCAATGCATAGTGCCAACTGTAAAGTTTGGTGGAGGATTAATAATGGTCTGGGCTGTTTTTCATGGTTCGAGCTAGGCCCCTTAGTTCCAGTAAAGGGAAATCTTAATGCTACAGCATACAATGACATTCTAGACGATTCTGTGCTTCCAACTTTGCGGCAACAGTTCGGGGAAGTCCCTTCCCCGTTTCAGTATGACAATGATTAATTGGAACTCTGACTGTGAGCCAGGCCTTATCGCCCAACGTCAGTGCCCGAATTCACTAATGCTCTTGTGGCTGAATGGAAGCAAGTCCCCGCAGCAATGTTTCAACATCTAGTGGAAAGCCTTCCCAGAAGAGTTGAGGCCACAGGTGTCCACATACCTTTGGTCATGTAGTGTACTTATCAAGACATTGAATGTTCCTGAGTGGCCTAGATACAGTTTTGACTTAAATCGGCTTAAACATCGATGGCAAGACTTGAAAATGGCTGAGCAACATCCAACTTGACAGAGCTTGAATATTGTTTTAAGAATAATGGGAAAATATTGTACTATCCAGGTTTGCAAAGCTCTTAGAGATTTAGCAAGAATGACTCTCAGCTGTAATCGCTGCCGAAGGTAATTCTAACATGTATTGACTCGGGGTTGAATAACTATCTAATCAAAATATATTAGTGATTTACTTTACACTTTACAGTGGAATTTACATTACAGCAGTGTTTGGAAAAAGGAGTGTGAATACTTTCTGAAGGCACTGCATCTCTTGTAATGTACCCACACTGTTTCCACAACCTAATTAAATGTTCTGGCAACCTTTAATGAATTCTTCTGCTTTAAGGAACTAGACATTTGCATGCTGAGAAAGTTCTTGAAATGTTCTGAGGACCTCCAAGACAAGGTCAAATGTATACTGTGTGAACATCAATGGAAAATTATGTTACACCTAAAATAAATGTGACAGATGTAGGATCTTAATTTGAGTCAGTTTGCCCTTTTAAACCTCGAATCCACTACAAGTTTGCATTTCCTACTGTGCAGGAAAATTCTCAGCAATAAAATAGTGATCAAATTAAAATCGTACATCTGGATGAATGTCATATAAACTGACTTATTTGGAAATTGTGGAACATTGTATAACATTGTGGGAATGTTCTCTGCAACCTCTTAAGTACAATATGTGAATATCACAAGAATACTCTTGCAACATCCTAGACAACTCCCATAACTTAATAAAATATTCTGTGAACATTTAAAGAACATAGACTATGTGTTCTGTCAACATTCTTACAACCTTAAGGGAATGTCCTGTGCAACCTAACTTAAACGTTGTATGAAAGTCATCACAACTGAGCATATTTTGTGCTTTGACAACCTATCTCTGTTCCCACAACCTAATTACATGATCTTGGTATTTTTAAATAACTCAAAGGCTGCTCTGTCAACATTCTTGCAACATCAAAGTAATGTTTTGTGCACCCTGATACAAACATCTGAATGTCAACACAACTGGATGGTTTTTGTGTTTTGGGAACCTATCTCTTGTCATATCTCCACAATGTTCCCACAACCTAAAGAAATGTTTTAGGAACTTACAAAGAGAAGAAAAATGTGTTCTGCGAACGTTCTTGTAACATCAGGTCAATGTTTTTTGCACCCTAAAAGAAACATTGTATAATCATCTGCACAACTGGACAGTTCACCACCAGACTGTTCCCACAACCCAGTGAAGCATTCGGGTAACCTTTAAAGAACAGACTAAAAGTATTATGGGAATGTTTTTGCAACATCAGGCAAATGTTTTATACAAATATTGTGTAATTATTAGAATGACTGGACAGTTTTTGTGTTATGAGACAATTTGCCGCAACTTAACAAACGTTCTGGGAACAATCACAGAACCAATTTTGGTTTGCTGGGAACATTTTAGTAAATGTTGGATGAACATTTTCCCGTTTTGCTGGGTCTACTACTAACGTCATGTTGTCATCATGTGACACCGTCTCTCTGCCATTGTGACAACACCTAGCCCTGGTCACACAGAGTGCATGCTGGGAGGATAGGAACTCGGGAGGTAGGGACCATTTTACCCAAGGTGGGGGTTGTTGTGGTTTGTGTTCATCCAAACGGCATTGAGTCTGTCCACTCTGATCAGCGTCAGCTGCTCTGTTGGCATGTCATGAACCCTCTCTGGTACACCAAACACTCCACTGCTGTTCCCAGCTGATCCATCTAGCAGGACATGCGTGAGGCTGCCCACCCAACCCTGCCAACCGATCGATCCAAAACGCACAGAAAAGTAGCGAGAGAGGGATGGAAAGAGAGAGAGACCAACTGAGTAGAAAGCACAGCGACCTGTCCCCGCCAGCGATAGGCACCATGTAGGCTGCACAGCAAAAGTAGCAGCACAGCACATACAACTGATTATACTGTACACAGTATCTCTCTATGTCCGATTAACACAAATCAATTTGACTGGCCCACCCCTGTGTAGTTGGTGTATACAGTGGGATCTCCCCCATGCTCTCTCTCGCTCTGTCTGCTCCGTCCTCTCTATTTCTCTTTCTCTCTTCTACCGCTTTCTCTCTGTATAGTGAGAATACAACATGAATGGCAGAACTGGGTTAGATCTGTTAATTTGCAGTGGTTGTTTGGGTCATTGAGCAGCAGCAGTGGTGTGGTGTATGGAGTCAGGCCTTAATCCAGCAGGAATGTCCTCACTCCTTCTTCATGCTATCTCACTTAGCACCATGCCCCTACAGAGCATGCACACTCGTGTGTGTGTGTGTGTGTGGATGTGTCTTACATGTAAGTGTGTGTGTGTATGCATTTGTGGGCATGCGTATGTGGTCCTTCTAAGCCTGTGAAGCCGTGGCTAAGCCTTGCTGACTCATGGTCTATACCTCAGGCTAATGCTAACACGAGCGTAGCTAGCTAGCGTCTCAGCCCAAGCACCGAGGAGAGAAGAAGGCCAGGGGCAGGGAGGCAGCAGACGTCTGAAATAAAGACTGTCTAATTGATTGGCTTCATCCCATGTGAATGCCTTGATAAACAGATTTTCCTCTATTCACAGCCATCACAGCTTCTTAAAATGAACATTGACTAATGGGAGTTACTTCATCCCTTCAGGCTACATATGGCTGAAACAACAAAGATATTAATAAAATTGCACAGACATTTGCCTGCCTCTAGCCCACACACCCAAAGTTTAACAGAGGATACCTCAGATACTTTGAGGACACTGAAATCTTTCCAATCCAGACTACCTGTCAGGGTTTGGGTCAATTCATTTTTCAATTCAATCCATTCTTAGGTTGAATTTCAATTCACTTTCTGGATTGATTCCTGGGATCGAAGGGGGCTCCACCTTTGTCCACCTGAATAGACAGACAGGGTGGCAGGTGTCCTAGCGGTTAGAGCGTTGGGCAAGAAACCCGAAAGTTTGTTAGTTCGAAATCCTGAGCCGACAAGGTGAATCATCTGTCTGTGCCCTTAGGAGCAATTTGACGCTTAGACCTAATTTCTCCAGGGTCAAAGTTGATCATGGGAGACCCTGGCCGTGACCCAACTCTCCGAGGTTGGATTTGGGATATGCAAAAAACACATTTTTAATTCACACGTGTACAAGTATACGCACCCACCACATTATTATTATTACAGGCATCAAATCAAATGTTATTGGTCACATACACATGGTTAGCAGATGTTAATGCGAGTGTAGCGAAATGCTTGTGCTTCTAGTTCCGACCATGCAGTAGTATCTAACAAGTAATCTAACAATTTCACAACAATTACCTTACACACACAGTGTAAAGGAATGAATACGAGTATGTACATATAAATATATGGATGAGCGATGGCTGACCGGCATAGGCAAGATGCAGTAGATGGTATAGAATACAGTATATACATGTGAGATGAGTAGTGTAGGATATGTACACATGATATAAATGGCATTGTTTAAAGTGGCTAGTGATACATTTATTACATCCACTTTTTAATTATTAAAGTGGCTAGAGATTTGAGTCGATGGCCGAACGGCATAAGCAAAATTCAGTAGATGGTATACATTTGATATGAGTAATGTCGGATATGTAAACATTATATACAAAATTGTTTAAAGTGGCTAGTGATACATTTGTTACATCCAATTGTCTATTATTTAAAGTGGATAGAGATTTAAGTCAGTATGTTGGCAGCAGCCACTTAATGTTAGTGGTGGCTGTTTAACAGTCTGATGGCCTTGAGATAGAAGCTGTTTTTCAGTCTCTCGGTCCCAGCTTTGATGCACCTGTACTGACCTCGCCTTCTGGATGATAGCGGGGTGAACAGGCAGTGGCTCGGGTGGTTGTTGTCCTTGATGATCTTTTTGACCTTCCTGTGACATTGGGTGGTGTAGGTGTCATGGAGGGCAGGTAGTTTACCCCCGGTGATGCGTTGTGCAGTCCACACTACCCTCTGGAGAGCCTTACGGTTGTGGGCAGAGCAGTTGCCGTACCAATCTGTCAACTACATGTTGCCATGTTGAGTTATTGGTTTATTTGGTGGGATGGTAGATTATTCTGTGTACATGGCTAGACCATGATGAGTGATCTGAGCAGCTCAGGCCTGGGGGCCAGGGCAGGGTAAGTGTGTGACAGACAGGATTACAGTGAAGAGAGGAGCACACTCTCTGTCTCACACAGCTGCTCGCTCTCCTCCAGTCTCTCTCCTCCAGTCTCTCTCCTCCATCTCTTATTCACTTTTGTTTTTTCTATCTCTTCTCTCTTTGCATCTCTCTTTCTCACACAAATATTTATCTCGCACCTTCTCCCTCAGTCTCTCACTTGTTCTTGAAAAATGGCACTTATGACAGCCATTTATTGATGGAGAGATACCTTCTCCTGTATTGGTCACTGGGTATTGGCTGTACATTAGGAGAGCTACGTTCTCCTGTACTGGTCACCGGGCTATGGACTGTACATTAGGAGAGCTCCCTCTCCTTCCCTGTCAAAAGACAAAACACTCTACACTGATAACAAACAAGACTAAAGAGATAAAGAACACTGTCCTGGCGGTGTAAATAAATTGGTTACAGCATCAATCATTCATTTGTTGTAGCGAGGACTGAATGTTTTATTTGAGTCCTCAATTACATTTAGATTGGTTCATTTGGATGCCTCAGAAAAGTAGGGTTTGGGTTCAGAAAGAGTTCATTGAGAGAGTCATGCTCTATGTTCCTTTTCCATGTCCCATGTGTACAACCCTCAGGACTCTACCTGTCAGATCAAGAGTACCGACACTATTTAATCTAACTCAAACACCAGGTTTCATGAACTTAAAAAATAATATATACAGTACCAGTCAAAAGACACATTCAAGGACTTTTCTTTATTTTCACTATTTTCTACATTGTAGAATAATAGTAAAGACATCAAAACTATGAAATAACACATATGGAGGCGTGATGGTGTGCATTCTGCAGCGATACGCCATCCCATCTGGTTTGCGCTTAGTGGGACTATCATTTGTTTTTCAACAGGACAATGACTCAAAACACACCTCCAAACTGTGTACGGGCTATTTGAACAAGAAGGAGAGTGATGGAGTGCTGCGTCAGGTGACCTGGCCTCCACAATCACCCGACCTCAACCCAACTGAGATGGTTTGGGATGAGATGGACCACAGAGTGAAGGAAAAGCAGCCAACAAGTGCTCAGCATATGTGGGAACTCCTTCAAGACTGTTGGAAAAGCATTCCAGGTGACTACCTCATGAAGCTGGTTGAGAGAATGCCAAGCGTGTACAAAGCTGTCAAGGCAAAGGGTGGCTACTTTGAAGAATCTCAAATATAAAATATACTTTGATTTGTTTAACACTTTTTTTGGTTACTTCATGATTCCATATGTGTTATTTCATAGTTTTGATGTCTTCACTATTATTCTACAATGTAGAACATAGTAAAAATAAAGAAAAACCCTTGAATGAGTAGGTGTGTCCAAACATTTGACTGGTACTGTATATATTTGTGTGCTGCATGTTTACATGTATGTACTCAATAAAATAATGTTTACATTGTGAGACAAAACTGAAACATAAGTCCATTTAGAGTCTTCCCTATGCAAACCCATAAATCAAATCAAATAAAATAAAATGTTATTTGTCACATACACATGGTTAGCAGATGTTAATGCGAGTGTAGCGAAATGCTTGTGCTTCTTGTTCCGACCATGCAGGAGTATCTAACAAGTAATCTAACAAATTCACAACAACTACCTTATACACACAAGAGTAAAGGAATGAATACGAGTATGTACATATAAATATATGGATGAGCGATGGCTGACCGGCATAGGCAAGATGCAGTAGATGGTATGGAGTACATGAGTAATGTAGGATATGTAAACATTATATAAATGGCATTGTTTAAAGTGGCTAGTGATACATTTATTCCATTCAATTATAATTATTAAAGTGGCTTGAGATTTGGGTCGATGGCCGAACGGCATAGGCAAGATTCAGTAGATGGTATAGAGTACAGTGTATACATTTGATATGAGTATGTCGGATATGTAAACATTATATACAAATTGTTTAAAGTGGCTAGTGATACATTTGTTACATTTAATTCCTATGTTTTAAGTGGCTAGAGATTTAAGTCAGTATGTTGGCAGCAGCCACTCAATGTTAGTGATGCACCTGTACTGACCTCGCCTTCTGGATGATAGCGGGGTGAACAGGCAGTGGCTCGGGTGGTTGTTGTCCTTGATGATCTTTTTGGCCTTCCTGTGACATCTGGTGGTGTAGGTGTCCTGAAGGGCAGGTAGTTTACCCCCGGTGATGCGTTGTGCAGTCCTCACTACCCTCTGGAGAGCCTTGTGGGTTGTGGGCGGAGCAGTTGCCGTACCAGGCGGTGATACAGCCTGACAGGATGCTCTCGATTGTGCATCTGTAGAAGTTTGTGAGTGATTTTGATGACAAGCCAAATTTCTTCAGCCTCCTGAGGTTGAAGAGGCGCTGTTGCGCCTTCTTCACCACGCTGTCTGTGTGGGTGGACCAATTCAGTTTGTCCGTGATGTGTACGCCGAGGAACTTAAAACTTTCCACCTTCTCCACTACTGTCCTGTTGATGTGGATAGGGGGGTGCTCCCTCTCATGTTTCCTGAAGTCCACGATCATCTCCTTTGTTTTGTTGACATTGAGTGAGAGGTTATTTTCCTGACATCACACTCCGAGGGCCCTCACCTCCTCCCTGTAGGCCGTCTCGTCGTTGTTGGTAATCAAGCCCACCACTGTAGTGTCGTCAGCAAACTTGATGATTGAGTTGGATGCGTGCTTGGCCACGCAGTCATGGGTAAACAGGGAGTACAGGAGAGGGCTGAGAACGCACCCTTGTGGGGCCCCAGTGTTGAGGATCAGCGGGGTGGAGATGTTGTTTCCTACCCTCACCACCTGGGGTAGCTGTAGTCGATGAACAGCATTCTTACATAAGTATTCCTCTTGTCCAGATGGGTTAGGGCAGTGTGATTGCGATTGCGTCGTCTGTGGACTTATTGGGACGGTAAGCAAATTGGAGTGGGTCCAGGGTGTCTGGCAGGATGGAGGTGATATGATCCTTGACTAATCTCTCAAAGCACTTCATGATGACGGAAGTGAGTGCTACGGGGCGATAGTCATTTAGCTCAGTTACCTTCGCTTTCTTGGGAACAGGAACAATGGTGGCCCTCTTGAAGCATGTGGGAACAGCAGACTGGGGAGCAGCAGCTCTGAGGACACGGCCAGGGATGCCATCTGGGCCGGCAGCCTTGCGATGGTTAACACATTTAAATGTTTTTCTCACATTGGCTGCGGTGAAGGAGAGCCCGCAGGTTTTGGTAGCAGGCCGTGTCGGTGGCACTGTATTGTCCTCAAAACGAGCAAAGAAGTTGTTTAGTTTGTCTGGGAGCAGGACGTCATGGTCCGCAACGGGGCTGGTTTTCTTTTTGTAGTCCGTGATTGACTGTAGACCCTGCCACATTTCTCTTGTGTCTGAGCCGTTGAATTGTAACTCTACTTTGTCTCTATATTGACGCTTAGCTTGTTTGATTGCCTTGCGGAGGGAATAGCTACACTGTTTGTATTCAGTCATGTTTCCGGTAGCCTTACCCTGGTTAAAGCAGTGGTTCGCGCTTTCAGTTTTGCGCGAATGCTGCCATCAATCCACGGTTTCTGGTTGGGGAAGGTTTTAATATTTGCTATGGGTACAACATCACCAATGCACTTGCTAATAAACTCGCTCACCGAATCAGCGTTATACATCAATGTTGTTGTCAGATGCTATCCGGAACATATCCCAGTCCACGTGCTCGAAGCAGTCTTGCAGCATGGATTCAGATTGGTCGGACCAGCGTTGAACAGACCTGAGAACGGGCGTTTCCTGTTTTAGTTTCTGTTTGTAGGCTGGGAGCAACAAAATGGAGTCATGGTCAGACTTGCCGAAAGGAGGGTGGAGAATAGTGTTGTATGCATCACGGAAGTTGGAATAACAATGATCCAGGATTTTACCAGCCCAGGTGGCACATTCAATATGCTGGTAAAATTCCGGGAGCCTTGTTTTCAAATTAGCCTTATTAAAATCCCCAGCCACAATAAATGCAGCCTCAGGATATGTGCTTTCCAATTTACCTAGAGTGAAATGAATTTCTTTCAGTGCCATTGATGTATCAGCTTGAGGGGAGATGTACACGGCTGTGATTATAATCGAGGAGAATTCTCTTGGTAGATAATGCGGTCGGCATTTGATTGTAAGGAATTCAGGTGAACAAAAGGACTTGAGTTCCTGTATGTTGTTATGATCACACCACGTCTCGTTAATCATAAGACACACACCCCCACCCTTCTTCTTACCAGATAGATGTTTGTTATCGCGCGGACAGAAACCAGGTGGCTGTACCGACTCAGATAACGTGACCTGAGTGAGCCATGTTTCCATGAAGCAAAGAACGTTGCAGTCTCAGATGTCTCTCTGAAAGGCAACCCTCGATCGGATTTCGTCTATTTTGTTGTCCAGAGACTGTACATTGGCGATTAAAATACTGGGAGAGGTGCACGATGCTGTCGGCGTAGCTTGACCAAAAGACCGCCGCGTTTCCCCCTTCTCCTGCGCTGCCATTGTTTTGAGTTGCCGGGTGCGATCCAGTCTGTTGTCCTGGTTGGGGTACCAAACAGAGAATCCGCTTTGGGAAAGTCGTATTCCTGGTCGTAATGTTGGTATGTTGACGCTGCTCTTATATCCAATAGTTCCTCACGATTCTATGTAATAAAACTTAATATTTCCCGGGGTAACAATGTAAGAAGTAATACATAAAAAAACAAAATACTGCATGATTTCCTGAGAACGTGAAGCAAGGCTGCCATCTCTGTCGGCGCCGGAAGTTAACCATAATGCCAACCCTCAGTGAGTTTAGTATATTCCTTAATAAGGAGAACGTAGCTTACCATGTATTAAGACAGATGACGGCCAGACTATTCAAAAGCACCACAAAGATGTTGATTAGTGGACTGGATCCAAAAACTTCACTTTAGGCTTGGACCCAAATGTGGGGATTTAATCTTATGGTCTAGTAGTCCAAAGTCAATGCGACGGCAGGTAGCTTAGTGGTTAGAGCGTTGGGCCAGTAACCGAAAGGTCGCTAGATCGAATCCCCGAGCTGACATGGTAAAAGTCTGTCGTTCTACCCCTGAACAAGTAAATATTGTAAATATTTGTTCTTAACTGACTTGTCTGGATAAATAAAATGAAGCAATCCTTTGGCAGTGGTTTGGGTCATGCCTCACTCTCATCCTGTGATTTGGCTACTAGGGACCTGTTTTGGAAGTATTTCAGGATACTATTCCACTCTACTGAATGATGTGCTTAAAGTGCAGCTGTACTCACACTGGAGCGGTTTTCAACCTGGAGCTGTTCGCACACTGGATCTGTTCTCACACTGGATTCGTTCTGGTAGATTCATCTCTATCAGCTACAGGTCCAGTTCTGGCTCTTAGTCACTAATAAGGGATGTGCCATAAATCTCAGCGGTACTATTAACTGATGTGCCATAAATCTCAGCGGTACTATTAACTGATGTTTCATAGATCTCAGCGGTACTATTAACTGATGTTTCATAGATCTCAGCGGTACTATTAACTGATGTGCCATAAATCTCAGCGGTACTATTAACTGATGTGCCATAAATCTCAGCGGTACTATTAACTGATGTTTCATAGATCTCAGCGGTACTATTAACTGATGTTCCATAGATCTCAGCGGTACTATTAACTGATGTTTCATAGATCTCAGCGGTACTATTAACTGATGTTTCATAGATCTCAGCGGTACTATTAACTGATGTGCCATAAATCTCAGAGGTACTATTAACTGATGTTTCATAGATCTCAGCGGTACTATTAACTGATGTTCCATAGATCTCAGCGGTACTATTAACTGATGTTTCATAGATCTCAGCGGTACTATTAACTGATGTTTCATAGATCTCAGCGGTACTATTAACTGATGTGCCATAAATCTCAGAGGTACTATTAACTGATGTTTCATAGATCTCAGCGGTACTATTAACTGATGTTTCATAGATCTCAGCGGTACTATTAACTGATGTTTTATAGATCTCAGCGGTACTATTAACTGATGTTTTATAGATCTCAGCGGTACTATTAACTGATGTTTTATAGATCTCAGCGGTACTATTAACTGATGTTTTATAGATCTCAGCGGTACTATTAACTGATGTTTCATAGATCTCAGCGGTACTATTAACTGATGTTTCATAGATCTCAGCGGTACTATTAACTGATGTTTCATAGATCTCAGCGGTACTATTAACTGATGTTTTATAGATCTCAGCGGTACTATTAACTGATGTTTTATAGATCTCAGCGGTACTATTAACTGATGTTTCATAGATCTCAGCGGTACTATTAACTGATGTTTCATAGATCTCAGCGGTACTATTAACTGATGTTTTATAGATCTCAGCGGTACTATTAACTGATGTTTTATAGATCTCAGATGTTACTATTAACTGATGTTTCATAGATCTCAGCGGTACTATTAACTGATGTTTCATAAATCTCAGCGGTACTATTAACTGATGTTTTATAGATCTCAGCGGTACTATTAACTGATGTTTCATAGATCTCAGCAGTACTATTAACTGATGTTTTATAGATCTCAGCGGTACTATTAACTGATGTTTTATAGATCTCAGCGGTACTATTAACTGATGTTTCATAGATCTCAGCGGTACTATTAACTGATGTTTCATCTGTTGGCTGGCTGTTCACAATGGCTGTCTAGTGAGAGATGCTGCTCCCCTCCTCCCACACTGATTACACCTTCTGTCTCTTTTGTCACCTGTAATATCTCATCTTCAGTCCCTTCTCCTTCCATGTCTGTTCTGTTACAAAGCAGGTGGTTGTAGGAGAGAGGCGCACACACACACACACACACACACACAGTGACTTAAGGCCACAAAGGCAGCAGCAGGGTGGATTTGGCCTACGTGGCTGCCACAGCGTCAGAGCTCTACTAAGTGCCTTCATTCAGACGTGATTATTAAAGAGGTAGTCGGCAGGTCTGCTTTGTCAGCTGTTGACAGAGCACAAAAGGGGCCAAAATAAACAGGGGACAGGGGTGAAGGAGGGGACACACATTCAAGCAGTTACAGATTTTTTTAATCGCTCTGGTACTATTTTATTATCTTTCAAGTACAGATAATCAAAAAGGCATTTTTTTTTCAAACTTTAAGCACATTTTCAAATTTACTACAACACACAAAATCCCACAGTAACTATTTCACCAAACCTAATCAGTGTTTTATCTAGAAATACTTTACATATAAAGTAAATTGCCTTTCACAATGCAATGCTCACAATACTTTTCATATGATTCTCTTCTCATTTGTTTAAATACATTTGACCATCACTTAATCCAACTGCGCTTAATGGTTAATCACTTAACTGTTTGGTAAACCTATAGATTTTAAACTGGCTTGTCTACTATATATAGATTTTAAAGTGGTTTGTCTACTATATATAGATTTTAAAGTGGTTTGGGTACTATACTGTATATGGATTTTGAGAACTACAGAAATAAAATGTGTGTTTGTAAAGTATAAACTTCTTAATGTAATGTATGATACATGATAACCATACATAAGGACTACTCGTTATTGCTAATCGATTTCACATAGTTGTAACCCACAATTGGTCACCATATAAAAGGGTGTGTGTGAACGCTTGTAATTTCAACACGGAGCAGGATAGACAGCAAGGGATAGGAAGAAATCGAAGAGCTCATGGGCAAGGGGCCCTTCAGAGAGGTGGGCATGGGCATCTTCATGTCCGCAGCTCTCTCTAATGATGGTGTGGTAGGCCATTACTTGGATCCTACAACACTACACACCTTATTGTGTTTCTCAATTAAATTGAGCAGGCTTATCAAGGTGAAGGGGTCACCTATGTCATTGTGTGGGACAATGCCAGGTTCCACCATGCAGAGGTGGTTCAGGCATGGTTTTGGACCCATTCCCGATCTGTGACCCTATACCTGCCCCGAAACTCTCCTTTCCTCAACCCTATTGAGGATTTTTTAACGCATGGAGGTGGAAGGTGTACGATCACCATCCCCTTGAGTGTACCACCCTCCTTCTGGCCGTGGATGAGGCATTTCACAACATCAATGCGGACCAATGTCAAGCTTGGATTCTCCATGCCAAAAGGTTTTTCCTGTGGCGCATGAACAATGAGGACATTCACTGTGATTTCGGTGAGAATGTATGGCCAAATAAATGCTCAAGACAGGCTTGATGCAAATGAATGTGTGCTAAAAGTTATTAATTTAATTTGTTTAATTACATTTGATTACAGACAGATCACCTATGTTGCATGAATGATTGATCACACTTGATTACACATTGGATAGATGTTCTGTCCATGTTGTTGGGTAATGTAAGTGTAATGCCCAATGTAAAAACTGTAATCTGTCATTTACAGTAGTGTAGCATATTACTTTCAGCACTTCTAAGGGTGATTTGAAACACGTATCTTGCATTGTTTGCTATTCGATTAACTGGTAGTTAAAACAACTAAATTGAAAAGTGATTAAACCAATGTTCTCATTACATTTTACAATAAACGTATATTTTGTATCAATGGTTGTGTGGTGAGAGAGGTTTACAATCAAAATGAATACACAATGCCAGAGCTCTTATGAGTGTGAAGCAGCTAGCGCTGACTCAGTCTCTGACCCCACAAGGTCTTCACTTGGAGATGCATCAGCTGCCCACTTCAAAGACTACTGTGTGTGTCTGTTGAATACCTATGTCCTGGATGTGTGGTGGCTGAGGTTTATTTCTAAGCACTTGTTAGGTTTCTCACCTCTTCCAGACTTCTGTAATCTCACCCACCAGCCGGCTCTCTCTTGGGGATGAGGATAACACTTATGTAGCTGGTTGTCTATTTTCTCATTGTCTCCATGTCTTTTGTCATTCCTCTTTTGTTTCCTCTGTGAAGCATGCTTGTTTTGTTATAAAGCATCTTCCTCTAGCAATTCATTAATTCTTTTATTTATTTAACTAGGCAAGTCAGTTAAGAACAAATTCTTATTTTCAATGACGACCTAGGAACAGCCATTTAGCCATTCATCATATGAATAGATTATTTCCCCACATTGTTGTCATCCTATCAGCTTCACATGTCACGATCTTGTGGAAGGACGGACCAAGGTGCAGCGAGTGTATAGTTCCACATAATTTTAATCAAAAGTGAAACCATCAAAAAACAAACACACACCAGATCGTAACGTCAATGTGTAGCACACTAACAGAAACACATTCAAATAATAACCCACATGTGGGGAGAAAACTACCTATATAGGATTCCCAATTAGAGGCAACGACAAACAGCTGTCTCTAATTGGGAACCAACTCAAAACCAAACATAGACACACCTAAACAACCCTGGTCACGTCCTGTCCCGAGAACCCAGAGGGCTCTCTATGGCCAGGAGGTGACATCACAGGTTAATTTGCTCTATCTCTGTATTACTCTGCATTAGCTAATCCCTGTGTGAAAATGTCTGCTGTCTGGCTGCCTGCCTTTTATTGCTCTGTGAATATCAGTAGCATTACGTCCTGTACTGTACTGAATCAACATTGAGGCAGAGAAGCAGAGGCTGCCTGGCTGGCTTTATGTCTCTTTAAAATCTGCTGTTGAATTATAAGAGCATACGGTTTGAATGATGTGGAAATCTCTCCCAGATAAAGGGGTATGCTCTCTGACCAGAATTACTGTGTAAGTGTAAAACCCATGCTGTTACCCGGTAACATTTGGATTACGCAACAAACGGGAAATTGTATTTTCCTGATGTTGACTTTGTGCTCTTAGATTATTTCACTGAGTTGTGGGTTGGTGGTGGTGGAGAAATGTGTTGCTATGCCAATAGTGTTTAAAAGTCACAGAATCTGGGATTTTGTGCACCACGTTGTGTGACAGTCATTTCTATCCGGTGTCTTCTGCAAGCCATCCTGCTTTGTTGAGTATATTGTTACTGCAGCACTAATCCAGACCTCATGTCCTGTCACCCGACAATCATCTGTCTGTGTGTCTCTGCACCATCATCATCGATCATCGTATAAATTACATTAATGTTGTTTTCACAGACCTTTTATCTGTCTAACTGGATTAACAACCTGTTCTCTCTCTCTCTCTCTCTCTCTCTCTCTCTCTCTCTCTCTCTCTCTCTCTCTCTCTCTCTCTCTCTCTCTCTCTCTCTCTCTCTCTTCCCCAGTACAGTTTAAACCTGTTCAACCATCACTTCCTGCTTACTGCACAATGAACCAATCAGACTTCTTTCTTTTAAAGAGTATTTGTTGTTTTTATTTATGCAATGTTTCCCCTATATTGTAAATTGTGGCCGTCATTGCAAATATATATATATTTTTGAATTATAATGTAGATGTATAGGTGTATGCCCCAGGAAGACCCCAAGAAGACCCGAACCACTCACCACACTCCCACCGTCGCCAATTCTGCCACCGCTGCTGAAACACTGTTATTGTTCACATCTGTGATGTCTAACGGCCCCCTCTGTCTTTTTATCTTTTTTTTTTGTTCTCTCTTTCCCTCCCTCCCCACAGGAAACAGTAGAATATGCCTTCCTGATCATCTTTACGATAGAGACCTTTCTGAAGATCATAGCGTATGGTTTAGTCATGCACCAGAACTCCTACGTAAGGAACGGATGGAACATGCTAGATTTTGTCATTGTCATAGTAGGGTAAGTACCATGTTCCTCCTAGACAGAGTCATACACACATCCATGTACTCATACACACAAACATGCGCACATTAACACACACGCATGCATGTACACACACATGACTATGTCAGATCCTGCTAATGCCCAAGGCACAAAATAAAGCCCAATCTGTAGCACTGAATGAGCACTGAGCACTGGAAGGTTACAAAAATGTTAACATAAACACAAGCCTGTTGTAAGACGTTATGTAATGAAAACACTGTAGAACACACAAACACACAGCAACATATTCAGAGGGAAAACACACATGCAACAATTCACCCTCCCTGTGTATCCGTCTCTATTTGATCAAGAAGGATCATCGGCTTAAGACTCTTCACCACATTCAGTAACAACAAGAGGCTCTGGCAATCACACACACACACACACACACACACACACACACACACACACACACACACACACACACACACAGAGTAGTACCTCTGTGAATTACCTGATAGAGATCCTGTCGTCTGTCACATGGTTTTAGGATTTGGGTTCGGATCAGGAGGAAGTCACACACACGCTTCTGATTTTAAAAAAGGAAAGGGGATGAAATACTTAGTGTAGCCTACTACATAGTGCTGGATCCCATGTTACAGTACCAATCAAAGGTTTGGACACACCTACTCATTCAAGGGTTTTTCTTTATTTGTACTATTTTCTACGCTGTAGAATATAAGTGAAGACATCAAAACTATGAAATAACACACATGGAATCATGTAGTAACGAAAAAATGTTAAACAAATATAGATTTTATATTTGAGATTCTTCAAAGTTGCCACCCTTTGCCTTGATGACAGCTTTGCACACTCTTGGCATTCTCTCAACCAGCTTCTCCTGGAATGCTTTTCCAACAGTCTTTGGAACAGAAGGAGTTCCCACATATGCTGAGCACTTGTTGGCTGCTGTTCCTTCACTCTGTGGTCCAACTCATCCCAACCATCTCAATTGGTTTGATCAATTGGCCAGGTCATCTGATGTAGCACTCCATCACTCTCCTTTTTGGTCAAATAGCCCTTACACAGCCTGGAGGTTGTTGGGTCATTGTCCTGTTGAAAAATACATGATAGTCCCACTAAGCGCAAACCAGATGGGATGGCGTATCGCTGCAAAAAGCTGTGGTAGCCATGCTGGTTAAGTGTGCCTTGAATTCTAAATAAATCACAGACAGTTTCACCAGCAAAGCACCCCCACACCATCACACCTCCTCCTCCATGCTTCATGGTGGGAACCACACATGCAGAGATCATCCGTTCGCCTACTCTGCGTCTCACAAAGACACACTGTGGACACATTTCCACCGGTCTAATGTCCATTGCTCGTGTTTCTTGGCCCAAGCACGTCTCTTCATCTTATTGGTGTCCTTTAGCAGTGGTTTCTTTGAAGCATTCGACCATGAAGGCCTGATTCATGCAGTCTCATCTGAACAGCTGGTAGCTCTAATGAACTTATCCTCTGCAGCAGAGGTAACTCTGGGTCTTCCTTTCCTGTGGCGGTCCTCATGAGAGCCAGTTTCATCATAGTGCTTGATGGTTTTTGCGACTGCTCATAGTTCTTGAAATGTTCTGCATTGACTGACCTTCATGTCTTAAAGTAAGGATGGACTGTCATTTCTCTTTGCTAATTTGAGCTGTTCTTGCCATAATATGGACTTGTTTTTTTACCAAATAGGGCTGTCTTCTGTATACCACCCCTGCCTTGTCACAACACAACTGATTGGCTCAAGCGCGTTAAGAAGGAAAGAAATTCACTTTTAACAAGGCACACCTGTTAATTGAAATACATTCCAGGTGACTACCTGATGAAGCTGGTTGAGAGAATGTCATGAAGGCCAAAAGTGGCTACTTTGAAGAATCTCAAATATAAAATATATTTTGATTTGTTTAGCACTTGTAATGGTAGTTGATATCATTTTAATTATATTTTCATACACTCAATATTGACAGAAATATATAATTATATTGAGGGGTGTGTTGGCAGATAGACACTGGGGTGTGTTAATCAAGGGAAACACAAACACACACACACACATATAGAGAGAGAACTTGTGTGGTGGTCAGGGTGATGTTTATATCCTGCACACCTGCCCTGTGGGGCTCCAGTGTAAACTGAGGACGAGGTGTGAAACACTGAATGTAAACATAGAGAGATAAAGGAGGATTAAACAACACATTTCACTGCACCTGTTTGGTGTATGTGACAATAAAACACACACACACACATACACACTACAGTACATGGCCCAGAAAATACCATTAAGATAAATCAAAGCTCTGTCTCCTGATACTCAGAAATCCTTATGACTCAGGGCTGTATGTTACAATGGTGTCATCTATTTCTCTGTGTGTCTGACCTTTGTGATCTCTCTATCTCTATCCCTCTATCTCTCTCGATATCTCTCTCTATCTCTCTATCTATCTGTCTCTCTCACCCTTTCTCTTTATCTCTCTTTCCCCTCTCTCCTCCCCCACAGGTTATTCAGTGTAGTTCTGGAGGTGATAACCAAAGAGGGTGATGCGGGTGCTCAGGGGGGTAAACCAGGAGGCTTTGACGTCAAGGCCCTCCGAGCATTCCGTGTGCTCCGGCCCCTCCGTCTTGTCTCAGGAGTACCCAGTGAGTCGCCATTGCGCCAGAACATGTCTTCACTATAGAGATATGTTACCATGTTAATACCATATGAAGAGTTTATTTCCAAAACGCCAAACACAAATTTTTCACATTTGTGTTTTTTCATCTTTTGAAAATATTGCTTATGGGTACCTTCATGTGTGTGTAAAATATTACTATTCTCAGATATATAATTCATAGATTTTAGATGTGTATGAAAATGTTTTTTTGGGGGGTAAAATGCTATATATCCATTGTTTAGCTAGAATGGAATATTTTATTGTGATATGTGTTTGCCTCACCTAGCTATCTTAAGATGAATGCACTTACTTGAAGTCACTCTGGATAAGAGCCTCTGCTAAATGACTAACATGTCAAATGATTTACATACAAATCTCATATTAATTTATTGAATTATACTTAGTAAAATCAAGTATATATTGATGTCACAAATATATCATTTGTACATTGCTTTATTAAAATGTAGTTATTTGTTACATTTGACTGTGTAAAACCTAGCAGTGCTACTTATGTCACTGTGAGTGAGGTGGATATATAGCATTTTGGAAAAAATATGATTATTTGTCTCTCTGAAATGAAACCATCAAGTGATAGATTTAAAACAAATACATGTCTGTCATTGAATAACCCCATTACATAATTAGATTGGTGTGTTTTTTCACTATCTCTTTCATAATTTCTTTCAGCAATAAAAGCTAATTTCCCTGCATTTCTGAAAATGAATATATAGCATTTTGGAATTAAAATCTTCACGTCTCTAGTTCAATATGACATTTTAATTGATACCCGTGTACAGTCTGAAATCCATAGGCATAAACATCAATAAATAGTTTAGAATTAGGTTCGCTATGTCCTCATAGCATTATACTGTGTGCGTGTGTGAGTGCGTGTTTGTGTGTATCTGAGCCCTCTCTCTCGGTCTCTGTCAGGTTTACAGGTAGTGTTGAACTCCATCATTAAAGCCATGGTTCCTCTGCTCCACATTGCTCTGCTTGTCCTCTTCGTCATCATCATCTACGCCATCATCGGCCTGGAACTCTTCATCGGCAAGATGCACGCCACCTGCTACCTGGTGGGCACCGGTAAGGACCTGCGTCCGTAATCTGTCCTTCTCAGTCCTCCTCCGACTGTCACAAGTTAAACTCTTCCCAGCTTTTGATGCATGTCAGCTCTACATAACAAGACAGACAAAAGTTATGCTGCATTTAGATGATGGATGCAGAAAACGTGGTACCAGTTGGAATAGCGGGACAAGAAAGCAAGAAAGATGGTGATGGAAAAAGCAAGCCTGCCCAATGGTATGTGTTGCTATGGTGATTTCAGTAAATAATCAGTGCAAATCAACATCCGGTAGAAAACAATGCTATGGCAGACGGCAAAAGTTAAAATATTTTAACTCTGGCGGCACGTCCCATCTCGGCTGAAGGCATTCACCGCCAGCCCTCAGCGGCATTTACGCCGTTCTCTCATTCAAACCAATGACATCCGGTTTGCTGTCTACCTCGTGCATCTAAACGCAGCATTACTGATAACCAATACTGTATAAAAACACTAGGCTCAATCCTTTATGACTGATATGAATCATCTGTCTGTACAAACCCTAAGACTTCAGTCACTCACTAGTTGGAATTGGCTTTGATTCAATATTTAATCTGCTGACAATCATGACCCTTATTCTAGCACTCAGCCCCTGAATATGAATGAATATACAATGAATATTACTTACAGTCAATCATGGGGATCTATTTGAAACATGTATATGAAAGCTAGATAACATTGTTTCATTTTTCAACTACAATAATCTGGTTTTATAGTGGGGAGTTTATGGACGACGTGTGTGTATTGCCCTCTCTCTTTGTTACTTGATTGTTTACATCCCTGTGGTAGTTGAGAAGCAGCAATAGAGGGCAGTTCAGGGCAGAGTAGACCCTGATATCTGCTAGCTGTAATCCGGGGCTCTATGCTGATGTTTGCCCTTGAGAAAGGCACTTACCTGGGGCTCAGACTACTTCTCATCATCATGCTATAAGAAGCGATTATGGATGAAAGGAGATGTAAGCCATGTCAGTTGAGCAGATGAAGTGGAACTGCAGGGGGTGAATTTATGAATGTAATGTATGTGTGTTTATGAATGCAATTTATAAGCAACATCAGCAGGGAGTTAGGGACAGTGAGAATGGTTGTGTGATTGTGGGTGTGTGATTGAGGGTGTGCGTGCGTGCGTGCGTGCGTGAGTGTGCGTGCGTGCGTGAGTGTGTGTGTGTGTGTGTGTGAGAAAAAGAGCATCTGATGTGCTAGTGTGCTATAAGAATGATGTGTAAACACTGTACTGTACACTATACATGTAATCATATGGAATGTGTATCTGTAAACAAGAGTATGTAACCAAAACTAGACGAAATCGTTTGCTTTATAAGGGAATAAAGCCACACTTTTCTGTGCGTCCGAGTGTCTTTTCACACCACTGCATGTATTTGATATTCTCGTTGCCCTCTGATGTTTTGTGTCATTGTTTACTAAGCTGTTGTCAGGCATTCCATGCTGTGCATTATTGTTGTCCATGTTTAGTAACTTCTAACTACTCTCCTTCCCTCTTTCTCCCATGTCTCTCCCTTCCCTCCCCCTCTCTCTCTATATGCCCTGTAGGCATTCTGGCAGAGGAGGAGCCTGTTCCGTGTGCAATGTCAGGCCATGGGCGCCAGTGCATGATTAATGGGACTGTGTGTAGAGAGGGATGGCATGGCCCCAACAGTGGCATCACCAACTTTGACAACTTCCTGTTTGCCATGCTTACTGTTTTCCAGTGTATCACCATGGAGGGCTGGACTGATGTTCTCTACTGGGTGAGGCTGCTGCTTTATGAACCACACCCAGCTAGCAACTAGTTAGCCATCTCTACTCACAGTAACACAGAGGTTTCAACAGGGTTAGCTTAGCGTCATCGCTAATACTGGATGAGCTCCAATCAAATCCAACCTATAGAACCTATAAAATGTCAGACTAGAGGTCTCCAACTTTTTGGACCCATTCCAAAATGGACCTGGGGCTTTCCCATTTGGACCCGATATGCATGAATACATTTTTAAAATATAGATACACGTTCTGAACAGACCCGAGGACAACTAGACTTGTATAGACCTAGTCGGATCCAGACCCGGTCAAATCCGAGTGAGGGAAGCAGCAGAAAGGTTTTTAAGCTACTTTATTAACCAGAGTTGATAAAGTGTGAGGGAGAAGAGGTAGAGAGAGGTGACGCTCTAGCAGGGGCTGTGCTGTGTGTGTAGGCTACTGTGAGCGAGTGACACAGGGAACAGGGAGGAGGGAGGGAGAGACGAGAGACAGCAATCAACCAAGCCGGCTTGTGCTGCCATATCTAGGTTATTTATCATTCAATATGATTTCGAAGTACCTGTCTTGACTGTATCAAATTGGGAGAAGCTAGTTAAGCTAGGTAGCTAGGCTAATTGAGGCTGCATGTGCTCGTCCTACACACTTAAACAAACAAACTCCATTCAGAATATAAAGTAGCAGCCTACCTGTTCTTGGTTGTTGTAGCCTATCCTACTCCCTCCATCTCTCTCTCTCTCTCTCTCTCTCTCTCCTGCAGCAGTCACGTTCGGATCCGAACAAGTCAATCAAACTGACACATACTCTAGACCTGTGACAATCATATCAGATTACCAGATCTGACATTATTTCGAATACTGCGGACCCGCTCGGCTCCCGGATCGGGTCTCGGTTATTCGGGTACAGGTGGATCGGTGAAGACCTCTATGTCAGACATACACAAACATACTCCACCCTCCCCTCTCTCTTTCACCTCCCTCTTTCTTCCCCTATACTTCCCTACCCCTGTCCCCAACCCTACCCCTGTCCCCAACCCTACCCCTGTCCCCTAACCCTACCCCTGAACCCTACCCCTGTCCCTAAACCCTACCCCTGTCCCCTAACCCTACCTCTGAAACCCACCCCTGTCCCTAAACCCTACCCCTGTCCCCTAACCCTAACCCTACCCTGAACCCTACCCCTGTCCCCTAACCCTACCTCTGAAACCTACCCCTGTCCCTGAACCCTACCCCTGTCCCCTAACCCTACCCCTGAAGCCTACTCCATGTCCCTGAACCTTACCCCTGTCCCTGGACCTTACCCCTTTCCCTGAACCCTACCCCTGTCCCCTAACCCTACCCCTGTCCCTGAACCCTGTCCCTGAACCCTACCCCTGTCCCTGAACCCTATTCCTGCTCCATCTCTTCTTTCCTCTTCCTCTCTCGCTTTCTCTTCTCTTCCGACTGACTCTCCCTCCCGCTCTATCAGTACTGTCCTCTCTTCTTTTCGTTCATGTACCAGTTACCATGGCGATGCGATGCTAATGAAGCCATGGATGGGGTGAAGGTGATGCGAGTGGAGGAGAGATGCAGCCACTCAACAGACATGAAAGGGATGGAGTGGGAGCTGAACACAGAGGAGGAATGGAGAGATGATTGGCAGTTATTTGACCTCCCTTCCCCTCTATCTATGGTCTGCTCACACATCTACCCCCTCCTGTGTGTAGTGTCCTGAGAGACAGATTCCTTATAGCAGTGGTGGGCAATCTTTTCTGCGGTGTGGGCGCAGGATTTTGCTCCAGCCAACTGTAACACAACCTGATTCATAGTCTTCATCAACAAATGAGCTGTGTTACTGAAGCAAAAGCCTGCACCCACACTAGTCTTAAAGAGAGAGAGAGTCACTGAAAAGAGGAAATAACATAACTTAGTGTATGTAAACTTCTGACCCATTGAAATTGTGATACCGTGAGTTATAAGTGAAATAATCTCTGTAAACAATTGTTGCACAAAGTAGATGTCCTAACCGACTTGCCAAAACTATAGTTTGTTAACAAGAAATTTGTGGAGTGGTTGAAAAACAAGTTTTAATGACTCCAACCTAAGTGTATGTAAACTTCCGACTTCAACTGTAGGTAGGCTGATCTAGTTTTCCCAGGAACTTCTGGATTGTCCTCTAAAGATAACTGTGACTGTTTTTGTTGTTTCAGATGAATGATGCCATGGGCTTTGAGCTGCCCTGGGTCTACTTCGTCAGTCTGGTCATCTTCGGCTCCTTCTTCGTTCTCAACCTGGTTCTGGGAGTGTTAAGCGGGTAAAACAATAGACTCATCAATGTACTATTTACATATGCACGTACACACGCACAAATGCACACACACACGCACAAGAGTGCACACACAGAAATACACACAGAGGGAACAGGTTTCTGAGTTTTTTTCTGTGTGTGTGTGTGTGCGTGCGTGTGTCTGTGTGTTTCCGTCCACAGAGAGTTTTCCAAGGAGAGAGAGAAGGCCAAGGCTCGTGGAGACTTCCAGAAGCTGAGAGAGAAGCAGCAGCTAGAGGAGGATCTGAAGGGCTACCTGGACTGGATCACTCAGGCCGAGGACATCGACCCTGAGAATGACGAGGAGGGGGACGAGGAGGGGGGCAAACGCAACCGTGAGTCCTCCTGCCTCACCACCCCTTCACGTCTCATTCCCCTCTGTTCTACTACCTCACCACCCCCTTCACGTCTCATTCCCCTCTGTTCTACTACCTCACCACCCCTTCACGTCTCATTCCCCTCTGTTCTACTACCTCACCACCCCCTTCACGTCTCATTCCCCTCTGTTCTACTACCTCACCACCCCCTTCACGTCTCATTCCCCTCTGTTCTACTACCTCACCACCCCTTCACGTCTCATTCCCCTCTGTTCTACTACCTCACCACCCCCTTCACGTCTCATTCCCTCTGTTCTACTACCTCACCACCCCTTCACGTCTCATTCCCTCTGTTCTACTACCTCACCACCCCCTTCACGTCTCATTCCCTCTGTTCTACTACCTCACCACCCCTTCACGTCTCATTCCCCTCTGTTCTACTACCTCACCACCCCCTTCACGTCTCATTCCCTCTGTTCTACTACCTCACCACCCCTTCACGTCTCATTCCCTCTGTTCTACTACCTCACCACCCCTTCACGTCTCATTCCCCTCTGTTCTACTACCTCACCACCCCCTTCACGTCTCATTCCCCTCTGTTCTACTACCTCACCACCCCTTCACGTCTCATTCCCCTCTGTTCTACTACCTCACCACCCCCTTCACGTCTCATTCCCTCTGTTCTACTACCTCACCACCCCTTCACGTCTCATTCCCCTCTGTTCTACTACCTCACCACCCCCTTCACGTCTCATTCCCTCTGTTCTACTACCTCACCACCCCTTCACGTCTCATTCCCCTCTGTTCTACTACCTCACCACCCCCTTCACGTCTCATTCCCCTCTGTTCTACTACCTCACCACCCCTTCACGTCTCATTCCACTCTGTTCTACTACCTCACCACCCCCTTCACGTCTCATTCCCTCTGTTCTACTACCTCACCACCCCTTCACGTCTCATTCCCCTCTGTTCTACTACCTCACCACCCCCTTCACGTCTCATTCCCTCTGTTCTACTACCTCACCACCCCTTCACGTCTCATTCCCCTCTGTTCTACTACCTCACCACCCCTTCACGTCTCATTCCCCTCTGTTCTACTACCTCACCACCCCCTTCACGTCTCATTCCCCTCTGTTCTACTACCTCACCACCCCTTCACGTCTCATTCCCCTCTGTTCTACTACCTCACCACCCCCTTCACGTCTCATTCCCCTCTGTTCTACTACCTCACCACCCCTTCACGTCTCATTCCCTCTGTTCTACTACCTCACCACCCCCTTCACGTCTCATTCCCCTCTGTTCTACTACCTCACCACCCCCTTCACGTCTCATTCCCCTCTGTTCTACTACCTCACCACCCCTTCACGTCTCATTCCCTCTGTTCTACTACCTCACCACCCCTTCACGTCTCATTCCCTCTGTTCTACTACCTCACCACCCCTTCACGTCTCATTCCCTCTGTTCTACTACCTCACCACCCCTTCACGTCTCATTCCCTCTGTTCTACTACCTCACCACCCCTTCACGTCTCATTCCCCTCTGTTCTACTACCTCACCACCCCCTTCACGTCTCATTCCCCTCTGTTCTACTACCTCACCACCCCTTCACGTCTCATTCCACTCTGTTCTACTACCTCACCACCCCCTTCACGTCTCATTCCCCTCTGTTCTACTACCTCACCACCCCTTCACGTCTCATTCCCCCTCTGTTCTACTACCTCACCACCCCCTTCACGTCTCATTCCCCTCTGTTCTACTACCTCACCACCCCCTTCACGTCTCATTCCACTCTGTTCTACTACCTCACCACCCCCTTCACGTCTCATTCCACTCTGTTCTACTACCTCACCACCCCTTCACGTCTCATTCCCCTCTGTTCTACTACCTCACCACCCCCTTCACGTCTCATTCCCCTCTGTTCTACTACCTCACCACCCCTTCACGTCTCATTCCACTCTGTTCTACTACCTCACCACCCCCTTCACGTCTCATTCCCCTCTGTTCTACTACCTCACCACCCCTTCACGTCTCATTCCACTCTGATCTACTACCTCACCCCCCCTTCACGTCTCATTCCCCTCTGTTCTACTACCTCACCACCCCTTCACGTCTCATTCCACTCTGATCTACTACCTCACCCCCTTCACGTCTCATTCCCTCTGTTCTACTACCTCACCACCCCTTCACGTCTCATTCCCCTCTGTTCTACTACCTCACCACCCCCTTCACGTCTCATTCCCCTCTGTTCTACTACCTCACCACCCCCTTCACGTCTCATTCCACTCTGTTCTACTACCTCACCACCCCTTCACGTCTCATTCCCCTCTGTTCTACTACCTCACCACCCCCTTCACGTCTCATTCCCCTCTGTTCTACTACCTCACCACCCCCTTCACGTCTCATTCCCCTCAGTTCTACTACCTCACCACATCCTTCACGTCTCATTCCCCTCTGTTCTACTACCTCACCACCCCCTTCACGTCTCATTCCCTCTGTTCTACTACCTCACCACCCCTTCACGCCTCATTCCCCTCTGTTCTACTACCTCACCACCCCCTTCACGTCTCATTCCCCTCTGTTCTACTACCTCACCACCCCTTCACGTCTCATTCCACTCTGATCTACTACCTCACCCCCCCTTCACGTCTCATTCCACTCTGTTCTACTACCTCACCACCCCTTCACGTCTCATTCCCTCTGTTCTACTACCTCACCACCCCCTTCACGTCTCATTCCCCTCTGTTCTACTACCTCACCACCCCTTCACGTCTCATTCGACTCTGTTCTACTACCTCACCACCCCTTCACGTCTCATTCCCCTCTGTTCTACTACCTTACCACCCCTTCACGTCTCATTCCCCTCTGTTCTACTACCTCACCACCCCTTCACGTCTCATTCCACTCTGATCTACTACCTCACCCCCCTTCACGTCTCATTCCCCTCTGTTCTACTACCTCACCACCCCTTCACGTCTCATTCCCCTCTGTTCTACTACCTCACCACCCCTTCACGCCTCATTCCCCTCTGTTCTACTACCTCACCACCCCTTCACGTCTCATTCCACTCTGTTCTACTACCTCACCACCCCTTCACGTCTCATTCCCTCTCTGTTCTACTACCTCACCACCCCTTCACGTCTCATTCCCCTCTGTTCTACTACCTCACCACCCCTTCACGTCTCATTCCCCTCTGTTCTACTACCTCACCACCCCTTCACGTCTCATTCCACTCTGTTCTACTACCTCACCACCCCTTCACGTCTCATTCCCCTCTGTTCTACTACCTCACCACCCCTTCACGTCTCATTCCACTCTGTTCTACTACCTCACCACCCCTTCACGTCTCATTCCCTCTGTTCTACTACCTCACCACCCCTTCACGTCTCATTCCACTCTGTTCTACTACCTCACCACCCCTTCACGTCTCATTCCACTCTGTTCTACTACCTCACCACCCCTTCACGTCTCATTCCCCTCTGTTCTACTACCTCACCACCCCCTTCACGTCTCATTCCCTCTGTTCTACTACCTCACCACCCCCTTCACGTCTCATTCCCCTCTGTTCTACTACCTCACCACCCCTTCACGCCTCATTCCCTCTGTTCTACTACCTCACCACCCCCTTCACGTCTCATTCCCCTCTGTTCTACTACCTCACCACCCCTTCACGTCTCATTCCCCTCTGTTCTACTACCTCACCACATCCTTCACGTCTCATTCCCCTCTGTTCTACTACCTCACCACCCCTTCACGTCTCATTCCCCTCTGTTCTACTACCTCACCACCCCTTCACGTCTCATTCCCTCTGTCCTACTACCTCACCACCCCCTTCACGTCTCATTCCCCTCTGTTCTACTACCTCACCACATCCTTCACGTCTCATTCCCCTCTGTCCTACTACCTCACCACCCCCTTCACGTCTCATTCCCCTCTGTTCTACTACCTCACCACCCCTTCACGTCTCATTCCCCTCTGTCCTACTACCTCACCACCCCCTTCACGTCACATTCCCCTCTGTCCTACTACCTCAGCACCCCCTTGACGTCACATTCCCCTCTGTTCTACTACCTCACCACCCCTTCACGTCTCATTCCCCTCTGTTCTACTACCTCACCACCGCCTTCACGTCACATTCCCCTCAGTTCTACTTAGATTTAGATTTTATTAGGATCCCCATTAGCCAACGCCAATGGCAACAGCTAGTCTTACTGGGGTCTGACGCATAGCGGAAAATACATTAAAAACAAAATACTTTACAATTGACATACATTTAAAACATTAACATGTAGTGTGCGTGTGTGCGTCTATCACTTACACATACATGTCAGTACATACACACAACAAGTAGGTCACATGGGGGAGAGGCGTTGTGCCATGAGTTGTTGCTTTATTAGTTTTTTAATACCAGGTTTTCTGGTCACTTGCGCCATATAAGATGGAAGGGAGTTCCATGCACTCATGGCTCTGTATTATACTGTATGTTTCCTTGAATTTGTTCTGGACCTGGGGACTGTTAAAAGACCCCTGGTGGCATGTTTGGTGGGGTAAGTGTGTGTGTCAGTGCTGTGTGTAAGTTGACTATGCAAACAATTTGTAATTTCCTACACATTCAATGTTCTTTTAAAAACAAGAAGTGATGCAGTCAGTCTTTCCTCAACTCTTAGCTAAGAGAGACTGGCATGCATAGTATTTATATCAGCCCTCTGATTACAATGAAGAGCATGACATGCCGCTCTGTTCTGGGCCAGCTGCAGCTTAACTACGTCTTTCTTTGCAGCACTTGACCACATGACTGGACAATAATCAAGATAAGATAAAACTAGAGCCTGCAGGACTTGCTTTGTGTGTGGTGTCAAAAAAGCAGAGCATCTCTTTATTACAGACAAACCTCTCCCCATCTTTACAACCATTGAATCTATATGCTTTGACCATGACAGTTTACAATCTAAGGTCAAACTTAATTTAATCTCTTAAACTTGCTCAACAGCCACACCATTCATTACCAGATTCAGCTGAGGTCTAGAATTTAGGGAAGGATTTCTACAAAATACATTGCTCTTAGTTTTAGAGATGGTCAGGGACCAGTTTTTTACTGGCCACTAGGGCTTACCCCATTTAGTCGACTGGTCGATTGTTTGGTAGATAGGCTGTTGGTCGACCGCGATTTCTTTAGTCGAGCAGTCACAATTTTCTTATTTTTTCATGGTGCACAAGACACCTGTCTGATTCTCAGTGGAGTAATCCAGTGCGGAGGCCATGAGGATGGTACAGTCCATCACACTAAGACATGTGATAATGAAACTGTATATGGCTATATTATGTAAAAATTATGGTGCAAATCTAATACATCTAATATTATTTTAGAACATATGCGATGGATACAGTCGCTGTCCGCAGTTCTGAAACTTAATCTTCAGTGCGTCATAGAATTGGCGCCTTTCCCTATGTTGCTATGTGCATAATAGCAAAGTTAACCAGCATATTGGGATTGGCAAACAATGTGGCAGAGGCAGCAGCAGCAGAGACGAGGAAACAGCCCTTGCCTTAGCCTAATTGTCTAAGAAAATTAGGAGAGGAGAGAGGAAACCCCATCTTAATTAGGTCTATAATCAATAGCCTAACTGTTAAATGTGACCGGCTTTATACATCATCCATATTTACTGTATCTACAGATAAAGACAGATCTTGCTTCTGTTGCCAGTTTGAGTATTTGTTTAATTAATAGCCTGCTGATTCTGTGAGCACCAAGCCTCATGCAACGGCAAAATGTGGGATAAAGCAATTTCACAGATTCGGCTGTTTTTAATATTTGCTATGCTGTAATAAAGCCTTAAAAAATTGTTACAACAGACTGGTATTACTTATAATGTATTTAGTGTTGTTTACACTGTTCCAAACAGGCAGAAGAATAATATTGTAATCTAACAGCACCTGTTTGGCACACATAATATTCACGCAGCGCTTGCTCCTACCCTCCTTTATCTGGAGCTCCAGTAGTTTCCACAACTAAGTCAAATGTCTTCCACAGATCTGACATCCCCTTCCCCTCCTGAGCAGCCAGTAAACATTAGACCGTTTCGAGTTTCTTTTCCGCAACCAGTTTGTTATAACCAATTTATTGATGTGATTCTGATATGATATAGGTCAGGCCCCATTATGTTTCATGTAAAAGAGAGCAAGAGTTGAGGGAATAAACAAATTAGTGATTTTGGTAAAATAACTTTTCAGTCAGAAACTAAATGGCTGTAATGATGTCCAGCTTCAGCACGGACAGCACAATAAACACTTGCTGTGCTGTTATTTTTTTTAACACTGTGTGACCATCTGGCTCTTTCTTGAGTCATTTGTGTGTCTTTTATTTAATCAAACAGTGTGCTTAAAGCATCAGACAAGCTCAGTGAATACGTAGTTGATTTTATTCAAACAGATAGGGTGTGTTTGTCTATATATGGAAAAATAAGTTTAAACATTTTGACCAATCGATTGGTTGAAGAACAAGACGACTCTCAGTCTACCAAGATGTTTTGTTAGTTAGAGACAACCCTACTGGCCACCCATTCTAAAACTAACGACAACTCTTTGTTTAGAGTTGCAGTGACTTCAGTAGCTGTGTTTGCTGACGTGTATAGGGTTGAATCATCAGCATACATGGACACACAGGCTTTGTTTAATGCCAGTGGCAGGTCATTGGTAAAAATAGAAAAGAGTAGAGGGCCAAGAGAGCTGCCCTGCAGTACACCACACTTTACATGTTTAACATTAGAGAAGCTTCCATTAAAGAAACCCCTATGTGTTCTATTGAATAAATATCTCTGAATCCAAGATTTGGTAGAGGTTGAAAACCCGTAACACATACTTTTTTCAACAACAGGTTATGGTCAATAATATCAAAGGCTGCGCTGAAATCTAACAGTACAGCTCGAACAACCTTCTTATATGTTCAACCAATCAGTCATTTGTGTCAGTTCAGTACATGTTGAGTGCTCTTCTCTAAAAGCATACTGAAAGTCATGCTGGAAGTCTACTCTACCCTGTTACCAGCACCTGGCCAGCTGTGTGGTTCAGAGACAGACAGAGGTCTAGGTTTTAAGCAGGTTTTAAATAAATCTGTTTTTGGAATGCAATAATGGGTGTTTGTTCCCTGTTGGTTCTACCACCTGTTCCTGTGATGTTATGTCACTGGATCATATTGCTATTGATCCCAGGACTTCCTGAGAAATTGTTATCATTCTGGGTAAATCAAATGAAAGTGAATGTCATGTCTGCTGCTTCAGCCGTAACACACACACATGATCTCACACACACACACACACACACACACACACACACAGGAATGATGATGATATGACTTATGTGGAAGAAAGAGACAGTAATCCAAATCCTCTTTATGTAAGTGTGTGCAGCATGATGCATGACGACACAGCGCTTCCTGTTGGGATGAGACACTTGCTATTGTAGGTACACTATTTATACAGAAATATGTGGACACCCCTTCAAATTTGTGAATCCGGCTATTTCAGGCACACGTGTTGCTGGCAGGTGTATAAAATTGAGCACACAGCCATTCAATCTCCATAGACAAACATTGGCAGTAGAATGGCCTTACTGAAGAGCTAAGTGACTTTCATTGTGACACCGTCATAGGATGCCACATTTCCAACAAGTCACTTCGTCAAATTTCTGCCCTGCTAGAGCTGCCCTGGTCAACTGTAAGTGCTGTTATTGTGAAGTGGAAATGTCTAGGAGCAACAACGGCTCAGCTGCAAAGTGGTAGGCCACACAACCTCACAGAATGGGACAGCCGAGTGCTGAAGCGTGTAGCGTGTATAAATCCTCTGTCCTTGCAACACTCAATACCGAGTTCCAAACTGCCTCTGGAAGCAACGTCAGCACAATAACTGTTTGTCGGGAGCTTCATGAAATGGGTTTCCTTGGCCGAGCAGCCACACATAGGCCTAAAATCACCATGCGCAATGCCAATGCTAGAGTGGTGTAAAGCCACCATTGGACTCTGGAGCAGTGGAAACGCGTTCTCTGGAGTGATGAATCACGCTTCACCATCTGGCAGTCCGACCGACAAATCTGGGTTTGGTGGATGCCAGGACAACACTACCTGCCCCAATGCATAGTGCCAACTGTAAAGTTTGGTGGAGGAGGAATAATGGTCTGGGGCTGTTTTTCATTATTCGGGATAGGCCCCTTAGTTCCAGTGAAGGGAAATCTTAACGCGACAGCATACATTGACATTCTAGATGATTCTGTGCTTCCAACTTTATGGGAATATTTTGGGGAAGGCCCTTTCCTGTTTCAGCATGACAATGCCCCCGTGCACAAAGCAAGATCCATACAGAAATGGTTTGTCGAGATTGGTGTGGAAGAACTTTACTGGCCCGCACAGAGCCCTGACCTCAACCCCATCGAACACCTTTGGGAGGAATTGGAACGCCGACTGCAAGCCAGTACTAATTGCCCAACATCAGTGCCCAACCTCACTAATGCTCTTGTGGCTGAATGGAAGCATGTCCCCGCAGAAATTATCCGACATCTAGTGGAAAGCCTTCGCAGAAGAGTTGAGGCTGTTAAAGCCGCAAAGGGGGTACAAACTCCATATTAATGCCCATCATAGTGTATGTGGACTGACTGACTGAAAGACAGACTGTGTGTGCATGCATGCACGTTTTAGTGCATAGGGGGAGGGAGGGAGGGAGGGGGAGAGAGAGAGAGGCTGCAGTATCCATCTCATCTGTGCCATTTTTAGTAGACATAATAGGCACATCAGTGATGCTATTGTTCTATTTTTGTCTCCCCCCCCGTCATTAACTATAAAGCCTGGGAGATCTAGAGAGTTAGACTAATGCATGCCGGTAGGTTTTGAGTGCCTCACCTACGGTATCAGCAGTACTCTCACTCTCACTATTGGGCTCTACATGGTAGCTATGTACTGATGTACTGTTTCTCATTGAGTGTGTATGGGACATTAGTTGAGCTGGTTGCTATTGTAAACAAAAAGCAGGAAATACTATGGCAGTGTCTTATCATGATCAGGATAACCCTAAAAACCTCCATCCATAATAATATTAGGTTTATATCAGAACATTTAATTTCAGATAGTGTATTTATACATGTTCAGTAGCAGTGTTACAAATGCTTTGGCTTACAGCCAGTGAAAGTAATGTTAGGCTGTGATTGTGAATGGGTTTTCTTGGCAAACATGACTCAGTGGTAGAATCCCTTGAGGCCTTGAGGTGTCTGTGTGAGTCTGTTTAAAAAGAGATGATTGTGCCTCCCGAGTGGCGCAGTGGTCTAAAGCACTGCATCGCTAGCCGTGCCACTAGAGATTCTGGGTTTGAGTCCAGGCTCTGTCGCAGTGCACGCTGACACGGTAGCCAGGTGTACGGTGTTTCCTCCGACACATTGGTGCGGCTGGCTTCCGGGTTAAATGGGCAGTGTGTCAAGAAGCAGTGCGGCTTGGCAGGGTCGTGTTTCGGAGGGCGCATGGCTCTCTGCCTTTCCCGAGTCCGTACGGGAGTTGCAGCGATGAGACAAGACTGTAACTACCAATTGGATACCACGAAATTGGGGAGAAAAAGGGCAACAAAACAAATTTATCATAATAAATAAAAATACAACCCCCCCCAAAAAGAAATGGATGATTGTTTCTGGAAAAACCTCTCCCACTGCTCTGCCTGGCACTGCTGCAGCCCTAGCTCTATCCATCTACCCACTGGTTTTAGGTCTCCACAGAAAGCTTTATTAGTGCATATCTGTGTAGTGTATAATCTGTCACTGTGTTAGACTATTAGCTCCCTCTATGTCAGTTGTCTATGTGTGGTGTCTAGGTACCATACGGTACTAACCCTCTTTCCTTAATGTACATGTTTTGTTCTGCGTGGAGTTCAACTCTGTGTGGCCCTCTAGCTGGTACTAATAGATGTCCTTCTTCTTCTTCTTCTTCTTCTTCTTCTTCTTCTTCTTCTTCTTCTCTCCTCTGCTCTACAACTGCTTCTTCTTCTCCTCTGCTCTACAACTGCTTCTTCTTCTCTCCTTCTTTCATGCCTTCTAGTTATTGGCTCCTCTTCTCTTTTGTCTCTTATGTTTTGTTTAGTGCTTCTCTAGTCTCTTCCTAACTGCTTATATAGTAGTAGATATCTATTCTCTCTTGTTCTCTACTGACTCACTGCTCCCTCTGCTGTCTAAATGCGTGTACTGCATGTCTTTAAAACACCAAGGCGTGACACTGGCTGACCTAACGGAGAAGAAGAAAGGGAAGTTTGGCTGGTTCAGCCAGTCCACAGAGACACAGGGTAAATTGGGCTGTGTGTTTGTCTGTGTGTGTGTGTGCTTTGCCCTCCCTCCTTTGCTTGCTTGTGCTTTGCTACTAGTTTGATGTGTGCTTGTCCAATTGTTGTGTTCAATCATCTCTACTACTACTCTTCATTTCACTCAATCAGCCTCTTCATTAGATCTGTGTCCTCATTTTGTCCTGATTCTTTGGTAAAGTAGGACAAGCAGTGAGTGGGTGGATTTGTGAATCAAACATCAGTATTTTGAGACACAACCAGCAGGTTTAAGGCTTCTAGAGGTTACGAGAGGTCATGTGCATGTTGTACTGTAACCTAGAATTGTCTGGAACTGTACCATAAGTGAGTAAGGCATATATTATCTGAAAATGTGAACACATTGATATGTTGACTATGGAAAGGGTATGCTAATTTGTAAACAATCAAAATAGATAGATTGCCTTGTAGACATGCATTGTGGGGTCATTTTGAGTCATTCATTGCCATTTCTTTTATTTAGTTCATTTTTATAAGCCTTGTTTTTTTTCTCCGTTTCTGTGCACTGTGATTTTGATTTTTCCCAGAGATTTTTTGTTGAGTATTTTTGACCTTGTACTTACTTATTCATAAGGTTTGTACAGCATCTGCACAGATCCACTACTAGTATAATGTTTCTAACCCCATCAGAAACCACACTATTGTTATCCCATTCACAAACTTAACAGCATGGATGATCTGTGCAGGCGCTGCAATCAGCCCTCTGTATTCTGACTGTCAATGATGGTCCTCAAAGAGCCCTATACTGAATGATGAGGATATGAAATCATGCCATCGTTACTAGATTTAAACTACCCAAAACACTCAACCATAAGTAGGATTGGGTTGGTTATTTTCTAAATGTAATCCGTTACAGTTACTAGATACCTGTCCAAAATTGTAATCAGTAATGCAACTTTTGGATTACCCAAACTCAGTAACGTAATCTGATAACTTTTGGTTACTTTTGGATTACTTTCCCCTTAAAAGGCATAAGAGAGAGACAAAAAGGATCCATCAAACGCATTTGACGTGTCATCATAGTGGTCTCTGACTCTGACATTTTTCAATGCTGAATTGAATGTCATTGAGAAAACAGAAAGGTGTCATAATGTATTTTTTCGCAAACAGCCTTCTGAATTTAAAAGTAATCCAAGAAGTAATCATCTAGTTTTTCAAAAGTATTTGTAATCTGATTACAATATTTTTGCTGGTAACGTAACCGATTACAGTTATAGTCTTTTTAAAATCAGATTACATGTACATGTAATCAGTTACTCCCCAAACCTGATCATAAGGGTTCTTTATGTTGGAAAGTCAGAGCCATAGTTTGACTGGATCTCACCTTACTTCCTGTGTTTGTGTGATGTCACAGCAAGCAAGCCCGCCAGCGAGACAGAGTCTGTGAACACTGACAACCCCAACGGAGAGGACGATAAGGCTAACTGCTGTGGACCACTCTGGTGAGTCTGTCTGTCTCTGTCTGTCTGTTAAGGTTCAAGGTTTCTTTCTACCTGAATAGACAATTGGCTTAAAAAGCTACTGTAATACGTCATTCATGCAAATGGTTATTAACAATAACGATTCTTCATTTCTTCAGTCAAAAAATGATAAAATCAAAGTACAGGTCAGTCCTCTGTCAGTACTATGTGTCATTAGTTTTTTTGCATGGCCATGATGCACATTGTGGAAATTCCTTGTCAATCGCTTGTGTTTTTCCCCCACACACACTCTGTCCCTCCTGATCAGTCACTGCCCCCCTGCTCATGTCCTCTTCATCATCACCACATGTTCATCATCCTCACCATGTCTGCCTTTTGTTTAGTCTGTGACCCTGACATTGTTTGAGATCTTCTGTCTAACAAGCATGATTTCCTTACAGTTCACAATTAACCTGTGCATTAAATCCTGTGATGATCAACCAGTATGTAACACAACTTCCTGATTCGAGTCAGATTGTGACATAATTTCCTCTCTCTTGAAGTCGACGATGGCGTCGCTGGAATCGGTTCTGCCGCAGGAAGTGTCGTGTTGCTGTGAAGTCGGTGTCTTTCTATTGGCTGGTGATCATCCTGGTGTTTCTCAACACGCTCACCATCTCCTCAGAGCACTACAACCAGCCTGACTGGCTCACGGAAGTACAGGGTGGGTAGAGGGTCAAAATGGTATTTTCCAATCACATAGTTTGAGCATATTGTGTACTTTAGAGTGTCCTTCTCAAAAACCAAAAGCATACTATGTTCTCCTTCAATCTTACAATCTACAATGTCAGTGTACTACAGTAGTGTCCTTGATAATCAGACAATACCAATGACATACCCAGATACTGTATCTGCTGCATACAGTAACCCTTCCTACCAGTTCCCCATAGCAGTGATCTTTACAACTGGAAAATGTTGTACTGTAATGTCTACATGCTGATGTCCGCTGCTCTCCAGATGTGGCCAACAAGGTTCTGCTGGCTCTGTTTACGTGTGAGATGCTGGTGAAGATGTATAGTCTGGGCCTGCAGGCCTACTTCGTGTCTCTGTTCAACCGCTTCGACTGCTTCGTGGTGTGTGGCGGCATCGTGGAGACCATCCTGGTGGAGCTGACCATCATGTCTCCCCTGGGCATCTCTGTGTTCCGTTGTGTCCGCCTGCTACGCATCTTCAAGGTCACACGGTGAGACTGGGAGACTTCAGAAGGGGCTGGACATAGACTGACGTGGCAGAGGTGTAATTTTGGCAAAATGTTTACCTCTGTTATACGTTCACGTCACATCTCTTTCTTTGCTCACTGGTTTGATGTATCATATACTGTTGGAAGAATGTTTATCAGTCTCTCTGTATGTGTGCTTGCATGCTTGCATATGGGTTGTTTGTGCATTCATCTTGACCTTCTCTTTCTCTCTCTGCCCTGTAGCCACTGGGCATCTCTCAGTAACCTGGTGGCATCGCTGCTCAACTCCATGAAGTCCATCGCCTCCCTCCTGCTCCTGCTCTTCCTCTTCATCATCATCTTCTCTCTGTTGGGCATGCAGCTCTTCGGAGGCAAGTTCAACTTTGACGAGACGATAACCAAGAGGAGCACCTTCGACAACTTCCCCCAGGCACTACTCACTGTGTTTCAGGTAGGACGACTCTACCTGTTCCTGGCTTCTCTCACAATGATTATTAACATATTGAAAATGTTATTACGTTATAATGGCGTTGTAATAATGTTGTGATATGATGTTGTAATAACATTGTGATATGACGTTGTAATAACATTGTGATGACTTGTAATAATGTAATAATAATATTGTAATAATGTTGTGTTACACTGTGTTGTGTGACTCAGATCCTGACAGGCGAGGATTGGAACGCTGTAATGTATGACGGCATCATGGCGTACGGTGGACCATTCTCCTCAGGCATGGTTGTCTGCATCTACTTCATCATCCTCTTTGTCTGTGGAAACTGTATCCTGTTTCTAAAACATGTAGAACACATGGCTTCAGCTACCCTAGTCATATAGCATTTAGATCAGTATTATCCACTGGTTCAAGAGAGATGCAATATGTGCAGGCTTTTGTTTCATCCCAGCACTAACACATTTGACTCAGCTAGTCATGAGTAGCTTTTGATGAGTAGTTTCTTTGTGTGTTGAATCAAATATGTTAGTTCTGAGCTGGAACAATAGCCGGTACACATTGCCCACACGATCAGGAGTGAAAAACAGTGCATTACACTCAAAAGTTAGGTCAATGTTGTATCTCTGTTGCCCTTAAGTCCAGTTTATAATCAGACATCCTGCTGAACGTCTTCTTGGCCATTGCAGTTGACAACCTGGCAGACGCAGAGAGCCTGAACACAGCCCAGAAGGAGGAAGAGGAGGAGAAGGAGAGGAAGAAGAGTGCCAGGTAATGTCAGCACTGTCTTACTGAAAGAGAGGATGGTCTGTGTTTTTCTGTTGTTCCTCCTGACCTGTCGGGATGTTGTCTTGTGTTTGGGCTCTCTTTTTTCAGAGATGACACTGACAAGATGGAGGAACTGAAACCTGAGTGCCAGGATGGGGATCTCAAGGTAATCGGAGTAGCTTTTAGATAGGGGTTTTAGAAAGTCAGAGAAGAGCAATCCATAACCACACAGAGGCGCCATTCGATTTTGGAATGGTGGCCCACTTAGAATGATACAGTGAGTTAAAACCATATGGCATTCATAACAGTACTGATACACTGCTGATATGTCATTTGTGTCTTGATGAATGTAGGTTCCACTGGAGGAGGAAGAGGAGAAGGAGCCGTATCCCACTCCAGACACTCCAGGTAACCTAATCTGTTCTGAGATCAGTGTCCTAGCTTTGTTGCCATAGCTTCCATGGTCTGGCACTGCCTTTTCTCTGATCCTGGTTTTCCCCAGTTGGTGATGATGACAATGATGATGATAATGTGCCAGAGGTTCCGGTTGGGCCACGCCCTCAAAGGCTGTCAGACCTCAGCATCAAGGAGAAGACTCCGCCCATCCCTGAGGGCAGTGCTTTCTTCATCTTCAGCAACACTAACCCGTAAGTACAGTGGCTTGCGAAAGTATTCACCCCCCTTGGCGCTTTTCCTATTTTGTTTCCTTACGACCTGGAATTAAAATGGATTTTTGGGGGGTTTCTATCATTTGATTTACACAACATGCCTACCACTTTGAAGATACAATTTTTTTTTATGGTGAAACGAACAAGAAATAAGACAAAAAAACGGAAAACTTGAGCATGCATAACTATTCACCCCTCCAAAGTCAATACTTTGTAGATCCACCTTTTGCAGCAATTACAGCTGCAAGTCTTTTGGGATATGCCTCTATAAGCTTGGCACATCTAGCCACTGGGATTTTTGCCCATTCTTCAAGGCAAAACTGCTCAGCTCCTTCAAGTTGGATGGGTTTTCTGGTGTACAGCAATCTTTAAGTCATACCACAGATTCTCAATTGGATTGAGGTCTGGGCTTTGACTAGGCCATTCCAATACATTTAAATGTTTCCCCTTAAACCACTCGAGTGTTGCTTTGGCAGTATGCTTAGGGTCATTGTCCTGCTGGAAGGTGAACCTTCGTCCCAGTCTCAAATCTCTGGAAGACTGAAACAGGTTTCCCTCAAGGATTTCCCTGTATTTAGAGCCATCCATCATTCCTTCAATTCTGAGCAATTTTTTCTTTAAGCAATGGCTTTTTTCTGGCCACTCTTCCGTAAAGCCCAGCTCTGTGGAGTGTACGGCTTAAAGTGGTCCTATGGACAGATACTCCAATCTCCGCTGTGGAGCTTTGCTGCTTCTTCAGGGTTATCTTTGGTGCCTTTGTTGCCTCGCTGATTAATGCCCTCCTTGCCTGGTCGGTGAGTTTTGGTGGGCGGCCCTTTCTTGTCAGGTTTGTTGTGGTTCCAAATTCTTTCCATTTTTTAATAATGGATTTAATGGTGCTCCGTGGGATGTTCAAAGTTTTGGATATTCTTTTATAACCCAACCCTGATCTGTAGTTCTCCACAACTATGTCCCTGACCTGTTTGGAGAGCTCCTTGGTCTTCATGGTGCCGCTTGCTTGGTGGTGCCTCTTGCTTAGTGGTGTTGCAGACTCTGGGGCCTTTCAGAACAGGTGTATATATACTGAGATCATGTGACAGATCATGTGACACTTAGATTGCACACAGGTGGACTTTATTTAACTAATTATGTGACTTCTGAAGGTATTTGGTTGCACCAGATCTTATTTAGGGGCTTCATAGCAAAGGGGGTGAATACATATGCATGCACCACTTTTCAGTTTTTGAAACAGGAAATTCTTTTCATTTCACTTTACCAATTTTGTGTATGTCCATTGCAAATAAAAATCTATTTAAATTACAGGTTGTAATGCAACAAAATAGGAAAAACGCCAAGGGGGTGAATACTTTTGCAAGGCACTGTAGGTCTCAATACTAAACATAGGTTATAATGCACACACACACTCAAAAATAACGTGTCATTTCATGGCTTTTTTTCTCAGGGTCCGGGTGGCCTGCCACAAGCTGATCAACCACCACATCTTCACCAACCTCATCCTGGTCTTTATCATGCTGAGCTCTGTGTCTCTGGCTGCTGAGGACCCCATACGGAACTTCTCTGCACGCAACATAGTATGTATACTGCAGCAGCCGTTTCTCTTACATAAAAATAACATTTGATAGCATCAAGATAATCTTTACTTCCATGAAAGTAATTTGACTGTAATTTTACAGTAATGACACTGTCACGATAATGTCTAATAGTGGTATGAAATATATGTGTTAAAAAGAACTAAAAACATCAAAACTATACTTAATAGCAGTAGTTATCAATTTAGGACTGTTGATGCATTCTGAAGTTGTTGATATCATGTTATGTGTTGATGCCTTGAACTCCTGTTAAACTTTCACATTGCCTTTTGCAGATACTTGGTTATTTTGACTATGCTTTCACGGCAATCTTTACTGTTGAGATCCTATTGAAGGTAAATGCTCTCCCCCTGTGTGTGTGTGCTGTGCTCTAGTGCTTGTGTAGTAACGCTCAGACCTTCTCGTTGCTTTCCAGATCCTAGGCTATGCAGATTATGTCTTCACTAGTATATTTACCTTTGAGATCCTGTTGAAGGTAACCAGGTTTCTATGACAACCATAGTCTTGCTGCACTCCCACGTCTACTGTATGTCGCCTGTTTTTAAATGGCGCACGTTTTTTCTGCTTGTCTGTCAGCAACCATCACGGCACCTCTTTTAACCACAAACCAATTTGGAGCCAAAAGAGGGGGCAATATGTTTTTTTTTACATTTTTGAGTGTAGCATGGATCACTCCAGTAGTATGGATCACTCCAGTAGCATGGATCACTCCAGTAACATGGATCACTGCCTTGTTAGTGTGTCCAGTTTTAACTGCACCCTGTGAAGATGAGGGTTCATAGTAGGTCACCTCTTTGTGAACCTTACCCTGGTCTGTTTGTACTTTAGCCAACAACTCCTTTGTCATTGTCAGTTTGGCTTGAGCTAAAGCACAAACAGACCTGGCAACCAGGTTAGGAGATCCTTGATATGCTTCCCAGACCCAATTCTCTTCTGCCGTCTGTGTGTTCTCTTTGGATCGTGTGAGGGCTCACATCTGCATCCATTTCTATCGGTCATACGCTTGTTTTGGTGTGATTGTTTTGAGTACTTCCACAGAGTATGCATGAAACCATGACACACATGAATGACTCTGAAGCAATTAGACTATATTCTTTTGAATGCAACCTCCCCCTCTCTGGTTTGGGAGGCTTTAATACACTTCTGTACCTCTCCACTGATGCAAATCGCATGTTTTGTGTTTTAAGCCTGGGCTTAAATATCCAAATGACAGAACCAATAGATTACCTGTAGATTCATGGAAATGGGTTGGGCTTTGTTCTAATCTTTACAGGAAATGAATAGCATATCTGAAATAATGTTCTCTTTTTTATGTGTTTGTTGGTTGCTGTAGAAACCAGTTTTTGTTCCATTGAAATACCCTTCATGTGTTATTGAGCAGAATGTGTAGGAGTTTGAGTAAGAGTAGAAGGAACTAGATTTGTATCAGTGTGTAGGTGTGTTTGTCTGCCCAAAGAACGTGTGTCAACAGATGTAGAATCTTAACTTGATCATCCTGTTGCAGGAGAACTTTCCTGCAATGCAGGACATTTAAAACTTGCAGAGTATTTGAGGTTTAAAAAGGCTTATGAAGTTTGTAGTTTACAGTTTGTAATTTACAATTTCAGACTTGATTTTCCCTTTCGAAAAATGTATCAAACCCCACAAAAATGTCCATTAATTATAATCCACATAATAACTCACATTTCCTGTTGCTGCAGGATTATTCTCCTGCTGTAGCAAACAGGGTCAAATTAAGATCCTACATGTCTAGCTCATCTACAGTTGTAGCTGATCCTGTTGTGTGTCTGGTATGAGATGGCCCAGTGTATAGGTCAGTATATCTGATGACGTCTCCCTGTGCTCTCCAGATGACAGCATTTGGGGCTTTCCTCCATAAAGGAGCCTTCTGCAGGAACTACTTCAACCTGCTGGACCTACTGGTGGTGGGAGTCTCTCTGGTGTCCTTTGGCATTCAGTACGTAAAAATGAATCAATTGGTCGCAAGAAATAAATAAATCATTCAATCAGTCAGCGATGTGGCCATAACTGTCTGTGTTTGGTGTTCAGGTCATCTGCCATCTCTGTGGTGAAGATCTTGCGTGTGTTGAGGGTGTTGCGGCCCCTGAGGGCCATCAACAGAGCCAAGGGCCTCAAGGTGAGACGGGGGGCCAGTGGGCCACAGTGTAACAACTGTTTAACAACACACCCTCAAGGGAACTGACTACTGAAGTCGCCCGTTTGTAAATCATCATGCTAAGGGTACAGGGTTCAGTAAGGTCATTCATCCCTGACCTTTTCTCTCTTGTCTCTTCTGTTTTTGACCCCTGACCCTGCAGCATGTGGTCCAGTGTGTATTTGTGGCCATCAGGACCATTGGCAACATCATGATTGTCACCACGCTGTTACAGTTCATGTTTGCCTGCATAGGAGTGCAGCTATTCAAGGTGCCTACCGCCATTACAGTGATAACACTCATAAAGTATTGTGTTTAGTCTATGCATGATGCAGTAGTTATATGTGGTTATGTGTGTGTAATATGTGTGACAGAAGGGCAGCTGTTAAATGTTCTGTTCTCTCAGGGCAAGTTCTATCGCTGCACAGACGAGGCCAAGTCCAGCCCAGAGGAATGCAAGTAAGTTTGATTGCTCTTCATTCAAACATAAGGACTGGAGTGCTGAGACCCAGCCTATGTGTCTGTGTCTGGATTTAGATGTATAATTCCTTCTCTCTCTCTTGTAGAGGCACATACATCCTGTATAAGGATGGAGACACAGCGTTGCCTGCTGTTAGGGAGAGGATCTGGTACAACAGTGACTTCAACTTTGACAACGTCCTCATGGCCATGATGGCTCTGTTCACCGTCTCTACGTTTGAAGGCTGGCCTGCGTAAGAGCCTCTCACTGATGCACGCATGCACACACACTCATGCACACACACACACAGCAAATGCACATGTGAATATGCACACTCCCACGTATGCATATCCAGACAGACATACATTTTGATGAACCATCTCACTGATTAGTGTGCGTTTGTTTCTGTGTCTCAGTCTGCTCTACAAGGCCATCGACTCCAACAGAGAGAATATGGGTCCCATCTACAACTACCGCGTGGAGATCTCCATCTTCTTCATCATCTACATCATCATCATCGCCTTCTTCATGATGAACATCTTCGTCGGTTTTGTCATCGTCACCTTCCAAGAGCAGGGAGAGAAAGAGTACAAGAACTGTGAGCTGGACAAGAACCAGGTAACAACCTAGTTTGTGTGTGTGTGTGTGTGTGTGTGTGTGTGTGTGTGTGTGTGTGTGTGTGTGTGTGTGTGTGTGTGTGTGTGTGTGTGTGTGTGTGTGTGTGAATGCGTGTATGTGTGTCGTGTTTATGTGAACATAAATATGTACAGTACTGTGCAAAAGTCTTAGGCAGGTGTGAAAAAATGCTTTAACTTCTTAGGGAGCGGTGCAAGGCGCCAAATTCAAAATCCAAAAGTTGAATTATTAAACATGCATCAATATACAAGTGTTCTTGGCAATATCACAGCGTTGTCAGATTTCAAAAAGGCTTTACGGCGAAAGCACCACATTTGATTGTTTGAGGGTAGCACCTAACATATTTTTTTCATTACCATAAATTCATAAGCCTTCACGGTTTACAGAAAACACATTTCACAGCGAAAACAAATCAATTACCTTTTGAAGAACTTCTGCTGAGGGCTTCCCAAGTGTCCAACGAAGACAATCCATGGTTCTTTTGTTAGAAAAAGTAATGTATTATATCCATAAATCTCTGTTTGGTTGGTAGCGTTATAATGAGAAAATATAGCGTTGACTCCTCCATTGAAACGTGAAGAGAACTCGTTCAACTTATACCTATAAACTTGTCCAAGAACAATCAAACATAATTTTAAATGTATCCTTAGGAACACTTTTATGTATAAATAGTATAATATTTCAACCGGAATATAAACTGGGCGATAAGAAAGGAAAAAAACAAAGAGCGCGCCAGCCGGGAACGCGCATTTTCTTCTATTGACATCTGTGTGGCCACTTCCTTATTCGTCTTCTTCTATGCTCTAAAAGCATCTAAAAAGAATCAGAACACTTTCTCGAGACTGTTGACATCCAGAGGAAGCAATAGGTACTGCATTCATATGCCCTTATATGGGAATTTTCATAAGGGAGGGGTTCCAAATGAGGCAATGTGTCAAAACCACTTTTTCCAGGACAGAAATTCCTCGGGTTTTCGCCTGCCATATCCGTTCTGTTATACTCACAGACAAAATGTTAACACTTAGAAAATTCAGAGTGTTTCCTATCCAATGGTACTAAATATATGCATATCCTATTTTCTGGGCCTGAATGGGAGGCATTTTACTTTGGGCACGCCAGGCTCTCCAAAACGGTCACCTCGTGCGCTGCTCCCAAAGAAGGTAAGTAAGAATGCTTTCAAAAATAGGCATGTTAATAGATTATATTTATCAACTAACTAAATGCAAAGTGAGTGAACAGAAGATGTAACCACCCTTTGCCTTCAAAACAGCATTAATTATTCTAGGTCCACTGGCACAAAGTCAGGGATATTGTAGGCATATAGTCAGGTGTATGATTAAGCAACTATACCAAACAGGTGTTAATGATCATCAATTCAATATGTAGGTTGAAACACAATCATTAACTCTGACGTGGAAACAAGGCCAAGCGACTCAACTGTGCACGAAAACACAGGAAATGGGGTGCAGAAAAATGGCAGCAAGTGCTCTGGACTGAAATATTTGTCTGTAGCAGAAGGCAGTTTTTTCGCCAAAGGGCTGGAGAGCGGTACACGAATGAGTGTCTGCAGGCAACAGTGGAGCATGGTGGAGGTTCCTTGCAAGTTTGGGGCTACATTTCTGCAAATGGTATCCTCAATGCTGAGAAGGACAGGCAGATACTTATCCATCATGCAGTACGTTCAGGGAGGCATCTGATTGGCCTCAAATTTATTCTGCAGCATGACAACGACCCCAAACATACAGCGAAAGTCATTAGGAATTATCTTCAGCGTAAAGAAGAACAAGGAGTCCTGGAAGTGATGGTATGGCCCCCACAGAGCCCTGATCTTTCTGGGATTACACGAAGAGAGAGAAGTACCTGAGGCTGCCTAAATCCACAGAAGAACTGTGGTTAGTTCTCCAAGATGTTTGGGCCAACCTACCTGCCGAGTTCCTTCAAAAACTATGTGCAAGTGTACCTAGAAGAATTTACGCTGTTTTGAAGGCAAAGGGTGGTCACACCAAATATGGATTTGATGTAGATTTTTCTTTGTTTTACTCACTTTGCATTTAGTTAATTGATAAAAGTAAACTATTAACATGTCTATTTTTTAAAGCATTCTTACTTTACAAAAAAATGTCACACCTGCCTAAGACTTTTGCACAGTACTGTATGTGTGTGTATTACTGTGTGTTTTATCTCACCTCTCCCTTCTCTAGCGTCAGTGTGTGGAGTATGCTCTGAAGGCTCGCCCACTGAGAAGGTACATCCCTAAGAACCCCTACCAGTATAAGTTCTGGTATGTGGTCAACTCCACAGGCTTTGAGTACGTCATGTTCGTCCTCATCATCCTCAACACACTGTGTCTGGCCATCCAGGTGAGTCCGTTTCCTGCCATACATTTATAGTCCTATCTCTGTCTTTCTATGTCTCTGTATCCGGGTCTATCTCTGTCTCTCTATGTCTCTGTATCCGGGTCTATCTCTGTCTCTCTATGTCTCTGTATCCGGGTCTATCTCTGTCTCTCTATGTCTCTGTATCCGGGTCTATTTCTGTCTCTCTATGTCTCTGTATCCGGGTCTATCTCTGTCTCTCTCTGTGTCTCTATATCCGGGTCTATCTCTGTCTCTCTCTGTGTCTCTATATCTGGGTCTATCTCTCTGTCCTGCTAGGCCTCTCTGTCTCTCTGTGTTTCCGCATTCTTTTTTCAGACTCGTAAACCGTATATATATTTTTTTCTGTCTATCTCCTTATCCTTCTTTCTGTTCTTCTTCCCCCTTTCTCTTCTCCGATCCTCTCTCTCCCTCTTCTCTCTACATCTCTCTCCCACTCTCTTCATTTCCTCAGCACTATGGCCAGTCTCACCTGTTCAACTATGCCATGGACATCCTCAACATGGTCTTCACTGGCGTCTTCACTGTGGAGATGATCTTTAAACTCATCGCCTTCAAACCCAGGGTGAGTCAGCCTGTCTGCCTGCCTCTCAACTCGCACCATAGACCAGTTATCTCACCCTTTCACCCCACTCCCTCTACCAAGTATCTTCCCCTGCAATATTACCTTAACACTCCCTCTACCAAGTATCTTCCCCTGCAATATTACCTTAACACTCCCTCCTCACCCTTTCCCTCCCTACTTCTTACTCTCCACTGACCCTCCAAACCCCCCACCCACACACACCCTGCTGGGCTCCGTACCCTGGCCTGTAGGGGTATTTTGGGGATGCCTGGAACGTCTTCGATGCCCTGGTGGTGATCGGCAGCGTAGTAGACATCATTCTCACTCAGGTAGAGTATTATAGTAGACCTGCCCTCATCTCTGCCTCCTCTCTTCCTCCCTTTCTTCCTTATTTCCTTCCCTCACCTTTTTCTAGACTCCCTCAAACCCCTCTCTGGTCCTAAAGCCAGTCTGTTGGCTCCTTGTCCTACTGTGGGACCTCTGTCAGGGCTGGCCACCATAGGTATGATGTATTACCTATGCTGGACTGGTATTGGGTCTAGGTCTATGGTGGCCAGTTACTCAGCACTGTGTAGGCACTGTATCAGTGAGAGACTTATAACACCTTATACAGTAGAGGGTTGTAGAGGGTTCATAACACATCATAGTCAGAACTTCATTCGCTGTTTCATATGTAAAGTTGGGCTACTTAGAGGCATGCATACATGTTGTATTCTCCCAGACACAGTGCCACTCAGACTCATTTTTCTATTTCCTGCTGTATATTTTCATGTTTTGTCTATATTTTCACTTCTCTCTCTATCCTTCTCTTTCTCTTTTTCTGCCTCTGTTCTCTTTCTGTTCTCTCCCCGTCTCTTTGTGTCCTTGGGCTGGCACTTACAGCACTATTTCGCCGATGCATGGAACACATTTGATGCCTTAATTGTTGTTGGTAGCGTCGTTGACATTGCAATCACAGAGATCAATGTAAGTAGCCATCTTCATGCTCCTTGTTCTGTAGCACTATCAGAGGGAATGCATTACAATAACATCAGGGTTAAATTCAAGATCCCAACATGTTTTCATGTCCCCAACATGTTCATTAACTATGCTAGCTAGAGCAATAGCTTTCCAAGGAGCTATCTAGCTGTTAAGTAGCGTCCACCGTGTTGGAGTAATGTTGTAATCTTGAATGCAACCCGGTGAACCCTGGAGATCAAATGGCATGTGACATCTATATAAATATGATGACAACTGAGTCAGATCTTTACCAGATTTGTATGATTTTCTAATGATAGGACAGTTTGAAAACACTCCCAGGGTTATTGCAAGGCCTTCCTCCAATATGTTGTGGAGATTAGTGATCCCATGCTTGGTGCTGATCTGTGCCTCTGTTTTTTTCCCTTATTTGGAATTACAAATCTAAACACACATATGGACTTACACACATACACATGCAGAGATTCTCACTACATGGTATATTTCAAGTTTACTACATGAAACAATATACATAGATGTTTGATATCAATTAAACCAAGTTTGTCTTTCTGGGATCTCCTTATTTTCTGGTGCTGATTCAAGTTGTACTGCATTATATTGGTGTTTTCTTTCTTCACATGTGTAGAATTGTATGTCATGTTTGATATACTGAATGTACTACTGTGTGTGGTAATCAGTATTAAGCTACCGTGGTCGTGCTTTGCATAAAAGGCAGAAGATGGCGTGTCTTCAGAGTCAATACGGTTGCTTATGTAACATGTCTGTTATGGATGTTCCTTGATTCCTTTTGTTGAAGACGTTTCAATAATGTCATGGATGGTTGATTGAATCAACAATAAAGAAATGTAATGACATTCTGAACTAGTTGTTAGATAAGTAATTATGTCAATAACTATGTCAATGACTTCAATGATATGAGTGACGAAGAAGTGAAGTGGTTAGTGGTTAACCCAGATCTTTGGTTTCAAGGCCATCCCAGTGGTGAAGGTGATTGTGGACCCAGGGGTAAGAAGCCCCTTCCAGTACCCCACTCTTCCTCACCGTCATCTAAGCACAGAGCTGTTTATGTTGTCAGTTGTCATGTTTGTTCGCATGAAATATCCTGTTCTGAAACCATATACTTTGTTGAGGTTTTGTCTTGCCTGTTTTGTGGGCTAGTACCACGGACAATATCAGTTCTGGTTTGGGATCTTGCGTGTGTTGAGCATCATCTCATTATCAGTATTTTTTTGTGTTGTTTTGTTCATGTTTGACCTGGATCATACTGTAGATGTTGTGGGTTTGTCCAGGTTTGCTTGTGTCTGGACATTCTGAAGATGGGAGTGGTGCCTCTGTATGACTCCTAGGAGTGGGGACACTTGTCTTGTGTAGCTACTGTATGTGTGTGGGACGTGTTTGCATTGCATTCACACAAGTTAAGGACTGTTGCATGTTCCTCTACCTGAATGTGTACACACATGCACAGAGGTGGTTGAACACATGTGCACGTACTGGCCTGCTCCTAGCTGTGTGTTAAAGTAGCACTGTGGGTGTTCCACCTCTCTCTCTCTCTCTCTCTCTCTCTCTCTCTCTCTGTGTCTCTCTCTCAGAACACTGAGGACAGCGCTCGCATCTCAATCACATTCTTCCGTCTGTTTCGAGTCATGCGATTGGTCAAGCTTCTCAGCAGAGGGGAGGGCATCCGAACACTCCTGTGGACCTTCATTAAGTCCTTCCAGGTGAGAGAAGAAATGCTCAGGTATAGGGTTGCCAAGCTACCAGTAATTTACCAAAGTTACCAGAATCTTCAGTAATTTTGCTTATTAACAGGTCATTTAGGATAACTTTGGTAATTTATACTTGAATAACTTTTAATATATATATATATATATATATATATATATATATATATATATATATATATATATATATATATATATATTCATACAGTATTATGTTTTAGATGTGTGTCATTTTGTCCATGCGTTTCTAGTAGATAGACCATATGGTTCAAGAGAAAATTGTCTAATTAATGAAAAAAGCATGTAATCAACACAACTGCCACCAGTTTGATGCCAAAACATTTACAACCAAGACATATTGACATAATAAAATAAATTGAAGTGTGTAAAATAAAATAAAATAAATATATATATATTTTTTAAATAAATATATATAAAGGCTATTTCATGCTGAAACGCTCTAATTATACACCAATTCACTAAGGTGATGGTTTATATATAGGATAATGTTTTGATTCATGAGCTGAAATAAAATATCCCAGAAATGTTCAAAACCCACAAAAAAGCTTATTTCTCTCAAATGTTGTGCACAAATTTTAATTAGTGAGCATTTCTCCTTTGCCAAGATAATCAATCCTTACCTCTGCTTGCTGTGTTTCTCTGCACCTGGGTTCGAGTTCGTACTAGCATTATTGTCACACAATCAAGAAGCTGATTAAACAGCATTACACATGTGCACCTTGTGCTGGGGACAATAAAAGGCCACTCTAAAATGTGCAGTTTTGTCACACAACACAATGCCACAGATGTCTCAAGTTTGTTTTGAGGGAGTGTGGAATTGGCATGCTGACTGCAAGAATGTCCACCAGAGCTGTTGCCAGAGAATTTAATGTTAATTTCTCTAACATAATCCACCTCAAACGTTGTTTTAGAGAATTTGTCAGTACGTCCAACCGACCTCACAACTGCAGAACACGTGTAACCATGCCAGCCTAGGACTTCCACATCTGGCTTCTGCACTTGTGGGATCGTCTGAGTCCAGCCACCCTGACAGCTGGTGAAACTGTGGGTTTGCACAACCAAAACATTTCTGCACAAACTGACAGAAACCGTCTCAGGGAAGCTCATCTGCGTGCTCGTCGTCCTCCCCAGGGTCTTGACCTGACTGCAGTTCAGCGTCGTAACCGACTTCAGTGGGGCAAATGCTCACCTTCAATGGCCACTGGTATGCTGTACCGCTTGTATGGCATCATGTGGGCGAGTGGCTTCCTCATGTCAATGTTGTGAACACAGTGCCCCATGGTGGCGGTGGGGTTATGGTATGGGCAGGCATAAGCTACGGACAACGAACACAATTGCATTTGTGTTCGTTGTCCGTAGCTTATGCTACACAAAATACCGTGATGAAATCCTTAGGCCTATTGTGACGCCCATTACTTTCAGTTACTTTTAGATTACTTTCCTCTTAAGAGACATTAGAAGAAGACAAAAATGAATATTACAAATTGAATGACATCTAATACAAGATAAATCAATGTAATAGTTTATATAGCTGGCCATAATGGATGTTATATTTTACTTTATGGGTTACATTTACATTTTCAATTTTAGTCATATAGCAGACGTTCTTATCCAGAGCGATTTACAGGAGCAATTAGGGTTAAGTGCCTTGCTTAAGGGCACATCAGCAGATTCTTCACCTAGTTGGCTTGGGGATTCAAACCAGCAACCTTTTGATTACTGGCCCAACGCTCTAACTGTTAGCTTCTTGTAACCCAGTTCTTTCTACTTCGATACAGTAATATGATTAGGCTACATCTTTACATTAAAAACCAAAGTCTGTCAGATTTCCAGTCATTTCAATTAATTTAATACCCCTTGATCTTCAAGAATAGGACTTGGAAATATGGAAATATAGATTAGCCAAATAGTTTTACCTGAGCAAGGATTTATTAGCCTAAATGCTGCTCTCGTAGAATGGCATGCTTTGAGTACTACTGAAAATTGCTATTTGCATTAGAAAAATGAATGCCATATGTTGCATTTGCTATAGGCCTATTGTTTATGTTTTATTTGGTGGTGACACTGACATCTCGATAATTTGCAGCTGCTTAAGTCTATCAAAAGTGTGCGAGTTTGAGCATATGTCCAATAAGTCTATGGATAATCTTTTGGTTGTTGCACAAATTAGAGCCCCTTCTTAAATTAAACTTGTTTTTGACTGTATGTGTAGAACAATACCACAGAGGAGTGTAGAAGGGAGAAACTCAAAGTTTTATTCCATCCCACTGGGCACAGACATCAGTTCCAAAAGAAACTTGAATGTTACCAAAATTCTGGCAGTTCACTGGTAAACTTCCAGTAATACCCTCCCTCTGCAAACCTAATGGGGTAACAGTGGAGCCATACAGGTCAGAGTGTAACATATCGGTGAAAGTGCACCTTTCCTTGCTGAGTCAATCTACTAAAACTATCTTCTTCTCTCTGGCATTCCTAGGCTCTTCCCTATGTTGCCCTTCTGATAGCCATGTTATTCTTCATCTATGCTGTTATTGGAATGCAGGTAACTGACAGACATTTATTTTGGAAATGTTGAAGTTACAATATGATTAGCTTACCAATAGCGTTAATTTCTTCAATAACACACTGTGCTATGTTTCAGGTGTTTGGAAAGATTGCCTTGGTAGACCACACACATATTAACCGAAACAACAACTTCCAGACCTTTCCTCAAGCTGTCCTGATGCTCTTCAGGTATGTGTGTGCACGTGTGTGTGTGACTAGTTGATGTTTTATTATGGATGATGAAAAGTTGTGGTCGTTGTAGTCCTAATATTACTGTTGTTGATGGTTCTCAGGTGTGCTACAGGTGAGGCGTGGCAGGAGATCATGCTGGCATGTCTGCCAGGGAAGCTGTGTGACTCGGAGTCAGACTACAACCCTGGAGAGGAGAAAACCTGTGGCAGCGGATTCGCCATTATCTACTTCATCAGCTTCTACATGCTCTGCGCCTTCCTGGTGCACACACACACACATACACACACACATAATCGCAGCATGTACACACACCCACATACACACAGGGTTAGGTAGGTCACTTTCTAAATGTAATCCATTACAGTTACTAGCTACCTGTCCAAAATTGTACTCAGTAACATAACTTTTGGATTACCCAAACTCAGTAATGTAATCTGATTAGTTACTTTTGGATTACTTTCCTCTTAAGAGGCATTAGAAGAAGACAAAAAGGATCCATCATAGTGGTCTCTGACTTGTGGTCAGACTCGCTCAGGTGGAACAAACTTAAACGTGCGCCTTTTTTCAATGCTGAATTGAATGTCATTGAGAACACTGAAAGGTGACCCTACTGACATGTATACCTCTGTTTTAGATCATCAACTTGTTTGTTGCTGTCATCATGGATAACTTTGACTATCTGACGCGTGATTGGTCTATTCTGGGCCCTCACCACCTGGATGAGTTTAAAAGGATCTGGTCTGAGTACGACCCTGAGGCAAAGTGAGTCTGCATTACCATCTGGACATAGAGTACACAAATACACACACAAACACACACACATACACAAACACACACCCCTACAGTCATTCATTTACATTTGTTCTCACTGTGTGTTGTTTCTGTATTCGGTGTTGCTTTCAGAAGTGTGTTGGTTTCAGTGTCTGTGTCACTGTGTCTCTTTCAGAGGCAGGATAAAGCATCTGGATGTGGTGACCTTGCTGAGACGCATCCAGCCTCCTCTAGGCTTCGGCAAGCTGTGTCCACACAGAGTGGCCTGCAAGGTGTGTCTGAACACCCAAACAGCACAAACACACATTACACGCATATTACATAAGGTGTTCATATTGTGAGCTCAATCTTGCCCTGATTAACTTATATGTTGCATAACCGTAACTCCTTTTAGAGACTGGTTGCAATGAACATGCCCCTGAACAGTGATGGCACGGTCATGTTCAATGCCACTCTGTTTGCCTTGGTGAGGACCGCTCTGAAGATCAAAACTGAAGGTGAGCAGTGGGAGCTAACACAGTGATGTCTGAATGAGGACATACTATGAAGTCTATCGGACAGAATCATCACACAGTATCTCTGATGGCGTATTTCCACTAAGGACTTACCCCAGTGTTTTTTCCACCGCCACGGCCTGGCTCCAGTTTCTCACTGGGCCATGTCCTCATTAGACCTGCTCTGACTTAAAGCCAAGGTTCACAAGTCCTCAGTGTCAGCCTTAGCTATATGGAAACACATTTCCCAAAAAATAATATTAGAGCCCACATTACCATAATCACTGTCGACACACTGGTGCTGTAATGGAAACACCCAATGAATGTACTCAAAACACTCTTATACAGTGGCCTGCTCAATAGCTGTCTTGATTGGTCCAAATCATTCACCAAGTGTTGGTTTCCTAGGCAACTTGGAACAGGCCAATGAGGAGTTGCGAGCGGTCATCAAGAAGATCTGGAAGAGGACCAGCATGAAGCTGCTGGACCAAGTGGTGCCTCCTGCAGGCGGTCAGTAGAATGGCTCCCGCCTCCATCTGTCTGTCAACAGTAACTGTACAGTAGATCTACCTCATGGCTAGCGTGGCTAAAGAGAGACTTCCTCATGTCAGACTGCCCTGTATACCCCACACATGCTCATTTGTTATGTAAACTTTAAACATACAAATGCGCTGTGCAAAACTACATTGCTAGGCAGTGTTATTACTTATGTACTGTGTGTGTAATCATGGTGGTGATCCTACGCTCCAGGCTGACCTTCAACAAAGCTTTCCCTCAGCAGTGGTATTACTCAGGATCAATTCATGGAACTCAAAGCATATACTCAGCAGTCACACCTTGAAAATATACAAACTCGTTGACATTAGTGATCCATGGTCTTACTAACGTAGTGAAACAGTTTGCTTAGACAAATTATTGTCAGCCAGTTGAGTCTTCACTTCCTGTTATCACAGATAAGATCAGATAGGGGTTGAGACAGAACTTGCAGACTGTCACATAAATTCGTCGAAACTCACCTTATCTCTTTTTGTGTGCTCACATGCTCATTACAGCCTGACTTTGGGGCTTCCTAGTGATACTCAAGCCAGGGTCAATCTTATATGGCTCCCTATTCACTTCATTGTGCACTATGCAGTGTACTCTATAGGAAGGGAATATCGCAGCACCCATGTATTTCTGTGAAATGCCATGCTGAACTGTTGTTCTGTATACTGCGTGGTTGACCTGAGCCATACTGACCTATACAGTATGTGGTGTTGTGCTGTGTTGTACTATGCTGATGCTGGCCAACCTGTAGTGTTCTTCACTGTGCCATAGTTTGCTGAAACCATTATTTGTGGTATTTTATTTTATTTGTTATCCTTTGCTGCACAATGCTTTCTGCTTTAGCTCCGATGCTTTGCTTGTTCTAGCATTGCATGCTCTGCTATAGTTTACTAACTCCTCTTGATCTCTCTCTCTCTTTCTGGCCAAGCTTCTCTCCTCCACAGCTTTCCCTCCTCCTCTTCCCCCTCTTCCATAGTCTCTTCTGATCTCTCCCTCTCTCTGCTATCCGGAATTTCCTGCAGCAGTTCTGTTTTTGGCCCGGTGGCATGGAACTAGAGTTGCCTCTCTCTCCTGTGCCCTAGCTGTCCCCAGTCTGCTTACTAACTAGCTGAGTGACACAGATCGCTGCTTCCCTGTTCTGTACTGCTTCCCTGGCCTGCACGTCGCTTTCTGCTGTAGTCTTCTTGTTAGATGCTTCTAACTGTGGCAGTATCCCTATACTGTAGCTAAGCCTTAGATACTGTAGGTGGATGTGTAGCTGTTTGATAGACTCGTATGTTTAGTAAGATTTGTGTTGGTTTGAAAGAAATCAAGCGTTGCACCGCTTCATATCATGATTTTGTGGTATGATGACTGTATTTATTTAAGACTAGTGTCTGGCTGTTTACAATTCTATGTTTCATAACTGCTCATATTTTGATAATACCAGATACTCTAGTGCAAGGATGGGCAACTTTGATCGGGTGGGGTCCATGAGGAGCCGCAGTGGCTAGCTGGTCTGCTTACCTACATCCATACCCACACATGCAGTCATATACAGTGGGGCAAAAAAGTATTTAGTCAGCCACCAATTGTGCAAGTTCTCTCACTTAAAAAGATGAGAGAGGCCTGTCATTTTCATCATAGGTACACTTCAACTATGACAGACAAAATGAGGAAAAAAAATCCAGAAAATCACATTGTAGGATTTTTAATGAATTTATTTGCAAATTATGGTGGAAAATAAGTATTTGGTCACATACAAACAAACAAACAAGATTTCTGGCTCTCACAGACCTGTAACTTCTTCTTTAAGAGGCTCCTCTGTCCTCCACTCGTTACCTGTATTAATGGCACCTGTTTGAACTTGTTATCAGTATAAAAGACACCTGTCCACAACCTCAAACAGTCACACTCCAACTCCACTATGGCCAAGACCAAAGAGCTGTCAAAAGACACCAGAAACAAAATTGTAGACCTGCACCAGGTTGGGAAGACTGAATCTGCAATAGGTAAGCAGCTTGGTTTGAAGAAATCAACTGTGGGAGCAATTATTAGGAAATGGAAGACATACAAGACCACTGATAATCTTCCTCGATCTGGGGCTCCACGCAAGATCTCACCCGTGGGGTCAAAATGATCACAAGAACGGTGAGCAAAAATCCCAGAACCACACGGGGACCTAGTGAATGACCTGCAGAGAGCTGGGACCAAAGTAACAAAGCCTACCATCAGTAACACACTCGCGCCAGGGACTCAAATCCTGCAGTGCCAGACGTGTCCCCCTGCTTAAGCCAGTACATGTTCAGGCCCGCCTGAAGTTTGCTAGAGAGCATTTGGATGATCCAGATGAGGATTGGGATAATGTCATATGGTCAGATGAAACCAAAATAGAACTTTTTGGTAAAAACTCAACTCGTCGTGTTTGGAGGACAAAGAATGCTGAGTTGCATCCAAAGAACACCATACCTACTGTGAAGCATGGGGGTGGAAACATCATGCTTTGGGGCTGTTTTTCTGCAAAGGGACCAGGACGACTGATCCGTGTAAAGGAAAGAATGAATGGGGCCATGTATCGTGAGATTTTGAGTGAAAACCTCCTTCCATCAGCAAGGGCATTGAAGATGAAACATGGCTGGGTCTTTCAGCATGACAATGATCCCAAACACACCGCCGAACCTTGAAGGAGTGGCTTCAGAAGAAGCATTTCAAGGTCCTGGAGTGGCCTAGCCAGTCTCCAGATCTCAACCCCATAGAAAATCTTTGGAGGGAGTTGAAAGTCCGTGTTGCCCAGCGACAGCCCCAAAACATCACTGCTCTAGAGGAGATCTGCATGGAGGAATGGGCCAAAATACCAGCAACAGTGTGTGAAAACCTTGTGAAGACTTACAGACAACGTTTGACCTCTGTCATTGTCAACAAAGGGTATATAACAAAGTATTGAGATAAACTTTTGTTATTGACCAAATACTTATTTTCCACCATAATTTGCAAATAAATAAATAAAAAATCCTACAATGTGATTTTCTGGATTTCTTTTTCTCATTTCGTCTGTCATAGTTGAAGTGTACCTATGATGAAAATTACAGGCCTCTCTCATCTTTTTAAGTTGGAGAACTTGCACAATTGGTGGCTGACTAAATACTTTTTTGCCCCACTGTATATATATATATACACAGTGAGGGAAAAAAGTATTTGATCCCCTGCTTATTTTGTACGTTTGCCCACTGACAAAGAAATAATCAGTCTATAATTTTAATGGTAGGTTTATTTGAACAGTGAGAGACAGAATAACAACAACAAAATCCAGAAAAACGCATGTGAAAAATGTTATAAATTGATTTGCATTTTAATGAGGGAAATAAGTATTTGAACCCCTCTCAATCAGAAAGATTTCTAGCTCCCAGGTGTCTTTTATACAGGTAACGAGCTGAGATTAGAAGCACACTCTTAAAGGGAGTGCTCCTAATCTCAGCTTGTTACCTGTATAAAAGACACCTGTCCACGGAAGCAATCAATCAATCAGATTACAAACTCTCCACCATGGCCAAGACCAAAGAGCTCTCCAAGGATGTCAGGGACAAGATTGTAGACCTACACAAGGCTGGAATGGGCTAGGTGACAACATTTGGTGCGATTATTCGCAAATGGATAAAAACACAAAAGAACTGTCAATCTCCCTCGGCCTGGGGCTCCATGCAAGATCTCACCTCGTGGAGTTGCAATGATCATGAGAACGGTGAGGAATCAGCCCAGAACTACACAATTGGTAACACACTACGCCGTGAATGACTGAAATCCCTCAGCGCCCGCAAGGTCCCCCTGCTCAAGAAAGCACATATACATGCCCGTCTGAAGTTTGCCAATGAACATCTGAATGATTCAGAGGTGTTGTGGTCAGATGAGACCAAAATGGTGCTCTTTGGCATCAACTCAAATTGCCGTGTTTGGAGGAGGAGGAATGCTGCCTATGACCCCAAGAACACCATCCCCAACGTCAAACATGGAGGTGGAAACATTATGCTTTGGGGGTGTTTTTCTGCTAAGGGGACAGGACAACTTCACCGCATCAAAGGGACGATGGATGGGGCCATGTACCGTCAAATCTTGGGTGAGAACCTCCTTCCCTCAGCCAGGGCATTGAAAATGGGTCGTGGATGGGTATTCCAGCATGACAATGACCCAAAACACACGGCCAAGGCAACAAAGAAGCACATTAAGCACATTAAGGTCCTGGAGTGGCCTAGCCAGTCTCCAGACCTTAATCCCATAGAAAATCTGTGGAGGGAGCTGAAGGTTCGAGTTGCCAAACGTCAGCCTCGAAACCTTAATGACTTGGAGAAGATCTGCAAAGAGGAGTGGGACAAAATCCCTCCTGAGATGTGTGCAACCCTGGTGGCCAACTACAAGAAAGGTCTGACCTCTGTGATTGCCAACAAGGGTTTTGCCACCAAGTACTAAGTCATGTTTTGCAGAGGGGTCAAATACTTATTTCCCTCATTAAAATGCAAATCAATTTATAAAAATTTTCACATGCGTTTTTCTGGATTTTTTTGTTGTTATTCTGTCTCTCACTGTTCAAATAAACCTACCATTAAAATTATAGACTGATTATTTCTTTGTCAGTGGGCAAACGTACAAAATCAGCAGGGGATCAAATACTTTTTTTCCCTCACTGTATATATATACACAGTACAAGTCAAAGGTTTGGACACACCTACTCATTCATGGGTTTTTTCTTTATTTTTACTATTTGCTACATTGTAGAATAATAGTGAAGACATCTAAACTATGAAATTACACATATGGAATCATGTAGTAACCAAAAATATTTGTATATTTTACATTCTTCAAAGTAGCCACCCTTTGCCTTGATGACAGCTTTGCACACTCTTGGAACTCTCACAAACAGCTTCACCTGGAATGCTTTTCCAACAGTCTTGAAGGAGTTCCCACATATGCTGAGCACTTGTTGGCTGCTTTTCCTTCACTCTGCGGTCCAACTCATCTCAAACTATCTTAATTGGGTTGAGGTTGGGTGGTTGCAGCAGAGGTAACTCTGGGTCTTCCTTTCCTGTGGCGGTCCTCATGAGAGCCAGTTTCATCATAGCGCTTGATGGTTTTTGCAACTGCACTTGAAGAAACTTTCAACGTTTTTGACTGACCTTCGTGTCTTAAAGTAATGATGGACTGTCGTTTCTCTTTCCTTATTTGAGCTGGGGTTGCCATAATATGGACTTGGTCTTTTACCAAATATGGCTATCTTCTGTATACCACTCCTACTTTGTCACAACACAACTGATTGGCTCAAATGCGTTAAGAAGGAAAGAAATTCCATGAACTAACTTTGAACAAGGCACACCTGTTAATTGAAATCCATTCCAGGTGACTACCTCACAAAGCTGGTTGAGAGAATGCCAAGAGTGTGCAAGATTGTCATGAAGGCAAAGGGTGACTACTTTGAAGAATCTCAAATATAAAATATATTTAGATTTTTTTTAACACTTTTTTGGTTACTACATGATTCCATATGTGTTATTTCATAGTGTCGATGTCTTCACTATTCTACAATGTAGAAAATAGTAAAAATAAAGAAAAACCCTTGAATGAGTAGGTGTGTCCAAACTTCTGACTAGTACTGTATACTGTATATATAAAAAAAATGTTGGATTTCTGCGGAATATCAGTTAGTCAAAACAGACTCATGAGAAAGACAGAATGCATGTATATGATATTCAGCCGATTGTTGGAGTGCTCTGAAGAGTTCGTATAGGAGAGGTAGGGTACTGTTGTGTGTCTTCGGGCCAAGTGTTATTTCCCAGGATGCTGTGCGGCGTGGTGAGGTGCTGACAGTGGAGGCATTTGTGTGGTCTGTTCACTCAGATGACGAGGTAACCGTGGGGAAGTTCTATGCCACCTTCCTGATACAGGACTACTTCAGGAAATTCAAGAAACGCAAAGAGCAAGGCCTGGTAGGAAGACACTCATTCTCCAGCCTGAACTCCACCATCGCCCTCCAGGTGAGTCTCAACTGCTGTACTGTTTTGTACTGGACTGTACCATTCCACCTCCTCTAGAGTTGTCAATAGTTACCAAACTCACACTATTATGCCAATATGTGTACACTGTAACACAACAAGTCCATTTATTTGAACTGCAGATACCTGTACAATTTAAAAGATAATAACCTTTGAAACTAACTGATAACCAAAATATGTGGTTAATTTAGTAAGATAATAATACATTCATATGGGTAAACAATATGTAACTGCTAATTTAGCGATTGGTTGAATCACCACTGGACATCTGCAAAGCAGCAGGCCACTGCACCTGAACACAATGTTGCTTCCCTGGCCTACACTTTGCTATGTCACCTCTTGCCATGCTTACAGCTGCAGACTATACCCTTTCTTATCTGCTTCTGGGAACAATCAGAGATAAAGGGAATGTTGTTCCTCAGAAATTATTTTGTCTTGTATCAACTCTGGATTAGCAGTGCTGTGCACACTCACCCTGATTAACAAAGCACCTCCTCAGTCTGGTTTGTCTGTGTGTACTGTACTGTATGTGTCTGACCTTATGCTTCAGTTTGTGTGTGTGTGTTCCTGCCAGCTCTCAGCTGCTCTCTTGTCGTCGTTGCAGGCCGGCCTCCGCACACTGCATGATATTGGGCCCGAAATTGGCCGAGTCATATCATGTGACCTGCAAGACGAGGGCCTTGTAGACATGAATGCAGAAGAAGACGACGAGGTGTCTAGGGTAAATCACTGTCCCAGTTCATTCAATAGATGCGCTTGATTTAACGTAGAGTTTGTTTTTTACAGCCAATGGAATGGTCCCAAAACTCAGTTCACGTGGTTGCTAGCTGAGCTAAATCAAGTGCCCCAATTAAAACAGTTACTTTGTTGGTCCACTCTTTGGCCAGTGGGAAGAGCTTGTTTGCCTATTGACTCAGTCACTACAGATATTTCACTCAGATGTTGACAGTAATGTAATTTCCATTGTATGATTTACAGAGGCGAATTAAGTCTTATTGAGACTAGTTTAAAGATGATCACACTCATATTGCCTGATAACCCAGAACACACAGAAGATGATACTTATTCAGCCCAGGGGTTTTAAAGTTACTCCTCTTACATAAAATGTTTTGCACACAAACCTTCACTAAATGCACTGTTCATTTAATACCTTCATTATCTGTTGAACATCATTTAGTGAAGATTGTAATTAAAACCTCAATCACAGTGCCTTACCACCAGGACAGACCCAAAGCCAGTGGTTAAGTTTAGTCACTGTTTTTATGGTCGCCTGTACTGACCCGAGTGTTTTTCTCTACAGAGGAACGGCGTGCTGTTCGCCAACCACACCAATCACGTTAACGGGGACCACCGGGGTTCTGTCACCCAGCGGCCCCTCCAGGTCCCGCCTCCTTCCTGCCACGCATTCGTGGAGCCCTTTCAGGTCGGCTCTGAGGAAGGGGCTGGCGACCCCCACCCCTACAACCACTACTTCCCCAAATCCCCCATGTCCTCCAACGCCAACCTCAACAACGCCAACATCCCCACTGTGCCCTCCCTGACCAAAGGGGGGCAGCGGCGCTGCCTCCGCCGCGAGCACTCGTCCGCTAACGGGGCACCCTCCTCCAGCTCGCACCGCAAGAGTGTTGACTTCGACACCCTCACCACAGTCCAGTCTGCAAGGTAACTTAGGATGCTGCTTTCTTGGCTAGGTCTCCCTAGTAAATGAGCTATTTTAACCTTAAAGGGACTTCCTGGTTAAAGGTTACATAATATTATGGTTCTCTCCATTTTTAATGCAGTAGTCAATGAATGTATGCACTGTAAAAAATTCAACATACAATTGTAAGGCAGCAAGGTGCAATACGATAGTGAGTTTGCTCAACAACATTTTCACACAAAAAAAAGTGTTTTCTCAACCAATATTTTTGGAGCAAGCTGCCAATCCTATTGCAGCCGGTTGCTTTACAATTGTACGTTGAATCAACATCTTTTTTTTACAGTGTGGTAATGAAATAGGGAATTATTGTAGGTTTGAATTCATGTGTGATGAGAACAATGGTTACTTGCTTGCGTAAGGTCTAGGAGCTGTGGAGCTCAATGCGATGAACCCCATGACAACAGATGTGGATCTGAATAGGGCGTTTGGGTTTTGAAGTTGTTGCCCCCATCACATCCTTACCACAGCTATGTCTTTCACATATCCTGGCCTTTCATAGAATGGATCTTTTCAGCACCGTTCATACTTGCACCACTAAGAGCTCTTTATGTTGAAATCCTGGAATTGTGTGTATCTTTCAGTAACACACACACACTCCAGACCCATTCATTTTATGACCAGGATTATTATTTCTGTTTGTCTCACATTACAGATTGTGTCTTGTCTTTGTCATTGCATGCCCTTCCCCTCCCCTATCCAAAATACACATTTCCTTCACCACAACGTGCTTGCTTGGACAGGAGGCTCTACTATGAGACCTACATTAGGTATGTGTGTGAAACTACTGTTTCACCCTTTATTGAACCCAATCTGGCATTGGTTTATATTATCTGCTTTACTGATATACTATACCTCAATCACCCCTTAAAAATGCTTCTGGTTGAACTTTGACCCTTTGACCCCAGGTCAGAATCAGGGGGTGTTCTGTACCCCACCATCCGTAGAGAGAAGCCAGGAAGAGCAGACAGTGATGATGACAAGGGCTCAGGAGAATACTTCAGTGGTGAGGAGTACCAGGAGGATGACATCATGTTGCACAAAGACAGGTATCACCTGGAAACCTTTTCTCCTCTACTGCACTCTCCTCTCCTCTACTGCACTCTCCTCTCCTCTACTGCACTCTCCTCTACTGTATTCTCCTCTCCTCTACTGTATTCTCCTCTCCTCTACTGTATTCTCCTCTCCTCTACTGTATTCTCCTCTCCTCTACTGTACTCTCCTCTCCTCTACTGTACTCTCCTCTCCTCTACTGCACTCTCCGCTACTGCACTCTCCGCTACTGCACTCTCCGCTACTGCACTCTCCTCTACTGTATTCTCCTCTCCTCTACTGTATTCTCCTCTCCTCTACTGCACTCTCCTCTACTGCACTCTCCTCTACTGCACTCTCCTCTACTGCACTCTCCTCTACTGCACTCTCCTCTACTGCACTCTCCTCTACTGCACTCTCCTCTGCTGCACTCTCCTCTGCTGCACTCTCCTCTGCTGCACTCTCCTCTGCTGCACTCTCCTCTGCTGCACTCTCCTCTACTGCATTCTCCTCTACTGCACTCTCCTCTACTGCACTCTCCTCTACTGCATTCTCCTCTACTGTATTCTCCTCTACTGTATTCTCCTCTACTGTATTCTCCTCTCCTCTACTACACTCTCCTCTACTACACTCTCCTCGACTGTATTCTCCTCTACTGTATTCTCCTCTACTGCATTCTCCTCTCCTCTACTGCACTCTCCTCTACTGCACTCTCCTCTACTGCACTCTCCTCTACTGTACTGTACTCTCCTCTACTGCACTCTCCTCTACTGCACTCTCCTCTACTGCACTCTCCTCTACTGTACTGTACTCTCCTCTACTGCACTCTCCTCTACTGTACTCTCCTATCCTTTAATGTACTCTCCTCTCCTCTACTGTACTCTCCTATCCTTTAATGTACTCTCCTCTCCTCTACTCTCCTATGTTCTCCTCTACTCTCCTTTACTCTCCTCTATTCTCCTCTCCTGAACTCTCCTCTACTCTGCTGTACTCTTCTATATTCTCCTCTATTCTCCTACTCTTCTCTCCTCTATTCTCCTCTCCTGTACTCTCCTCTATTCTACTCTCCTGTACACTCCTCTATTCTACAGTACTCTCCTCTATTCCCCTCTACTCTCATCTCCTCTACTCCCCTCTCCTTTATTCTCCTCTACTATTCTCTCCTCTATTCTCCTCTCCAGTACTCTCCTCTATTCTCTTCTACTCTCCTCTCCTCCTCTTCTGTACTCTCCTCTACTCTATTGTACTCTCCTATATTTTCCTATATTCTCTTCTCCTGTACTCTCCTCTACTCTCCTCTACTGTGCTCTCCTCTATTCTCCTCTACTGTACTCTATTCTACTGTAACTCTCCTTTATTCTCCTCTACTCTACTCTCCTCTCCTCTATTCTCCTGTACTCTCCTCTATTCTCTACTCTCCTCTCCTCTATTATCCTCTACTATGCTCCCCTATATTCTCCTCTACTGTACTCTCCTCTCCACTCTTCTCCTCTCTTCTACTCTACTCTATCAGTACCTGTCCAGATGTGGCTGCTGTTGACAAGGTGGTTGTTTACTGATGTTGTTGTCTGGTTGTTGTTCAGGATGCCCCATAAGGAGTTTCAAGACCTTAAAACTGACTTGGACACAAATGCATTGAGGGGTTACCATCAACCGGATAGTCTCTATGACGACGACCAACAACCCATTTACCAAGATGGTGGGCGGTCGCCAAAGCGACGGTTGTTCCCCTCTACACCCCAGGGTGAGGTCCCTTGGTTACCGTAGTGATTAAATCAGGGGTGTCACTGATTGGCTGATAAAGATGATGATGGAACACTCAAAGGTCTACATTGTAATGAGATCCATAGATGTAAATGATATGTGTCTCTCATCTGTTTAAACCTCCAGCACCCCACAGACCCTCCTTCAACTTTGAGTGTCTGCGGAGACATAGCAGTCTTGATGATGACATCCCCTTGACCCCTTCCGTTCCCCGTCGAACAGCTCTACCCCTGCATCTGATGCAGCAACAGGTGGGTACCACTGAACCAAACTGATGGCTACCCAAATGCACTGAAAGACTTACTCTCACACAAGTAGCTTACAAAAGATTGACACAACTCACTGCACATACACACAAACATGTGTGAGTCTTAATTTAGGCAATGAATTAAAGGTATGTCTATGTGGTTTGACCTCCTTGACGCCTCCTCTTCTCCTGTTGCCTAGGTGATGGCAGTGGCTGGCCTGGACTCCAGCAGAGTCCAGCGTCTCTCTCCATCACGCTCTCTACGTTCCTGGGCCACGCCCCCCACCTCCCCCATCAGCAGGGACCATTCCCCTTACTACACACCCCTCATCCAGGTATGTGTGTGTGTGTACATCTATGAATGTAAATGTGTTGATACATTTTTGTGTGTGTTTGTGTGTATCCAGGTGGACTGGCGTGGGCCGGGCAGTGTGAGCAGCACCCCTGGCTCTGTGAGAAGAAGCTCCTGGTACACTGACGCCCCGGAAGCCCCTTTGAGCCTCACCTACTCCCCCTCACAGCTCCAGATCCCCCCAGAGTACCGCAGGCAGTACCACCAGAAGATAGGCAGTGCCAACAGCCTAGTGGAGGCCGTGAGTAGCCCTGACACACACACACACACTTTGATTGATTGATTTAATGATTTCCCCCTTTTTCCTGTTTCAGGTGTTGATTTCAGAAGGACTGGGGAAATACGCCAAGGACCCCAAATTTGTGGCGGCGACGAAGCATGAGATCGCAGACGCCTGCGAGATGACCATCGACGAGATGGAGAGTGCCGCCAGCAACCTGCTGAATGGCAGTATGGGTAATGGAGCGGGGGCAACCGGGGCCACGGATAAAGTGATGGCCACGAGCCTCAGGGACCGTAATCTCCATGACTACAGTGATGAGGAGCCAGACACGAGTGTGAAATGTGAAGAGGATCTGACTGATGAGATGATATGCATCAGCACCCTATAGCAGTCACTGACACTAGACACTGCGTCTGACATGGCACCCTATACCGTATGAAGTGCACCTGTGCACTATATAGGGAGAGATGTGCCTTTTGGAGTGCCTTTCTTTCTGTGGTATGAATAGATGGATGGAAACACTGCCAGCTGGAGAGAATTGGAGGGATGGAAGGACATGCTAAGGATCCAACTACAGAGGAGTGGAGGGATGGAGGGACATGCTAAGGATCCAACTACAGAGAAGTGGAGGGATGGAGGGACACGCTACGGATCCAACTACAGAGGAGCGGAAGGATGGAGGGACATGCTAAGGATCCAACTACAGTGGAGTGGAAAGATGGAGGGAGGGACACGCTAGGGATCCAACTACAGAGGAGTGGAGGGATGGAGGGACATGCTAAGGATCCAACTACAGTGGAGTGGAAGGATGGAGGGAGGGAGGGACACGCTATGGATCCAACTACAGTGGAGTGGGATGGAGGGACACGCTAAGGATCCAACTACAGAGGAGTGGAGGGATGGAAGGACACGCTAAGGATCCAACTACAGAGGAGTGGAGGGATGGAAGGACATGCTAAGGATCCAACAACAGAGGAGTGGAGAGATGGAAAGACATGCTAAGGATCCAACTACAGAGGAGTGGAGAGATGGAAGGAGATGCTAAGGATCCAACTACAGAATGGAGAGATGTAGGGACACGCTAAGGATCCAACTACAGAGGAGTGGAGGGATGGAGGGACACGCTAAGGATCCAAGTACAGAGGAGTGGAGGGATGGAGGGACACGCTAAGGATCCAAGTACAGAGGAGTGGAGAGATGGAGGGACACGCTAAGGATCCAACTAGAGAGGAGTGGGGAGATGGAGGGACACGCTAAGGATCCAACTACAGAGGAGTGGAGTGATGGAGGGACACGCTAAGGATCCAACTACAGAGGAGTGGAGTGATGGAGGGACATGCTAAGGATCCAACTACAGAGGAGTGGAGTGATGGAGGGACATGCTAAGGATCCAACTACAGAGGACTGGAGGGATGGAGGGACACGCTAAGGATCCAACTACAGAGGAGTTTCACCCCTTTCTTTCTCTCTGTCTGGCAACACCCAGTGAAACGGAGAGTAAGATATAAGTAGGCTTGTCCCTTAGGGGATGCAGTAATACTAGGTTTGCAGTGCACTCAGGATGAGTAGGATTAGTGTCACCGCCTCAATGACTTCATACAGAAATCACATATCAGTGACATCACGTTCCAATCCTCAGGCATATCCCCCCTGCCTCCCATTTGCCTTACCCTCTGCACAGAGATACTGAGAATAGTGAGTCATAGGTGTAGTGGTGGCCATTTTACAGACTGCTTTTTGAAACTGTGAACAACCAACACACAAAAAAACAGTGTACTCTAATATCACACACTCATTCCTGCACAACCAATCAATCTTCAGGGATGACAGGGTTCCGATCGATAGACACATGTACAGGTACAGACACTAGAAGCCATGTTGTTTTAGTGAAAGGAAAAAGCTATTAAGTTGTAGATATTTTTTAAACCCTGTAAGAAAAATTAACTATAGAAAAGAGATGCTTTATATTTTGTTAATTATGAATCGTTACAGGTATAGCAATATCGTTCCCATGCCTATGTTTTATTTGTGAATTAATATGAAATTATATTTTATAATGTTGTCGCCTTTTTTCCGCTAGAATGCATTGTTTAAGCATAGCAGTTTAAGGAGGATAATGTTGATTTAGAATGACTATGATGTCAAAAAGAGCTGCTTTCACTGAAGTGTACGTACAGTATGGTTCTACAGAAGTAGGGTTTGCCATTTACCATTTACCAGCTTAGCTCACTGCCAACAGAAATAAATAGTTTCAGGTGACATTGAGGACAACTGTTTTTCATTGTGTATTGTACAGCACTAGAGCAGTTTAACTGTTTACTGTTTTACTGTGCTTCTTCTTCACCTGGGTACTGTCATGGAAATGTGTTCATGTCCTGTCAACCTTTACAGTATGTGCAATGAAAGAAAAATCTATGCTTTGAAGACACATAGCTGTGGCCAATAAAGCTGAATGACTAATGTGTCAGGTCAAGTTCAACATAAACAAAATGTAAATTCCTTACTAATGGAATATAGTGTTTACAACTACTAGGGTTTTCTCAGCATAACTACTATCTTTCTCTCGACACAAAACAATGCTCTCAGTTCATCACATGAATGATGGAAGGCATGAAAGATGGCATAGTGATGGCCACTCAGTGGGGTTTTATCTAGAAGGGATAATACAGCTTTGGTCAAAATGTACTTTTCATATAGCAGGTTAGGAGAAATAGTTTAAGGTTAGCTAAAAATAATAATAAAAATAATAAAAAACTTTTGACATCAATTTGACAAAAGCTGTATCCCATCTAGAAATGACCACTCAGTGAGTGTTTAGACTCAGTGGGGTTCAAATCCTGACATAACGGTATGCATGCATGCCTTCCAGGACCGGTAATAATACCTACTGCACCAGAGGTTATATCACTGGCTCAAAATGTCTTTGTGATGGTGAGACTGTACTTTTCCTGGGGCTATGTATGTGGTTACAGAGACCTTTTAGTCAGAGATCTGCCAGGTGATATGTGAAGGTATATTCCACAAAATTGAATCATCTTTATTTATACTGTTAGCAAGTGACAAAATCTAAATTGAGAAACATAAGGTTTGTTATACAACTTGTGCAATTCACAGCTTAATTGTTTGTACTACTTCTGTTGTGTAAAAACCTGTACAGAATGTGAAAGTTAAAGTGATTCACTGTACTTGAAGAATCCTGCTTTCTACCCGCTAACTTTACAGCTGATTCCACTTTGTAGCAGATTAGTTTTACCTTCAGATTTTATACTGTTGAAACCCCTTTTTTTTGTACATTTCCTTTATTCTCTTGAATATTTGCCTGGAATGCTGATGATTTTGTAATGATCACAACTGAATAAACTCTCTCCGAGTCACTCAATGGCTCCAGATGACAGTATCTGTGTTATATGTACTCGGCGGCAGGAATTTGCCAAACAAAAAATATGGAGTCTTAAAACAATTACCATCACAGCTGTTAGTGAGTGTGTAAAACACAGAGTGCAAAGCGATGATGTAAGACTTCGGTAATATTCTTAATTTAAAACGTAGTCAAAAGCTAACACTAACATGATGGTTAATAATACTTTCCGAATGCACTGTACATGTGAATGTGTAGAAACTAGAGGGTACATTTATGCGGGATCATTATCTCTTATCTAGGCTCAGTTGTACAACTACAGAGAATTTCTCTAGAAACATCATAAATGTGACTGGAACATTGCCCATTGTGACGGTTGGCTGGCTGGCAGCTGTTGATTTAAGTACCAACATTTCCATAGAAATCATAATAGGAACAATAGCTATAGATTCCGAGGAATTGAGATATGCAAACAATGTGCTGTTACTCCCATTCAAAACAATGGATTGGATTAGGTAAAAAGCCACATAGAAAAGGTTCAGTAAAATGTAAGTGCTGGTGATATGCAGTACCAGTCAAAAGTGTGGACACATCTACTCATTCAAGGGTTTTTCTTTATTTTTACTATTTCCTACATTGTAGAATAATAGTAAAGACATCAAAACTATGAAATAACCCATATGGAATCATGTAGTAACCAAAAAAGTGTTAACTTCTTAGGGAGCGGTGGGGCGCTAGCATGTGTAGTTCCCACCGTAAAGCATGGAGGAGGATGTGTGATGGTGTGGGGCTGCTTTGCTGGTGACACTGTCTGTGATTTATTTAGAATTCAAGGCACACTTAACCAGCATGGCTACCACAGCTTTCTGCAGCGATATGCCATCCCATCTGGTTTGCGCTTGGTGGGACTATCATTTGTTTTTCAACAGGACAATGACCCAACACACCTCCAGGATGTGTAAGGTCTATTTGACCAAGAAGGAGAGTGAGGTGGTTTGAGTTGAGTTGGACCGCATTGAAGAAAAAACAGCCAACAAGTGCTCAGTATATGTGGGAACTCCTTCAAGACTGTTGGAAAAGCCTTCCTCATGAAACTGGTTGAGGGAATGCAAAGAGTGTGCAAAGCTGTCATGAAGGCAAAGGGTTGCCACTTTTTTGGTAACTACATGATTCCATATGTGTTATTTAATTGTTGTGATGTCTTCACTATTATTCTACAATAGTAAAAATAAACGGTATGTATTTGGGATCCCAAGTGGCGCAGCTGTCTAAGGCACTGCATCTCTGTGCTTAAGATGTCACTAGACACCCTTGTTCAAATCCAGGCTGTATCACAACTGGCTGTGATTGGGAGTTCCATAGTGTGGTGCACAATTGGTACATTTTTGGCCAGTGTAGGCTGTCATTGTAAATACAAATGTGTTCTTAACTGACTTGCCTAGTTAAATAAATAAAACATGTACTTGTTAAACCTGTCTAGCTATTTGTTGTACTTGTTTGTTTTACCTGTGTATTGCAGGAGCCACTCCAGGCCAATCTTGACCATGTGGAATGTCTTCTGGGCCTTGTACAGGGTGATGGGCTGAGTGCACTGCTGCTTAACATCCAGTTCCAGTTGGTCCTGAATATTACTGTCCTACAGATAGAAACACACATATGCACAAAGTTCAACATTATGTCATTACATTTCTGAACAACACAACATGAACACTATATTTAATCATTAGTTTTGTGTGCCCTTGAGCTTTGCTAAAGCTGCTTTAATTTATTTTACTGGCTCACCTTTGTCGGCAGGTTTTTATTTGTGAGCTTTTTTATAGCTTGCCATTTAAATTCATTTTCTACTGAATAGTAAACTAGTGTTTGGGTTAAACTCCCTTTACACTCCAGCCCGTATACGGTTGCAAATAGCAGATTTTGAAACTGATAAGCACCAAAATTTGAACGCAGTGGCTGTACAGTAAAATGCTATACATGATGTCAGAGCTTAGGGTCTACGCTTTACAGCGCTGTATGGGATTCAACTGACAGTAGTTCTAAATGTGAGGACCACCCGCCACAGGAAGATGCCCCCAACCCTCTCCCTAATTGGGCTACTTTAGCACATTTGTTGTTGTCTGTGTGAGGAGATCAAGAGGACTCTATGTATTGGGTCCGGGACGCTTGGCGTGTAATTTATAATATTTACGTTCATGATCGCTATGGTTGGTGTACAGTTACAAGGATGACATGGCATCATACCCTGGGTTGTTCCGAAGAGAATTTGCCTATGTTTGTCGTATTGTGAAGAAACCTTTCTGCAGAACATGCACCTGAATGCACTAATGATTATGTTCTATGTGCACCAAAAGTATAGTACAATCTGTTTTTCTTAAGTGCCTTGTGAAACCCTAACACTGTAAGATTGTATTTCATAACTTGGCTAGTCATGTTGGCAATAGAATACACTTTCAAATGATGCCTATCTGACCCAGACTGCGATTTTTAATCGTCTTTGGGTTTTGTCAACAGTAATTGTGTGATGGTGGGGACCGTGTCCTAACAAAAAAACTACAGGTGCGTGTGCTTCATTTCCTCAACAGCACAGCTACAAGCTCAAAAAAGCACCTAATAGTTGAAGGCTTTTTCCTTAAGTCCTCAAAGTCCATTAAAATTATGTACAAACTGTGCACAATTGTGTGGTCACTTGGAGACACCAGTTGGACCTCTCAGTCAAACACTTGTCATTGTTTTGTCTGTGCACCTACCCCAAATGTTCCATGAATATTCTTATTATGTCACTGAATGTATTTTCAGATATCGTTGTCAACACATGCTGTGAAAAGTATAGTAAATGTAAAATGCACATAAAATCAGCAGTGTAATGTTTGGGTTCAGTCTTGTGTTAGGTGAAATGTGTCCTCACCTTTGGTCTAATAATTTCCTCATAATCTCCAAACGTTTCCCTTTCAATTGTTACCATGGTTATACACGTCATCACATCATTCAAGTGCAATTTAGCATTTCTTTGCATTTTTTCAAGTAAAGGGGAAAGTCACCCAGTAAAATACTAATTAAGTAAAAGTCTAAAAGTATTTGGTTTTAAATATACTTAAGTATCAAAAGTTAAATTAAAAGTATAAATCATTTCAAATTGCTCATATTAAGCAAACCAGGCGGCACAATTTTCATGTTTTTTTTTTTATTTATGGATAGCCAGGGGCACACTCCAACACTCAGACATCATTTACAAACGAAGCATGTGTGTTTCATGGATCAGAGGCAGTATGGATGACCAGGGATGTGCTCTTGTGTGAATTGGACCATTTTCCAGTCCTGCTAAGTATTCAAAATTAAACGAGTACTTTTGGGTGTCAGGGAAAAATGTTATTATTTTCTTTAGGAATGTAGTGAAAAAATATAAATAGTAAAGAATTCCCAAACAACTACTAGTATTTTTACACCACTGGTCATTGTCCTGAACCTTCACCCCAGTCTGAGGGCTCTGGAGCACGCTCAGCCAATTGTGCACCACCCTATGGGACTCCCAATGACAGCTGGATGTGATACTGTCACGTTTCTCTACTGGGGGGACAGACCAAGACGCAGCGATGTAGCCAGAATACATATTTAATTATACACGGGACCACGACGGAACAAAACAATACACGGAGAACGTAACGATGAACATAACTGAACAAACAAACACAGCTATGAACATACAATAACCCACGAACCCAGAGTGAAACCTACTAGCCTTTAAATATGGTTCCCAATTGAGACAACGACACACAGCTGCCTCTAATTGGGAACCATTACCCAACATAGAAATACGACACCTAGAATGAACAAACCCTACACAAAGACAAAACCAAAACGCTCCAGCCTGAAACTTCGGGACTGGGCGTTACAGTACCCAAAGGCATGGACTCCGGACGCGCCGAAAGTCTGTGGGGGTCTTCGGGTGAGTCGCTTTGTCCCAGGTGGAGGCTCCGGTGCTGGCCGTGCTGGTCTGACATCCAGAACCGGAGGCCCTGGGCCTTCTCCTGGAACTCTGGTGCGTGGAGTTGGAACTGGCCGCATTGGACTCGTGATGCTCACTGAACGCTGGTGCGTGGAGCAGGAACTGGCAGTACTGGACTCGTGATGCTCACTGGGACTCTGGTGCGTGGAGCAGGAACTGGCAGTACTGGACTCGTGATGCTCACTGGGACTCTGGTGCGTGGAGCAGGAACTGAGTCGCACTGGACTCGTGATGCTCACTGGGACTCTGGTGCGTGGAGCAGGAACTGGTCGTGCTGGACTCGTGATGCTCACTGGAACTCTGGTGCGTGGAGCAGGAACTGGCAGTACTGGACTTGTGATGCTCACTGGAACTCTGGTGCGTGGAGCAGGAACTGGCAGTACTGGACTTGTGATGCTCACTGGAACTCTGGTGCGTGGAGCAGGAACTGGCAGTACCGGACTAGTGATGCTCACTGGTACTCTGGTGCGTGGAGCAGGAACTGGCAGTACTGGACTTGTGATGCTCACTGGAACTCTGGTGCGTGGAGCAGGAACTGGTCGTACTGGACTTGTGATGCTCACTGGGACGCTGGTGCGTGGAGCAGGAACTGGCAGTACTGGACCCGTGATGCTCACTGGGACTCTGGTGCGTGGAGCAGGAACTGGTCGTACTGGACTCTCTGAACGCACGGGAGCTTGGTGCGCGGAGCCGGACAGGACGCGTGCTGGACTCTCTGAACGCACGGGGAGCTTGCGCGTGGAGCCGGGACAGGACGTGCTGGACTCTCTGAACGCACGGGAGCTTGGTGCCGGAGCCGGGACAGGACGCGTGCTGGACTCTCTGAACGCACGGGAGCTTGGTGCGCGGAGCCGGGACAGGACGTGCTGGACTCTCGAGCGCACGCGTGGAGCTGGGTGCGCGGAGCCGAACAGGACGTGCTGGACTCTCGGAGCGCACGGGAGCTTGGTGCGCGGGCGGAGCAGGACGTGCTGGACTCCGGGCGCCGCACGGAGCTTGGTGCGCGGGGCCGAGCAGGACGTGCTGGACTCTCGAGCGCACGGGGAGCTGGGTGCGCGCGAGGCCGGGCAGGGCGTGCTGGACTCTCGGAGCGCACGGGAGCTGCGCGCGGAGCCGGGACAGGGCGTGCTGGACTCTCTGGCGCGCACGGGAGCTTGCGCGCCGGTGGAGCGGGGGCAGACGTGCTGGACTCTCTGAGCGCTTGCGAGCTGGGAGTGCGCGCCGGGCCGGAGCAGGACGTGCTGGACTCTCTGAGCGCATCGGGAGCTGGAGTGCGCGGAGTCGGGAGCAGGACGTGCTGGACTCTCGGAGCGCACGGGAGCTGGGTCCGTGGAACAGGACTGGACGTGTAGACACCACTACACGGACTGGGATCTTGGAACAATGGAACAGGGGATCTTGGAACGCGGAACAGGGATCTTGGAACGCTGAACAGGGATCTTAACGCCGGAACAGGGATCTTGGAACGTGGAACAGGGATCTTGGAACGTGGAACAGGGATCTTGGAACGTGGAACAGGGGATCTTGGAACGTGGAACAGGGATCTTGGAACGTGGAACAGGGATCTTGGAACGTGGAACAGGGATCTTGGAACGTGGAACAGGGATCTTGGAACGTGGAACAGGGATCTTGGAACGTGGAACCGGGACTGGACGTAGAAACCTCCACCCGGACCTGGGACCTGATACACGGAGAGCCGACATACCTCCAGCCAGCTCACTAACCTGGCGCTTACGGGTGAGTGGGCAGCCGAATCTCGGACTGGGCTGTGGATGCGTGCCGGAGATTCTGCCCGTGGGACCACAGGATAGCTTGGTCCCAAAGGCGCACTGGAGGCCTGGCTCGCAGAGCTGGCACCACTCTCCCAGGTAGCACACAGACCTCGGCCCGACCTATGAGTGGCGCTGGGATCTCGCACTGGGCTGCGGACACGTGCGGAGACACCGCACACGGAACTGGAGCAGGATATCCGGGTCCCAGGAGGCGTACCGGGGACTTAGTGCGCAGCGATGGCACACTCTTTCTGGCTGCACCCTTATTTTCCCCGACTGATGAGTGGAGCGGGAATCACTCGCACCGGCCTCTGAATCCCCATAGGGGAAACCGTGCGCAACACTGCAGCACGGCCTCCCGCCGCTCGACGCCTCCCACGCTCTCTCCATAAAGCACGAGGAGTTGGCTCAGAGTCCCTCCTGAACCGGCCAACCCCCTCGTGCCCCCCCAAAAAGTTTCTTGGGGCTGCCTTACGGGCTTCCGTGCCAGGCGAGTTCCAATGAACTTTTCTCTCCGAGGTCCATCGCCATATAAGTCCTCATAGCTCCCACGCTCAGTCCTCGACACCTGCGCTGCTCCTTTTCCCAAGAGCTAATCTCCCGGGTCTCTCGCTGCTTGGTCTTTTGTTGGTGGGTTATTCTGTCACGTTTCTCTACTGGGGACAGACCAAGACGCAGCGATGTAGCCAGAATACATATTTAATTATACACGGACCACGACGGAACAAAACAATACACGGAGAACGTAACGATGAACATAACTGAACAAACAAACACAGCTATGAACATACAATAACCCACGAACCCAGAGTGAAACCTACTAGCTAAATATGGTTCCCAATTAGAGACAACGACACACAGCTGCCTCTGGTGGGAAACCATTACCCAACATAGAAATCGACACCTAGAATGAACAAACCCTACACAAAGACAAAACCAAAACGCCCAGCCTGAAACTCGGGACTGTTACGAGATACAGCCTGGAATTGAACCAGGGTCTGCAGTGACACCTCTAGCACCGAGATACAGTGCCCTAGACCACTGCACCACTTGACACAGACATGGCACTTGGCATTCAGGCCAAAGAATTCAATTTTGGTTTCATCAGACCAGAGAATCTTGTTTCTCATGGTCTGAAAGTCCTTTAGGTGCCGTTTGGCAAACTCCAAGCGGGCTGTCATGTGCCTTTTACTGAGGAGTGGCTTCCGTCTGGCCACTCTACCATAAAAGCCTGATTGGTGGAGTGCTGCAGAGATGATTGTCCTTCTTGAAGTTTCTCCCATCTCCACAGAGATGACTTCAGGCAATGAGCATGGCAGAATGGGCTCCAGCCCATGATGGCACCAGCAGACCAGTCAATAAGGGGATTAAGAATCCCAATACTACGGGAACCTGAGGAGACTTAATAATCATTGTTGGTGACCCGGCCAATAGAGCGCCCGTCCAGTGCTCTAATGTCCATGGGAATGGAGAGTGGAGATGTCCAGCTCAGACTCCAGGGTAGCATCCATAAAGCTCTCATCGGCCCCAGCGTCGAGAGATTTAGACTGGTTCCCCCACAGCAAGCTGGCATGAAAAGGGGTGTGAGTAAGGGGAGAGGAAAAGTTATTCGTATTGCCCACCAGAGTACTCGCTCTTACCGGTGAGCCTGGTCTTTTAGTTGACAGGTGGCCACGAAATGGCCAGTAGTCCCGCAATACAGGCAACTCTTTGTGTGAAGCCTGTATAGCCATTCGGCTGGGGACAGCCTAGCTCTGCCTAGTTGCATCGGGAGGAGGTGAATTGGCAGACTTTGGAGACTCTCAGGAGAACTCGGGTAGCCTCAGGTTCTCGGCAACGGAGTCGTCGGGGACTTCCGGGATGTCTCGGAGGGGAGGTGGAAGCCTTGGGCGGGTGAGTGAAATCGATCCTCCTCTCCTTCCTTCGCTCCCATAGTTGCCCATCGATCCGAATGGTCAAGGCGATGAGCGAGTCGAGATCCGTAGGTAGTTCCCTGGCTCCAAGCTCGTCCTTTACTTCCTTTGATACTCCGTGCAGGAACATGTTGAACAGCGCTTCTGGGTTCCAGGCACTCTCAGCTGCCAGTGTGCAAAAATCCACCGCATAATCTGTCACTTTGCGGGAGTCTTGCCAAAGCTGGAGTAACTTCTGGGCAGCCTCTCCCCCGGACAATGGAGCATCGAGCTTTCTTCACCTTCGCCACAAACTCCTCCAGACTGAAGCATACAGCCAACTGTTGTTCCCATACTGCCTTAGCCCAGGCGAGAGCCCTCCCAGACATCAGCGTGATGAAGTACGCTATCTTAGAGCGGTCCGAGGGGAAGGAGGAGGGCTGCAGCTCCATGATGAGGAAACACTGAGCGAGAAACGCCTGACAGGTGCCCGACTTTCCATCGAAGCATTCCGGGCGAGGCAAGCGGGGTTCCCAGGAAATTGGGGTGGCCAGGGAGGCGGCGCTGCTAACAGCCGGGTTACTGAGGGGCTGGGAAGTTATCGTTGTGGTAGGCTGCTAAACAGATAACCCGCGGAATTGCTCCGGCAATGTGTTCAACGCTCTGTCATGGCGTTTGGCCAAGGTCTGGAACCCTTCCATAAGACCATGAAGCAACACCTCGTGCCTTCCAATGGTGGCTCCTTGGGAGGAGATGGCGTTGTGGAACTGGTCCGAGTCTGCTGGGTCAGTCAGGAGAAGACCCATATGCAGATAGGGTCGAAGTAACAAACGTTTATTAGTAGATCAGAGGGAAGGCAAAATGACAGGTCAAGGGCAGGCAAAGGTCAGAAAATCCAGATCATAGTCAATCAATCAAGTGTATTTATAAAGCCCTTTTACATCAGCTGATGTCACAAAGTGCTGTACAGAAACCCAGCCTAAAACCCCAAACAGCAAGCAATGCAGATGTAGAAGCACGGGAGTCCATAAGGTACAGAACGGCAGGCAGTCTCGGGTTAGGGCAGGCAGAGGTCAATAATCCAGGGTGGTGTGACAAGGTACAGAATGGCAGGCAGGTTCAGGGCAGTCAGAATGGTCAAAACTGGGAAAACTAGAAAACAGGAACTAGAAAAAGACAGGAGTAAGGGTGAAAGATTACTGGAATCTGTGTAGGTAGCTGGACAGGTAGAATGACTGACAGTAAAGGTGAACAGGTGGTCACGGGTCAGGTGACAGAGGAATGGATGAGACTGAGGCAAGAATTCCTTTAACCATAACGTGGTATATTTACTGGGTAGTCTGTGCTGCATAACAAAGGAAACAGAAGAATATGTAACCAATCAAATCAAATCATAACAATCATTAACATAATTAGATAATTCAGTTCAAATGAGAAGTCAATAGGAATCATCCTTAAGTCCGTGAGCTTGTAACTATTTATCATAATCATGAGGAGAATAATACAAATAGTTCAATCAGTGATCTGTTAATCAATCTATAATCCCCATCAGTTTGATATCAGAGTTGATGAGTTCAGCAAACAATTACGTTTCAGATTTCACACTTTCAAGTTTGTCTTCATATGTACATGCAATTTCATTACGTATTAACCATATTTCAATGGCATAATTGGCCCGTGCTGATCTGTAGGGCTGTGAACATCGATCATTTACTTATACAATCGGTTTGAAGTGTGCGCTCCAAACCGTGCTCATAATAATAACTATAACATTAACTGATGGCCTGCTCTCCCGATCGCAACAGATAGTTCAGATGAAAGGTAACAGATTTGGTGGACTTACGTGGACTCATAGACGCACAGAACTTCTGGATCAGATAGAGTTATGGAAGAGAAAGCAGCGAGATCGGGCGATGGCGATTTCCTCCTTTTAATGAGTGGAGCTGTCTAACATTTCCACCTGACCTAATTAAAGCGCCCCTGGCGCAGCTGAACAAGTGGCCATGAATTAAAGGATTCTTCCACCAACTCCATGGGACTTTTCTACAAAGGGGGAAAATGCTGGTAGGCTTGACGAACAAAACGAACTGGCAACAAACAAACAGAGAACACCGGTATAAATACACTGGGGATAATAGGGAAGATGGGCGACACCTGGAGGGGGGTGGAGACAAGCACAAAGACAGGTGAAACAGATCAGGGTGTGACAGTAATAAGAAACTTTGCTCTTTTTTATCTGTGCATGGTATTTTGACATAAATCAATCTGGATAAAGGCCAGGGCACAGCACTACCACAGCAACAAAATTAGTTGTTAATTATGTTGTCAATGATTTAGACGCTAAAACGAATTGTGCTGCTTTGTTTGTGGACCTGTCAAAAGTGTTTGATTTATTTTACCTTTACTTAACTAGGCAAGTCAGTTAAGAACCAATTCTTATTTTCAATGGCGGCCCAGGAACAGTGGGTTAACTGCCTTGTTCAGGGGCAGAACGACAGATTTTGACCTTGTCAGCTCAGGGATTCGACCAAGTCCAACACTCTAACCACTAGGCTACCTGCCGCCCCAACTGTTGATACTGTTGATCATGCTATTTTATTGAACAAGTTGTCCTCAATTGGCCTAGGTTCTGACGCCTGCTCATGGTTTCATGGTTATTTTAGTGACAGAATTCAGGCCATTGTGATTGAAGGGGTTAAGTATGAATTTCTTGAAGTACATAAAGGTGTTCCGCAGTGGTCGATATTAGGACTTGCTCTTTTCACTATTTATATAAATGCTATTGGTTAATCTGTTAAGAAAATGTACAGTATGTACACAATTGCCCCAAAGGCTGACCTGGATGTGACAAGGCTACAGTCCGATTTTGCAGCTGTGCAGGAAGCCCTTAGTGATTTATAACTCGTACTTAATACGGGCAAAACTAAATACATGTTGTTTTCAAGTTCTCGTAAGATTGTCTCATATGGATTATTTCTTCACTCATCGGATGGTTCTATAATCGAATGAGTCCCTGCATACAAATACCTTTGGTGTCTATAGAGTTAGATAAATCAGCCTTTAACTTCCTTGCACCCAATGTTTGGAATAATCTCCAAAAGATGTTTCCATTGGATGCTTTGGTGTCCATTGGGCAATCCAGACAGTGGACAGGATTTTTATTAAGAAGAATGTGTTTGTTTTAATTGACAGTGTTTTGTATCTTAATGTGTATTTCATGTGTATATTTTGTGTATATTTATTTTGTATTTATTTTATTTAACCTTTATTTAACTAGGCAAGTTTATACTTGACTATTGATGTGTTGTTGTACTGTGCAGGACTCATTTGCAAAAAACTAGTCTCAATATGACTTCTCCGTTGAAATAAAGGTAAATAAATATAGTAGCCTATCATAAATTTCTAGTCTAGGAGAACCATGTAGCCTATATGGACTTTATGCACTATACTGTGAGGCGGCTATAAGGAGAGTCAACCGTCGACGCTTTCATTCTCTAGTTCAGTTTCAACATATCAAATAATTTCAACCTTTTAAAAAAGCGAGAAATGTTTGCAACATCATCTATATTTTCTGTGATATACATTTTTTTCTTTTCAATTCACGTGTCAATGAAAACACAGATAATGTGTCTATTACGATTTTTTTTTTAAATGCAGTCTATAACACGATATAAAACTGGAGTGAGGTCACAGCAGGTAATGCAGAAAATGGCAAAGAGGTCTTCGAACTGGGGTTCAAATATCGAAACAATCAACTTCGTTCAAATTATGTGGTTTTACATGGAAATTACAGTTAAAAAAACAGGTTTGCTTATATCGTTATTCTTGATCGCATCGATCAATCTTTGAATTCTGTCATGCCACGGGCGCTGGATTTAGTTTGCAGTGCGCGCCGGGAGCAGCAGAGTGGGAGGAGTCCTACAATGATCTGTCCCACGATGGCACCCTACAATCCAGCGCGCTGAGTGCCACGCGTACGTAGCCTATCCTACCTTTATAACCAAGGGGTTCACAGAGTGATCGTCAGAAGGCGGACGGATTTGATATTCTCAACAGTTTATTATAAGGCAAACCCTTTCACGGGATATTTTGCAATTTTGCTACTACAGATGAATATGTGATAATTGTTTTCAGTCATGAGGACCTTGCTGTTGATTATATTCTCTAAATTACTTGCTGCTCAGCCGTCACCCTCAATTGTAAGTATTTATTTATCCTATAAAAATAGTTTAGTTGCGAGATGAATACTTTTAATTGTTCATTATGTCATCCACAGAGTGTTACCTGTGAGGAATCAGAAGATGGTGAGTTAGCCCAGGGATGGTTCACTCAGATTACAAGATTATTTATTTGTTTTACCTTGAATTATGGTGGACAATGATAGACTGTAATCCACAATCTGTCAAATCAGTCTACTAGTCCATAGACTGCTTTCGGGGTAAGGAAATAGTATTTTAACGACCTGTGCCAAGGTATGCTCATTGCAATCTTCCTTAAGAGGGTTAACTTATTCCTATTAAAGCAGGGGTTAGCAAGTTTGCGTTTTGTAGACCTGCTGCTGTTCACTACATTGGTGTCAGGAGTGGGATGCTGTAATTTAATGATGGGGTATTCTTTCCCCAAGTTATACCACCGGAATGGATTGAGATTCCTCAGGCCAGTCCTTCTCGTCTGCTCGCACTCAAAGTTGCTGTTCTGCCTGAAGACTTTGGGGCTATTCGGCTGAACATAAGTTGGGCCATCAACATCGACAGTAAGGGAAGCCTTATCGGAATTAATTGCATGTTAATAGAAATAGATTTGGAAAAATAACAGTGATGCATATAATACCAACACTTCATATATTTTGCAGAAAGCATTTACAATCTCACAGGAACTTGGATCCATATAGGTGATGATACATACCGCTGTCGGTATGAACCACCTTTCAAAGAAGTTGACCTCGGGGGTCTCGAACAGGTGGGCCTACTGTAGCCTATTCCTTTACAACAAACTTCAAATCACAATCAGTGGCTAGCTATATTGCTGATATTTGCCATAGTTAAAATTTATATTTGCTAATGTCTAACTATTTTTGTATTATTCAGGCAAGGCTCATTGAGATACTATGTCTTTTTCATACAGTTATGGTTCTATTACCTTGCACCTGCAGAGCCAGGGCTCCATCTGGTCATCAATGCTTACAATCTTCCGATTCCGGCATTGGGCGAATATTCCCAGTTTACGACATGTAATGTACCGTTTCGTAAGTACATTTTTAAAAATGAATTGATATGTTTTTATAGTGATATTAGTTATATAAAAAACAAATAATTAGCATATCTTGCTGAAATGTATTCTCTAGTATATAAGACTATACCTGCAGTGGCGTAGTGCAGATTTGCAGGGCCCTGCAAGGTCAGATCAAGGCCCCCCAACCCATGGGGCAGAGAGAGTTGTATAGCTAAACTCATGTTATTTTACACATTTTGACATTAGGCTGAGAGAAAATGTTGCTGTTTTAGAGCTCAGGGATTCTTAAAGACAGAACAGTCTTAACTTATTTCCACAAATATTTGTCTTAGTTTTTTTCAATTGTTTAAGCACAATTTTGAAAACAGGGCCCAGTTTGTCAAAACACTACACACAATTAGCACAACCCTACACCAAAGTAGCACAACACTTCAGATCATTTGCAAAATGGAACACTTGTCAAAACTATACACGACTTCATAAAAACAATATTTTGTTCCATACGAAACACACATTTCATATGACTTCAATCTTTTTGAACCAGTTACACTGCTCTTGCTAACCTAAAACACTTTTAGCAAGTCTAATTCTCAGTGATTAGAGTACTGTAAATGAAGTACACAGAGAAAGTGCAACTATACAAACACTACACAAGACCAATGCTGCAGACTGAGGAAAATATCATTTATTTCTCTCCATATACCCAAATCAGTCAACTTGGAGAATCACAACAAAACATGTCCCAGTTTTCATGCTACTACAGTATTGTGCATAACACTGTTAGCTCAGAAAACAGACAAATGTAAAATACTGTATCCAGTACAGGTTACAATTACAGTAAATAACAACCATAAAAAAATTATCTGAAAAAAAACAGACAATATTGTACAGAAAATACTACAGTAAATATACTATACATTATCTCTTCGGCTAGCTGGATCTGGCCAGAGAATTTCATCAACATCACAAGCAATATCCTCATTAGCAAGACAACGCGGGAAGAACCGTCTTGAATGTCGAATCCATCCTTGTACAGCTGCGGCGTCGACTTGGTCACAGGCGTCCTCCATGGCCTGAATGAGGGGTACCTGAGCCTGGGACTGGAGATTGCAAACCTTCTACCGCCATGCAGAGAAAAACTATTCGATAGGGTTTAGAAAAGGAGAGTATGGTGGAAGGTATAGTACTGTCAACTGTGGATGGTGTTGAAACCAGTTCTGGACCAAAGCAGAGCGGTGGAATGACACATTGTCCCAGATGACAGTGTATTGCATCTGGTGCATTTCATTACCTGGTGTAACGATGTGGTGCAATCGGTCCAAAAATGCGAGAATGTGAGGTGTGTTGTAATGACAGAGGAGAACCCCATGCTGTGAAATGGCAGCGCAAAGGGTGATGTTACCCCCAAGTTGCCCTGGGACATTGATTATAGCCCTGTGGCCAATGATATTTCTGCCTCTCCTTCTTGCTTTGTGAGGTTGAACCCTGCCTCATCAATATATATGAATTCATGCAGGATTTCCTCAGCATCCATCTGCCAAACTCTGAAATACAGTGAAAGACAAGATTGCGTAGTTCAGGATAGGTCTAGTATACAGTCAATGTAAAAATGTTGTGTGCAGTATGCAACATCACAGTGCTAAAGTGAACAATACAAACCTCCACATACTCATGCCGCAGCCATTTGACCCTCTCTGAATTCCGCTCAAAAGGCACTCGATAAAGTTGTTTCATTTGAACCTGATGTCTTTTCAGGATGCGTGCCAGTGTTGACTGAGAGACCTGATGGACATTATTGAAAATGGCATGGTCACCGATAATGTTTGCTTGTAGTTCTCTGAGCCTGATAGCATTATTGGCCAAAACCATGTTTATTATCTCTCTCTCTCTCTCTCTCTCTTGTTCTTGCGTGAATATGGGCCCCCTTCCTCCTTGTCGTTCCTGACCCTCAATCCTATGTAGAGAATAATACATGTAACTTACTGTACGGGGGTATCACAAGTGCTGATATGGTGCATACAATAAGCGGCTGATTACTGTAACTGTAGACAGATCTTCTTTTACCTGTTTTCCTGTCGAAAAGTCCTTATGACAGATGCCACTGTATATCTGCTAAGATTTGGCTGAACTCTCAGTCCAGCCTCCCTCAGCGTCAATCCGTGGTTCACAACATGGTCCACTAGTGTTGCACGAATGTCATTTGATAAGTTTGGTCCTCTTCTTCTTTGTGCACGTTCTCCTCCTGCTTCAGGTCTTCCTCGACCTCTGGCTCGGCCTCTGCCTCTTCCTCTACCTCCTTCTTCTTCTCCTCTTCTGTGTACTCCTCCTCTCACCCTCACTCTTCTTCTGACTCCTTCCATTTTGGTTGAAGGCAGGTGAACCTACCTGCTGCATTTGTATAGTGCTTAAACCTGATGGGTGTGTCTACAATTTAGCAATCATGTGTTTGTGCACCTGCTGGCTGTGTTTAACAGATTGGCTCATAGGTGTGGTAATTTGACAGTCAGTGCTTTGGAATTGCAAGGAAGTGACATCATGATATACTTCTGTGTCTGATGTATACAAGTGTGTTTAGCGTTTTGCAAATCACTGTGTGTAATGTTTTGCAAATAGTGTGAAGCTGACAATGTGCTTACAGTTGTGAAAATCTAGCCTTGTGTTTTGCTCCTTGAGTGTAAGGTTTTGCTAATTGTGGGAAAAGTTTAATTTTAGTGTGTAAGCAATCGGAAAAACTGTAATATAAAAAAATATATATATATTTTGATAGACCAAAGTATCAACTATCGCACCATGTAAAGGAACAACTTCTTTTTGTTTTGTTTCATAGCCCTATTCATTGCTCCAGGGCTAATTTCGTTAGCATTTAGGCATTTTCTTTCTATATTTAGCACATAAAATAACATTTATAAAGCAAACTTTATCCCTTAGGTCCAGCAAATACTTCAATTCTTTAAGCATTACAGTTCAATACAGATATTTGGAAAATTTGGAAAATGATTCATTTGAAAATCCCCAATGAAACATAACATTCTATCAAATCTTTCAGCTCTCTTACGGAGTTGATGTTAGACACAAATTTTATGGAGTTAATGTTTAACGGAGTTTACAAAATAGGCATTTTTCTTCTTCGCTCAAGTGGTATACACAGTAGCAATTGTGTTTTTCCTAATTTGCTTCATGACTCTAAAATCTAATATAGCATATTCTATCTTAATATATCAGGCTGATGAAGCTGACAGTTTATTGTTTTGACTATGGTGATTCCAATAGTGTTTGTTTAAGTCTATCAAAATAACTTTACAGACCATGAGTGGACCCTGTTCATTCCTGATTAATTTTAGACAAATATGACAGAGTTCACCAAATCTCAGGACCAGTGGCGATTATAGCATTTACATCTTGGTGGGGCAAACTCCCCCAATTTCAAATCAAATCAAGTCAAATTGTATTTGTCACATGCGCCGAATACAACAGGTGTAGACCTTACAGTGAAATGCTTACTTACAAGCCCTTAACCAACAATGCAGTTGTAAGAAAAGAAAGTGTTAAGTAAATTTTTTAAAATAAAAGTAACAAATAATTAAAGAGCAGCAGTAAAATAACAGTAGTGAGGCTACTGTATATAGAGGGGGTACCGCTACAGAGTCAATGTGTGGGGGCACCGGTTAGTCGAGGTAATTGAGGTAATATGTACATGTAGGTAGAGTTAAAGTGACTATGCATAGATAATAAACAGAGAGTAGCAGCAGCGTAAAAGAGAGGGGATGGGGGGAAATGCAAATAGTCTGGGTAGACATTTGATTAGCTGTTCAGTAGTCTTATGGCTTGGGGGTAGAAGCTGTTTAGTAGCCTTTTGGATCAAGACATGGTGCTCCGGTACCGCTTGCCGTGCGGTAGCAGAGAGAACAGTCTATGACTAGGGTGTCTGGAGTCTTTGACAATTTTTAGGCCTTACTCTGACACTGCCTGGTATAGAGGTCCTGGATTGCAGGAAGCTTGGCCCCAGTGATGTACTGGGCCGTACGCACTACCCTCTGTAGTGCCTTGTGGTCGGAGGCCAAGCAGTTGCCATACCAGGCAATGATGCAACCAGTCAGGATGCTCTCGATGGTGCAGCTGTAGAACTTGTGTCTGAGGACCCATGTCAAATCTTTTTTCCTGAGGGGGAATAGGCTTTGTCGTGCCCTCTTCACGACTGCCTTGGTGTGTTTGGACCATGGTAGATTGTTGGTGATGTGGACACCAAGAAACTTGAAGCTCTCAACCTGCTCCACTTCAGCCCCGTCGATGAGAATGGGGGTGTGCTCAGTCCTCCTTTTTATGTAGTCCTCAATCATCTCCTTTGTCTTGATCACGCTGAGGGAGAGGTTGTTATCCTGGCACCACACGGCCAGGTCTCTGACCTTCTCCCTATAGGCTGTATCATCTTTTGTTTTAGATGCATGCCAGCAAAGTCACTACACAACACAATATAAGGGCTGGCTGATATAAGGGCTGGTCAAAATGGTGCCGACAGAGATGGTTGCATCACTTCAAGTTCTTAGGAAACTATGCAGTATTTAGTTGTTTCATGTATTATTTCTTACATTGTTACCCCAGGATATCTTAAGTCTTATTACATACATCCGGGAAGAACTATTGGATATAAGAGCAACGTCAACTTACCAACATTACGACCAGGAGTACAACTTTCCCTGTTCAGACCACCACCCAGGACAATGGATCAAATCCCAGTAGCCGACCCGAAACAACGGCGGGGCAGACGGAGAGGCCTCCTGCTCAGGCTCCATAGACGTGCACATTGCTCACCGCTCCCGAGTATACTACTCGCCAATGTCCAGTCTCTTGACAACAAGGTAGACAAAATTCGAGCAAGGGTTGCCTTCCAGAGAGACATCAGAGATTGTAAACTTTTCTTTTTCACGGAAACATGGCTCTCTTGGGATATGTTGTCGGAATCGGTTCAGCCACCGGGCTTCTCTATGCATCGCGCCAACAGAGATACACACCTCTCTGGGAAGAGGAAGGGCGGGGGTGTATGTTTTATGATTAAAGACTCATGGTGTAATCATAACAACATACAGGAACTCAAGTCCTTCTGCTCACCCAACCTAGAATTCCTTACAATCAAATAACGGCCATTTTACCTACCAAGAGAATTCTCGTCAGTTATAGTCACAGCTGTGTACATTCCCCCCTCAAGCAGACACCAAGACGGCCCTCAAGGAACTTCACTGGACTCTATGTAAACTGGAAACTATATATCCGGAGGCTGCATTTATTGTAGCTATAGATTTTAACAAAGCAAATTTGAGAACAAGGCTCAGCATATTGATTCCACGACACACAGGGGTAATACTCTTCACCACTGCTACTTTAACTTCCGCAATGCATACAAAGCCCTCCCCCCACCCTCCCTTCAGCAAGTCCAACCACGCGCTTCCTCGTACCATCTTATAGGCAGAAACTCAAATAAGATGTACCAGTGACGAGAACCATTCAATGCTGGTCTGACCAATCGGAAGCCACGCTTCAAGATTGTTTTGATCACGCGGACTGGTATATGTTCCGGTCAGCTTCAGAGAACAACATCGATCTATACGCTGACTCTGTGAGTGAGTTTATAAAGAAGTGCATTGTACATGTTGTACCCACCGTGACTATTAAAACCTACCCTAACCAGAAACCGTGGATGGATGGCAGCATTTGCGCAAAACTGATTGTGTGATCCATCGCATTTAACCATGGAAAGAGGTCTGTAAATATGGCTGAATATAAACAGTGTAGTTATTCCCTCCGGACGGCAATCAAACAAGTAAAATGCCTGTACAGGGACTAGGTGGAGTCTTAATTCAATGGCTCAGACATGAGACGTATGTGGCAGGGTCTACAGGAAATCACAGACCTCAAAAATGTAAATAGCCACGTCACGGACACCGACGTCACGCTTCCAGACAAATTAAACACCTTCTTTGCCCGCTTTGAGGATAATACAGTGCCACCGTCGCGGCTCGCTAACAAGTACTGCGCCCCCCCCCCCTCCTTCTCCGTGCCGACGTGAGTAAAACATTTAATCGTGTTAACCCTCACAAGGCTGCTGGCCCAGACGTCATCCCTAGCCACGTCCTCAGAGCATGCGCTAACCAGCTGGCTGGTGTGTTTACGGACATTCAATCGCTCCCTATCCCAGTCTATTGTCCCCACATGCTTCAACATGGCTACCATTGTTCCTGTACCCAAGAAGGCAAAGATAACTGAACTAAATGACTACCGCCCTGTAGCACTCACTTCTGTCATCATGAAGTGCTTTGAGAAGCTAGTTAAGGATCATATCACCTCCACCTTACCGGCCACCCTAGACCCACTTCAGTTTGCATACTGCCCCAACCGGTCCACAGATGACACAATCGCCATCACACAGCACACTGCCCTTTCCCATCTGGACAAAAATAATACCTATGTAAGAATGCTGCTCATTGACTACAGCTCAGCATTCAACAGCATAGTGCCCTCCAACTCATCATCAAGCTGGAGGCCCTGGGTCTCAACCCTACCCTGTGCAATTGTGTCCGGGACTTTCTGACGGGCCGCCCCCAGGTTGTGAAGGTAGGCAACAACATCTCCACTTCGCTGACCCTCAACACTGGGGCTCTACAAGGGTGCGTGCTCAGCTCTCTCCTGTACTCCGTGTTCAAGCACGACTGTGTGGACATGCACGCCTCCAACTCAATCATCAAGTGTGCCTACAGGAAGGAAGTGAGGCCACTCGGAGTGTGGTGTCAGAAAAACAACCTCTCACTCAACGTCAACAAAACAAAGGAGATGATTGTGGACTTCAGGAAACAGCAAAGGGAGCACCCCCCTATCCACATCGAAGGGACAGCAGTGGAGAAGGTGTAAAGTTTGAAGTTCCTCATCATACACATCACTGACATTCTGAAATGGTCCACACACACAGACAGTGTGATGAAGAAGGTGCAACAGCACCTCTTCAACCTCAGGAGGCGGAAGAAATTTGTCTTGACACCCAAAACCCTTACAAACTTTTACAGATGCACAATCGAGAGCATCCTGTCAAGCTGTACGACAGCCTTGTACGGCAACTACACCGCCCTCAACCGCAAGGCTCTCCAGAGGGTGGTGCGGGCTGCACAATCTACCACCGGGGGCAAACTACCTGCCCTCCATGACCCCTACAGCACCCGATGTCACAGGAAGGCCAACAAGATCATCAAGGACAACAACCACCCGAGCTTCCCTCTTAACAGCTTCCCTCTCAAGGCCATCAGACTACTAAATCGCAATCACTAACTCAGAGAGGCTGCTGCCTACATTGAGACCCAATCACTGGACACTTTAATAAATTGATCACTAGTCACTTTAAACAATGCCGCTTTAAATAATGCCACTTGAATAATGTTTACATATCTTACATTACTCATATCACATGTACATACTGTATTTTATACCATTTATTGCACTTTGCCTATGCCACTCGGCCATCGCTCCTCCATATACTTATATGTACATATTCTCATTCACCCTTTTATATTTGTGTGTATTAGGTAGTTGTTGGGGAATTGTTAAATTACTTGTTAGATATTACTGCACTGTCGGAACTAGAAGCACAAACATTTTGCTAGACTCGCATTAACAACTGCTAACCATGTGTATGTGACCAATAACATTTTATTTGATTTGGAACACTAAACAATACATGAATTGCCCTATAACGGTGACAAACGGTGCCCACAAACTGTTAGGGCCTACATAAAGCTGTCCCAAAACCTGGCTATCAGCGGAGCCTTGTCTGGCAGCAAAACAGTTAATTTAGCCTCATTTACTTTATGTCCAATAGCCGATGACCACCTATACGTTTTATCGATAATTTATTTTCATATGTCAAAGATTGAAAATAATTTGCCAGTAGATTGTTGACTTGATTCATGATGATGACTGCATGTCTAGCTTGCTAGCTAAGATTTTGTAAGTATGATGTTGACATGATCAGTCCAATCAAAGCTACGGTAGATATAACATGATTTGACGTCATTTGATCTGTGGCAATGACCTTGAGCCTTCTTGGATGGGCACTTCTAATGTAACTCTATGGCAGCACCCAAAAGGCTTGAATTTTCGAGCTCTCCCCATAGTTTTTGCGGTGACGTAGTGTCCTTATGAGTGTTGTGGTAATAAAAACATGGCTAAGACACATTAATTAATTTAATTAGTGTACTATGTGATAGCAGACAACATGATTGACATAACTTAGATTGCATTTCTAATATTGGCTGAGGCTTAAGTGCTAAAACAAGTATGTAAGATAACTTGGACAGTTGTCAAGATATAGGTGACACCAATCAAGAACTGAAATAACCATAGGGCCAATGGGAAGTAGTTTATGAACATACAAGGAGTGATCTTATGCTGAGAAGAGACAGAGGACACCAAGCGCATTTCTCAGAATGCCACTTAGTCTATTTTGCCACTTGTGAGCAGAACATAGGTCAAAGGTTGTCTCGGCTAGTGACAAGGCTGCAAAGCTGAGACCCATAGATGCATATGTTAAGAGTCAGACATAGATTACAGGGTCTGTAAAATTCGACAGAGCACAAGCAGCTGTCAGGTGTGAGTGACAGCAAGCAATTGTTAAGACAGAGAGAATGTGGTGAGGAGAGTTAAAGACAAGCTATTTTCAATGCACCTGGAACCATGAGATACATCAAGTAGAGATATAATACTAATTTAATCCATTAAGGTCTAAAAGATGACAGCAGAATGGCCAACACAAGTAATATATGTACACAATAAAATGTATTATTGTTATAACATTGAAGTGGATGCCACCATATAATCTAAACTTGGAACAGATAGGGGCGTTACTGGGCGTGAACAAGCAAGACCTCAGATCAAAAGATGATAGGTGGCATGAGAGAAAGAAGGAGTGTCTGCATTTACATATGGGTTGTACTCATATACTGTAAGGGTATACATTGGGATTGTGGTATTAATGGTGTTAGCTGTGACCCGGGTCGGCTCGGCCTTTGATTACTCTGAATTAAAGGTCTTATTGAATTCACAAGTTTCTTGTATGAGTGTCATAATTTGAAGATCATTTTTTCCACTACAGTGTCAGAACACTGAGCCAATCACGGCACAGCTAGACAACATTACCAGCCCCTACACTCCGTATTTTCCGCTTGCTGCCCCACCACCACAGAAAGCATTGAGTTGGGCTAAAAAACCTGCATTTTGTAGCTGCCTTAGTCAAGAAAGCAAAAAAGAGACCTTGTTTGTAGGCGGCTTTATGAACTCAATTATTTATACTTTTTTACATTGTTTGCAAAACAGGCAACAACATAACATGCAAAACAGGCAACAACATAACATGCAAAACAGGCAACAACATAACATGCAAAACAGGCAACAACATAACATGCAAAACAGGCAACAACAAAAAGCTAAACGGGTGGGGAGACCCACCTGCCCTGAAAGACGGGTCACCACTGATCGGGACATCTTTTAGAAATCACCGTTTTGAGGTACATATTCTTTACTGTCACAGAGGGCTTTTGCAAGAATACATAACATACTGTCAATATTGTCATTTTTTTAAGTTTTGTTTTACTTTTGGGGAGAGTTTGAAATGTGGATCTTTTGCTCCAGACAAGAGTGTTTCCAACATGGAAATGAATAACATTGAAAGTATTTTGAAAATTCCCAAAACAAATCTTTTCCCTTATCAAAATCCCCTAAATGTAAATCTTAAGCTCAAATATTGCCTTAAACATTTTTTTTTTTAACTATAAAAACTACAGTTTCCCTGCCAGACAATGATTGTCCTGACATTTTGTCATGAAGCTGAGAGAAACTGTAGCATGTTTATGTATATTTTTTGAAGCTTTAATGTCATGTGTGCACATTGCAGTGAAATGCCTTTCTTGCAAGCTCTGTTTTGAAGTGTCTGTCCTATATCTGAGAGATACAGTGCATTCGGGAAGTATTCAGACCCCTTGACTTTTTCCAAATTTTGTTACATTACAGCCTTATTCTAAAATGAATTAAATAGTGCCCCCCCATCAATCTACACACAATACCCTGCCGCTGATGAAAATATCACATTTACATAAGTATTCAGACCCTTTACTCAGTACTTATTTGAAGCACCTTTGGCAGAGATTGCCTTGAGTCTTCTTGGGTATGACGCTACAAGCTTGGCACAGAGCTGTATTTGTGGAGTTTCTCCCATTCTTCTCTGCAGATTATCTCAAGCTCTGTCAGGTTGGATGGGGAGCGTCGCTGCACAGCTATTTTTAGGTCTCTCCAGAGATGTTCAAGTCGGGGCTCTGGCTGGCCCACTCAAGGACATTCAGAGACTTGTCCCGAAGCCACTCCTGCGTTGTGTTGGCTGTGTGCTATCGTAGAAATTCTAGTCAAATGGAAGGGAGACTGCAGATTTTTTCAAAAAGAAAATTATACGATTTTCAAAAATGAAGCAATCAACCATCACTAAGAATAGTCAGAGTTGAAAGTTCCACGAACGGAGTTGTCTCTCTCCTCTTATAGAAAAAAGTGCAACCTATTTTGTCTACATGGCAGTTTAGCAGATGGGTGGAAACAGCGACTGGACAGGATGTGTAAAAACGGATTTAGCTTGTCTGTGCAGATTAAGATAACTGACGTCCCCACAATTGTCTGTTCCTTCCTGCATGTTTCCAAACATCTAAGTTCCTGTAGATTGTGAGAACAGGATGTCACATACTGCAGTCACACGGCTCTTATCTGTACACCCAGACTTATTACCAAGTCACACATGTAATGAATATTACATTTCCACCACAGTGCTTAGGGTCGTTGTCCTGTTGGAAGGTGAACCTTCGCCCTAGTCTGATGCCCAGACCGCTCTGGAGCAGGTTTTCATCAAGGATCTCTGTACTTTGCTCTGTTCATCTTTCCCTCGATCCTGACTAGTCTCCCACTCCCTGCTGCTGAAAAACATCCCCACATCATGATGCTGCCACCACCATGCTTCACCGTAGGGATGGTGCTAGGTTTCCTCCAGACGTGAAGTTTGGCATTCAGGCCAAAATTCAATCTTGGTTTCATCAGACCAGAAAATCTTGTTTGTCATGGTCTGAGAGTCCTTTAGGTGCCTTTTGGCAAACTCAAAGCGGGATGTCACGTCCCTTTTATTGAGGAGTGGCTTCCGTCTGGCAACTCGACAATAAAGGCCTTATTGGTGTAGTGCTCCAGAGATGGTTGTCCTTCTGGAAGGTTCTCCCATTTCCACAGAGAAACTCTGGAGCTCTGTCAGAGTGACCATCGGGTTCTTGGTAACCTCCCTGGCCAAGGCCCTTCTCCCCCGATTGTTCAGTTTGGCCGGGCGGCCAACTCCAGGAAGAGTCTTGGTGGTTCCAAACTTCTTCCTTTTAAGAATGGCCAATCTTGTCTCGGAGCTCTACGGACAATTCATTCAACCTCATGGCTTGGTTTTTGTTCTGACATGCACTGTCAACTGTGGGACCCTATATAGACAGGTGTGTGCCTTTCCAAATCATGTCCAGTCAATTAAATTTACCACAGGTGGTCTCCAATCAAGTTGTAGAAACATCGCAAGGATGATTGATGGAAACAGGATGCACCTGAGCTCAATTTCGAGTGTCATAACAAAGGGTTTGAATACTTATTTAATATATTTGCAAAAATAAATAAACCTATTTTCTCTTTGTCATTATTGGGTATTATGTGTAGATTGATGAGGGGGAAAAAAATATTTAATCAATTTTAGAATAAGGCTGTCATGTAACAAAATGTGGAAAGGGGTCTGAATACTTTCCGAATGCACTGTATAAGAAAAATAAATACATTATTTTTATCATGGAATTATCCGTATACCTTTTATGTAGAAATGCCCTATTCACTTCAATACATTTTTCAGCCGGTACCAGGTTACCTTCAGACGAGTCCCGTGAAACTTGTGGGGGTTGTAGAGCAAAAAAGAGAATACCAACGTGTTCATGAGTCTAATCTTTCTATAGAGGGGTCATATTAGTGTAGCAGAAACTGTTCGGATGCTACAGACTTTTTCGTGAGAACATTGATTTTCAGGATGTCTGATAAACACTGCTGTAGCTCTGCCACCTTCCGCTGTTGTCACTAGTTAACACGGCCACAAAGTCAAAATTGGCTATGTCATAAAAACTCATGAAAATAAAAATTGGCTTTTTGGTATTTTTGGTTAGGGTTAGGCATAAGGTTAGCAGTCTGGTTAAGATTAGGGTTAAGGTCAGGGTTAGGTTTAAAATCTGATTTTAAGTAGATCAATTGTAGATATAGGCAGGGTTTAGCCATAATTATGATTTTGTGGCTGTGGTAACTAGTGACGACGGATGCGGTGGATTGACAACAAACAAACAAAAACAAAAATATCTCTACTTTAACAGACAGATTTTGATAGGGATTTTCACAATTATTATTATTATTATGCCTTGAGTGGAGCATGGGGGGGCCTCAAGCGGAAATTCGTTTTTTTTATGCCCAGCTCATGGGCCCCTTGATGATGTGAGGCCTGAGGCAATTGCCTCTTCTGCCTAATGGTAAATCTGCCAGTGTGTTCATGGCTTATGACGTGTGCATATGATATCTACGGGGCCCGACCTCAGGGGGAACCCCCCCCCCAAAAATGGTCCCCATTGCAGGGGCTGCGGCTGTGTGTGCTACGCCAGTGTATACCTAAGATCATGGTGCTGAGATTTTTTTCTTTATAGCTAGCACCTCATGTTCAATCATTTCTATATATTTTTTATTAAAGTGGCTGGGCTTTGTTTAACCATTTCCATTCTATTTTATGCCAGCGACATCAAATGACAACACAGGTGAGCAATCTGATTCATTTGACACATCTGATTTGAAGTGCAGGTATTCCTATGTATTTGATAGGTGGTATTTGTTTATTTTTCTTTTAAGCTGTGTGGATTAGTACTACTTCAATCCCCACTGTGATGCAAACCTCTGGTAAGATCTTTAAGTCTTTTGAGTGTCTGAACATCTGTGATCTATTTGGCATGCTGGTGCCTCCCACCACTCTGGTTGGACACGCTTTGAAGGTCTGCCCTGGACCAACTGCCTTTCTTAGATTGTCATTCTGAATGTCCTCTCTGCCAGACAGTCAGGTTCCTCCCAGGCCTACCTTGGAAGCTTTTCCTTGCTACTGCCTCTGCTTGCTCTTTGCAGCTTTAGGCCTGGGTTTCTGTAACACTTTGTGACAAATGTATTAGCAAAATGGCTATGTCTATACAAACACAATTTCTATGATTTATCATAATTTATTTGACATGAACTGTGTTCCCTTTTAATATATCTTTCCAAGTAGATAAATAGGGAGATTCTGTCCATGAGATTGATTAGCATTTAGTATTTTATTAGGATATCCATTAGCTGCTGCTAAAGCAGTAGCCACTCTTCCTGGGGTCCACACAAAACATAAAACATGACATAATACAGCACATTAATAGTCAAGAACAGCTCAAGGACAGAACTAAGTAAATGTAAAATAAGACATACACTTTCACTACTCAGTTCTCCTGATGTGAACATAGCAGTGTCTCATGAATCATGTAGAGTTACTGAAGTTCACTCCTGGCTCAGTTCCCCTGACGTGAACATACAGTCCCTACATATCATACGGCATATAGAGCCCCACTGAAAATCCTTTGCTCTCGCTAAATTCCCCTGACGTGACTAAAGCTACCTTGTCATTTACAGGTACCACCCGTAATGGGTCTCCTGGGGGTAAAATGTAGTCTTATTACAGTTACCACCCATAATGGGTCTCCTGGGGTAAAATGTAGTCTTATTACAGTTACCACCCGTAATGGGTCTCCTGGGGTAAAATGCAGTGTTATTACAGTTACCACCCATAATGGGTCTCCTGGGGTAAAATGTAATTTTCTGGAGTTTTTTGCATTACAGTTACCACCCGTAATGATGATGAGGGGAAACCAGCAAGCCTTCTAATAGTCTATCTTGGATGCTTAGCTGGGCTCGTGGCACTGGTGGCCTGCTCTCTCACTCTGTGTAAGCTAAACAGGATCTCTTTAAATTCAGGAATCAACATTGAACAAAAATTTTTTTAAGTAACTATCTTCTCTCTCATTTCCTTTCCAGATCAAATGTATGGAATGCACTCAAATTCCCACTTCACTGAGCTGCCGAAGGCAACTGAGGTCACTGTGTCGGTGCTGGTGGTGTACCCTGCAGAAAACCCTGTCTTCCAGAGAGCTGTGCTAGCTTTTGCTGAGTTCCTCCAGTGGCATGGTGGCTGCCAGGTGGCTGTCGACATGTGGCAGCGTGGCAGGCTGGCAGAGCAGGGCCCGATGCGCTGGCTAGCAGATCAAGCCAAATCCGTAGCCAGGGTGATGATTGTAAGCCCGCAGCCCAACCACTGCCACACTTTCCTAGGGGAACATGCCGTACCAGCCGCGGCTCATGATCTGTTTCCTCTGGTGCTCAACATGGTGGCAAGCCACGCTCAGAGCCCCAACAAGCTGGCAAAGTTCTGGTTGGTGCACCTAGGTAAGGCCCCGGAAAGGAGCGGCCTACCTGTGGAATTGACATCCTGTAGGGAATTTAGTCTGATGAGGGACTTGGATAAACTCTGTAGACACTTGCATCAGCAGGGCTCCAAAAGAACAGGGTTTATGTTCAGATCAGGGTTGGCCTATGGGGAGAAGGCGACAGGGAAGCTGAAGGAGGCTGTGCAGCAGTTAGAGGCATGGCAATGCTCTCAACCAGAGGTGCAGGAGAGGCAGCTCCTTTGACCAAATGGATGGCTAGACTGTAAGAACCTGATGATGCTGGTGTGATGACAAACCCAGAGCTTAAATAGTCATATGAAAATAATCTAAGTAAAAACTCCATTTGACCACTTATAGAACAATGGGACTGCAAAATAGAGGGCATGCTAACTTTTCTCACTTAGCTTAAAGATTACTTTTTAAATAGTTTAATATGTTATTTTTCATCAAATGTTTCTGTTTTGGAAATGAAACAAATATTCTATTGTGTTGACATTTTTTATATACTTATTGAATGTTTTGTTTATGTAAATAAATACGTTAATCTAATTATTGACTAACTTTAATGAGTATACAATATTACATTGAATTTTTTCTTTATAAACTTTGTAGTACCATATTTTGTATAAAATGCACATTTTCACACACTGAGTTAAATGGAAAATCAGATCAAAGACCATGGTTTCAAAGACCATGGTTATCATGGTTTGTGATATTTTTCACTTCATCTTACTCAAAAACTGTCACGACTTCCGCCAAAGTCGGTTTCTCTCCTTGTTCAGGCGGCGTTCGGCGGTCGACGTCACCGGTCTTCTAGCCATCGCCGATCCACCTTTCATTTTCCATTTGTTTTGTCTTGTTTTTCCACACACCTGGTTTTCATTTTCCTCCAATACTGTTGTGTATTTAACCCTTTGTTTCCCCCATGTCTGTGTGGGGAATTGTTTGTTTATTGGCATGCTGGTATGCTGGGTTGTTGGTTTTTTCACCCGTGCTTTGTGGCAGCCGGTATTGTGCGGTTATTTTGTACTTTGTGTTGCCTTACTTGTTTTTTTTGGGCATTTGTTTTGTGACGCATTTGCGTTCTGTAATTGGACATTGCCTAAGTAAAGTGCTTAGTCCACTCATCTCTGCTCTCCTCTGCGCCTGACTTATTACACCAGCTACACCTACTGCATGACAAAAACAACATATGGATTTCACATGCTTATAAATATGTGTCTGTACTTGTTTACTATGGAATTACTTTTCCTGTTTAGGCACCATGCCAGCTTAGTGCAGGTGGGCTCTCCGTCAACATGAGGCTCTTGCTGGTCCCACCCCAAGTACACACAGGTACACACACACAAACCACTACGTTTCCAACATGACCTGACGTGTGTGTGTGTGTTACAAGAGGAGTTGAAGGTGGAGCATGCCTCATACCTGCGGCAGCATCCAGAGCTCCACGCCATGATGGGTGACCTCTTGCAGTTCCTGTTACTACGAAAACCGAGCGCAGTCATCATGTTCAAACAGGAAGACTTCTTTACCTCCCGCCGACCCCCGAGGAGCACCTTCAACACCTCCTCACCTTAAGGAAACACACTGTGGCTGCGTCTGTGTCTCAATAGTCTAGTAGCTTCCTTTCACAGGCACTTTAGTGAGGACAATACTATTCTGGTTAGCACTTGTCACTAGTATGTACAGAGGCCCTCGAGACCTAGAATATTGATAAAATATGAATGCTTTTATGGATGTTTTGTTTTTTATTTTGTGATACTGTTTTTACTGTCTTGTTTGTATGAGGTGCACTGAAACAAATTCCAATCAACTCTGTTGATTGCAAGAGTTACAGTTACGTCAGTTGGTGTGAATGAACATAATTATTTATTTCATGTCTAGTATGTTTCCCATGCTTAATTTCTGTTAATCACTTTACCCTCTAGTGGGAATTCCAGTAACTGCTACTTTGCTTTGGCTCTGATGTGATCAACCCATACATTTTTTAAGAATAAAGTTATAAAATATAAAATGCCAGAAAGACAAAAGTGGGGACAGGTCAGGATGGTGAGCACAAACCAGATACAGCATCATTGCAATCTTGCACTATACATTTTCTACATGTTTTTGTTTCAGTTTTATTATGACCTAGAAACAAACTTGAGCCACCGGGAAGGGGACCTGAGTCAAAATTTACTGAGTCAAAAATACATTTGTGCTTTAGTGAAATAAGAGGATTACAGTTCCCAGAGTACACCTGATGTTACCAAGCTAAGGCTGCATCTCAATGGACCAAAGTGGTTCATCAGACCGATCTACCTACCTGGCCAGACCTACCTACCTACCTGGTTGGACCTAGCTATCTGGACGGCTGGCCAGACCTACCTATCTGGCCCGCCGGCCGGACCGAGCTACCTGGCCGGCTGGACCGACCTACCTACCTAGTCATACCTATCTATCTGGCCAGCTGGCCGGACCTGGCACCATCCCAACAGTGAAGCACGGTGGTGGCAGCATCATGCTGTCGGGATGCTTTTCAGTGGCAGGGACTGGTAGACTAGTCAGGATCGAGCAAAGTACAGAAAGATCCTTGATGAAAACCTGCTCCAGTGCGCTCAGGACCTGGGGTGAAGGTTCACCTTCCAACAGGACAACAACCCTAAGCACACAGCCAAGACAACGCAGGAGTGGCTTCGGGACAAGTCTCTGAATGTCCTTGAGTGGCCCAGCCAGAGCCCGGACTTGAACCCGATCACACATCTCTGGAGAGGCCTGAAAATAGCTGTGCAGCGACACTTTCCATCCAATCTGACAGAGCTTGAGAAGATCTGCAGAGAAGAATGGGAGAAACTCCCCAAATACAGGTATGCCAAGCTTGTAGCGTCATACCCAAGAAGACTCGATGCTGTAATCGCTGCCAAAGGTGCTTCAACAAAGGAATTTATTTCCTTCTTAATGCGTTTGAGCCAATCAGTTCTGTTGTGACAAGGTAGGGGTGGTATACAGAATATAGACCTATTGAAGGGTCCTATTTGGTAAAAGACCAAGTATATATTATGCAGGATCATTATCTCTTATCTAGGCTCACTTGTACAGCTACAGTGAATTTCTCTAGAAACGTCATAAATGTGAACATTGCCCATTGTGACGGTTGGTTAGCTGGCAGCTGTTGATTAAGTACCAACATTTCCATAGAAATCATAATAGGAACAATAGCTATAGATTCCGAGGAATTGAGATATGCAAACAATGTGCTGTTACTCCCATTCAAAACAATGGATTGGATTAGGTAAAAAGCCACATAGAAAAGGTTCAGTAAAATGTAAGTGCTGGTGATTTGCAGTACCAGTCAAAAGTGTGGACACATCTACTCATTCAAGGGTTTTTCTTCATTTTTACTATTTCCTACATTGTAGAATAATAGTGAAGACATCAAAACTATGAAATATGGAATCATGTAGTAACCAAAAAAGTGTTAAACAAATCTAAATATATTTTATATTTGAGATAGCCACCCTTTGCCTTCATGACAGCTTTGCACGCTCTTGGCATTCTCTCAACCAGCTTCATGAGGTAGTCACCTGGAATGCATTTCAATTAACAGGTGTGTCTTGTTAATTTGTGTAATTTCTTTCCGTAATGCGTTTAAGCCAATCGGTTGTGTTGTGACAAGTTAGGGGCGGAATACAGAACATAGCCCTATTTGGTAAAATACCAAATCCATACTATGGCAAGAACAGCTCAAATAAGCAAAGAGAAACAACAGTCCATCATTACTTTAAGACATGAAGGTCAGTCAATATGGAACATTTCAAGAACTGAAAGTTTCTTCAAGTGCAGTCACAAAAACTATCAAGAGCTATGATGAAACTGGCTCTCATGAGGACGGCCACAGGAAAGGAAGACCCAGAGTTACCTCTGCTGCAAAGGATAAGTTCATTAGAGTTACCAGCCTCAGAAGTTGCAGCCCAAATAAATGCTTCACAGAGTTCAGGTAACATTCACATCTCAACAGCAACTGTTCAGAGGAGACTGCATGAATCAGGCCTTCGTGGTCGAATTGCTGCAAAGAAACCACTAGTAAAAGACACCAATAATAAGAACAGACTTGCTTGGGCCAAGAAACACGAGCAATGGACATTTGAACGGTGGAAATCTGTCATTTGGTCTGATGAGTTGAAATTTGAGATTTTTGGTTTCAACTGCCTTGTCTTTGTGAGACACAGAGAAAGTGAACGGATGATCGCTGCATGTGTGGTTCCCACCGTGAAGCATGGACGAGGTGTGATGGTGTGGGGTTGCTTTGCTGGTGACACTGTCAGTGATTTATTTACAATTCAAGGCACACTTAACCAACATGGCTACCACATCATTCTGCAGCGATACGCCATCAAATCTGGTTTGCGCTTAGTGGGACTATCATTTGTTTTTCAATGACCTAACACACCTCCAGGCTGTGTAAGGGCTATTTGACCAAGAAGGAGAGTGATAGAGTGCTGCATCAGATGACCTGGCCTCCACAATCCCCCGACCTCAAACCAATTTAGATGGTTTGGTATGAGTTGGACCGCAGAGTGAAGGAAAAGCAGCCAACAAGTGCTCAGCATATGTGGGAACTCCTTCAAGACTGTTGGAAAAGCATTCTATGTGAAGCTGGTTGAAAGAATGCCAAGAGTCTGCAGAGCTGTCATCAAGGCAATGGATGGCTACATTGTAGAATCCAATTTTTTTTAAATTTGTTTAACAGTTTTTTGATTCCATGTGTTATTTCATAGTTTTGATGTTTTCACTATTATTCTACAATGGGAATGAAGAGGGTCGTAAATTGTAGGGAACAAATCCCTCTCGGGACTACAAACGACATTGAGCCCAATGTTCAATTAAAAAAAGCATTGCATTGTATTTGCAGAGTCTGAACTATTTACAGTATATTCTAGGTTTGATAGTCTGGACTTTAATACTGAGAAGGATGAGCTGCTGTGTGAACTCATCATTAGCACAAGAGGAAAATTGATTTTGTAATAGAAGAAGTATTGTTGCATTAAAGCAGTTACTAAATCATTTTTTTTTACTTATAAAATGTATTAATAATTTATTTAATCTATTTATTTAACAATTGAATGACTTTTATTTGCCGACGTTTACTGACACCGGTCATATTCAACATTTGTAAATTCATCGGTTATCTTGCGCTCTGATACTCTCAGACAAGAATGCTCTGAAATTGGAGTAGATAGACAAACGCACCCTAAATATTTCGATTTGTAGCAAACTTTAAAATAATTCACTGTGGGGATCGAACCTGATCATAATAAACACATTTTACAGCCATAAATTAATTTTGTTAATGTACATAGCTTTCTAGGGCAGACCACAGAGCTTTTGGCACCGGTAGGCTGCTGCGCACTAGCAGAACTCGTGACTTCAAGCTCCAGACCGGACACCGGTGGCCTGGAACTAATAGGCAAATATCCACACTTGTATACCATTTAGAATACTATATATATAGTATATAGAATATATATATAACATATAGAATCCCACTTCTGACACCAATGTAATGAAACAGGCTTGGAGCAGGTCTCGAACCCTCGACCTTCCAGCCCGAAGTCCAGCGCGCTATCGACTGCGCCGCAAAAGCATGCTCAAGCGGCAGTCGGTGTGCTAAGTGTAGATATTTGACGATCTTTTTCCTGTTACGTTTTATGGTCGGCCACCCAATTAAAACCATGGGAATAGTCATGGTTGTCCCGACAAACTGATGTTATTTTAGTAGCTACTAATGTAGAAACTGTGATACAGATTTGGTTTTAGCTTTGTTGCCCACGACACCCCACAATGACACAAGCGGAGAGAGAGCAAGAAAACGGCAAAGAGAAAGAAAAGGAGCGAGAGAAGGAGAAAGAAAAGGAACAGCGTGGTATTAAAAGACCAATCGCGCCACCGGTTATCCCAGAGCCTCTTCAAGAAGTAAGTTGTAAAGCAACGTTAAAAGGGCCAAGGATTGATATGAGATTCGAATACGAACATATGAAATAATTATTATATGGGAATAATGTTTAGTTCGCACAAAGACTGCTATGGCAGCTACACATTGGCTAATGCTAGCTAGCAGCTAGCCGACTCAACGACTTACGGAGTTGAGTTGGCACTACTAGCTGGCGGACTGGACTGGATTTTTTTTTTTAAATAAAAAAATGATTTCAGAACCCAAAGAATAGCCCACAATTACACACTACAATGACGTTAAGGTTACTCCGTCTTGAAGTCCCCGTACTGTTTGTTTCCTTGTAAGGTCACAATATGTCTTCATCAACTTCTCCCTTCACAGCAAATTCAGAGCAACTTTATCGTTGTGTTACACCCTGGATCGAAAACGTTGAGAATTGGTAGAGCAACCGACACGCTTCCTGCGACTGTCCCACACGTCATAGCCCGCAGACATAAACAAACTTGCCAGCCCCGATATGAGGATGGATGGCTGGTGAGAGAAGGCCTGAATGTGAGTCAAAAATGACCAACATATATGGCGTCAATTTCACGCCATATGTGTTGAATTCAAAATAGAATAAATCGTGAACATGAAAAATAACCGAGGTATAGACAGTTTCAAGTTGGATATTCGCGCTTTCAAACCACTTGAGCCACAGACTCCAAATGAGTGTCATTATGTTGGGAAAATTGCGCACAACATTGCACAGCACATTAATTCGCTTTCCATAGCTAATAAACATGTGGAAATGTGAGCAGCATTTTGTATTCCTATTTGAATTAGTTAGGGAGCGTAAACAAAGTACAAACTTTTTTTACATTTGAATTTCAATAGCTCAGGTCATGTGACCTACTTGACTCAAACAAGGTTCAGAATGTCCACTGACTATCCTTTTATATTGCACACCCTTTAGTAAGTCAATTTTCATCTCACATGATTTTACATTAATTTTTCAAAATGTAGAATTTCAATAGCTCCTTGGTCATGTGACCTAGTGACTTCAAACAAGGTTCAGAATGTCCACTCAGTAGGCCTATATATTGCACACCCTTTAGTTTGTCCATTTCCATCTCACATGATTTTAAAAGTTTTTCAATATGTAGCTCCTTGGTCATGTGACCTAATGACTTCAAACAAGGTTCAGTATGTCCACTGACATAATGGAATTCTGGTTAGTTATAGGCAAATTAATACACAGGCCAAATGTGTATGCTGTTTTCCTTATCACTATAATCTAGTAGTAATTTAGTAGTAGAGGTAATTTCCTTTATGCCCTATTCTACACACAGCCTAAATGATAGGCACTGAACCATTTACAGGAAAAATAATAAAAGTAGCATATAGGATCCAACCCTATCACAGAGTGAACAAATGTAGAGCAGTATTTAAAAACTGGGGTGCAAAGGAGCAAAAAAATGTAAAATATAAATAAAATAAATAACAATATGGGGATGAGGTAGTTGGGTGGGCTATGTACAGGTGCAATGATCTGTGCGCTGCTCTGATAGCTGATGCTTAAAGTATATGGGGCTTTGGTGGCAAAACGGATGGCACTGTGATAGGCAGCATCCAATTTTCTGAGTAGAGTGTTGGCGGCTATTTTGTAAATTACATTGCCGAAGTCAAGGATCAGCAGGATAGTCAGTTTTACGAGGGTATGTTTGGCAGCATGAGTGAAGGAGGCTGTGTTGCGAAATAGGAAGCCGATTTATAGATTTAATTTTGGATTGGAGATGCTTAATATGAGTCTGGAAGGAGAGTTTACAGTCTAACCAGACACCTAGGTATTTGTAGTTGTCCACATATTCTAAGTCAGAACAGTCCAGAGTAGTGATGCTAGGCGGGCAGGTGCGAGCAGCGATCGGTTGAAGAGCATGCATTTAGTTTTACTTGCATTTAAGAGCAGTTGGGAGGCCACGGAAGGAGAGTTGTATGGCATTGAAGCTCGTCTGGAGGTTAGTTAACAGTGTCCAAAGAAGGGCCAGAAGTGTTGTCTGCATAGAGGTAGATCAGAAAATAACCAGCCGCAAGAGCGACATCATTGATGTATACAGAGAAAAGAGTCGGCCCGAGAATGGAACCCTGTGGCACCCACTTAGAGACTGCCACAGGTCCGGACAACAGGGCCTCCGATTTGACACACTAAACTCTATCTGAGAAGTAGTTGGTGAACCAGGCGAGGCATTCATTTGAGAAACCAAGGCTGTTGAGTCTGCTGATAAGAATGCGGTGATTGACAGAGTCAAAAGCCTTGGCCAGGTCGATGAATATGGCTGCACAGTATTGTCTTTTGTCGATGGCGATTATGATATCGTTTAGGACCTTGAGCGTGGCTGAGGTGCACCTATGACCAGCTCTGAATCCAGATTGCATAGCGGAGAAGGTACGGTAGGATTCTAAATGGTCGTTGATCTGTTTATTAACTTTGCTTTCGAATACCTTAGAAAGGCGGGGTAGGATAGATATAGGTCTATAACAGTTTGGGTCTAGACTGTCTCCCCCTTTGAAAAGGGGGATGACCGTGGCAGCTTTCCAATCTTTGTGGATCTCAGACGATACGAAAGAGAGATTGAACAGGCTAGTAATAGGGGTTGCAACAATTACGGCGAATAATTTGAGAAAAAGAGGGTCCAGATTGTCTAGCCCAGCTGATTTGTAGGGGTCCAGATTTTGCAGCTCTTTCAGAACATCAGGTATCTTGATTTGGGTTTAAGGAGGATTGGGGGAGGCTTGGGCAAGTTGCTGTGGGGGGTGCAGAGCTGTGGGTAGGGATAGCCAGGTGGAAAGGAAGGCCAGCCGTAGAAAAATGCTTATTGAAATTCTCGATAATTGTAGATTTATCGGTGGTGACAGTGTTTCCTAGCATCAGTGCAGTGGGTAGCTGGGAGGAAGTGTTCTTATTCTCCATGGACTTTACAGTGTCCCAGAACTTTTTGGAGTTTGTGCTACAGGATGCAAATTTCTGTTTGAAAACGCTAGCCTTTGCTTTCCTAACTGCCTGTGTATATTGGTTCCTAACTGAAAAGTTGCATGTCGTGGGGGGTATTCGATGCTAATGCAGTACGCCACAGGATGTTTTTGTGCTGGTCAAGGGCAGTCAGGTCTGGAGTGAACCAAGGGCTATATCTGTTCCTGGTTCTACATTTTTTGAATGGGTCATGCTTATTTATAATGGTGAGGAAAGAACTTTTAAAGAATAACCAGGCATCCTCTACTGACGGAATGAGGTCAATATCTATCCAGGATACCCGGGCCAGGTCAATTAGAAAGGCCTGCTCGCTGAAGTGTTTTAGGGAGCGTTTGACTGTGATGAGGGGTGGTCGTTTGACCGCGGACCCATTACGGACGCAGGCAATAAGGCAGTGATCGCTGAGATCCTGGTTGAAGACAGCAGAGGTGTATTTAGAGGGTAGGTTGGTCAGGATGATATCTATGAGGGTGCCTGAGTTTACGGATTTGGGGTTGTACCTGGTAGGTTCCATGATAATTTGGGTGAGATTGAGGGCATCTAGCTTAGATTGTAGGACGGCCGGGGTGTTAAGCATATCCCAGTTTAGGTCACCTAACAGTACAAACTCTGAAGATAAATGTGGGGCAATTAATTCACATATGGTGTCCAGGGCGCAGCTGGGGTCTGAGGGGGGTCCGTAACAAGCGGCAACAGTGAGAGACTTATTTCTGGAAAGGTGTATTTTTAAAAGTAGAAGCTCAAACTGTTTGGGCACAGACCTGGATAGCATGACAGAACTCTGCAGGCTGTCTCTGCAGTAGATTGCAACTCCACCCCCTTTGGCAGTTCTGTCTTGGTGGAAAATGTATACACATGCATAGAGGCATTTTTCAGCTATGATTTTACCACTCAGAATCCAGAATGGATATGACAATGGGGCCAGCACAGGACGTAATACACCCTTACAACAATCTACTTTTTGATCTTCTTGACTTCTTATCTGGTAAACTGCTACTGTGTGTCAAGAAAAGAGCCCCAATTAGGGGTTAGTGTACTCCAGTAAAAAAGGGCTGGTTTAGATTAAAAACTATTGCCATGTGTCCCCGTTCATAGGGGCATGAGAGACTAGTCAGTGGTAGAATTGAGTTGGCACTTTATTGGCCCAAACACCCACAGACCCACAAGGTTGAGGTTACTCATGGACAGTAATTAGTGTGTATATATATATATATATATATATATTTTTTTTTTTTTTGCATTCACGCATTGTGTCTTTTAACTTCTTAGGGCTAGGGGGCAGTATTTTGAAGTTCGGATGAAAAACGTGCCCAAAGTAAACTGCTTGTTACTCAGGCCCAGTAGCTAGGATATGCATATTAGTAGCTTTGGATAGAAAACACTCTGAAGTTTCTAAAACTGTTAAAATAATGTCTGTGAGTATAACAGAACTGATATGGCAGGCAAAAACCTGAGCAAAATCCATCCGGTATGTCTGAATCAGTCATGTCACACTGTTTTCAATAGGCCAGCTATTCAAAGCCTCATAGTTTAACCCCCAGATTGCAGTTCCTATGGCTTCCACTAGATGTCAACAGTCTTTAGAAAAATGTTTGAAGCTTCAATCATGAAAATCAAGGGAGTAAGACCACTTGTTACTGAGTCCACGTCAACTGTACTGTTTTGGATTTTGCGCGTAACAGGGAATGCACGCTCAGTTCTTTTTCTCTTCTATTCAGCAGGTTATATTCCGACTGAAATATTATAGTTTATATTCATTTTAGGGTATCCAGTATTGATTACAAATGCTGTTTGACTTTTTTCGACAAACTTTCCAGGTACTTTTGGGATATCATTTGTCTGCATGGATGAAAGCCTTTGGGCAGGTGGATTACTGAACAGTAAGCACCAACCAAACAGAGCTATATGGATATGAAGAGGAACTTTATCGAACAAAAGGACCTTTTATTGTGTAACCTGGACGCTTTGGTAGGCCATCAGAGAAAGATTTATTTTATGCTATTTTTGAGTTTTGTGACACCTCTGCTGGTTATGTTATTATGCTAATTGAGTTTTTGAGTGGGGCGCTGTCCTCAGACAACCAAATGTCCTGCTTTCGCCGTAAAGCCTTTTGGAAATCTGACAATGCTGTTAGATTAACAAGAGTCTAAGCTTTTGAAGGCTGTGCAGCATTTGTATTTTCATTCAAGTTTGAAATGAGTATTTTGTAATTTGAATTTGGCACTCTGCATTTCACCGGATGTTGTCGAAATCGATCCCGTTCACGGGATTGGATCCGTAACAGGTTAACTGTCCAAGAATAGGATCCAAAGTGTTAGGAAATATTTGTTCCCATAAATACAAAAGGAGGATGTCTCTCCTCATACCTCTGGCACTTTAGTCAGACTGCCGGACTTTGCACCACAGAGCCAATCAGGAGAGAATACATAAGGGTCAAGGGTGCCATTTTAAAGTCGAGGGGTGTGAAAATGGACAAACTAAAGGGTGTGCAATGTGTAGGCCTACTGAGTGGACATTCTGAACCTTGTTTGAGTCAAGTAGGTCACATGACCAAGGAGCTCTTGAAATTCTAAATGTTGAAAATCATGTAAAATCATGCAAGATGAAAATGGACAAACTAAAGGGTGTGCAATGTGTAGGCCTACTGAGTGGACATTCTGAACCTTGATTGGAGTCACTAGGTCACATGACCAAGGAGCTATTGAAATTCTACAAAATTCATGTAAAAATGTGTGAGATGAAAATTGACTTACTAAAGGGTGTGCAATATAGAAGGGTAGTCAGTGGACATTCTGAACCTTGTTTGAGTCCAGTAGGTCATATGGCCAATGAGCTATTGAAATTCAAAAAATGTAAATAAATAATTTTATAGTGCGAGATGTAAATCGACATAGAAGAAAATTGTGCAATGTGTGTCTGCCATCGGGTTATATAGAACCAGTTTTAGAAGTAATGGTTAAATAGCTATTTAATTTGAAAAATTTGATTTGTCTCTATGTTGACGGTCCCTAACTGCTGTTGGTGGAGGTAAGGAAAACTACAGGCGAATATCTGTCGAATATCCAACCTGAAACTGTCTACCTCGGTTGAAAAATAAAGTTGAGAATGTAAACAAATTTTCAAGGACAGGTGAAAGTGATGTTGAAATCATAAACCAAACAATTGAAAGCAAAATGTATAGAATTGTAAACAAGACATCAAAAGCAAAACCTAAAAACTTGTAATAAAATAATTTAAAAGCGAGAGCAAAACTGACAATTATTTAAATATTTGAAAAAAATATTGGAACACGAATGCAAAAATCATTTTCGTTAAACTTTCCCAGCAACTAATCTTATTGAATACATTTTGGCTTCGCATCTACTACCTTTTGGTTACGCTACTCGTATCTTTCGATGTCTGTTGCTTTGCTATCACTGCCAGTCTTTTCGATTGCGAGTTTTGGTATTATTTTCCGTGAAGGGTGGGGTTTAGAGGGAGGCATAGACACTGAGTCTCCATTGGTCCGCAGTTTTGGAGTGACGGTTCATCTTAACCCAATCAATTATTTGATGTGTCACTGGCTCTGACACTTCTTACTACTTAGGTAAACATATGGATTACCTGTTGCAAGTCAGTTAAGAACAAATTCTTATTTTCAATGACAGCTTAGGAACAGTGGGTTAACTGCCTTGTTCAGGGGCAGAACGACAGATTTTTACCTTGTCAGTTTGGGGATTTGAACTTGCAACCTTTCGGTTACTAGTCCAACGGTCTAACCACTAGGCTACCTGCCACTCCAGAGAGGCCTTCTACAACGCTTTGAGCGCTCCAAGTCCGGAAGTGAATATCACGTAGCGTGAAATTTCAGTCATTGATTAATAACGTTTGCCCTTGTATTTCAATATTGAAAAATGTAATAACATAATGTTGTGGACAGAGCTAGCCATTAACGTCCCTTAACGCTCAAAGACAGATTCAATGGCTGTTGCATAGCGTATTCGACTGAATGATTAGCTAATAAATAGCAAAATTATGAATAATAAGCATATGCTTTTACCTGATAATATAACAACTCAATATACCGAGCTAGTAACGTTAAGTAGCCAAGGTAAACTTAGTTGACCTTCAATATAGGGAATTCAGCAGACTTTTACAACTCATTGAAACTCTGAAAATAAATAAATTGGCAAATGTTACCAAACATGATAATAATAGGCCTGCATTACGGTAGGCGGCTAATTGTTAACTTCTTAGGGAGTAGCGCACGAGGTGACCGGTTTGGAGAGCCTGGCGTGCCCAAAGTAAAATGCCTCCCATTCAGGCCCAGAAAATAGGATATGCACATATTTAGTACCATTGGATAGGAAACACCCTGCATTTTCTAAATGTGTTAACATTTTGTCTGTGGGTATAACAGAACGGATATGGCAGGCGAAAACCCGAGGAATATCTTTCCTGGAAGAAGTGGTTTTGACACACTGCCTCATTTGGAACCCCTCCCTTATGAAAATGCCCATATAAGGGCATATGAATGCAGTACCTATTGCTTCCTCTGGATGTCAACAGTCTCGAGAAAGTGTTCTGATTCTTCTTAGCTGCTTTTAGAGCAGAGAAGAAGAGGAATAAGGAAGTGTCCCCGGAGTTGTCCTTACAAGTAAATGCGCGTTCCCGGCTTGCGCGTTCTTTGTTTTTTTCCTTTCTTATCGCCCAGTTTATATTCCGGTTGAAATATTATACAACATATACATTAAAGTGTTCCTAAGGATACATTAGCAATGATGTTTGATTGTTCTTGGACAAGTTTATAGGTATAAGTTGAACGAGTTCTCTTCACGTTTCAATGGACTCTATTTTCTCATTCTAACGCGCCAACCAAACGGCGATTTATGGATATAATACATGACTTTTTCTAACAAAAGAACCATGGATTGTCTTCGTTGGACACTTGGGAAGCCCTCAGCAGAAGTTCTTCAATGGGTAATTGATTTGTTTTTGCTGTTAAGTGTGTTTTATGTGAACTGTGATTGCTTATGAATTCATGGTAATGGAAAAATCTGACACTGCTGTGATATTGCCAAGAAACAGAGCTTTTGATGACTATGAAACACTTGTATATTGATGCATGTTTAATAATTCAACTTTTGGATTTTGAATTTGGCGCCTTGCATTTCACCTGGTAGTGTCAGGAGTGGGGCGCTAAGGCGCTGGCGCACCATGCTGCTCCTTAAGAAGTTAACCTCTTAAGGAGCAGCAAGGAGCGCTGGGGCGCTAGTGCCCCACTCCCGACACTACCCGGTGAAATGCAAAGCGCCAAATTCAAAATCCAAAAGTTGAATTATTAAACATTAATCAATATACAAGTGTTGCATAGTCATCAAAAGCTCTGCTTCTTGGCAATATCACAGCGTTGTCAGATTTCAAAAAGGCTTTACGTCGAAAGCACTACATTTGATTGTTTGAGGATAGCACCTCACATATTTTGGCATTACCATAAATTCATTAGCAATCACTGTTCACACACAATACATTTCACAGCGAAAACAAATCAATTACCTTTTGAAGAACTTCTGCTGAGGGCTTCCCAAGTGTCCAACGAAGACAATCCATGGTTCTTTTGTTAGAAAAAGTAAAAAAAGTATCCATAAATCTCAGTTTGGTTGGCGCGTTATAATGAGAAAATATAGCGTCGACTCCTCCATTGAAACGTGAAGAGAACTCGTTCAACCTATACCTATAAACTTGTCCAAGAACAATCAAACATCATTGATAATGTATCCTTAAGAACACTTTAATGTATATGTTGTATAATATTTCAACCGGAATAAAAACTGGGCGATAAGAAAGGAAAAAACCACAGAGCACGCCAGCCGGGAACGCGCATTCTCTTCTTGTTGACTTCTGTGAGGCCACTTCCTAATTCCTCTTCTACCATCTAAAGCAACTAAACAGAATCAAAACAGTGTCTCGAGACTGTTGACATCCAGAGGAAGCAATAGGTACTGCATTCATACTCCCTTATATGGGCATTTTCATAAGGGAGGGGTTCCAAATGAGGCAATGTGTCAAAATCACTTTTTCCAGGACAGAAATTCCTCGGGTTTTCGCCTGACATATCCGTTCTGTTATACTCACAGACAAAATGTTAACACTTTTAGAAACTTCAGAGAAACTTCTGGGCCTGAGTGGGAGGCATTTTACTTTGGGCACGCCAGGCTCTCCAAAACCGTCACCTCGGGAGCTGCTCACTAAGAAGTTAGACAGGCTTTTTTTCTATTGCCTACTTATCATGTTCATTGATTGGATTAAGACGAACCGTCACTCCAAAACTAGTGGACCAATGTAGACTCATTGTCTACCCCTCCCTCTATACCCCGCCCTTCACGGGAAAAATAATGCCAAAACTCGCAACCGAAAGGACTGGCAGTGATGGCAAAGAAACAGACATCGAAAGCAAAGATGCCAGTAGCGTAACCAAAAGGTAGTACATGCAGGCAAGGAGTGTAGGCAAAATGTATTCAATAGGATTGGTTGCTGGGAAAGTTTAACCGAAAAGATTTTTGCATTCGTTTTCAAATATATTTTTTTATAATTTAATAATTTGCTCTCGCTTTAAAATGATTTGCTTACAAGTTTTGGGGTTTTACTTTTGATGTCTTATTTTTTGTTTACAATTCTATACATTTTGCTTTCAATTGTTAGATTTTTGATTTAAACATAATTATCTCACCCGTCCTCAAAAATATGTTTACATTCTCAACTTTATTTTTCATGTTCACGATTTATTTTATTTTGAATTCAATACATATGCCGTGAAATTGACCCCATACCAACACACACATATACACACTGTCACCCTTATAATCCTCCAATGTGTACTCTCTCTCTACAAAGAAACCAGAGAGTAATGAACAGAGGCAGAATGGTCTCAAAATGGTTGACCAGGCGATCTGGTCAAAGAAGATGTCCAATGGTGTACGGAGGACGCCAGTGTCTGCTGAACAGGTGTGTGTAGTTGTACGTGCAGGGCTCTACATATCTTTACCTCTGTAGCCTGTGTGTATGTCTGTTCTGCAGCACAATCAGGTGACCGCATGCCCCTGATTGTGCGGGACAGTCCCAGATTTTGTTCCACAAACAATCATGTCCCGCATTTTATCAACAAATTCAAACACCACTAATTTACAACAAAAGGTAGATTTGTCCTCTATTTCAGTCTGACATTCCAACCTGTCTCTTACAGTCACTGCGCTGTTTCTGCGTCACCAAATTTAGCTCATGGCAAAAAAGTAGGATGTGTGCTTCAATTAGCTTGTTCAGTGCAGGGGTGTAGTGCTGCCAGAACGTTGCTCTGACACTTTTCACAATGGTGCTCGTTTAGTAAACGCCTTGGAATATCACATATATATTAGTTGGTGTTCTAAATAACCCCCCAAAAAAGCATAGTGTAACATTATTGTTACACCAAAACACCACCCTAGTGATTTATTTTTAGGATGGTTAGCAGAATATTCATATTGTTTTTCTTATGCGGCCAAAACTCAACAGTGCGCAGAACTAGGCAGAAATTGCTTGGATAAAAAAATATATACAGGAAGGCTGAGTAGTTTAACTACTTAGGGAGTGGCGACACTACCCGGTAAAATGCAAGGCGCCAAATTCAAAATCCAAAAGTTTAATTATTAAACATTCATCAATATACAAGTGTTGCATAGTCATCAAAAGCTCTGCTTCTTGGCAATATCACAGCGTTGTCAGATTTCAAAAAGGTTTTACGGCGAAAGCACTACATTTGAGGGTAGCACCTCCAATATTTCCATTAGCATAAATTCATAAACCATCGCGGTTCACACAACACATTTCACAGCGAAAACAAATCCCTTACCTTTTGAAGAACTTCTGCTGAGGGCTTCCCAAGTGTCCAACGAAGACATCCAATGGTTCTTTTGTTAGAAAAAGTCATTTATTATATCCATAAATCTTGGCGCATTATGTTCATAAAATACATCGTCCACTCGCCCATTGAACCGTGAAGAGAACTCGTTCATCCTATACCTATACACTTGTCCAAGAACAATCAAACATCATTGATAATGTATCCTTAGGAACACTTTTATGTATATTTACTATAATATTTCAACCGGATTATAAACTGGGCGATAGGAAAGGAAAAACCACAGCTACAAGAAGCCCGTGAACGCGCATCCTCTTCTGTTTACATCCGATGACCACTTCGAAATTCTTCTTCTATTACCATCCAGAGCAACTAAACATCAAACACTGTCTAGAGACTGTTGACATCCAGTGGAAGCAATAGGTACTGCAATCTTACTCCCATATATGGTCATTTTCAATAGGGAGGGGTTCAAAATGAGGCAATGTGTCAAAAACACCTTTTCCAGGACAGAAATTCCTCGGGTCTTCGCCTCCTATATCCGTTCTGTTATACTCACAGACAATATTTTAACACTCTTAGAAACTTCAGAGTGTTTCCTATCCAATAGTACTAATTATGTGCATATCCTATTTTCTGGGCCTGAGTGGGAGGCATTTTACTTTGGGCACGCCAGACTCCAAAACCGTCACCTCGGGAGCCGCTCCGTAAGAAGTTAACACTATGTGCTCTAATTTACAACAAAAATACAGGAAGGCTGAGTAGTTTAACCTCTCAGGGATTGCTGGGGCGCTAGCGCCCCAATCCCGACACTACCAGGTGAAATGTAAGGCGCCAAATTCAAAATCCAAAAGTTGAATTATTAAACATCCACCAATATACAAGTGTTCCATACTCATCAAAAGCTCTGTTTCTTGGCAATATCACAGCGTTGTCAGATTTCAAAAGGCTTTACGGCGAAAAGCAGCACATTTGATTGTTTGAGGGTAGCACCTCACATATTTTTCCCATAGCCATGAATCGATTAGCCATCACGGCACACACATAACACATTTCACAGCGAAAACAAATCAATTACCTGTTGAAGAACTTCTGCTGAGGTCATCCTAAGTGTCCAACGAAGACAATCCATGGTTCTTTTGTTAGAAAAAGTCATGTATTTTATCCATAAATCCTCCATTTGGTTCGCGCGTTATAATCAGAAACGACAGCCTCCACTCCTCCATTGAAACGTGACGCAAACTCGTTCATCTTATACCTATAAACTTGTCCAAGAACAATCAAACATAGTTTTAAATGTATCCTTAGGAACACTTTTACGTATATTTACTATTATAAATCAACCGGAATATAAACTGATCGATAAAGACGGTAAAAAAGACACAGCGTGCCTTGTCGGGCGCGCGCGCTGGGTACTGTTTACATAAAAAGGTCACTTCCTGGTTTGCTCTTCTTCTCTGGTCTAATTCATCCAAATTGAAAATTTACACTGTCTCGAGACTGTTGACATCTAAAGGAAGCGATGGGTACTGCGTTCATATGCCCTTATATGGTCATTTTCATGAGGGAGGGGTTCCAAATGAGCAATGTGTCAATCACTTTTTCCAGGACAGAAATTCCTCGGGGTTTCGCCTGCCATATGCGTTCTGTTTCACTCACAGACAAATGGTTAACACTTTTGGAAAATGCAGAGTGTTTCCTACCCAATGGTACTAAATATGTGCATATCCTATTTTCTGGGCCTGAATGGGAGGCATTTTACTTTGGGCACGCCAGGCTCTCCAAAACCGACCCCTCAGCTGCCACTCCCTAACAAGTTAACACTATGTGCTCTAATTTACAAAAGAAAAGTAATGGAAGAAGCTCTAAATGCATATTCCCATAAAACTGATTGAGATCAAATGATTGGCATGCAGATGCAGTTTGAATGTTTCACAGGTAAAACTTGAAGAATTATCATCATTCACGATTGACAGTAGTGATGGCCTATTTTGAATGTATACCTAACTTGGTATTTGACGGGTATTAAAAATATAAAATTTTCTTGAGACAATATGTGTGGGCAAGCATTGCAATTGGAGGATGTATGTTCTGTAATGATATTCAATAAGCAACATTTGTCAGTACAAACTTTGAGAATTTATAACAACATTTTGTGTTCATGTAGGCTACACTGTCCTGCGAATGTCCCGCCAAAATCATCCTGTTGTCCCTCATTTGGGTATTTTAAATGTGGTCACCCTATCGGCAGCTCGTGAACAACCACCGTAAATGGTGGTTTGATAGTCTGTCTGGGTGTGTTGTCTTGCAGGCCAGGTCTTATAACAGACTGATTCGACCAGCAGGTCTGGACACTAGCTCCAGGATGAAGTGGACCAACACAGCACACCATCCAGAGCACCTGGTGGGAGAGGAGGTGAGGGAGTACAGCACATCTGGACACAATGCATGCATGTTAAAGAGCAGGTTACTTTCAGAAATTGTTTTTAGTATAAATCCTTTGTTGATTTGTCAATCATTGATTTCTCCCTCCTCTCCCGCTTTGTTTTCTCTCCCCTCTGTCCTAATGGCAGGCATTGTATGTTAACCCCACTGACTGTTACAACGTGCACTGGCCCATCAGCAGGGGGCAGCTCAACGTGCACGGCGGTGCAGGGGGTTCTCTGACTGCTGTCCTGGCTGATTTGGAGGCCATCTGGAGCCACGTCATCCAGAAACAACTGGAAATCCCCCTAAAAGACCTCAAGGTAAAGGACAGACAATTGGCTCACTTCACACTACAGTGCCTGAATATTACCAGTCAAAAGTTTGGACACACCTACTCATTCAAGGGTTTTTATTTATTTTACTATTTTCTACATTGTAAAATAATAGTGACGACATCAAAACTATGAAATAACACATGGAATCATGTAGTAACACCATAAACGTGTTACACAAATAAAAATACATGTTTTATATTTGAGATTCTTTAAAGTAGCCACCCTTTGCCTTGATGAGAAGCTTTGCACACGCTTGGCATTCTCTCAACCAGCTTCACCTGGAATGCTTTTTTGAAGGCGTTTCCATATATATGCTGAGCACTTGTTGGCTACTTTTCCTTCACTCTGCGGTCCAACTCATCCTAAACCATCTCAATTGGGTTGAGGTCGGGTGATTGTGGAGGCCAGGTCATCTGACTTACCCCATCACTCTCCTTCATGGTCAAATAGCCCTTACACAGCCTTTGAGGTGTGTTTGGTCATTTTCCTGTTGAAAAACAAATGATAGTCCAACTAAGCGCAAACCAAATGGGATGGCTTATCGCTGCAGAATGCTGTGGTAGCCATGCTGGTTAAGTGTGCCATGAATTCTAAATAAATCACTGACTGTGTCACCAGCAAAGCACCATCACACCTCCTCCATGCTTCACGGTGGGAACCACACATGCAGAGATCATCCGTTCACCTTCTCTGCGTCTCACACGTAGACACGCCGATTGAAACCAAAAATCTCAAATTTGGACAAAAGGACAGATTTCCACCAGTCTGATGTCCATTGCTCGTGTTTCTGGCCCAAGCAAGTCTCTTCTTATTATTGGTGTCCTTTAGTAGTGGTTTCTTTGCCATAATTTGACCATGAAGGCCTGATTCACGCTGTGTCCTCTGAACAGTTGATGTTGAGATGTGTCTGTTACTTGAACTCTGTAGCATTTATTTGGGCTGCAATCTGAGGCTGGTAACTCTAATGAACTTATCCTCTGCAGCAGAGGTAACTCTGGGTCTTCCTTTCCTATGGCGGTCCTGTTTTTTAAAAAAATTTTTTTACCTTTATTTGACCAGGAAGGGCTCATTGAGATTTGAAATCTCAATTTCAAGAGCATCCTGGCCAAGATAGGCAGTACCAAGTCATTACACAATTTCAGACAGACAACATGAAAAACTACAGGTAATCTAGTAAAAAACAGAAATCACAAGAGTTTAACAAAATCATAAAACAGTAAAACAGCAAATTAAAAACATTGACAGGTCAGGGAATCAGCCTCAATCCTTCATCAATGATTTAAAAACACCAATCGGGACAAGTTCTTCCAGTTTAAAAGTATTTTGTAAGGCGTTCCAAGCCGATGGCACAGAGAACATAAAAGCCCTTTTACCAAATTCAGTTTGAACATTTGGAAAAGTTAGCAAGATAAAGTCCTGCGAACGAAGAGAGTACCCACCACATTTCTGAACAATAAAAATACCCAAATAAAATGGTAGTAACCCCAAAATGGCTTTGTAAATAAAAGTATACCAGTGACTGAGCCTACGATTGACTAGAGAAGGCCAGCCATCCCTGGTATATAAAGTGCAGTGGTGCGTAAGGGTTTTGCAGTTTAAAATAAATCTCAATGCTCCATGGTAAAAGGGTGTCAATTGATCCCAAACACTGAGCGGAAGCATTCATATATAAAATATCCCATAGTTTAGTATAGGCATAAATGTAGCTGATACTAGCCTCCTTCTGGCTTCAAAAGGAAAAACAGGCCTTATTCCTAAAATGAATTTTTTTGTAAGTTGTTGAATATGCAATTTTAAAAGAGAAGCCTTCATCAATTAAAATTCCAAGATGATAAAATTCCAGTCTCAATCTCATTGCCCTGACCGGTAGTAATAGGTGAAAGGTTCAGAGGTCTATTTCTTGCTTTAGAAGACCCCATTAGTTTAGTTTTGTCAGTATTGAGGATAAGCTTCAATTGAACAGTATATAAAAAGCAGTTTACAACTTCTGGAAATCAACAATAAATAACAGTATCATCAGCATAAAAGTGAAGTTGTGCATTTTGCAAATTTTTGTCAATAATAATTTATATTAATAGTGAATAAGAGGGGACCAAGTACAGAGCCCTGGGGGGCACCATTACAGACAGACAATTTAACAGACATGAGCCCATCAAATTGAGTGCACAGAGTTCGATCTGACAGATCGTTAGCAAACCATGCAACTGCATGCGCCGAAAGACCTACGCTCGACATTCTCTGCCTCAGTATAGCATGATCAACTGTATCAAAAGCCTTAGAGAGCAATAAAAAGTGAGACACAGTGCTGTTTTTTTGTCAAGGGCTTCAGTGATATCATTTAAAACCTTCATGGCTGCTGTAATTGTGCTATGCTTCTTCCTGAAGCCCGATTGGTACATTGATAAAATATTTAGCATATAAAAACTATTTTAGCTGTTCACTCACAAGGGTTTCAAGTATTTTCACCAGGGGTGACAGCTTTGAGATTGACCTATAATTATTTAAGAGTTGATATTCCCCTTTTAAAAGGGGTAGGACAAATGCTGATTTCTAGATCTTTGGAATTTCATTACATTCCAGAGTTAAATTGAACAGATATGTAAGTGGTCTAGCTATGAAATCAGCTGCCAGTTTAAAAAAAAAACAGGGATCAAGAAGATCAGGACCTGCAAGCTTTCTCTGATCTAAGGATTTCAGGGCTTTTTGTACCTCCTGCACTGAGAATGGCGAAAAGCTAAAAGTTTGACCAGCTCTCACTGTTTCATCCACACATGGTTGTACAGAGACAGGGGATACTGAATTAAACAGCCTACCAGATGATACAAAGTGCTCATTGAAACAATTCAGCATTTCAGTTTTGTCATATATAGCAACAGAGTCCTTCAATACACATGACGGTAATTCATTAACATTACTGTTACCAGACATAGACTTAATAGCCTTCCAAAACTTTCTAGGGTCATTCAGGTTGTCACAGGTAACAGACGTAAAATATTCAGACTTGGCCTTCCTGAGAAGAAAAGAACACTTGTTTTGTAGCTGCCAAAAAATAAGCCAATCAGCATCAGAGCATGATTTCCTTGTTTTAGCCTAGGCTAGATTATGTTTGTGAATAATAAAAGCCAGCTCAGAAGAAAACCATGGATTATCCCGCCCTTTAACTCTGAACCTGCGGAATGGGGCATGTTTGTTTACTATTTGGAAGAAAACATAATGAAAGAATTTCCAGGCAGTATCAATGTAAACTCAATCTTGCTCCAGTCAAAAATAAAACAAATCATGAAGGAAAGCCTGCTCATTAAAACTCTTAAAATTTCTCTTACGAATAAAGCGTGGGTTTGTATTAGGAACTTTAGTATTTCTAACAGCAACAACAGCACAATGGTCACTTGGAACATTTGTCAATATCAAATCAATCAGGGTAGATTTCTCTGGAGATTTCGGCGGGTGGGTGAGTTAATCAACTGGGTAAGATTCATAGAATTACAATACATTTTAAAATCATCAGACACCGGCTTTAACCAACACCAGTTGAGATCACCAATCAAGATCATTTCACTGTAAAGAAGTTTCGACATAAGGTGCATTAGAGAAGAAAATGCATCACCGAGAGCAGAGGGGGGGTCAATTACTGCCAATCACAGTTATAGAGAGACCCTTTGAAACCTCAAGATTCAAAGCAAGAAATTCCAACTGTTTACAAATAGTTTCAGACTTTGCCACATTTGCCACAAGTAATTTAGTCTTCACGTATAGCAACACCCCCACCTTTCTTAACTCAATCAGTGCGATACACATTGTAACCATTTATACAATTATCCTTATCATGAGAGCCAGTTTAATCATAGCGCTTGATGGTTTTTGCGACTGAGCTTGAATAAACTTTCAAAGTTATTGAAATTTTCCAGATTGACTGACCTTCATGTCTTAAAGTAATGGAATGTTGTTTCTCTTTGCTTATTTAAAATAATTCCAGGTGACTACCTCATGAAGCTGGTTGAGAGAATGCCAAAAGTGTGCAAAGGGTGGCTGCTTTGAAGAATCTCAAATATAAAATATATTTTGATTTGGTTACTACATGATTCCATATGTGTTAGTTCATAGATTTGATGTCTTCACTATTATTCTACAATGTAGAAAATAGTAAAAATAAAGAAAAACCCTTGAATGAGTAGGTGTGTCCAAACTTTTGACTGGTACTATATATACTTTTTTTACCTGACTAAACCTAACAAATCATAACATGTAGCAGAGACAATGTTGTGGTCAGCTGTCAGTTTTATTTTGTACTCTGATCTAATCTCCTCTTGTTTGTTGGGTTGGCAGTATTATAGATGTATCCTTTTAGTCCCTGACATCTATAACAGACATCACATCAAGGAACTGGTCAACATGCTGCTGCTCAACATGGGCTTTTCAGGTACAATACACGCTAAATGGCTACACAGACTACCTGAGTTGACCCTTGTATTATTCATGTTTTTTTTGTTACAGGGCCCTTCATACATACAAACAATCACTTCATAATTTGCTCACACACATAATATGCACATACATTTGTACTGACTTTACACACACCCACTGAAATACAATCATCATATACGCTGCTGTTTATCATATATCCTGATGCCTAGTCACCTTCTCCTCATACATATCTACTTATATTACATACTCATATCCGTAAATTGCCATTTAATAGTCGGATCGGATGATACTCGTGATCTGAAAAAAAATGAAGTGTTAAGTAGATGTTGGCAATATACCTCCCTGCACGTTGTAAAAAAGCTGCAGATTGGGAGCAGCGGGCGGAGAGGTGTGTCTGTGTCCTCAACTTGCAGCGGGCAGCCACGTTTGCTGTTACTCAGTCAGAATGCGCGTCAGCGTAAATTATTTTCTTCTCCATACCCTTGCCTGCTTGTTAGATATTATGCACATTGATAGCTTTATAGCAAACGTCCTTGCAATGTGATTTATCATAGTAGCAGCCAGGCAGCAGGAATCTGAATGATCAGACCAAAAACATGCAAGGAAAGTTGATCTGGTGAAATGATGAACCGAGTGGACGGAGAAATACAGCTTCACTCTTATCCAATCAGAGCAGCAGGATCAAAGTACAGCCCGACCTTCTCTTTAAAGACAGCCAGTGGAGTTATTTAGACCATGTAGAACCTCTCACATTACTGACTCACATGAGACGTGTGCTGGCACCAAAAAATAAAAAGATTTCCCATCACGTATCATTACAAAAAATACTTGGACCATCATTTTATCCAGATATTTGCCCATATCTGTTAGGATACTTGTTTTGTCTGGCTACTTGGCACACCCCTAGTAAATATGGTACTGGAACTGATCCTGTATATAGAATGCTTGCTTACCTTTTTTTGTTATTTTTATTTATATTTCTTGTGTTTTTGCTCTACTTTATGTTTAGTATAACATTGTTATTGATTACTGCATTGTTGGGTTTAGAGCTTTCCAGAAATGCATTTAGCTGTACTTGTACTTGTGACTGTGACATTGAAACTTGATTGTCGCTCCTTGGTCTGCAGCGATCGTAGTCCACCAGGAGTCTGTGTGTGCTACCTTCGGCAGTGGCCTGAGCAGTGCCTGTGTGGTGGACGTGGGCGACCAGAAGACCAGTCTGTGTTGTGTGGAGGACGGGGTGTCTCACCGCAACTCCAGGTGTGTATATTGCATCACCCATCTCATATGTATATATTGTGCTCTATACTATGCCACTGTATCTTAGTCCAATGCCGCTCTGACATATATGTATATATATTCTTAATACATTCCTTAATTAGATTTACGTGTATTTTGGGCATATGTTGTGAAACTGTTAGATACTAATGCACTGTTGGAGCTAGAAGCACAATCATTACGCTACATCTGCTAAACACGTGTATGTGACCAATACAATTTGATTTGAAGTGTGCACTCCCTCTCTGGTTGTCTGTGAAGGTTTTGAACTGAAGTGTACACACTAGGTTTGAACTTTCCACAGAGGAACTGAAGGTTGCACAGTAGGGGTGTATCGGAAGTAAAAAAATGCATCTGTAACTTATCAGTCTGGTAATAAAGATGCTCTGTGTACGTGTGTCTGTCCTCCTGCAGGCTGTGTCTGGCATACGGGGGTGCTGATGTCACCCGCTGTTTCTTCTGGCTCCTGCAGAGGGTGGGCTTCCCTTACAGGGAGTGTCAGCTCTCCAACAGGGTGGACTGCATCCTGCTGCAGCAGCTCAAAGAGACCTTCTGCCACCTTGACCAGGTACTGAAACATCATATTCATAAGGCATCAATCGGGAGAAAACAGCCTGAAATAGGGAGGAGCTTCTTTAACTTGTCCATTTTAAGAAAAATAAATTTTTACTGAATTTCTATCATGTTAAATGTGCAACCAGAGGTAAAAAAAATTCTAGACCACCTTTACTCCACACACAGAGACGCATACAAAGCTCTCCCTCGCCCTCCATTTGGCAAATCTGACCATAATTCTATCCTCCTGATTTCTGCTTGCAAGCAAAAATTAAAGCAGGAAGCAGCAGTGACTCGGTCTATAAAAAAGTGGTCAGATGAAGCAGATGCTAAACTACAGAACTGTTTTGCTAGCACAGGCTGGAATATGTTCCGGGATTCTTCCGAAGGCATTGAGGAGTACACCACATCAGTCACTGGTTTCATCAATAAGTGCATAGAGGATGTCGTCCCCACGGTGACTGTACGTACATACCCCAACCAGAAGCCAAGGATTACAGGCAACATTCGCACTGAGCTAAAGGGTAGAGCTGCCGCTTTCAAGGAGCGGGACTCTAACCCGGAAGCTTATAAGCTTATGCCCTCTGACAAACTATCAAACAGGCAAAGCGTCAATACAGGACTAAGATCGAATCGTACTACACCAGCTCCGACGCTCGTCGGATGTGGCAGGGCTTGCAGACTACAAAGGGAAGTACAGCCGAGAGCTGCCCAGTGACACAAGCTAAATAACTTCTATGCTCACTTCGAGGCAAGTAACACTAAAACATGCATGAGAGCATATACTGTTCCGGATGACTGTGTGATCACGCTCTCCACAGCCGATGTGAGTAAGACCTTTAAACAGGTCAACATTCACAATACCGCTGGGCCAGACGGATTACCAGGACGAGTACTCTGAGCATGCGCTGACCAACTGGCAAGTGTCTTCACTGACATTTTCAACCTCTCCCTGACTGAGTCTGTAATACCAACATGTTTCAAGCAGACCACCATAGTCTCTGTGCTCAAGAACACTAAGGTAACCTGCCTAAATGACTACCGACCTGTAGCACGTCTGTAGCCATGAAAAGCTTTGAAAGAGTGGTCATGGCTCACATCAACACCATTATCCCAGAAACCCTAGACCCACTCCAATTTACATACCGCACCAACAGATCCACAGATTATGCAATCTCTATTGTACTCCACAATGCCCTTTCCCACCTGAACAAAGGGAAAACCTATGTGAGAATGCTATTCATTGGCTACAGCTCAGCGTTCAACACCATAGTGCCCTCAAAGCTCATCACTACGCTAAGGACCCTGGGACTAAACAGCTCCCTCTTACCGCCCCAAGGTGGTAAGGGTAGGTAACAACACATCCGCAACGATGATCCTCAACACGCGGGCCCCTCAGGGGTGAGTGCTCAGTCCCCTGCAGTACTCCCTGTTCACTCATGACTGCACGGCCAGGTACAACTCCAACACCATCATTAAGTTTGCTGATGACACAACAGTGGTTGGCCTGATCACCGACAACGATGAGACAGCCTATAAGGAGTAGGTCAGAGACCTGACCATGTGGTGCAAGGACAACAGCCTCTCCCTCAACGTGATCAAGACAAAGGAGTTGATTGTGGACTACAGGAAAAAGAGACAAATAAAATTTGATTTAGTTTCTGCTATGGCGTGCCCTAATAACTAAGTCCTTGGTGCACTTTTCAACGTAAGGACTCTCCAACCCTGGTCTTGAAGTGCAAACTGTATGGACCTGGCTTTTATTGCATTCCATCACAACATGCCAGTTTCAAATGGCCAACTAATGAATCATGGTCTTCCATCTGGGCTATAAGGCCATAGCTGAATAAGGTGTGTTACTGAAGAAGGGGGATGTAGGAATAGAAGGTGATAGATACGCCTTTTCTACATGCTCAGTTCTTTCCCCTTTTTCTCCAGGACATCTCTGGGCTTCAAGACCACGAGTTCCGCACCCGTTTCCCAGAGTCCCCTGCACTTCTTTACCAGGTTCGACTTGGGGATGAGAAACTGCAGGTATGTATGCACACCCAGTAAGGGAAGGGCTGTCGTGGTAAAGCAGATGATGATGATTGTAGTTATGAAGCCCAATTTTGATATTGAAGATGACTATAATAAAGATGACATAATAAATGCTGTCACAATGTGTCGTTTGTGTACCCCAGGCTCCTATGGCCCTGTTCTACCCCAGCACGTTTGGGATAGTGGGCCAGAAGATGACCTCCTTGCAGCACAGATCTCAGGGTGACCCAGAGGACCCACATGATGAACACTACCTACTGGGAACCCAGAGCAAGCAGGACCAGGTAGTCTAGGAACACCTGACTCCATCATATTAGAACTATCTGATTGGCTGATACTCCCTCTCTCTGTTTCCACCTCTCCCTTCCTTTTCCTCCTCTCTCCATCTTATCGTCCCTCTCCCATTATTATGCTCAGTCCTCTAAAGCCTCAGCAGAGCGTAAGTCTCTTCCCAAGCCGCCTGGGTTCGAGGGGGAGTTGAGCAGCCAGGGTGGAGACCCCTCAGAACGTGGAGGTGGTGCCCATGGCCAGGATGTGGAGCTGGGACACTCCCAGAATGACTGCCTGATGGGGGGAGCAGAGATGGAGGAGCCTCCCTCAGCACTCCTCTCCAGGAAGACTGCCATGACCCAGTTTGAGGGCAAAGCGCTGGGCTTGGACAAAGCCATCCTGCACAGCATCGATTGCTGTGGTAAGCAAAATACCCTGCTTCAAAACTCTGTCCTATAATACAGTATCTTGTTTTATTCTACCATAAACATGAGGTAACATACACTAAATAATAAACATAAGATATAGATAAAACATTATTATTATTATTGTATATTTATTATTCTGTTATGAAGTGAGGGTAAATTGTGAATTCTAAAGCAGTGGTTTCCAAGTGTTGGATGTTTTGATAGTGTAATGTTAGGTTTTGTGTGTATTTTGTTTGTGCCCAGCATCTGACGAGACCAAGAGGAAGATGTACAGCTCCATCCTCGTGGTGGGGGGAGGCCTGCTGTTTCACAGGGCCCAGGAGTTCCTGCAGCACCGCATCCTCAACAAGATGCCTCCCTCCTTCCGCAGGGTGGTGGAGAGCGTGGAGGTCATCACACGACCCAAGGTACACTGGCTTCTACGTACACTGGCTTTACAGTGGACTAACATGGTATTGAGGCATGCAGAAGACCAGGTGTTTATATCTAGTCTAACACAGTGGGTATAAAATGCAATCTTGCAGGAGTTTGTGTGTCGCTCCAAGCAGAGGTGTTTAATGGCTGTGTTTTCCAGGACATGGACCCTCGCCTGATCTCGTGGAAGGGGGGAGCGGTGCTTGCCTGCCTGGACACCACCCAGGAGATGTGGATCCACCAGAGGGAGTGGCAGCGCTTTGGTGTGCGCATGCTGAGGGAGAGGGCTGCGTTTGTCTGGTGAACCACCCCAGACTACACCCCACTGGAACAAAGGAGCACAGAGGGAGAAGCCCATTACTTTAGACAGTAAAACACTGGCACAGGTACTACTCACAGAGAAAGACGGGCAGACACACAATATAAGGCAAATACTTAACCTGGGCTCTGACCCTCGTAGGCTTCAAACATGTCTCTCTTGGTACCTTATATTGTGTAGTGTAATGTGTACAGCATGTCTTTCTGACAGTTTAACTGGTGCCTGTGTGGTAGATGGTTTAAATATTTGTTTTTTTTCCCCAGTTTCTTCTGGCATTGTGGATGTTACATTTTATTAAAAATGTACTTATTTCTTGAAGAAGGACTTACTGTTTTGACATTTCTTATAGACCATATGTAGGTGGGAAGAAATTTGATACGAGGCATATTGAACGGTAAAATGATATGAACGTGTACCTTTCCTACTTCACAATTAGCTAAGTCGTCAAGTTTGGGGTCACGTGTGTTTGCGAAGCAGAGGATCTGAGATCGAGCACCAGTCAGGACGCTATACTTAAGCGATCAGTGACTCTTGTCACAGTAAAATGCTATGACTAACTCCTGTAGTGCCATTCATCATACCTCTAGTAAATCAAATTTCATTTCAACATACACAAAAGTATGTGGACACCTGCTTGTTGAACATCTCATTCCAAAATCATGGGCATTAATATGGAGTTGGTCCCCTCTGTATGCTAAAACAGCCTCCACTCTTCTGGGAAGGCTTTCCACTAGATGTTGGAACATTGCTGCGGGACGTGCTTCCATTCAGCCACGAGTATTAGTGAGGTTGGGTGATTAGGCCTGGCTCACAGTCTGCGTTCCAATTCATCCCACCGATCTTGACAAACCATTTCTGTATGGACCTCGCTTTGTGCACAGGGGCATTGTCATGCTGAAACTGTTGCCACAAAGTAGGAAGCACAGAATCGTCTTCAATGTCATTGTATGCTGTAGCGTTAAGATTTCCCTTCACTGGAACTAAGGGGCCTAGTCTGAACTATGAAAAACAGCCCCAGACCATTATTCCTCCTCCACCAAACTTTACAGTTGACACTCTGCATTGGGGAAGGTAGCATTCTCCTGGCATCTGCGAAACCCAGATTCGTACGTCAGACTGCCAGATGGTGAATCGGGATTCATCACTCCAGAGTCCAATGGCGGCGAGCTTTACACCACTCCAGTCGACGCTTGGTATTGTGCATGGTGATCTTAGCTTTGTGCGGCTGCTCGCCCATGGAAACCAATTTCATGAAGCTCCAGAGGAACAGTAGTGCTGATGTTGCTTCCCGAGTCAGTTTGGAACTCAGTAGTGAGTGTTGCCTGCGAGGACAGACACATTTTACGCGCTTCAGCAGTCCTGTTTCACATTTCCAATTCACAATAGCAGCACTTACAGTTGACCGGGGCAGCTGTAGCAGGGCAAAAATGTATGGCGGTGTGCTCAATTTTACACACCTGTCAGCAACGGGTGTGGCTGAAATAGCCAAATCCACTAATTTGAAGGTGTCCACTTACTCTTGTATATACAGTGTAACATTGCACTGAAGTCTTTAAAAAGGGCATGTATACAGCACAGGAGTTTATTGAACAGTGGGATACAACAAATAACAGATTTGGAGGAGAGGAGGCAGGAGAGTGATGTGAAGTTATTTACAATGGGAAAGGAAGAGGGGTCAGAAATGGAAAGCTGCCGTATCGGCCACCCTGGTCCCTACGTGTAGGAATTCCCAGAGCAGCGTCAGGAGTCTGGTGAGCAGAGGCAGCCAGAGAGGAGGGGGTTGCCCCACATGGATATCGTTGCAGCCTAAATTAGGCTACACTTCTGCAGCCAGTTTTCCATACCCCATGCCTACACAAAAGGTGTAGGCGTTTAGCTATGGAGAGCAACAGAAGATGAGACAATGTAGTAATGTTCTACACCGCCACAGATGAACATGAGTCACAGTAGAATTATATGATCTAACTGTGGCCTGGATTCGGAAGTTTGATGCACCTCACCTTCCTTATCCACCTCCCATGGGAGGGGCCCCCACTGTGATTTATCCTCCACATCTGCCAGGGGGGCTGGTGGGAGACAGACAGCCATGGGAGTGTTAGAACACTGGAACATTTGTCCACTGTTATGATGAAATCAGTCAACCCTTGCTCTGGATCAACATGGCAAGTCTAGCCCCAACCCCTAGCTAGCCCCTACCCTTAGCCCAAAGATGGCACCGATAGAGATGGCAGCTTCGATTCTAGTCTTTAGGAAACTGTGCAGTGTTTAAAAAAAAAAAAATGTAATGTATTATTTCTTACATTGTTAGCCCAGAAAACCTTAAGTGTTATTACATACAACCGGGAAGAACTATTGGATATTAGAGAGACGTCAACTTACCAGCACTACGGAGTAAGACTTTCCCAAAGCAGATCCTTTGTCTGCACCTCCCAGGGCATTCCAGAGGACGACCCAAAACATCAACGCCGCCAGAAGAGAGGGTGCCGGAGCAGTCTTCTAGTGAGGCTTCGGATGCGCGCAAACCACCCACCACTTCCGAGTATATTACTCGCTAATGTCCAGTCCCTAGGTAACAAACTCAACGAAATCACGGCAAGAGTTGCTTTCCAAAGAGATATCCGGGATTGTAACATACTCTGTCTCACGGAAACATGGCTAGCTGGGTCCATACAGCCAACAGGATTTTCAGTGCATTGCGCCGACAGGAATAAACATCTCTCCGGTAAGAAGGTCGGGGGTGTATGTTTCAAGATTAATGACTCATGGTGTAATTATAACGACATACAGGAATTCAAGTCCTTTTGTTCACCTTCCTCAGAATCAAATGCCGACCGTATTATCTCCCAAGAGAACTCTCCTCGGTTATCGTCACAGCCGTGTATATCCCCCCGCAAGCGGATACCAAGACGGCCATCAAGGAACTTTACTGGACTTTATGCAAACTGGAAACCATACAGTTGAAGTCGGAAGTTTACATACACTTATGTTGGAGTCATTAAAACTCGTTTTTCAACCACTCCACAAATTTCTTGTTAACGAACTAGAGTTTTGGCATGTCGGTTAGGACATCTACGTTGTGCATGACACAAGTAATTTTTCCAACAATTGTTTACAGACAGATTTCACTTAATTCACTGTATCACAATTCCAGTGGGTCGGAAGTTTACATACACTAAGTTGACTGTGCCTTTAAACAGCTTGGAAAATTCCAGAAAATTATGTCATGGCTTTATAAGCTTCTGATAGGCTAATTGACATCATTTGAGTCAATTGGAGGTGTACCTGTGGATGTATTTCAAGGCCTACCTTCAAACTCAGTGCCTCTTTGCTTGACATCATTTTTTTGAGGACTCTTGGAAGATTAGTCCAAATGGGGACTAAAAGAGATCCAAATCAAATCATGGGAAAATCAAAAGAAATCAGCCAAGACCTAAAAAAAAAAATTGTAGACCTCCACAGGTCTGGTTCATCCATGGGAGCAATTTCCAAACACCACCACGTTCATCTGTACAAACAATAGTACGCAAGTATAAACAGCATGGGACCACGCAGCCGTCATACTGCTCAGGAAGGAGACGCGTTCTGTCTCCTAGAGATGAACATACTTTGGTGCGAAAAGTGCAAATCAATCTCAGAACAACAGCAAAGGACCATGTGAAGATGCTGGAGGAAACGGGTACAAAAGTATCTATATCCACAGTAAAACAAGTCCTATATCGACATAACTTGAAAGGCTGCTCAGCAAGGAAGAAGCCACTGCTCCAAAACTGCCATAAAAAAGCCAGACTACGTTTTGCAACTGCACATGGGGACAAAGATCGTACTTTTTGGAGAAATGTCCTCTGGTCTGATGAAACAAAAACATAACTGTTTGGCCATAATGACCATTGTTATGTTTGGAGGAAAAAGGGGGAGGCTTGCAAGCCGAAGAACACCATCCCAACCGTGAAGCACGGGGGTGGCAGCATCATGTTGTGGGGGTGCGCTTCTGCAGGAGGTACTGGTGCACTATACAAAATAGATGGCATCATGAGGAAGGAAATTTATGTGGATATATTGAAGCAACATCTCAAGACATCAGTCAGGAAGTTAAAGCTTGGTCGCAAATGGGTCTTCCAAATGGACAATGACCCCAAGCACACTTCCAAAGTTGTGGCAAAATGGCTTAAGGACAACAAAGTCAAAGTATTGGAGTGACCATCACAAAGCCCTGACCTCAATCCTATATAAAATTTGTGGGCAGAACTGAAAAAGCATGTGCGAGCAAGGAGGCCTACAAACCTGACTCAGTTACACCTGCTTTGTCAGGAGGAATGGGCCAAAATTCACCCAACCTATTGTGGGAAGCTTGTGGAAGGCTACCCAAAACGTTTGACCTAAGTTAAACAATTTAAAGGCAATGCTACCAAATACTAATTGAGTGTATGTAAACTTCTGACCCACTGGGAATGTGATGAAAGAAATTAAAGCTGAAATAAATCCTTCTCTCTACCATTATTCTGACATTTCACATTATTAAAATAAACTGGTGATCCTAACTGAACTAAAACAGGGAATTTTTACTCTGATTAAATGTCAGTAATTGTGAAAAACTGAGTCTAAATGTATTTGGCTAAGGTGTATGTAAACGTCCGACTTCAACTGTATATCCTGAGGCTGCATTTATTGTACCTGGGGATTTTAACAAAGCTAATTTGAGAACAAGGCTACCTAAATTCTATCAGCATATCGATTGCTGTACACGAGCGAGTAACACACTCGACCATTGCTTCTCTAACTTACGCGATGCGTACAAGACCCTCCCCCACCCTCTTTGGCAAATATGACCATGACTCCATCTTGTTGCTCCCGTCCTATAGACAGAAACATAAACAGGAGGCGCCCGTGCTTAGGTCTATCCAACTCTGGTCTGAGCAATCGGATTCCACACTTCAAGATTGCTTCGATCACTTGGACTGGGATATGTTCCGGGTAGCCTCAGATCATAACATTGATGTATGTGCTGACTCGGTGAGCGAGTTTATAATGAAGTGTAATGGAGATGTTGTACCCACTGTGACTATCAAAAGCTTCCCTAACCAGAAACCGTGGATTGATGGCAGCATTCGCACAAATCTAAAAGCACGTACCGCCGCATTTAATCATGGAAAGGCGACTGGAAAAATGGCAGAATACAAATCGTGTAGTTATTACCTCCGTAAGGCAATCAAACAAGCAAAGTGTCAGTATAGAGACAGTGTAGTCGCAATTCAACGGCTAAAACACAAGACATGTGGCAGGGTCTACAGTCAATCACGGATTACAAAAAGAAAACCAGGCCTGTCGTGGACATCGACGTCTTGCTCCCAGATAAATAAACAACTTCTTTGCTCGCTTTGAGGACAATACAGTGGCACCGACGCGGCCCGCTACCAAAGACTGTGGGCTCTCCTTCTCCATGGCCGACATGAGTAAAACATTTTAAACGTGTTAACTACTTAGGGAGCAGTGGGGCGCTAGCGGCGAAAGCACAACATTTGATTGTTTGAGGATAGCACCTCTAATATTTCTGCATTAGCATAAATTCATAAACCAGCGCGGTTCACACAAAACCCATATCACAGCGAAAACAAATCCCTTACCTTTCGGAAGTACTTCTGCTGAGGGCTTCCCAAGTGTCCAACGAAGACATCCAATGGTTCTTTTGAAAAAGTCATTTATTATATCCATAAATCTCCGTTTGGTTGGCGCGTTATGTTCATAAAATCCAACGTCGAATCGCCCATTGAAACGTGAAGAGAACGCGTTCATTTAAACCTATAAACTTTCCCTCAACAAATCAAAAACCAATTAAAATGCATCCTTAGCTTATCTTTTATGAATAAAAGTGATAATCCTTCACTTGGATGGTCACCTAAACGTTAAATAAGTCAAATAAACGTGCGCCCAAAAACGTGCAACTGAAAAATAGCTCCCCTGACTAAAACCTCTACCGATTGAACACAATGGTTCCGATTGCCTTTAAACTTTACCTATACACTGCTTCCTATCCAATAGTACTAATTATGTGCATATCCTATTTTCTGAGCCTGAGTGGCAAGCATTTTACTTTAGGCACGCCAGACTCTCCAAAACCGACCCCTCAGCTGCCGCTCCCCTAACAAGTTCATGTTTCTGTTCTATAAGGTACCAGGAAGAGATGAACCCAGGGCCAGACCTTGGTCTCTACACAAAGAGAACTGTTTTTACAGCAGATACTGTAAAATATGAACCTTGTGACCCATACCATACATCTGTTTGTCATGTAGACTGAATGGGGTGTATCTTGGCTATAAAATACCTTTTGTACTTTTGTCTCTGGGCTCTCAACGAATCATCTGAGGGTGATTCGTCGACCAGCCATCATTATCGTAGAGCACGCAATCGATTAACTTTATATGTGTGTGTTGTATTAACCTGCTCCCTTATTAATAAGTGAATAAAGATTTAGTTTAAGTATAACTCTGACTTGTGTGATTAGTTTCTCTCATTCGATAGTAAAGAAATTAACCACCACATTTGGCAACGAGGATGGGATTTGAATCTTCACTTGGTGACCGCTCCTGACGATCTGGGTAAATCATGCACAAGAGATCCCCCAAACTTGGGATCTCAGGGAGACCACACTTTGAGAACGGAGCAGATGGACCCACCCATGATCTGATTTGGTCATTTAGCGTTAAAACATACAGAATCTGTGTGAACTAGTTAAGACCATTTATGATATAGTATAAATAGTAAGGTACACCTGTAATTGTTTTTAAACTTGTACCCCATTTTGGAAGTATTGAAAGATGTAAATGTATGAGTTGCATTGTCCTAGGAGCTAACCATGAGATATAAATTAGATTAATATTCCTGCAGGTCGAAAAACAACTAATTGATTAGGTATGTTTGGGAATAGCATTGTGTGAATGTGATATGATAGTTGTGTGTAAATATGATATAGACATTTGCATAATACAATAGAAATTTGGTTAATAAGCTTTGATATAACGTTATCTTGGGGTTTCATTCATTCACTGCCCATCATAGAATATCACAGGGTGGTATTGAGAGTGGGATGATATTTTAGAAAGCAGCGGAAGTTCTGTAGTTCCTTGGAGGCTTGATTTTTGCCATGGTTTCTGGGAGGTTAGAGAACCATTGAGGATCCCATGACGGGCTGGTCATTGTCCGTGAAACAAACGTTTATTTTTTTTTGGTTCCCTGGGCGTATGTTTGGAGAGCTGCTTCGTAGCTGTGGAGAGTCCTTGAAAACGCAAATGGTTGCTGTGAGTACCTAAGAATTTCTTACGTTTTATTTGGATTCTGTGGAAATATGAATATGTGACGAATTCTGTGTGTATAATCGATTACTGGAGATTTGATAAAGTAATATTGGGAATATAATGAGATGCAACTTAAACAACCCATATGTAGGCGTAAGTAGGTTTTGAGTTGGTCTCTTTAATGGATCATTTGATAAAGATGAGGTTTAAGCAGTAGTAAACTGTCTACAAAGTCTGGGCAATTGTCTCAGAAACTGATTGGAGTGTGTCCACTTGGTTAACTTACCCTAACAATGTAACTATAAAACGCTTATTGGATTTTCTCCATCCGGGTACTACAGTCGTGGCCAAAAGTTTTGAGAATGACATATTAATTTTCACAAAGTCTGCTGCCTCAGTTTGTATGATGGCAATTTGCATATACTCCAGAATGTCATGAAGAGTGATAAATTGCAATTAATTGCAAAGTCCCTCTTTGCCATTCAAATGAACTGAATCCCCCAAAAACATTTCCACTGCATTTCAGCCCTGCCACAAAAGGACCAGCTGACATCATGTCAGTGATTCTCTCGTTAACACAGGTGTGAGTGTTGACAGAGTGATCTCAAGCCTTATCCTTGTCATGCTGATTGAGGTTGAATAACAGACTGGAAGCTTCAAAAGGAGGGTGGTGCTTGGAATCATTGTTCTTCCTCTGTAAACCATTGTTACCTGCAAGGAAACACGTGCCGTCGTCATTGCTTTGCACAAAAAGGGCTTCACAGGCAAGAATATTGCCAGTAAGATTGCACCTCAATCAACCATTTATTGGATCATCAAGAACTTCAAGGAGAGCGGTTCAATTGTTGTGAAGAAGGCTTCAGGGCGCCCAGGAAAGTCCAGCAAGCGCCAGAACCGTCTCTTAAAGTTGATTCAGCTGCGGGATCGGGGCACCACCAGTACAGAGCTTGCTCAGGAATGGCAGCAGGCAGGTGTGACTGCATTTGCACCCACAGTGAGGCAAAGACTTTTGGAGGATGGCCTGGTGTCAAGAAGGGCAGCAAAAAAGCCACTTCTTTCCATGAAAAACATCAGGGACATACTGATTCTGCAAAAGGTACAGGGATTGGACTGCTGAGGACTGGGGTAAAGTCATTTTCTCTGATGAATCCCCTTTCCGATAGTTTGGGGCATCCGGAAAAAAGCTTGTCCGGAGAAGACAAGGTGAGCGCTACCATCAGTCCTGTGTCATGCCAACAGTAAAGCATCCTGAGACCATTCATGTGTGGGGTTGCTTTTCAGCCAAGGGAGTGGGCTCACTCACAATTTTGCCTAAGAACACAGCCATGAATAAAGAATGGTACCAACACATCCTCTGAGAGCAACTTCTCCCAACCATCCAGGAACAGTTTGGTGACGAACAATGCCTTTTTCAGCATGATGGAGCACCTTGCCATAAGGCAAAAGTTATAACTAAGTGGCTTGGGGAACAAAACATTGATATTTTGGGTCCATGGCCAGGAAACTCCCCAGACCTTAATCCCACTGAGAACTTGTGGTCAATCCTCAAGAGGCGGGTGGACAAACAAAACAAACAAAAACCCACAGATTCTGACTCTAAGCATTGATTATGCACAAATGGGCTGCCATCAGTCAGGATGTGGCCCAGAAGTTAATTGACAGCATGCCAGGGCGGATTGCAGAGGTCTTGAAAAAGAATTGTCAACACTGCAAATATTGACTCTTTGCATCAACTTCATGTAATTGTCAATACAAGCCTTTGACACTTGTGAAATGCTTGTAATTATACTTCAGTATTCCATAGTAACATCTGACAAAAATATCTAAAGACACTGAGGCAGAAAACTTTGTGGAAATTAATATTTGTGTCATTCTCAAAACTCTTGGCCACAACGAAATAAAACTGCCCATAAGGCCAAAATGTTGTGGGGGGGGGGGGTTGTTGTTTTCTTCCCAGTATGAGAGGAGTTGCTAGATTTATTGAATAAACCTTTTCCCATAAAGTTAGAGCGAATTAAGACGGAATCCTGACGTAACTTATAATGTCGTACAAAGCCTAGGGTATCCACCAAGCTAATTATCATTGTGGGAGTAATGTGAAGTAGTAAAGTAGTTGAAATATGTTGCATGAGAAAACAATCTGCTTTTATTAGAAAGCGCAATATCTGTTTCCTAATCAATGAATGTCGATTTAACTCGTTGACTGCTAATCTATTCCTTTTGCGCATGTGAGAATCTCTGCGGAGAAACATTTGGACCTTTTAATTAAGGCTATTTTCTGGGAATTGTGTCGTTATTATGTGCCTGATGTTACGACTACAGACAGTTGTAAATTGGGTTATTTGCGGGATTTCTTCGTCACTTCAATAGCATTGGGTCTATGGTATTGACTCAAATCTGGGTTTCTGATTGTAATTCAAGTATTGGTATGCTTTGCCTGGACAGAGTCTGCCGCCAGTGTTTGATTAAGATATATAAACTGAACATTTTAACAGCTTGCTTAGTTCAAATTGAAAGGCTAATTTATTCAACATAAATAGTGTGGCGATTTCAATGTAATATGTTGTTTGCTACCTAAGTGGTCTGCTGGAATAACATAATGAGAATGGAGACGTATTTAAATAATTGTCTCAAAGAAGAGACCGTTGCCTAAATCTAATGAATTCTAATAATAGAGGATAGGTCATTGCGATAGAGCTGTGCCCACAAATGATATTTTTCTTTTTCTTACTGGTGTATTTTATAAATTTGGCGCGTTACTTTTAAAGTCTTTGTAATTTCATAAGTGTGAAGCCGAAAGAGAACAGGAAGTTGTCAAATTTGTTTTTAACGTTATGATAGAGGTAAGCGCTGAACGTTGTTGAGAATGGGTTATTATATTGTTTTTTTCCTACTGGTAAGAATACAAGAGTTGGTGAAAGCGAGTCGTGCTCGCTGGGCTATATCGGCTGTAAGGGATTCAGTGGGACATTTGCAGTAGAGGTCTGAATAGTTGAATTGGAAAACGCTCTGTGATGATTTCTGATTACTTTTGCTGGGTTTTATAGTTTAGGTAACACAAGTGAATTTGAGCAGTTCGACTACATTTAACTAACATTATCTTTTTCCATTACGTGGAACAATGTCTGGTCATTAAGGTGGATTGGAGAGTTCCTCTGTCCAGTGTTTGTTATTTTGCCCATCTTAATCTTTTATTATTATTGGACAGTCTGAGATATGTATTTTTCCTTGCAACTCCTATTAGAAGGCCAGCATCCCGGAGTCACCTCTTCACTGTTGACGTTGAGACTGGTGTTTTGCGGGTACTATTTAACTTCTTAGGGAGCGGCTGCATAGGTGACAGTTTTGGAGAGTCTGGCGTGCCCAAAGTAAAATGCATGCCACTCTGGCCCAGAAAATGGGATATGCACATAATTAGTACTATTGGATAGGAAACACTCTGAAGTTTCTAAGAGTGTTAAAATAATGTATGTGAGTATAACAAGTGATATAGCAGGTGAAAACCCCGAGGAAAATCCATCCGGATTTGCACTTTTTTTTTGTAAATGAGCATCTTCTCCATTGTGCCTATTGCATACAACTTTATGTAGGACTGAGGCTGCAGTACCTATGGCTTCCACTAGATGTCAACAGTCAAAGGCTGGGAATTCTAGCAGTGACCAGAACGGATAGGGACAGGAAATTGTCAGGCGACCACTTTTGTAAACAAGGTTTGACGCGCGCAAGATTGTGAACGCGCACCACTTTATTTTTCTTTCCTATCGTTCACGTTATCGTCCGGTTGAAATATTACAGCAAATATACCCAATAGGATACCCAAGGATACATTAAAAATTATGTTTGATTTGTTTATAGAAAGTGAATAGATATAATTTGAACGTGTTCTCTTCACGGTTCAATGGGCGACTCCACGGTGGATTTTATGATCATAACGCGCCAACCAAACTGAGATTTATGGATATAATAAATTACTTTTTCTAACAAAAGAAGCATGGATTGTCTTCGTTGGACACTTGGGAAGCCCTCCGCAGAAGTTCATCAAAGGTAAGCGATTTTATATTAGCGATTTGTGAGACCCGTGTTGGGTTATGGATTAATGCTAATGCATAAATATTAGAGGTGCTACCCTCAAACAATCAAATGTTGTGCTTTAGCCGTAAAGCCTTTTTGAAGTCTGACAACGCTGTGATATTGCCAAGAATCAGAGCTTTTGATGACTATGCAACAATTGTATATTGATGAATGTTTAATAATACAACTTTTGGATTTTGAATTTGGCGCCTCACATTTCACCGGGTAGTGTCGGGAGTGGCCCCACTGCTCCCTAAGTAGTTATGGAAGCTGCCTGTTGAGGACTTGTGAGGCGTCAAACTAGACACTCTAATGTACTTGTCCTCTTGCTCAGTTGTGCACCGGGGCCTCCCACTCCTTAGAGCCAGATTGCGCTGTTCTGTGAAGGGAGTAGTACACAGCGTTGTACGAGATCTTCAGTTTCTTGGCAATTTCTGGCATGGAATAGTCTTCATTTCTCAGAAAAATAATAGACTGACGAGTTTCAGAAGAAAGGTCTTTGTTTCTGGCCATTTTGAGCCTGTAATCGAACCCACAAATGCTGATGCTCCAGATACTCAACTAGTCTAAAGAAGGCCAGTTTTATTGCTTCTTTAATCAACAAAACAGTTTTCAAAACAGTTAGCTGTGCTAACATAATTGCAAAAGGGTTTTCTAATGATTAATAGCCTTTTAAAATGATGAACTTGGATTAGCTAACAGAACGTGCCATTGGAACAAAGGAATGATGGTTGCTGATAATGGGCCTTTGTACGCCTATGTAGATATTCCATTAACAATCAGCTGTTTCCAGCTACAATAGTCATTTACAACATTAACAATGTCTACACTGTATTTCTGATCAGTTTGATGTTATTTTAATGGACAAAAATAGCTTTTCTTTAAAAAACAAGGACTTTTCTAAGTGACCCCAAACTTTTGAACGGTAGTGTATATCAGAAATGAGCTAGGTTGAATTTGGTTATTTGAGTAACCTTTTTCACCTGCTTTTTAAAAGAGAGGTTGGAATCAAGTATGATGCCAAGGTACTTAAAATCAGATACCACCTGGAGCTTTTCCCCTGACACACAGACATCTGGCTCAGCGGCATCAGTTGCTCTCTTTGTGAGGAACATGCAGACAGTTTTTTTCACATTGAGATGTCACTGAGCCACTTTGTAACCTGGACCGTTACAGGTAGTGAGTTCTTGTGCACCTTGTTGTTTGCTCTTGCATACACACATATCACTGTATCATCTGCAGACATTTGAACTTCAGACCCAGTATAGACAGAAGGCAGATCATTAACGACTCAAATACCAGTGGGTCGCTAGCGGGATCATCCCGACACTACTAGCGCAAACCTGTAGCGCCAGATTTAAAATCCGAAAATTGAATTATTAAACATCCAGCTATATACAAGTGTTCCATACTCATCAAAAGCTCTGTTTCTAGGCAATATCACAGCGTTGTCAGATTTCAAAAAGGCTTTACGGCGAAAGCAGCACATTCATTTGTTTGAGGGTAGCACCTCACATATTTTCCAATAGCCATGTATCGATTAGCAATCATGGCACACACATAACACATTTCACAGCGAAAACAAAGTAATTACCTGTTGAAGAACTTCTGCTGAGGTCTTCCTAAGTGTCCAACGAAGACAATCCATGGTTCTTTTGTTAGAAAAAGTAACGTCTTTTATCCATAAATCCTCCATTTGGTTCATGCGTTATAATCAGAAACGACAGCCTCCATTACTCCTTGAAACTCTGCGCCGACTTCGTTAAAATTATACCTTTAAACTTGTCCAAAAACAATCAAACATAGTTTTAAATGTATCCTTAGGAACCCTTTTACGTATATGTACTATTATAAATCAGCCGGAATATAAACTGAACGCTAAAAACGATAAATAAGGCACAGCGCGCCTTCTCATGCACGCACTCTGAAGAGTTTTCATAACGTGGTCTCTCGTTCCATGCTGTTTATCAATGGTCGAAATTCCCCAAGATGGAGTAAAACACCGTCTCGTGGTTGATGACATCATAAGGAAGCGACGTGCACTGCGTTCACATGCCTATATATGGTCATTTTGGATAGGGAGGGCTCAAAAATGAGCAATGTGTCAAAATGACTTTTTTCAGGACAGAGATTCCTCAGGGTTTTGCCTGCCAAATGCGTTCTGATTGACCCACAGACAAATGGTTAACAGTTTTGGAAAATTCAGAGTGTTTCCTATCCAATGGTACTAAATATATGCATATCCCATTTTCTGGGCCTAAATGGGAGGCATTTTACTTTGGGCACGCCAGGCTCTCCAAAACAGTCAGTTTTTTTGCTGGAGCCGGTGAAGTTAATGTACCGGCTGAACAGTATTGACCCTTGGGGCACGCCCACATCATAGCTAAGAGTGGGCGATGATGAGACAGCACCAACTTTTTGAAGGTTCTAGATTTTGTTAATAACTCCATAAAGATAATAATTGACCCCATATGGTCATAGGAAAATAGACTTAAGACAGCATACCCAGCATAGACAGCATTGACTAAGGGTATGCTGTCGTAAGTCTATTTTCCTATGACCGTATGGGGACAATTATATTTCTTTATGGAGTTATTAAGGGTAGTGATTCTAATTCGATTTTGTTATTTGAAATGATTTTGTTCAAAACATTTTACATTTAGTAGTGCTTTTTTGTAGTTTTTTTACACATGGAGAGTTCTGTGTCAAAATGGGGGAGGTAACAGTCCTCTGAGGTTTTGGATTTAAGTTTACATGCCTTGAGTGATATGTGAAGGAGTGTATTTTTGTGTTTGTTCTGTTTTGATATAAATCTCACCAGAATAGGTCTGCTGGATTGTTGGGATTTATCCCGATGGGTTATAGGTCTAACTTCCGGATCCTGTGGCTCTGTGATGAAGTTGACTGTGTGATGGGGAGCATAAGCCAATTTGAAAAACAATTGTTTCAATAGAATGTGTTGTTATTCTCTTTGACACTGTTTAGACATTGGTATTAAGAATAATTGGTAAAAGTAATACGTTATCATAGTTAGTGCTTATCTGGATTTCATGAATCAAAAATTAACTCAACTTAACTGGTGTTCTGATCTGTCCTCTCTTGAGGTTATCATGAAAGGTGACATCAGTCGGTGTCTTAATGCATGGAAGAGGTAATTGGACCGAACAGTGTGTGTACCTCAAACCCCCCTCTAACTGGCTGAAGAAGAGTGACAGAGGCGTTCAATATGGCCCTGTCCGCACCACTTCTACCGAGAAACCGGAGTCCTGAGCCAGCAACCTGTATGCAGCGTCCGATCGGAGCTATCAACTGCTTTTCTCTCATGTCTTTTCTCTCAGGAGTGTGACAGGAGTCCACGTGGAGTGAGTAAGGGGAGAAACCAAACTTCCATTATCATGGGCAATCCAGTTTCAACTGTAAAGCTATCTGAAGAATACAATGAAGAAGACACCAGAACAATCAGTGCCTGAAAAATGTATTCTTGGGTATCAGGTTGATTGTAGAGGTCTACACACTACATACAATAATAGTAATTTAGATTAAGACTGCATTAAGATAGTGATCTGTATTATAATTGTGATAAGAAAGTTAATAGTAGATTTATAGGATAATTATACTGGATGTTAATATAAATGTACATTCTGCCAATGTTGATAAGTGTTAAATTTAGGGTTTTTGACTTTGAGTGATTGGACCAATTTGAATCACTGAGCAATGTAATTTTGGTTGGATAATTAATTGGGTTTTGATTATGATTTGGAAACTGAATGATTTTTTTTTAATCAAATAAAATCACATTTATATATAAAGCCCTTCTTACATCAGCTGATGTCAGAGTGCTAGACAGAAACCCAGCCTAAAACACCAAACAGCAAGCAATGCAGGTGTAGAAGCACGGTGGCTAGGAAAAACTCTCTAGAAAGGCCAGAATCTAGGAAGAAACCTAGAGAGGAACAAGGCTATCAGGGCTGGCCAGTCCTCTTCTGGCTGTGCTGGGTGGCAATTATAACAGAACATGGCCAATATTTAAAAATGTTCATAGATGACCAGCAGGATCAAATAATAATATTCACAGTGGATATCGAGGGTGCAACAGGTCAGCACCTCAGGAGTAAATGTCAGTTGGCTTTTCATAGTATCTCTACCGCTCCTGCTGTCTCTAGAGAGTTGAAAACAGCAGGTCTGGGACAGGTAGCACATCCGGTAAACAGGTCAGGGTTCAATAGCCGCAGGCAGAACAGTTGAAACTGGAGCAGCAGCACGGCCAGGTGGACTGGGGACAGCAAGGAGTCATCAGGCCAGGTAGTCCTGAGGAATGGTCCTAGGGCTCAGGTCCTCAGAGAGAGAGAGCGCATACTTAAATTCACACAGGACAACGGATAAGAGAGGAGAAATACTCCAGATATAACAGACTGACCCTAGCCCCCCGACACATAAACTACTGCAGCATAAATACTGGAGGCTGAGACAGGAGGGGTCGGGAGACACTGTGGCCCCGTCCGACGATACCCCCGGACAGGGCCAAACAGGCAGGATATAACGCCACCCACTCTGCCCGAAGCACAGCCCCCACACCACTAGAGGGATATCTTCAACCACCAACTTACCATCCTGAGACGAGGCTGAGTATAGTCCACAAAGATCTCCGGCACGGCACAACCCAAGGGCGGGGCGCCAACCCGGACAGGAAGATCACATCAGTGACTCAACCCACTCAAGTGACGCAACCCCCCCCAGGGACGGCATGGAAGAGCACCAGTAAGCCAGTGACTCAGCCCCTGTAATGGGGTTAGAGGCAGAGAATCCCAGTGGAGAGGGGAACCGGCCAGGCAGAGACAGCAAGGGCAGTTCGTTGCTCCAGTGCCTTTCCGTTCACCTTCACACTCCTGGGCCAGACTACACTCAATCATAGGACCTACTGAAGAGATGAGTCTTCAATAAAGACTTAAAGGTTGAGACCGAGTCTGCGTCTCTCACATAGATAGGCAGACCATCCATAAAAATGTATCTCTATAGGAGAAAGCCCTGCCTCCAGCTGTTTGCTTAGAAATTCTAGGGCCAGTAAGGAAGCCTGCATCTTGTGACCGTAGCGTACGTGTAGGTATGTACGGCAGGACCAAATCGGAAAGATAGGTAGGAGCAAGCCCATCTAATGCTTTGTAGGCTAGCAGTAAAACCTTGAAATCATCCCTTGCCTTAACAGGAAGCCGGTGTAGAGCGGCTAGCACTGGAGTAATATGATCACATTTTTTGGTTCTAGTCAAGATTCTAGCAGCCATGTTTAGCACTAACTGAAGTTTATTTTGTGCTTTATCCGGGTAGCCGGAAAGTAGAGCATTGCAGTAGTGTAACCTAGAAGTGACAAAAGCATGGATACATTTTTCTGTTACGTAGATGGAAAAAAGCTGTCCTTGAAACAGTTTTGATATGTTCGTCAAAAGAGAGATCAGGGTCCAGAGTAACGCCGAGGTCCTTCACAGTTTTATTTGAGACGACTGTACAACCATCAAGATTAATTGTCAGATTCAACAGAAGATCTCTTTGTTTCTTGGGACCTAGAACAAGCATCTCTTGTTTTGTCCGAGTTTAAAAGTAGAACATTTGCCGCCATCCGCTTCCTTTTGTCTGAAACACAGGCTTCCAGGGAGGGCAATTTTGGGGCTTCACCATGTTTCATCAAAATGTACAGCTGTGTGTCATCCGCATAGCAGTGAAAGTTAACATTATGTTTCCGAATGACATCACCAAGAGGTAAAATATATAGTGAAAACAATTAGTGGTCCTAAAACGGAGCCTTCAGGAACATTGACATTTACAGTTGATTTGTCAGAGGACAAACTATCCACAGAGACAAACTGATATCTTTCCGACAGATAAGATCTAAACCAGGCCAGAACTTGTACATGCAGACCAGTTTGGGTTTCCAATCTCTCCAAAAGAATGTGGTGATCGATGGTATCAAAAGCAGCACTAAGGTCTAGGAGCACCATTTAAAAGGTAATTTACCACCTTTACAAGTGCAGCCTCATTGCTATGATGGGGTCTAAAACAAGACTGAAGCGTTTCGTATACATTGTTTGTCTTCAGGAAGGCAGTGAGTTGCTGCGCAACAGCTTTTTTTTTTTGAGAGAGAGATGGGAGATTTGATATAGGCTGATAGTTTTAAAAAATGTTTTCTGGGTCAAGGTTTGGCTTTTTTAAGAGAGGCTTTATTACTGCGACTTTTAGTGAGTTTGGTACACATCCGGTGGATAGAGAGCCTTTTATTATGTTCAACCTAGGAGGGCCAAGCACAGGAAGCAGCTCTTTCAGTAGTTTAGTTGGAATAGGGTCCAGTATGCAGCTTGAAGGTTTAGAGGCCATGATTATTTTCATCAATGTGTCAAGAGATATAGTACTAAAAAACTTGAGTGTCTCCCTTGATCCTAGGTCCTGGCAGAGTTGTGCAGACTCAGGACAACTGAGCTTTGGAGGAATACGCAGATTTAAAGAAAAGTCAGTAATTTGCTCCTCAAAGAAGTTCATAAATGTATCACTGCTGAAGTGAAAGCCATCCTCTCTTGGGGAATGCTGCTTTTTAGTTAGCTTTGCGACAGTATCAAAAATACATTTTGGATTGTTCTTATTTCCCTCAATTAAGTTTGAAAAACAGGATGATCGAGCAGCAGTGAGGGCTCTTCAATACTGCACGGTACTGTCTTTCCAAGCTAGTCAGAAGACTTCCAGTTTGGTGTAGCGCCATTTCCGTTCCAATTTTCTGGAAGCTTGCTTCAGAGCTCAGGTATTTTCTGTATACTAGGGAGCTAGTTCCTTAAAACTGATGGATTGATTGGTGAATGGGGAGAATGAAACGGATCCTAATCTATTTGACTTATTTCCATGACCAGATTACGTTTTTGATGACAGTGATAATACTCAGGAACTATAGCAGGTATGGTGTTAATGGCACATCGAGACTATAGGAGTTGCCTTATAGTTAGTGGAATCATGATCCTTGTCTTGGATCGTATTCATTAGGCACCAACGGAATACATTTTTACTTAAACCAGGAGTCTACCTGGATTTGTCCAACAAGATATGCTAATTGTAGTTTTTGGGATGGAAATAGTCATTTCCACCATGCTGATCCATTGGAGTGTGCTAGATAACAAATGTTTTTTTAACTCCATTGTTGTATGCACTGCATTATGCATTACCTCTTTAGGCATCATCAGCAGTGGTGACGGTTTTGGAGAGTCTGGCGTGCCAAAAGTAAAATGCCTGCCACTCAGGCCCAGAAACTAGGATATGCACATAATTAGTATTATTGGATAGGAAACACTCTGATGTTTCTAAAACTGTTAAAATAATGTCTGTGTATAACAGAACTGATATAGCAGGCGAAACCTGAGGAATTGATGTGCAGATTTTTCTTTTGTGTGACATTTCCTCAGTTTGATAGGCTTCCTATTGAAATCCATGTAAAATAGCTCCGGGATTGCAGTACCTATGGCTTCCACTAGATGTCAACAGTCTTTAGACAGTGTTTGAAGGCTTTATCATTGAACAGAACCAAACAGAATAAGAAATAGTGAAGGGACCACGGATGTCAATAACCTTTCCTGGGCAGGAGACCGTGAGCGCGCCCCTCTTTATTTTCCTTTTATATCGTTTAGGATATCATCCGTGTAAAATATAATCGTTAATAATAATAAAAGGATACCTAAGAATGCATTATAAATGATGTTTTATTTATTTGGGCAAAGGTGATAGGTATAATTTGAACGCTTTCTCTTCACTGTACAACGGGCGACTCGACAGTGGATTTTCTGAACATAACGAGCCAACCAAACAGAGATTTATGGATATAATAAATTACTTTTTCTAACAAAAGAACCATGGATTCTCTTGTTTGGACACTTGGGATACCCTCAGCAGAAGTTCTTTGAAAGGTAAGCGATTTATTTTAGCTCTTATATGGGTTTTGTGTGACCCGCGCTGGATATGAATTTATGGTAATGGATAAATATTGTAGGTGCTATCCTCAAACAATCAAATGTTGTGCTTTTGCCGTAAAGCCTTTTGAAATCTGACAACGCTGTGATATTGCCAAGAATCAGAGCTTTTGATGACTATGCAACACTTGTATATTGATGAATGTTTAATAAGTCAACTTTTGAATTTGGGGCCTTACATTTCACCGGGTAGTGTCGGGATTGGGGCGCTAGCGCCCCAGTTATCCCTAAGTGGTTTTAAATATTTGATTTTCACTATGAATGTGAATGAATGTACTTAAATCTTGTAATTTTATTTTAAGTTGAGAGGACTCTCAAAATGTGGGAATGTGAGAGCAAGATTATGTTAATACGCTTTTATTGCATCAAATGGTTGTTTTATGCAACAGAATAGAGGGCTCTTTATAACTCTATTGTGTCTGTGTGAACTAAAAGTGGGCCTCTGGGAGATAACACTGACAGGAGATTTACGATGTCTTTTGGGTGGTAAAACACATTCCAGAGCATGAGTTAATGTTTCTGTTCTATAAGGTAACAGGGAGAGGTGACCCCCATGGCCAGTCCTTGGTCTCTACACAAAGAGAACAGTTTTTACAGCAGATATGTAACTACTTAGGGAGTAGCGGCGCGCTAGCGGGCCACTCTCGACACTACCCGGTGAAATGTAAGGCGCCAAATTCAAAATCCAGAAGTTGAATTATTAAACATTCATCAATTTACAAGTGTTGCATAGTCATCAAAAGCTATATTACTTTAGTTACCTCCCAAATATCAACTGGAGAGACAAACACACACAAGAAACATAGCTAGCTATATAGCCAGACTCAATTGAATTATCCACTCTACAGCACATAGAGGGCCAAAACTTTCAAACATATATTTAATAACAGTCATTGCTGTCTATCGTAACTATCGCTAGCATCATTTCGCATTTCTGTCGAAAGGTGAAGACATTGGGAGACCGCAGCGATGAATGCTATGATTTATATGGCAATTAGCGACTGTAATAAAACAAACAAACACCTGCAGTTGTAAACGATTATTGGTTAGATAAATACACCATTTTTGCAGCTTCCACTGATTTGTTTACTGCTGCAGTGTCCTTCTTTGAGGTTTATTGGCAGACACTCATAAGGTGTATTGCCACCAGCTACTATACGAGGTAGTAAAAACAAATCCCTAAAAACAAAAACTGTTTAGGATTAACAAATTCCTACTAACTACCAAAAACAAAAAACACTAACCAAAATTCACTCTACTACCATGAATAAAATAAGACGGTATTCCTTCAGTCGTATTTAAATGTATATTCAGATCCCTACACATGCTCAGGTACCTCCTTCATTCAGTACTCCATTTAACATTTTGTCACGACTTCCGCCGAAGTTGGTCCCTCTCCTTGTTCGGGTGATGTTTGGCGGTCGACCTCACCGGCTTTCTTGCCATCGCCGATCCCCTTTTCATTTTCCATTTGTTTTGTGTCAGTTTTTTTCACACCTGGTTTCAATTCCCCAATTACATCTTCATTATTTAACCCTCTGTTTCCCCCATGTTTGTGTGCGTGTTTGTTCGTGTGACCGGTATTTTCCCGCACCTGAGTATTATTGTTTGTACTGGTGCTTCGTTTATTAAAATACCTTGTCCACGCATCTCTGCTCTCCTGTGCCTGACTCCTGTGCCTGACTCCTTTTCACCAGTTACTCACAGCTTGACACATTTGGCTGTAAAGTCCCGGAGATCCAGAAATATATTTGCCACCTTCACAATGACATTTAGCTTCTTTGATTGTTTTATTAGTGCAATTGATCACAATGAATTCCACCTTCTTCACTGCATGGCATTCACTGCAGGCTGTGGGACATACACTACCATCTCATCTCTAATCACACCTTCAGGTATTTTCACTGCCTCCACATAGGTGACCTGATGCATAAACCTGATCCTAGCTACTGCATCCCCTTACAGGACACTCTGGGAACTAATTGTGATTCCCATCACAATTAGTGCAACATGTTTTTTTTATTTTACCTTTATTTAACTAGGCAAGTCAGTTAAGAACAAATTCTTATTTTCAATGACGGCCTACACTGTCCAAACCCGGACAACTGTGCGCCACCCTATGGGACTTCCAATTACGGCCAGTTGTGAAACAGTCTGGATTTGAACCAGGGTGTCTGTAGTGACCCCTCTAGCATTAAGATGCAGTGCCATAGACCGCTGCGCCACTCAGGAGCCCGAGTAGTGCAGCGGTCTGTTTCATCTGACTTCAACTATTCTTATTTATTCCTTCGACAAACACTTGCCACAAGTCCAAAGTTTTTACAATTGTAACATTACAGCAGTTTCTGTACATACGGTCTAACCGCATATCTCACTTACCCAAGTTTTACATAAATCGGGAGAATCACTTAATCAAACGGTTCTTCTTCTGTGTGGTTTATTGGCGGTTGGCATGCAACGTTATGGTGCATTACCGCCACATACTGTACTGGAGTGTGGGCCAAAGACGGAGGGACTAAATCCTACCTGCCAGTCCCGTTTCTCTTAAAAAATATGATAACAAAAAATATTTGAGACTGTATCTAACAACGTTCTACTCAATATACTCTTTAAACTAATTTCCTGTATACACTCCCTCATACTAGATCTCAGCCTTTTTTCCTCTCATACTGCACACTCCGAATCAATATATGCCCCCCTGTCTCTGTTTCCTGGCAATAATCACACTTTCCTGTTGGATGCTTTCCTATCACATTTAAAGTCTTATTCAATCCTGCAAAAATAGCCTCTCTTCTGTCCCTTCCTGCCGTCCTCCCCTCCGTGACTTTCCTCTGTCCTTAGTATCTCTATTCCACTGCTCCTGCCATCTCTGCACCCTCACTGTCCATATCAGGCTTTTTGCCTCTGCCTTGCTCATTGAAACTACATCAACATCCCCATTACTAAGTGCTTGTTTAGCCAGTACATCAACTGCCTCGTTCCCCTCCACCCCCACATGGGCTGGGACCCAAGTAACTCTTATCTGTATGCCCATCTGTCTAATCCTGCCATGGGTTTGTAGTACATCATAAAGCAGGGTTTGTCTGCTACATGAGCTAAAGGACTGCAGACTCATCAACACTGCACATGAATCAGAGCAAATAACTACTCTGTCTGGCTTGACTTTTTCCGCCCACTGCCAGGCCAATAATATGGCCATCAACTCCGCCGTATATACAGCCAGATGATTTGTAATATGTTTCCCACATTCCTGCAGCTCAAATGCTGACCCAGTACGTCCTGTCTTTGGGTCTATTGAACCATCTGTGTAAATGGATCAACACCCTCCCTATCTTTCCGTAGTCTCTCCAACACTTCTAGATCAACTACTGGAGGCAGGAGTAGCCATGGTGGGTTTACAGGAATAGCTACCGTTGGACTACACTCCCTTCCATACAGTCCCATCTCCCTCGCCTGGCTATTACCCACCCGCCCAAAACTTGTGTTCTGTCCTCGCTCATGTTCCTAGCATGCCTGTAAAATCCCTTTCGCAGGATGATTCAATAATTAATTGCCAGCTGCTGTCTCTTAATCTGCAATGGCATATCCCCCATCTTCACCTGTAGTGCAGCTACTGGAGACGTCCGAAAAGCACCACTACATGTTCTGAGTCCTTGCCCCTGTATGACATCTAGCCTTTCCAATGAGGTCCAGGCTGCTGAATCCCCACATTAATGTACCTCAATTGCTTCCTGTACCTTCCTGACTATGTAGGGCACATTTCTTCCCCTTGTTGGGTTCTGAGAATAGGAAATATACTTATTCATGTCACTGAGGGAGAGAGGGTAATATATAACGTTTACATTATGTCAGGATATGTTATTTTTAGCCATCAGGGATCTTCTGGGAGGAGAAGAGACACAGTCTGGTACCAGTCTCAATGACAGCCATGAGTTGGGGAGGAGTGAGCACTTTGGGGCAGAGGTCAGGTCAGATGAAGTGAGGAAGAACAGTTATCACAAAAGTTTCTGTCTAGCAACAGAGATACATTGGCTGTTCAGATGTGTAGGAGGAGACTCAGCATAGGAGAAAGGGTTAAATACTAGTGCTCGTGTGAATATGTTTTTGTCGATTCAGCTGTTCGATCCTTTGGGAAGAATAAACTTGGTTTAAGCTTTCACAGTGTCCGTTGAGTTCTTACTCTAATAATTAGAACCCAACACCCTCTTCCATAAGCCCCCATCATCTGCAAATAACCTCCCAATATCTGGCAGTACTTGAGAGTAAACATCATTGATCATGATTAAGAACAACCGAGGACTAATCACGCTCCCATGCGGTGTACAAATATCCACCAGGTAGCTGTCACTACCAGCACTTTGAAAAGTTGATTTCCTGTGGATATATTGTCTCACATTCCTACCTGAAAAAGGACTAACCACACGGACAAACGGTAAAATATTATTTTATTCAACATTTTGGCTTCTACAGCTTGTGAGAGGATTTTTTCCAAATAAATGTATAGCATTAATCTCAGACTGTGTACCAGAGGTATCACAGTCTGATTGTCAGGCAGTGAATAGGCATCTTAAATGTCTCTTTTTGCTGTGTATATTTTGTCAGACCATTTAAAAAAAATTATAATAATAATCTTTATTTTAACAGGGAAAACAGACTGAGACCTGGATCTCTTTTACGGCTGTGCCCTGTGTAAACATGTTGACATGTACAGTTTTAGGCATACAGACAAGAACATTTCAAAACATACAAAACAAAGACACAATTCAACAGAAACAATCACAGACAACATCATATAGATCCTCCATAACATTTTTGAAATGGGCAAGGGACACCAGAGTGTCTAACTTAAGTTGGATCTGCAGTTTGTCCCATAAATAAGGTGCAAAGGAACTGACATCATAGATACGTTTTCTGAACCTGAATAGGCCTACCTTCTAAGTCGCGTTTGAAGTTGCTTTCTCACTTTGCACCACTGTCTGTAAGTCACATGGTACCATATTCACATCATTGCTTGTTGCACTGTTGTTACAGTTCACCTACTTACAAGTGAGACATTTGTATTTGCACAAAAGGTTGTGGATGTTTAAATAGGCTTTTTAAAACAATGCCAACAAAGGCTTTCTTATTATAATTTGAATGTTTCTCACATTCCTATACCCATTTGGTGAAGCATCCTATGACTGTCTTGAAAGCAGTCAATGTCCAGTAGATGGCAGACCATGCCGATACTTTTTTTAAATTAAATTAATTTTTTTACTATCGATGGTCCTCCGTATGTTACCCACTGTAGAGTCAAGTGGCTGCTTAGAGATGGAAAAATGTCTCTTCTGCAGGTAGACAGCCATCATATAAATCCATGTTTTACTGAGATATAGGTGATATTAGTATTATCATTATTACCATTCTAATGAACTTTGGTGCCTTTTCAATCTTCCAAGATATTCACATCATTACACACTTTCTCATTTTCTTCCTCTCACACAAACACAACCCACACTATCTCTATGAATTTATGTCTTCATATGTCCACAAACAGACACCATCATTGTGCTCGGCTAATTGTGCAATTCTGTTTGGGACTCATTTTTAGAAAAAGGAAGCAAAGGAATTCAAGGAATGAGAAGGGTGAAGGAAGCGAGAGAACTACACACTTCCATTTAGGCACCAGCAGGGAAGATTTTTTTTCTCTAGCTATTATACGCCCCCATGAAACACATTCAGGCCAGTGCAGCTGCTGACTGGTGAAGTGGGTGTGGTGTGAGGTCATCACAGAGCGCAGGGTGTCAGAGACAATGGAGGAGCCAAGTGTGGGGTAAACCAGTATCTATGCAGCAATAGTCTATGTGCCGGGGGGGCTAGGGTCAGTCTGTTATATCTGGTGTAATTCTCCTGTCTTATCTGTTGTCATGTGTGAATTTAAGTATGCTCCCTCTAATTATCTCTCTCTCCCTCCCCTCCCAGAAGACCTGAGCCCTAGGACATGCCTCAAGATTACCTGGCCTGATGACTCCTGGCTGTCCCCAGTCCACCTGGTCATACTGTTGCTTCAGTTTCAACTGTTCTGCCTGCGGCTATGGAACCCTGACCTGTTCACCGGACGTACTACCTTGTCCCGACTCTCTCTCTCTCTACCGCACCTGCTGTCTCGACCTCTGAATGCTCAACTATGAAAAGCCAACTGACATCACCTGTTGCACCCTCTACAACCCTGCTAGTCATCTATGAACGTTTGAACATCTTGATGAACAATCTGGCCTTAATGGCCTTGTACTCTTATAATCTCTACACCGCACAGCCAGAAGAGGACTGGCCACCCCTCAGAGCCTGGTTCCTCTCTAGGTGTTTTTCTAGGTTTCTGCCTTTCTAGGGAGTTTTTCCTAGCCACCATGCTTCTACATCTGCATTGCTTGCTGTTTGGGGTTTTAGGCTGGGTTTCTGTATAACACTGTGTGACATCTGCTGATGTAAAAAGGGCTTTATAAATACATTTGATTGATTGATCTTTTCTGTCCTAGTAATGTTATACGTGAGCAGGGGGACACTGGGTGTTTTCTATCAGGTGCACAAAGAGCCATTGAAGTGGGTTTGTTCTTCTACTTCCCCTCAGGCCTCACACAAACCAGGGCTGGGCCCTCCTTTATTATATGGAGCCTAGGCCTGCATAGATCTACACAGAGTAACAGCTGGGCTACAGCCTAGGCTGTGAAGTGTGACTTGTGCATCTCAAGTAGGTTTTCAGTGATGTGCCGTGGTCAATTCCGTGATGCTTACGCCATCGATATCAAACCTTGACCAACGTATCCCATTGGAGCACATGTAGCTCATCGGAGGCCCTTATATTGAGCGCAGAGCTCCTATTGGGTTACTTACGACTTGTGTTGAAAACATTGGGTAATACTTGTGTGGGATTTAGAGGCCTTTAACTGGTTTTATACCCAGAAAAGCAGCAGTCTCTGAACTGTTGAACATCTTCCGCCCCTAGACCTCTGCCTGCCTGGCATCCCCTCTCCCCCCACCACTGGTCCAGTGCCAGAACTCTTAGAGACAGTGGATGAGAATGGGAGGGGTGGACAGAGGAAGTGTGTATGTCTATGTGTGTGTGTGTGTGTGTGTGGTGATTCTTTCAGAGATTGTGAATTAGAGGGGGAGGGGGGTGAATGGCCTATGGTTGGGAGGGGTGTGGAGTTATTGTGGGCATTTCTATAAGGCCGAGGCTTAAACTACAGCATCCTGCTCATTCTGTCCCGTACCCCTGTGCTCTTCCTGTCTTTTCTTGTAACCCTTTTGTATGTCTTTGTCTTCCCTTTTTCCGCGCCGGAGTTAACATTGTGTGTGTGTGCACAGTGCTGTACATAAGCCAATGAACAAAAAGCTAACAATACAGCCAATTTTTATCAGCTTTCTTTTGATTAATTCTTTCACTCTTAAAGGTTGTTTGAACAAACTTTGTTTGTGTAAAGAGAGCTCTCTGTAGCGTGACCTTTACAGTGCTGCTCTCTCTGCCCCCGCCTTTTTGTCCTGAGAGAATGTATTACAACAGCAGGACAGTTGGATTGTCTCTGTTGTCCGTTCTATGAAAGACTATCAATAGATTCCAGAGGGACTGCTTACATCTTTGTGGCTGAATACAGGTGGATCTGTTGTCATCAGTGGAATAATAAAGTACTGTAAAATAATGGATGAATCACATAACACTTCCTAGAAGTGGTGGGTGGGGAGAAGAAAAGAAGGAGGAAGGAAGAAACGTAGGGATGGTGTCACGTCCAGGCCTGAGAAGACAGGCTGGAGTGTTTAGTTTTGTTTTTGGTGTAGGGGTTTTCTGTTCTAGGTTATATATTTCTATGTTGGGTTAATGGTTCCCAATTAGAGGCAGCTGAGTGTCGTTGTCTCTAATTGGGAACCATATATATGTTTGTAGTTTTCACTTGGGGTTTGTGGGTTATTGTTGATGCATAGCTTTGTTTTGTTAGTCTATGTTTAGTTACGATCTTCGTTCATTTTGTTATTTTGCCCAGTTACGTTTTGTTTAAATAAACATGTATACTGGATGCCTCGCTGCGCCTTGGTCTGTCCCGTACGGAGATCGTGACAGAATAACCCACCAAAAGAAGACCAAGCAGCGAGAGACTTGGGAGGAGATTTTAGATGGCATGGGATGAGATTTTGGAGGGAAAAGGACCATGGTCTCAGCTGGAGGATTATCGTCGCTCCAGGGAGAGAGAAAAGTTCATTGGAACTTGTCTGGCGCGAAGCCCGAAAGGCAGCCCCAAAAAACTTTTGGGGGGGGGGCACACGGGGAGTTTGGCCGATTCAGGGTGGACTCCTGAGCCAACTCCTCGTGCTCTCTGGAGGGAGCGTTGGAGGATGCGTCGTACTGAGCAGACACCGTGCTATGCTGTTGTGCGCACGGTATCTCCAGTGCGCATGCATAGGCCGGCGCGCAAAATTCCAGCGCCACTCATCTGTCCTAGGGTGAGTGTGCAGCCTGGAGGAGTGGTGCAGGCTCTGCGCGCCTGTTGGGACCGAAATATCCTGTGCCGGGTCTGCGTGCGGTGTCGCCTGTCCGCGCGCACAGCCCGGTGCACGACATTCCAGCTCCCCTCATCGGTGAAGCCAGGATGAGTGAACAACCTGGGAGAGGGGTGTCGGCTATACGCATCAGGTCTCCTGTGCGTGTAGTGGATCCAGCACGTCCGGTTCCGGCTTCGCGCACCAGGCCCCCTGGGCGCTTAGAGAATCCAGCACGTCCTGTCCCTGCTCCACGCTCCAGGATCCCTGTGCCCGTTGTGAACTCAGCATGTCCTGTCCCTGTTCCACGCTCCAGGATCCCTACACCCGGCGTGGACTCAGCACGTCCTGTTCCTGCTCCCCGCACCCGAGTGCGCGTTATGAGCCCAGTATGGCCGGTTCCTGCTCCCCGCACCAGTGTGCGCGTTATGAGCCCAGTACGGCCGGTTCCTGCTCCCCGCACCAGTGTGCGGCGTTATGAGCCCAGTACGGCCGGTTCCTGCTCCCGCACCAGAGGGCCAGTGTGCTTCCCTGTCCAGGTCCGCCAGTGTGCTTCCCCTGTCCGGAGCCGCCAGTGAGGGTCCCCAGTCCGGGGCCGCCAGTGAGGGTCCCCAGCCCGGGGCCGCCAGTGAGGGTCCTCAGTCCGGCCAATAGCCCAGGGCCTCTGGTGCGGGACATCGAGCCAGCACGGCCGGCACCGGAGCCGCCACCTGGGACAGGAAGGCCCACCAAGACCCCAATGGACTTTTGGCGCGGTGGAGTCCGGCGCCTTTGAGGGGGTACTGTCACGTCCAGGCCTGAGAAGACAGGCTGGAGTGTTTAGTTTTGTTTTTGGTGTAGGGGTTTTCTGTTCTAGGTTATATATTTCTATGTTGGGTTAATGGTTCTCAATTAGAGGCAGCTGAGTGTCGTTGTCTCTAATTGGGAACCATATATATGTTTGTAGTTTTCACTTGGGGTTTGTGGGTTATTGTTGATGCATAGCTTTGTTTTGTTAGTCTATGTTACGATCGTCGTTCATTTTGTTATTTTGCCCAGTTACGTTTTGTTTAAATAAACATGTATACTGGATGCCTCGCTGCGCCTTGGTCTGTCCCGTACGGAGATCGTGACAGATGGGTTGAGATTGTGTTTTGTGTGTGTGTATTATCAATTTCTAAGACGAGGAGTTGTGGGGGCATTCTTCAGAAAAGCATCTTGTTCTGAAGATGCACAAGAAGAGCATTGGAATGATCTGAAACATCTTTGTTCTCTCACTCCCTGTGAGAGCATTCTGAACCCTGTCCCACGTCACAGTTAAACTCTGCATAGCCAGTACGGTTTCATCTTTCACACATGTTGTTCCCCTTTCTCAGTCCAACTGGCAAGGCATCTTTGTTATGTCATGTTGATTAGCCCTCTCCCAAGCTGTGGCTTGGGTTCCAGTTGTACCAGTGCCATATTGGGTCGGTATGTCTTGGCCCCTTTTGGGTCTCTTTCCGCCAAGCTGTAAAACGTCCCATGTTGACAATTTACAATTTACCCTTGTTGTTTTTCCATTGCTATGTTTGTCCCGGTAGCCATTATGCTCCTCTGTAGTTATGTATCTCACACCTGTTGATTGGTGGTGTTCCAGAGATGTTTACAGTGTTTGTTTACATTGCATTCCTGCTGTTGAATTGACCTGATTGTACATGAGGGCATGACATCCCCTGGGTTACTTCATGGTAAGGGAGCTAATGGGTTGTTGATAAGGGGGGAAGATTTAGGGGCAGTGGGCATGGGGGGTTGGGGGGAGGCTAGGGGGGCATAGCTAGCTCCTAAAGAATGAGAGATGGGATTACTGTAAAAACTCTAAAGCTATTGAAGAGGTCATTTTAAAGCCAGAGGCTGTCTCTGTCTTCAGAGATGAGGTAGTTACTGGAGCTCAACAACATGTAGAGCTAGCAAGAAAAGCACTTTACTGTACTTGTACATGTGACATTAAAACTTGAAACTTTAAACCTCATCACCCTCCCTTAAAAATCACGTGAATGAAGTCACCTCCTTTCAATCTGTCTGTTTGTGACCCAATGGCCCTAACATAACTAATCTGCCATGATCTCTCACCACCCATAACCTCAGGTATCTCTGAGACATAGAGCCTTTCCCTGTGTGTCAGCTCCAGGTGTCATACCGTGATATGGTGTTATGGCATAATGGATGTCCTGTGCCGTACAGGTCAGGGAGGCAGTCTTTTGTACAGCAGGTTCAAAGTCCTGAGAGAGTGCCGTCACCACCGCCGCCATGCTCCGCCATGCCCCGCCATGCTCCGCCATGCCCCGCCATGCCCCGCCATGGCCTTCACCCTACTGGCGTCAGTCTGTTGTGGTACTGGGCTGTAAAATGTGAACTCTGTGAGTCTGGATGACAGATATTCATATAGCACTCCCATGTCGGCCATAGGGCCTGAGGGTTAAGGGCTTTGAACTGCGTTCAACTTTGTTGAGCTCTGCGAGGGTGTTAGTGTGTAAACAGCATGCTACAGGGCTATTACTGACCATGCCTGGCGTGTCCGTCTGTCTGTCTGTCTGTCTGTCTACAGACCAGGGCTCTTATGGCTTCTACTTCCCTAATCAAATGAATAATTGACCAGCCATATTTCCGGTTGCCAGGGTTACCGCCGGCCGTTTGCACAGTGGCAGGTGATGCATTGATCTGTGCCGTGATAGGGCTGGCAGATTTTAGGACACTCTGCATACCTTGGTACCACACAAAGTGCATTTTCTTACTGGGTAGAGGCAGAGCTATGCCCTTACCTACTTGTTAACACTAAACTTGACTGTTCCCAGGACCAGAAGGGTGTTTTTCTTTGTGCCATGGAAAATAGAGTGAAAAGATTTGGTAAGTAAAGAGCAGTTAAGCAACTGTCTGATGAAACCTGACATGGAGATGTCTGATAGGACTCTGGTCCTGGGAACAGTCAAGTTTAGTGTTAACAAGTAGGTAAGGGCATAGCTCTGCCTCTACCCAGTAAGAAAATGCACTTTGTGTGGTACCAAGGTATGCAGAGTGTCCTCAAATCTGCTTGCTCTCAACATACCGGACGTAAACACTTCTACCACTTAAGCCAGGCGAGGAGTTTCTGCTGAGGAGGAGAGGAGGGGAGGAGAGGAAGGAGAAGAGAGTGAGTGAGAGGGAGGGAGGAGAGGAGGGAGAAGAGAGTCTGAAGGCACTTCTGTCAGAGGATAAATATAGGAGGTAGAATGGCCTCTGTTGTTCCCATGGAACAGCCCTCTGCTCCTCTGTATGGTACACACTACAGAGTACTTATCTGTGTGATTGAAGGAGTGAGAGGAAAGAACAGAGTAATCAATCACTACAAGCACCTTTCATCTATGCTGCCTATCTTACCTTCTTTGTGTGTGCGTGCTTGCATGTGTGGATGTGTGTCTATTTTTTGGGATGTGTGCGTACGTGTACCTGCATCCGTGCGTGTGTGTGCATGCCTGTGCGAATGTGTTCAGGTGTGTAAGACAGAGAGAAACGGGTCCCTACTGAAGCAGGTGTGCAAGACTGCATGCATCATGCATGTGTGTGCATTACAGTATTACATATGAGGGGACATTTCATAAGTATGATGCATAATTCATTGCTAAGAGACAGGAGGCTCTTTTATTAGACAAACCAATATGAAGAGTGATGCCACCCATGCCCATCCCGTTCCCCCATTCTCTAATGTGATTGATGTACAGTACTGTTATGGTTATGTATCATACAGTGTCCTTGGCCTGAACACTCTCACTCTGATTTAAAAAGCCTGTTTTTAAAGACACTTTTTTTATACTGTGTATAACCTGTATAATTTACGTTATATACAGAAAGTGCATAGAACAGTGACTGTCCCAGAGGGCACAGCTTTCTGTTTTTTAACATACATCAGTCTTCTCTCTCTCTCTCTCTCTCTCTCTCTCTCTCTCTCTCTCTCTCTCTCTGTGTGTGTTGGGATATTTACAATATGAAAATTACAAGATTCAAAATTGTCAACGGGACAACAGTAACAACAATAACCAAGGGTCAAAATAACCAAACAATAACACTAAGCATACAGTAGAGGACATGTGCAGGTTGATTGGTCTGTCAGACATGGTCCCTGATCTTATATCAGGCAGCAATGTAGTGCGCTGCCAACCCACAGCTCTCTGCGTCCTCCCCCAACAGGACGGGTAGCCTATTCTCATCAGAGAGGTCTTTGAAACCTTGAATAATAGTTTCAAATTTTGGGAAATGACACTCTCTAATTGTTTTATATTTTTGACATTTTGTCAGGAAATGCAGCTCTGTCTCAGGTTCTGCTGTGGTGCAGTGGTTGCACAGCCTTTCCTCTACAGGGAGCAAGGCTGTGCTCACTGAGCCTGTACTTTGTCAAGGTTTTTCTAAGGTTTTGATCAGTAACCATGGTCAAATAGTTAGCCACGGTGTACTGTTTTGTTTTGACTGTGTTGTAATTTGGTTTATTCTGATTGATTGGATGTTGTGGTCCTGAGGCTTCAGTGTGTTAGTAGAACAGGTTTGTGAACTCAGCCCCAGGACCCGCTGGATAAGGGGACTATTTTCTTTGCTCACCTCTTGGCATTGCAGGGCTTGGTAATGATATGAGAGGGGGTCACTGTATTTAAGATGTTTCCAAAACTTAATTGCTCTTTTTTTTGTTTTTATTATTAGTGGATATTGGCCTAATTCTGCCCTGCATGCATTGTTTGTAGTTTTCCTCTGGACATGTAGGAGAATCTTACAGAACTCTGCATGCAGGGTTTCAATGGGGTGTTTGTCCCATTTGATCAAATCTTGTTTTGCAAGTGGAACCCACACCTCGCTGCCATAAAGTGCAATTGGTTCAATGACACATTCAATTAGTTTTAGCCAAATTTTAATAGGCATTTCAATTTGAATTAGTTTTTTAATGGCATAGAATGCCCTGCGTGCTTACTCTCTCAGTTCATTCACTGCCTCATTAAGGTGTCCAGTTGAGCTTATTTTTAATCCTAAGTAATTGTAGTGTGTGCAGTACTCTATATATTTTGTACCAATTGAGAACTTTGGTCTAGTTCCCTGAGATCTGGATCTTCTCTGGAAAATCATTATTTTAGTATTTTTGGGGTTTACTGCCAGGGCCCAGGTCTGGCAGTACTGCTCTTTCAGGTCCAGTCTCTCTTTCTCTCTCTCTCTCTGTGTTTCTCACTCTCTCTCTCTGTGTTTCTCACTCTCTGTTTCTCTCTCTCTGCTGCTGAAATAATACAGTATATACATATGATATGAGTAATGTAAGATATGTAAACATTATTAAAGTGTCATTATTTAAAGTGGCATTGTTTAAAGTGACTAGTGATCCATTTGTTAAAGTGGCCAGTGACTGGGTCTCCATGTAAGCAGCAGCCTCTCTGAGTTAGTAATTGCTGTTTAGCAGTCGCTTCGAGTCCTTAGGAAACTATGCAGTATTTAGTTTTTTTAATGTATTAATTCTTACATTGTTACCCGAGGAAAACTTCCTCTGTATTTCTCCTTCTCTGGTTTCCTGCTGGCCTGCTTCTCTTTAGTGGGCTTTGAGGCAGGGACAGAGGCACACACTGTACTCACATCACACCAGTCTAGGGAATGCCCAAGCAATGCCACAGAACCAATCAACTTTCTCTTTAGTCAAGCCACACCTCACCTGTACCAGTAAACCTCATCTGCCCCAGCTCATTCCTGGCTCAGCCTATCACATCCCCAAACTGATCTCCACTGCGTTTTGATTGGATATCATTGTCATTTCCCTAAATGTACACAAGTCATACCCAGGCATTGATATTATAGTATAGCTACATTGTTACAAAGTAAATGCCAAGGTAAATATAAACTGGAGAAGGACTGGAATAAGGTTGTAAAACAGTGTTATACCAATTTGTTGTCATGCTGTATCATCATCCATGATCCATCTCCCTCTCCTAATCAGTATCCTGTGTGTGCTGTCTTTAGTTGGGATGCATCTCATCACTGAGCCCCAGAGACCTGGAAGAAGCTGCAGTCAGAAGAGAGCTCTGATACCCAGGCAGGCAGCCCAGTGGATACTTTTCTGCACTCGAAGCATCCTCTGAGCTGCTTCCCTCAGCTAATGGGGTATGTTCTGAATTTATAAAAACATTTCTGCGTCAATGTGTGTGTGTTTGTGCGAGTCAGTGTGTGTGTGTGTGTGTGTGTGTGCGCATATGTTTGTGTGTGTGCGTGCGCGCGTGTGTGTGACCTCCTTTCCTCTCCACCCTAGAGTGGCTCCTCCACTGAACATTCCTGCTTCCACTGAGTAGAAGCACAGACCTGGGGTCCCACAGCACAACAACCTGCCCAGGGCTCGAACCACACCCCCTAACATTATCAAGGAACCTTACAATACACATAGCATCTCCCACCACTACACGAGTCGTTTACCTCTCACCTCCAGACACCTTTCTTTCTTTCTTTCTCTCTTTCTCTCTGTTTGACACTCAGACAGAGGAAGCCAGACAGGTGTCAGCGAGGTAGGCAGACCTGGTCCAGGGTGAGCTCCTGTGGGGGACACTTCAGCGTCTGTCTGCAAGGTCATCCTAATAGATCTGACCTCAGAGCTGCTCTCTCTCTCTCTCTCTCTCTCTCCCTTTCTCTCTCAGACACAACCCTGATGTGTGTGCATGCTAGCATGCAAGCGTGTGTGTGGGCGCTTCATTAAAAAGCTGACCACACTGACAGAGTGCCAGAGTGATGGATAGGATTGTTTGGAGGTGCTTAGGGCCCCTCAGATAATTTGTTTGGCTGATAGAGCTCTTGATTAAATTAGAGTGTCAGGGAATAGAGTGGGGGGGGGCAGATCAACAGGCCAGAGAAACATAATTAGGGGCCTTAACCAAACCTCTCTCTGTGGGGCTCACCCTCCCCACTGTGTGTCTGAACTTGCAGGGCTCCTGTGGATTTTGGGTTATCTTTTTGTTTGGCTTTCCCTGCTTGGGGAAACGGAGGCTGGGGGGGTATGAGGGGTACAGAGGTGCAGCAGCCACTTACGGCTTCTGTTTCAGACACACTCTGGGTTGTGTTTCTGTAACTGCCTCAGACACACTGTTGATGTTGGAACTGGAGAGCAGCTACCGGGTCCGCTGGATGTGTGTCTGTCTGTCTGTGTGCCTGTGGGTCTGTCTGTCTGTCTGTATGTATGTGTGCCTGTCTGTCTGTCTGTCTGTGTGCCTGTGTGTCTGTGTGTGCACGCGTTTGTGCGTGTGTCCGTGCGTGCGCGCACATGAGCGTGGTGTGTGTGAGCTAGGCTAAAAGATTTTTAAATAATGATCTAACTATTTCACATTTCACAAGTCTTTACCCCACAAGTCTTTACCCCACAAGTCTTTACCCCACAAGGCAAAATCCTGAATGAAAACAATATGGCTTCGCTACTTATATGTACTTCTGGTTGGAAGGGCCAATTTGTACCATAATACACGCTGTGCCAAGCGACTCTACTACTATCATGATTTAATTCAATCCAAGTGTTCATTATTTTCATATTAGGAAAAACAACCTAAAGTACAGTGTATAATCAAGTTTATAAGCAAATGGCAGTTATACTTTTTTCACAGAGAAGTGAGAAGGAAATTAATATCAGAGGATAAACGATTTCACATGTAGACAATCTGAAGTAACCTTAATGAAGACAGAATGATCTTGGTGTATGAGAAGGTCTCTTATTCGTGCCTAGTACTTCCCTGCTATCTGCCCTCCCTTTGGCCCATGTCCCCTTCCCTCCTCCTCCCCTTGTTTCTCCTACAGGGTGAGATTCTACCTGCAGGTTGCTGGTTGTTGTAGTTCTGATAGATGGCCACTTGAAGCCCCAGAGGTCACAGCCAGCCCCTGGCAGCTGGGGAGGGAGGACCTGTATCATCAGTCAGCAGACATTTCATGAAGGTGCCGTCATGGTGAGCAAGCACACAAACGCTGACAAAGACACATCCCGTAGATTAGCACACACATGCAAACAAACACACGGACATACACAGACACACACACACACACCATTACCCTTCATTCAGGCGTCAGGATAACTGGTATGGCTAAAGTCACCATATGGTCCGATTTTATGATAATTTGATTTATTTCCAAATGATTGCTCCCTTTTACCACTTCCCCTGCAAGACGTTAGATGTTTCCAATTACGTAAAGCAAGAATGTTTTTTACAAGTTTATATGAAATACAGAATTTCTCATTGGGACTGACATTTTCATCTCGTCTGTTTGTAACACTTTAGTCTTTTTCATTCTCTAGAACCATTAACCAAATTACATTTATGTTTCCCCTTCCCCTTCCCCTCTCTCCTCTCGGTTACAGAGTATCCCTTCATCTCTCCTCCCTTTCTCTAACACCATGGGCTCTGTAGTCTGAAATGCTATAATCATATAAATAGTCTTTCTAGAACGGTTTACCCATCAGCCACCCAGTGACCTGAATGGGGATGCTCTTCTAGGATTTTTTATTTCTATGGGTATATACCCCACTAGCTCTGGCCAGACCAATAGTTTTACTTACCATTAGAACAGAGGCCTGTGGTGAGTTGTTTTCCTCCTCGTACTCATTGGCATTTATATGATGAGATGATGAGTTCTACTTCCTATCCTATCAGTGGCCCATGTCCTGGTACATTCCTCAGGCCCAGAGCCCTGGCTGTCCTGGCAGCCTGGCTGGCAGGGTTGGGGAGTAACTGTAATCTGTTACGTTACCAAGAAAAACTAGATGATTACTTTGAGGATTACTTTTAAATTCAGAAAGGAGGTTTGCAAAAAACAATCTTTGACACTTCTCTGTTTCTCAAGGACATTCAAATCAGCATTGGAAAAAGGCGCAAGTTTAAGTTTGTTCCAACTGAGCAAGTCTGACCACAAGTCAGAGACCAAAATGGGTTTGATGGATCGCGGGAAAAGAGCAGGAATAGGTTTTTGTAGGCTACAGTCCAAGCTATGTCTTCCAATGGTACGACTGCTGTCGGCATCCAAAGATTATCCAACTTTAATAAACACTTGAAGATAAGGATGACAGCAGTGGTGTAGTCTACGGCGATATGGATATCACTTATTATTGTTATCTTCATAGCGCATTGATGTGAATCACACTGCTGCGCTCTCATTTAGCTATTTGCGCCTTGGTTTAAGAGTGTGCTCCTAATCTCAGCTCGTTACCTGTATAAAAGACACCTGGGAGGCAGAAATCTTTCTGATTGGGAGGGGGTCAAATACTTATTTCCCTCATTAAAATGCAAATCAATTTATAAAAATTTTCACATGCGTTTTTCTGGATTCTTTTGTTGTTATTCTGTCTCTCACTGTTCAAATAAACCTACCATTAAAATTATAGACTGATCATTACTTTGTCTGTTGGCAAACATACAAAATCAGCAGGGGATCAAATACTTTTTCCCCTCACTGTATATACAGTGGCTTGCGAAAGTATTCACCCCCCTTGGCATTTTTCCTATTTTGTTGCCTTGGATTTTTGGGGGGTTTGTATCATTTGATTTACACAACATGCCTACCACTTTGAAGATGCAAAATATTTGTTATTGTGAAACGAACAAGAAACAAGAAACAAGACAAAAAAATCAGAACTTGAGCGTGCATAACTATTCACCCCTCCAAAGTCAATACTTCGTAGAGCCACCTTTTGCAGCAATTACAGCTGAAAGTCTCTTAGGGTATGTCTCTATAAGCTTGGCACATCTAGCCACTGGTATTTTTGCCCATTCTTCAAGGCAAAACTGCTCCAGCTCCTTCAAGTTGGGTGGGTTCCGCTGGTGTACAACAATCTTTAAGTCATACCACAGATTCCAAATCAAATCAAAGTTTATTTGTCACGTGCGCCGAATAAAACATGTGCAGACCTTAAAGTGAAATGCTTACTTCTCAATTGGATTGAGGTCTGGGCTTTGACAAGGCCATTCCAAAACATTTAAATGTTTTCCCTTAAACCACTCAAGTGTTGCTTTAGCAGTATGCTTAAGGTGAATCTCTGTCCCAGTCTCAAATCTCTGGAAGACTGAAACAGGTTTCCCTCAAGAATTTCCCTGTATTTAGCGCCATCCATCATTCCTTCAATTCTGACCAGTTTCCCAGTCCCTGCCCGATGAAAAACATCCCCACAGCATGATGCTGCCACCACCATGCTTCACTGTGGGGATGGCGTTCTCGGGGTGATGAGAGGTGTTGGGTTTGCGCCAGACATAGCGTTTTCCTTGATGGCCATAAAGCTACATTTTAGTCTCATCTGACCAGAGTACCTTCTTCCATATGTTTTGGGAGTCTCCCACATGCCTTTTGGTGAACACCAAATGTGTTTGCTTATTTTTTTCTTTAAAACTTCTTAAGGCTAGGTGTCCCGCTAGCGGGACCAAAGTCGACAACATCCAGTGAAATTGGAGGGCGCGCAATTCAAATAAATATTCATAATATTAAACATTCATGAACATACAAGTGTCTTATATAATTTAAAAGCTTAGAATCTATCTTGTTAATCTAACTGTGTTGTCCGATTTACAATAGGCTTTACAGCAAAATCATACCATGCGATTGTCTGAGGACAGCGCCCCCACATCAACATATCTTTCAACCAGCACAGGCGTCACAAAGTCACAAATAGCAATAAAATAAATCACTTACTTTTGAAAATATTCCTCTGTTTGCAATCCCAAGGGTCCCAGCTACAACATGAATGGTCGTTGTGTTAGTTAAAATCCTTCTTTATATCCCAAAAAGTCAGTTTAGTTGGCGCCATCGATTTCAGTAATCCACTCGTTCAACATGCAGACAAAGGAATCCAAAAAGCTACCGCTAAACTTCATCCAAACAAGTCAAACAATGTTTCTATTTAATCCTCAGGTACCCTAAAATGTAAATAAACTATAATATTTAATATGGAAAGTAGTATGCTCAATAGGAAAGTAAAATTACAAAGCACGCACCCTCTTCCAAGTGCGCCGAAATAGTGATATTCTTCCGGTGGTCTGTTCACCAAAACAAAAAATTCTTGTTCGTTTTTCAAGAAACAAGCCTGAAACCTTGAATAAAGACTGACATCTAGTGGAAGCCATAGGAATTGCAATTTGGGAGCCGGAATTACATAGGAGCAATAGGTTTCCATTGTAAGAGCCTGGGACCTCCAAAAAACATTTTTTTTTTCGGTGGGTTTGTCTTCGGATTTTCGCCTGCCATATCAATTCTGCTATAGTCTCAGACATTATTTTAACAGTTTTAGAAACTTCTAAGTGTTTTCTATCCAATGCTACCAATTATATGAATATCCTGGCTTTTGGGCCTGAGTAACAGACAGTTTACTTTGGGCACGTCAGTCAGGTGGAAATTCAGGAAACTAGACCCTATCCTGAAGAGGTTTTAAGCAATGACTTTTTTCTAGCCACTCTTCTGTAAAGCCCAGCTCTGTGGAGTGTACGGCTTAAAGTGGTCCTATGGACAGATACTCCAATTTCCACTGTGGAGCTTTGCAGCTTCTTCAGGGTTATCTTTGGTCTCTTTGTTGCCTCTCTGATTAATGCCCTCATTGCCTGGTCCGTGAATTTTGGTGGGCGGCCCTCTCTTGGCAGGTTTGTTGTGCTGTTGGATTTGATGGTGCTCCGTGGGATGTTCAAAGTTTAGGATATTTTTTTATAACCCAACCCTGATCTGTACTTCTCTACAACTTTGTCCCTGACCTGTTTGGAGAGCTCCTTGGTCTTCATAGAGCTGCTTGCTTGGTTGTGCCCCTTGCTTAGTGGTGTTGCAGACTCTGGGGACTCTGTGACAGATCATGTGACACTTAGATTGCACACAAGTGGACTTTATTTAACTAATTATGTGACTTCTGAAGGTAATTGGTTGCACCAGATCTTATTTAGGGGCTTCATAGCAAAGGAGATGAATACATATGCACGCACCACTTTTCAGGTTTAATTTTTTTTTTTATTTCACTTCACCAATTTGGACTATTTTGTGTATGTCCATTACATGAAATCCAAATAAAAATCTATTTAAATTACAGGTTGTAATGCAACAAAATAGGAAAAACACCAAGGGGGATGAATACTTTTGCAAGGCACTGTATATATATAAATATGTGTGTGTATGTGTATATATATATGTATGTATGTATGTATGTATATATATATATATATATATATATATATATATATGTATGTATATATATATATATATATATATATATATATATATATTGATTCTTGAAGAAACCTGGCACCACACTCCCAGGGCTCTCACTTCCTCCCTGTAGGCTGTCTCATCACCGCTTTGGGCTGGATGTGTCAGTGTGTAGTTTATACATGCATAATCTATGAGCAGAATTACTCTTACCTCAATAAGCCACAAAATCCCTAGTTTGAAAGCGACTGTTTTCTGGAAGCTGTTTTCCCTACATTTACCCCCACGTGGGCCAGCCCCCTAGCAATTTGAGTTTCAGCCAATGAGCTTCAGCGCCTTTAAACAACTGCATATTATCAAGATATCAAAGTGTCACCAACAAAAAGGTTAACAATAGGCCTATAGCAAATGCAGCATATGACATTCATTTTTCACATGTAAATAGCACTTTTCAGTAGTGCTCAGAGCATGCCATTCCATGACCACAGCATTTATTTTTCAACTCGAATCAATGAGCCCAGTCAGTCCTCCATGCATTTATTTTTCAACTCGAATCAATGAGCCCAATCAGTCCTCCATGACAAGAAAATCATAAACAACAGAGTAGGGCTGGCTAATAAATCCTTAGTTTTGGGATTACGCTCAGGTAAAACAATTAGGCTAATCTTCCATATTTCCAAGTCCTATTCATGAAGATCAGGAGGTTTAACATTTATTGGAATGACTGGAATTCTGATAGACTTTGGTTTTAAATGTAAAGATATAATTTAATCGTATTATTATATGTAGTAGAAAACGATGGGCTAGAAGAAGCCTACATAACCAACCCATAAAGTGAAATTAAACATCCATATATGACCAGCTATGTAAACTTTAACATTGATTTATCCTGCAGAGATGTAGTTCAATTGGTAACATACATTGTTGTCTTCTAATGCCCTTTAAGGGGAAGGTAAGTAACTGAATGTAATCAGATTACGTTACTGAGTTTTGGTAATCCTAAAATTACGTTAATGATTGCAATTTTGGACAGGTAACTAGTAACTGTAACGGATCACATTTAGAAAGTAACCTACCCAACCCTGCTGGCTGGCTTGCTGCTCCTGTCTGCTTTCAAATGTGCTCTGTGCTTAAGGTACTGGATACAGAGAGTGGTATGGCATTCATATTAGGAAGTCGGTTGTCCGACAAACCCCATCAGTTGTCATACAAAACCTCCTCAGTTGTCAGAGGAAAAGTCCTCAGAAAGAAAATCTGACTCAAACTTCCTAATATGGATGCCACAGACTGGATGGAGTCTGCGGCATCCATATTAGTTAAGAACAAATTCTTATTTACAATGACAGCCTACCCTGGCCAAACCCTAACACGGACAACGCTGTGCCAATTGTGCGCTGCCCTATGGGACTCCCAATCACGGCCGGTTGTGATACAGCCTTGAATCGAACCACGGGTCGAACCAGGGTCTGTAGTGACGCCTCTATCATCGAGATGCAGTGCCTTAGACCGCTGCGCCACTCGGGAGCCAGTCACCTGCCCGCTATCTGAGATCTAAACTGTCTCCATTGTATTATTTTGCTATGATCTCCTCAGTGATGCTAAACACACACTAGTATTATTCAGATCAAGATGGGTTCACATATTTATGGACACCAATAATCATTTTCAATTGCAAACACATACAATGTACAGTTCTGAGTAAGCCAATATACAAAAGATGCAGCAGCCACACACACCACACACAGCTCTCTCTTTCTGCTATGCGTTAGGAGTAATGATTGTAAATGGTAAATTGCAGAGCAGCCTCATGATAATGGGGGAGTTCATGATAATGGGGGGAGTGTTTTGAATTAACTGTGCTGGACTGGGATGCTTTGTTGTGGTTTCAGGGTCACAAGATGGAGCAGAGAGGGAGTGTGATGGTTTTCTGTAAGTTTGCATGTGTAAGACTAAGTGCAGCTGCCGGCCCTGAGAGGCTAAACGGTTGAGTGTGTGTGCTTGCGTGCTTGAAGGGACCCTCCAGCACTCATGGCTAGCCAAGCCAGTCAGCCAGTAGAGGGTCTGATTACAGTCAGAAGAACCACAGCAAATGGAAATGGTCAAACCCCCAGAAGTTACTGGATAATTACAGAACTCCATCTTGCTGTCATCCATCTCTCCTCTCTTCCTCTCCTCTCATCCCCCACTTCCTCTCCCCTTCTCCTCTCCTCTCGTGTCCATCCCTTCCTCTCCTCTAGTAGTCCCCTCTTTTCCCAGTCCACTCCCCTCTACCCTTGAGAGAGCAGTATGAGCCAAGAGTATTGTGTGCCTGCTATGGATCTGTGCCTCTGCCATTGCACAGTTAGCACTGATAAGGTGCTGAGGTGTCTTGAAAATGTGTAAGCTTTCCACACACACACACATACACACGCACACTGAATAATATAGGCAATATGTGTAATGCATACAAACATACTCATATACCTTTTTGAAGTTAAAGCACTCAACATCCTTACAAACTGTTTATACCAACCCACCATTGAGCAATATCAACTATATTGAGCAATTCTTTAGTGACGTTTAAATTCCAGGCGTTTTTTCAAAACGGCTGTCTTTTCCTAGCAACAAAATCTCAGGAATCCCATGTTTTTCCATGCCTGCAGTCAGCTCCTCTCCTCTGGTGTTTGTGAGGAGTTTTATCTCCCATCCCTACTTCTCACTATCCATCACAAATCATATAAAAGAGGTTATTTGCTAAGGCGATTTGCCCTGTATAATTATTCCAGCACCATGAGAGAGAGAGAGAGAGAGAGAGAGAGAGAGAGAGAGAGAGAGAGAGAGAGAGAGAGAGAGAGAGAGAGAGAGAGAGAGAGAGAGAGAGAGAGAGAGAGAGAGAGAGAGAGAGAGAGAGAGAGAGAGAGAGAGAGAGAGAGAGAGAGAGAGAGAGAGAGAGAGAGAGAGAGAGAGAGAGAGAGAGAGAGAGAGAGAGAGAGAGAGAGAGAGAGAGAGAGAGATTAAATGTTAAATATTCTCTGGTACTTTTGTATACTCTTTAGCCAGTAGTTCTGAAAGTAGCGCCTACGAGGCAAAAATGGTTCCCGAAAATTGCGTACTACATCAGAAATGTGCAGATTTGCTCACCACGTCATTGTCACTCATATTGTTAGGGGGCTGGCCCAAGTGGGGGTAAATGTTGGGAAAATGGCCGCCACACAGCTTCCAGAAAACGCTTTCAAACTAGGGATTTTGTGGCTTATTGAGGTAAAACATTAATTCTGCTCATAGATTATTCTACACATCCAGCCCAAATCGGTGACTAGACAGCCTATAGGGAGAGGTGAGGGCCCTGGGAAAAGGGTGCTAGGAAAATAACCTCTCACTCAACATCAACAAAACAAAAGGTGCTGATCGTGGACTTCAGGAAACAGCAGAGGGAGCACGCCCCTATCCACATCGACGGGACCGCAGTGGAGAAGGTGGAAAGCTTCAAGTTCCTCCGCGTACACATCACTGATAATCCGAAATGGTCCACCCACACAGACAATGTGGTGAAGAAGGCACAACAGCGCCTCTTCAACCTCAGGAGGCTGAAGAAATTTGTCTTGGCCCCTAAAACACTCACAAACTACTACAGATGCACAATTGAGAGCATCCTATCGGCCTGTATCATTGCCTGGTACGGCAACTGCACCGCCCGCAACCGCAGGGCTCTCCAGAGGGTGGTGCGGTCTGCCCAACGCATCACCGGGGGCAAACTCCTTGCCATCCAGGACACCTACAGCACCCGATGTCACAGGAAGGCCAAAAAGTGAATCAAGGACATCAACTACCTGAGCCACTGCCTGTTCCCCCTGCTATCATCCAGATGGCAAGCTCAGTACAGGTGCATCAAAGCTGGGACCGAGAGACTGAAAAACAGCTTCTATCTCAAGGCCATCAGACTGTTAAATAGCCATCACTAGCCGGCTTCCACCGGGTTACGCAACCCTGCACCTTAGAATTTGCTGCCCTATATACATAGATATGTAATCACTGGCCACTTTAATAATGGACCACTAGTCACTTTAATAATGTTTACATACTGCTTTACTCATCTCATATGTATATACTGTATTCTATTGTACTGTATTTTATCATTGCGAATCCGACATTGCACAATCTAATATTTTATATTTTTATTTTATATCTGTGTGTATTGTTGTGAATTGTTAGATACTCTGCACTGTTGGAGCTAGGAACACAAGCATTTTGCCATAATAACACTGAGATGTCACCCCCCAGCATGGGCAGAGCTAGACTTATCATCATTAGACTGAGCCAGTGTGACCCTGATAGGAACACTTGACTCATGTAGAGATCGAATTGGCTGCTGTTAAATCTCCTTTAATGCTTCCCAAATGGCGCCCTATTCCCTAAGGGCCCTGGTCAAAAGTAGTGCACTATATAGGGAATAGCTAGGGTGCCATTTGAGAAACAACACTTGTCTCTGTGTGTATCTGTGTGAGCCCTGGTGGCGTACTGTAATGCAGAGGAGATGGAAGTAGGGAGAGTGAGACGGTAGTGTAGTCAAGACCTCCACAGGAACATATGAAGATAGGTACCTGTCACAGGTAATGCAGGTAATCCTCTATCCCATGTCATTACCTACCTCAGAGGGGGATACAGACCTGCTGCACACACAGACATGCACATATCAAAACACACACACACACCTCGAGCTAGCTTGCCCATATAATCACAGCTTAAATCTCAATGTTATGGAGAGTGTTCCGGAACTGAAATCAAGACTTTGACCCAGTTACTGATCAAATATAACAAAGACTGTCTTCAGCATGGCAGCTTCTCCTCCTTCAACCTATCCTTCCTCCCTCTCTTTCTTCCCTCTCTCCCTGTTAGCCAACTCGTTCCTCTGCTCAGAGCAAAACTAATGATTTATGTCTCAAACATAACATGGTACTTTATCCTTTCATTGCCGTGTACAAGTTTTCATAATATTTAGTTTTGTTCTCGTACATCAGAGCTTGTCTGCAGATCTGTTGGTATGTGTGTATGTTCGCACCTATGTGCTTACTTTTACATATACAACACCTGCATGTACAGTCTGTGTGTGTCTGTATGTAACAGTGTATAGTGTCCTGTCTCTGTGTTGTCTTATTTTCCACTCAGTCCTGTAGGGTCATTATTGTAGTACTTTCTAGTGCAGGCTCTCCCCGGCCAGGTGCTGCTGCGAGCCGATGGAGGTGTCCTCTAGTTAAATAGCATCTTTAAAAGGTTCCACTTTATTTGTCCTATCTAAGTGATGGATGGTGGTGCTGCTTGGTCATACTCACAGACCGCCACAGAGGCCTTTGTGTTTGGAGAGACTTGTGTTCACAGCACTGGTGACAGATGCACAACGGTTGATTAAAGAGGCATGCGTCTCATTACATTCTGTGTGTGTGTGTGCTGCGTAAGGTGCCTCAACAGGGAAATGTATAGTAGTCATTTTGAATGAGTTTCCTATCCGGACTGAAGAAAAGATGACCTTTTGTTTAAAGGCTGTGTACCTGCAGCGGATAGAAAGGATTCGCCATCAGTACCCCCTACTTTATGTTTAGTATTTGTTGCATATCATTGTGTGTGTGTGTGTGTGTGTGTGTGTGTGCGTAGAAATAGTAAAATACTTGAGATACAGTGCCTTTGGCAAGTATTCAGATCTCTTGACCTTTTCCACATTTGTTATGTTACAGGCTTGTTCTGAAATGGATCAAAGAAAAACTAATCCTGAGCAATCTACACACAATACCCCATAACGACGAAGCAAAAACAGGTTTTTAGAAATACCTTATTTACACAAGTATTCAGACCCTTTGCTATGAGACTCGAAATTGATCTCAGGTGCATTGATTATTTCCATTGATTATCCTTAAGATGTTTCTACAATTTGATTGGAGTCCACCTGTGGTAAATTCTATTTATTGGACATGATTTGGAAAGGCACACACATGTCCAAACTTCTTCTTAAATGGAAGAAGTTTGGAACCACAGAGACTCTTCCTAGAGCTGTCCGCCCGGCCAAATTGAGCAATCGGGGGAGAAGGGCCTTAGTCTGGGAGGTGGCCAAGAACCCAATGGTCACTCTGACAGAGCTCTAGAGTTCCTCTTTGGAGATGGGAGAACCTTCCAGAAGGACCTTCCAGAAGGACAACCATCTCTGCAGCAACCAATCAGGCCTTTATGATAGAGTGGCCAGACGGAAGCCACTCCTCAGTAAAAAGCACATAACAGCCCACTTGGAGTTTGCCAAAAGGCACCTAAAGAATCTCAGACCATGAGAAACAAGATTCTCTGGTCTGATAAAACCAAGATTAAACTCTTTTGCCTGAATGCCAAGTGACACGTCTGAAGGAAACCGGGCACCATCCCTACGGTGAAGCATGGTGGTGGCAGCATCATGCTTTGGGGATGTTTTTCAGTGACAGGGGCTGGGAGACTAGTAAGGAATGAGGCAAAGATGAACGGAGCAAAGTACAGAGAGATCCTTGATGAAAACCTGCTCCAGAGCGCTCAGGACCTCAGACTGGGGTGAAGGTTCACCTTCCAACAGGACAACGACCCTAAGCATACAGCCAAGACAACACTGGAATGGCTTCGGGACAACTCTCTGAATGTCCTTGAGTGGCCCAGCCAGAGCACAGACTTGAACCCAATCTAACATCTCTGGAGAGACCTGAAATATCTGTGCAGCGATGCTCCCGTCCAACCTGACAGAGCTTGAGAAGATCAGCATAGAAGAAGGGGAGAAACTCCCCAAATACAGGTGTGCCAAGCTTGTAGCGTCATACCCAAGAAGACTCGATGTTGTAATTGCTGCCAAAGGTGCTTCAACAAAGTACTGATTAAAGGGTCTGAATTTGAATGTGATTTTTCTGTTTAAAAAATATAAATTAGCAATAAATTCAAAAAATCTGTTTTTGCTTTGTCATTATCGGGTATTGTGTGTAGATTAAAACAATTTAATTCATTTTAGAATAAGGCTGTAAAGTATCAAAATGTTGAAAAAGTCAAGGGGTCTGAATACTTTCCAAAGGCACTGTATGAGTAACAATGACGCGTGGAGAGATGGAGAGAGTGTATGAGAGGGAGAAAGTGAACAGCTGTTTAAATATGTGTTTACCTGCCCTGGATCTGTTCTACTAGCCTGGACAGATTTGTCCTGAAACCCATCTGAAGACAAATGGATATGCAGGTTGTTAAGGGGTGAAAGTGAATGGGGCTGACTGGGTCTATGACAGCATCTGTTTTCATCCTAAATGACAATGTCCTTGAGGAGCTTATGACTGCCCTTGTCTTGTTTACCACCCAGAGCTCCTGCTATTGGTTGGCTGGGCCTCATTGACTCTCTATTATAATGGGATTTCTTCCTTGTGTTTTCATTTTTTTTTATTATTGTTGCTGGATCTAATATCTGATGGAATGTGAGCTTTGAGTATGTGTGTGTGTTTGTGTGTGTGTGTGTGTTTGTATATGGGTGCTGCCAATATGTATGACTGTGCTCTTCCTGCATAGCTCATAGTATAGTCATTGGGTTTTCCCATATTACTCAGTAGTCAGTGCCTATTTAGTAGAGTGTTAGTGCCTCATGTCTGTATGTGTTTCCCGCTGGCTGTGTCTGTGTGTGTGGGTTTGTGTGTGTGTGTGTGTCACAGGAGGCTTCTAAGGGGAGGACAGCTCATAATAATGGCCAGAACGGAGCGAATGGAATGGCATCAAACACATGTAAACCATGTGTTTGATGTATTTGATACCATGCCACTGACACCGCTCCAACCTTTACCATGAGCCCATCCTCCTCAATTAAGGTGCCACCAATCTCCTGTGGTGCATGTGTGTGTCTGGGGGTTCTGTGCCCGCAGCAGGGTGGTGGTGGAGGATCAAACCAGAGGAAACTAACTATGTAAAGTGCTGCTACTCTAAATCTACTTAATGCCTTTTTGAAACATAAGAGGAGGCATGGAACCCTGTATGTGGTGTCAGGGTTAGCAGGGTGGATGCAGGATCACAATGCTCCTTGGTCTATCAGATCTGTGTTTCAGTTATACCAATTATTTGTGACATGTATTCTAAATGGCATCCTATTCCCTATGTAGTGCACTACTTTTATCCAGACCCCATGCACCCTGCTCCCTATATAGTACACTACTTTTGACCCAAGCCCTAGGGACTGCAGAGAGAACACGCCTCCATCCTGCTCCTCCCTACCTATAGACAGAAACTTAAACAGGAAGCATCCATGGTAAGGACTGTTCAACATTGGTCTGACCAGTCGGAATCTATGCTTCAGGACTGTTTGATTATGCGGACTGGGAAATGTTCCGCGTCGCCTCTAGGAATAGTATTGATGTATACATTGACTCGGTGTCTGGGTTCATCAGGAAGTGCATAGAGGATGTTGTTCTTACTGTGACGATTATAAATTATCCAAACCAAAAACCATGAATAGATGGCAGCATTCACGCAAAACTGTAAGCGTGAACCACCGCATTTAACCATGGCAAGGAACCTGGACGTGCACAAACAGACCAGCTATAACATCCGTAATGCAATCAAAGAGGCGAAACGATAGTACAGGGACGAAGTGGAGTCGCAATTCAATGGCTCAGACACGAATTGCATGTTGCAGGGACTCCAGAACATCAGAAATTATAAAGGAAAAGCCAGCCATGTCGCGGACACCGATGCCTCACACCCGGACAAGCTAAACAACTTCTTTGCCCGCTTAGAGGAAAACAACACCAAGTTGCCGCTCACGAGGACTGTGTGCTCCCGATCTCTGTGGCAATCGCGGGTAAGACATTCAAGCGCGTAAACCCTTACAAGGCTGCCTGCCCAGACGGAATCCCAAGCGTCATCCTCAGAGCATGTGCAGACCAGCTGGCTGGAGTGTTTACGTATATATTCAATCTCTCCCTATCCCAGTCTGTTGTCCCCACTTGCTTCAAGATGTCCAGCATTGTTCCTGTACCCAAATGACTACCGCCCCCGTAGCACTCACTTCTGTCGTCATGAAGTGCTTTGAGAGGCTAGGTAAAGATCGTATAACCTCCACCTTACCCGACACCCTAGACTTGGGTTGCAAAGGGTGGGAAACTTTCCAGAATTTTCCATGGGATGTTAAGCCTGGGAATTTTGGAAATGTTGCTTAAATTTATCAAAAAAGTTAGTTTATAACAGTGAACCTTTTTTTGTGGGATAAACATAAGGCAATTCTAGATCTTGTGGCATATTTTGGTTAAAATTCTATGGAATTGCAACCCTCTGCATGCGCGGTGCATTCTTCCATCACATGTGCAGTGCACTCTTCCATCACATGTACAGCTGATTCTTAAGATCTTGCACACTAATGAGATGCTATTGAGCCCACACTACTACACTGTCTGAACCAAGGACTACATGCTTTCTGGTAAGTTTTGATTACAATACTGGGTAGGGTGAATATATTTTATATGACATACATGATTTTTTGTTAACTAGTAAATAGTAGCCTACAGCAACGTGTGTTTAAATCATTTCTAACTTGTTAACAATTTCTGCTAGTTAGTTTTTGCTACCATGTGGGTTTTAGCTTGCTTGAGCCTGCTAACTGAGTGTTAATTCACCTGTTTCCGTGCATGTTTAATTTTAAAACATTAATCTTACAAAGGATTTGTTTAATCTAACTGCTTAACTATTTATCTGTACATGGAATTGTATTTGTTCGTTTTTACTCATTTTTTTTCTAATCTTTACATGAAAATGCCACGGCACTATCTGATGTGTGATGACATTTCACTGCAGCTAATGTAGAAGGAAAAGTGTACTTATGCAAATACTGTGCCAATACTGTGCCATCATATGTGAAGAATGCAACAAAGATGCAGAATCATCTGACCAAGTGCATAAAGTTCCCTCAGCACTCACAACAAGCAACCTCTAGTCCCTCTACTTCTATTCAACGTGAAAATGATGAATCAGACACCTTATTGACAGCAACAGCTCATGGTCCTCCTGGAATCAGAAGTTGTTTTGACTCAATAGAGGAACGTAGTCAGAGAAATGCTGATGAATGTCTTGCTCGAGCTGTGTATCCTCTTAGGGATCCCTTAGGGATCCAATCCCGTGAACGGGATCGATTTTGCCAACATCCGGTGAAGCTGGAGAGCGCCAAATTCAAATTACAAAATAGTAATATAAAACATTAATGAAAATAGTGTTGCACACTCTTCAATAGCTTAGACCCGCGTCATTGCCCTTGCAAAAATACCTGCAACATATTGGCTAGTTATACGCACACGCTGCACTCTGATTGGACTATAAAACTGTCAATTAATACAAGTCAGGTGGTGAGCTAGCCAACAGATTGCTGATTTGTTGTACAGCTATAGGATCGGGTGCAGCACAAATGTCAAATTATAAGAAGAGATTATTGCCATAATAAATAAATACGTAGCTCCAAAACTTGTTTGGTGATCAAGAATATTAACTGTTTACTTTGCAAGCTCATCAGCAATGGGGCAACAATTACTAGCATAGGCCCACTGGTATTTTGGTATTTAACAATTGCTTGAAATTGATGATTTACTTATGAAGCTTGCATTTGGAATTTGTTTAAAATGAATATTACCGTTGCGAAGACGCACCATAGGCACGGCTCTTCACGTGTGCTCTCCAATCTCCCTCCAGTGGTTGAAATATTTGCTGTTGCTTTCACTCTTAAATTCATAGGCCCTGTGTGGTAAATCTATATCCCATATAATACTACGATAATTGCTAGCGTTTCATCATTACATCCCCTACCGTTTATTGCAACATGTAGACATTTCTGTTTCATGTTTGATAGGCCTACGATACATTTTCATTTAGCTATCCATTTCTTACCTCTGAGTGGGCCCGATGTTTATTGTGCAAATGAATGTTCACAAAACTTATGAGGTACAAGTTCTGTTTATGTAATTCAATGTATGGTTTCCTTTGTTCATATTTCCTGGGTTATGTCGGAGTTCCGTGTGTCTACAGGCTATTTCTTTTGGGCTATTGCCCGTGTATATTTGGTAAATCTACTTGTATATTTTGTATGATATGGCACTTTCACCATTGGATCACCAAAACCTGTAAATAAATCTACACTCTAAGCACAAGATCCATATTTTACAATTACATCATCAAAATGTGTTGTAGATAAAATAATGAAAAGGGCTGTCTGATAGCCTCAATAAATAGACAAAGATTTGTAGTTGAACAAGTCGTACCTTTTTTACTTAACTTGAGACTTGACTTGAAAACTAAGGACTGGACTTGACTTGCTCTTAGAATGCACAACTTGGACTTGACTCAAGTCTTGGCCCGTTCTACTTGGGACCTTGTGACTTGCTTGTGACTCAAATCATACTGATTTCTGTCCCACTTCTGATACTGTCTATACACACCATTTATATCAGCCAGGTCACCCGTGATATAAGACAGTATTCGACATCCATTCATGTCCGAGGTCGTCAGGACATGACGTGGAAACTAGCCACTAGGGGCAACAGTGAGCGCTGTTACCTTCAAGTAGGTTTTGGTTTTGCTAGGGCGTTGTGGACGGGGATGGCGTCAAAAGTTGCATGTTCGAATCCAGAGATTTTTGTTTTAAGCCTATCCCAAACCTTAACCCTTACCTTAACCATTTAGAGTTAATGCCTAACCTTAAGATTTCGGAGTTAATGTCTAAACTTAACCCTAAGCTTACATTTTTTTAGTTAATGCCTGAACTTAAACTTAAACACTTTGAAATATTTGGAAGAACTTCAAAATGTAACTTTGGAGAAGCATGGATGAACAGACATGAGACTGTGAGAGCTAGTTGATTTAAATATTTATATTCCAGACTCTGATACTTCTCGTTCTGATATTTCAGATGTATAATTTGTGTGTGGATTATGTGTATTGTTATTGAATTGCTAGATATTACTGCTCTGTTGGAGCAAGAAACATAAGCATTTAGCTGCACCGAAAACAACCAAAACAACCAAAAGTAAACTTTGATTTGATTTGTATATTGAAAATGGTGCCATTTTGGATGGAGCCATAGCATGGAAAAGGCCATTTAACCTAAATTACCCTTGAGAAGTTTCCACCCCTACGAAGGGAGTGTGGAGTAATCCCCCTAAATTGCAGGGGATAAGGGCTACTAAACAAAGACATAATAATAATAATATAATAAGACAATTTCGCTGAACAAATTCCCCTAAGCTCCACGGAATCCGCTTCTTTCTCCGTCATACAGTTTGTCTAGGTTTTTATGCCCCCGTCCTCAACCTCCTTCACCCTCTCACCCCTCCTGCTCATTGGATCAGCCCATACTCTGCATCCCGCCCCTTCCCTCTGGACCAAAGGTGGGCATACACAGAAAAAGGTAATGACCATTTGTCCCATTGGTTAGCTCCAGCCACAAGGTATGAAGCCACTACTGGCTCTCCACTGAGTGGCCTGGTGTGTTAACCACACCTCCCCGAAGCCATTCGTCTCATTCTCTTCAGTCTTTTAGAGGGTTTAGTACAACTTAAACGCTTCGGATTAGTTAAGACGTGAAGGAATTTCACCAACAAATAATTCTTTATTTTCTGTGGACATTATTCCTCTCCCTCAGCAGAAAGGAAAGACGGAATTAGAGAGGGAAGGAGGGTGAGAGGGAGAAAGGGTGGAGGAGAGTTAGAGGAAGGAGAGCAGAGTGTGTCAGACATGCTTAAGTTTGGTCAGGTTAGTTCTGTCAGGAGCGCCAGTATTGTGTAGATGAGCCAGGTTATGGCTTGTGTGTTTTTGGGGTTGGCCTTATCATAGAGTGGGACTTGGGATTTAAGTCACACCCTTTTGAAAACAGGCTCACCTGTTTTAGCACACACACTGCTGTCAAGTGTAAAAAAAGGAGCAGTGCCAGGTTGTGCAGAAGTTCACTAGAAGTCTCTGACCTACAAATCCAACAGCTATAAGGCAGAGTGGGTGATTGTGGTGTAAGTGTCGAATCTGACTCTGTTAATATTAATCTCTCTATCTCTGCTCTTTCCATGGTTCAGTCCATTTACACATTCCCCATTGTGTGTCTGTCATTGCCTGTCAGCTTCCTGGCAACACCTTCACCTGTCTGTCACTCAGCTCTGTTTATTTAGTTATGATGATCTCGCTCTGTGTTTTTAGACATACCACTAGGCACAAGGTCAACAGCCTCTCATGCATTCTGACCCTCTCCAAAAGACTTACGTGCATGTGCACGCGTATCTGTCTGTCCATCCGTCTGCCTATCTGTCCTTCTAGGTTTTACAGAGATATGGTACATATGCGTATACTGTAGCAGCTGTACATGTCTTTCTTAGTGTACCTGTGTGTGTGTGTTCTGTGTGACAAATGTGTTTAATATAGTGACAGCAGGTTTTTATGAAGCTGTTTATTCATGTGCCAGTCAGATATCCAGAGCATTGCTTGGCCACGACTACTTGCAGGTAGGTTCTAATAACATGAAGCCTCAGGCACACACTCCCAGGCCATCGTTCATCTCTCTCTCACTAGCCCTTCCCTTCTCCTAGACCTCAGGTGAGTCATAAAACCAAGGTGGGTTGAAAGATACGGAGGGTAAAGGATGAAGAAGCCAGGGATCGGAAGGTGTATTGAGGGATGAGTGTGATGAAAGGAGAGAGAGAATTCTCCCACCTCTCAATGGTGTAATTTAGATTACTGTATTGGAGAGCAGTGTGTTCTAGTCAGAGCTGAGCGTGTGTGTTAAGAAAACAAACATTCTTAACACACCCCCGAGGCATACTACAGGCTTGTATGGATCTGTCCATGTTTAGTGCCAGCTCAGCTCACTCTGACCTCTCACCCCTGACACCTCACCTCTTAGAGTATGGACGCCAGTTAGAAAGGGAAAAAAACCTATGAAAATTGTATGTGTGCGTATTTATTAACGTACACAGTGAATGTATATTTATTTATTTATTTATTTATTTGTTTACTTCTGTATGGAATCTTTTCTATGGAGATTTTCAATGTAACGCTGACATATCCCAGCTAGCACATTTGGTTCCTTGGAAGTGGGAATGTATGTTTTTGGTTTCACATTGGTTGTGGGAACAAAGTCAACATTTTTAAATATTCTGAGAACAGAAGTGAACATTTCCCTTGTTCTTGGAACAATTTGAGAGCATGACTTTAAATAGAACCATAAGGAAACCTGTAGGAAACGTTATGCTGAAGTACTGAAATTCCCACAGAAGATTGCTGTTTCTTAACGTTCTCTGAACTATTTGAGAACATTCCCAATGTCAAACCAGTTAGAGAACGTTACTAGAACAAATAAAATGTAACCATGTTTGAACTTTTAGGAAATGTTCTGTTAAAGTTATTTTTTTTGTCATGTTCCTTGAATGTGCTGATAAATGTTCCAAAGCCAAGCAACTATCCTGCAACATTCCCAGAAAGTTGTGGAAAGGTTGTATGCAAAATAACTCTAGGACAACCATGATCTCACCAAGCTCTGAGAAACATATGGTTCTCAGAACGTTACATGCTAACTGGGATACAATTGTGTTTGTCCACTGGTGTTTTTATGTGGTACAATGCTTTAGTTAGCCTACATGATGCAGAAGGAGTCGGACAGTACAAGAACTTACTACAACCAAGTCAGTCCCAGCCACCATTCCACCACCCTCCTCTAACCCATTCTCTCCCTTCACCCCCATCTCCAGGTCCACACTGAGATTGATAGCACTGTCAGTACCACGTGGGACGTAAAGGAGGACAGGTTGGTATCCTCTTCCCCCTGATGAAATGAGCTGGTTGAGTAACACGAGTGGTTTAATATACAGGCTGCAGAGAGACAGAGGAGAAAACACAGAGAGGTGAAGGGCTGCCTGCAGGCATGCTACTGTATGGATTGTAGGCAAAGGAGCATACATAGGTTAAATACCATTAGGATATCATGTTACTGAGCCTCCATGGTTTAAAGACATGCTCCGGAACTTTGGTGACTACTAAGTATTTTTTAAACGTCCTGCTTTGGGCTAGATGTGTCAATGTGTAGTTCATGCATGCATAATCTATGAACTTAACTCCCTCAAATCAAATATAATCAAATGTTATTGGTCGCATGTACATACAGTATTTAGCAGATGTTATTGCGGTGTAGCAAAACGCTTGTGTTAGGCTGGACAATAGAACAAGTCAAAACACTAGCGCGAGCCCATAACAAATGAATGGAAGTGACGCTTAAAATTCCATTTCACCTAAATGGCACCAAAAAATGTACCCCTTTTTATTTTACCACTACAATCTGTTCTTAGGACGAAACTGAAAAATAACAACTTGTGTAGAAAGTAAACATCCGCACCTCGATGGTGCCAAGTGTGCTTATGTCTGCATAATGAGGAACTAGGGAAGAAATGGCAACGTTTGCCTATTTCTGGTCTAGCAATTGACGACAGCAGAGGATGCTGCCCAACCTTATGTAATTAGAAAGAGGAGATTATCCTGATTAAAATGGTGTCCGACTTGAAAAAATCTAAATATACGCATTGCGAGATATTTTGCAAAATAGACAGACATACCTATATTTCCCAATAGTAAACAATAGGATGACCTCAGAGTTTCATGAGTAACTCTTTTTTAATGTTTACATTTTAACTATCAGCAACGTGGGCAGGTCTCATTGCTGACAATAGCAAAGCCACGGTGCTCAATAGAACTATAGGAGATGGCAGGGTGGCAGTACTTTCTCTCCTGTGCTGAATCCTTTGCCAGCCTGCCAGTTTCCGTGCCCGCTGTGACTCCTCGCAGTGCCCATTTAAAGAGCTGCTTACAGAACGACTGATGTGGGCTGGAAGGTCACCATGTGCTGCAATCTATAGAGAGAGAGAGAGAGATAGATATAGAGAGAGAGAGAATCAGCTCTGAATCATCTTTTCCTGTATTTTCAACATAAGTCTATCTAGCTGGTGCAATCCTTCATCCTCATCAGACAAAAGTTTCCTCTGCACTCCATCGATGTAACTCACCCCTGGTCTGGCTGCTTATAACTGACGCTGCTGGAAAAGTCTGACCTATTTGTAGATCCATAGAGTCTTAAATCTTAAACAGCTCATCCAGGAAGGCAGGCTGCCAATAGACACACTTAGTAGGGGGAAGGCTGTGGAGGAACAGCTCAGTAGGACAGTGACACACACACACACACACTCCTTCTCCCTTTAATCAGCCAGAGAATGCACGTTTCAGACAGTCGTCCTATCCGCCCAAACACGCACACACACTCCTGTGGGCCTTGCTTAATGAACTTAGTCTCTGGTAGGGGGCGCACCGGGTGACTGGTAAACATACAGGCGATGAGGGACACAAAGGGCCCCTGTGTTTGGCCTCCCAGTACCCACTCACCGTCCCTTTCACATGTCACAATCAGGGGCCACATGGAAAGACTCCAACCCTTCCCTTCTCTTCTCTTCCCTTACCTGGGCAGGTGTGATGGCTGCCGTGCTGCTGCCTTTGCTAATTTGAGATATTGTGAGCCATCTGCGGTACAGTGCACATACACACTCAGTAAGGCCACGGACCCCTGAGAAAAAGTTTATTTTCAACAAAACGTCTGAAAAGCAGAAAGGAGACCCACCATGTTTGTTTGGAAAGGCAGAGAATCGGTGCAGAACCCCTGGAGAAAGAGGACAAGAAAAGAGTGTGGGGGAGAAAGGAGGGATAAGGAAGAAAACAGGTTGGGACAAAGGCGGGGTTTGAGATGTGTGCTTTAGGGGTGAGAGGGGCGAGACAGAGGGGGGTATACCCAGCTCATTCACTCCAGTCTATTCCGGGCCACTGAAAGGCTCAAAATGCCTGAAATGGAATTGGCTATGGGAATGCTGTTGGAATGTGTTGGCCTGGAATCCAACTGGATACAGAGACCCAGTCCACTTAGTTTACACGAATGCCGTAGACATCCATGCACACACACACACACAGTATATCTATTGACACACCAGAGACACTTCCGTTCCACAAAAGGGAACCATAGGCTTGTTTAGGTCAGCAAAATGTCGATTCAATCTCAGTTGCATTTCAGCCTCTATAGTCTTCTCCATAGAAGTGAGTGATGGCAAGACCTCACCTGTATCCGAACAGCAGATGAATGCCATTAAGCTCTCACTAGGATCATTGCGCTGTCACACTGAACTGGGCCTGAACTTCTGCATCAATCAACTGTCTATTGGATTCCTGCCTAGCTCCAGACACAACGTGTGTGTGTGTGTGTGTGTGTGTGTGTGTTTGGTCAGGTGTGTGTGTGTGTGTGTTTGGTCAGGTGTGTGTGTGTGTGTGTTTGGTCAGGTGTGTGTGTGTGTGTGTTTGGTCAGGTGTGTGTGTGTGTGTGTGTGTTTGGTCAGGTGTGTGTGTGTGTGTGTTTGGTCAGGTGTGTGTGTGTGTGTGTGTGTTTGGTCAGGTGTGTGTGTGTGTTTGGTCAGGTGTGTGTGTGTGTTTGGTCAGGTGTGTGTGTGTGTTTGGTCAGGTGTGTGTGTGTGTTTGGTCAGGTGTGTGAGTGTGTGTGGTCAGGTGTGTGAGTGTGTGTGGTCAGGTGTGTGAGGTCAGGTGTGTGAGTGTGTGTGGTCAGGTGTGTGAGGTCAGGTGTGTGAGTGTGTGTGGTCAGGTGTGTGAGTCTGTGTGTGTGGTCAGGTGTGAGTCTGTGTGTGTGGTCAGGTGTGTGAGTGTGTGGTCAGGTGTGTGTGTGTGTGAGTCTGTGTGTGTGGTCAGGTGTGTGAGTGTGTGTGGTCAGGTGTGTGTGTGTGTGAGTCTGTGTGTGTGGTCAGGTGTGTGTGTGTGGTCAGGTGTGTGTGTGTGGTCAGGTGTGTGAGTGTGTGTGTGTGTGTGGTCAGGTGTGTGTGTGTGGTCAGGTGTGTGAGTGTGTGTGTGGTCAGGTGTGTGAGTGTCTGTGGTCAGGTGTGTGTGGTCAGGTTATCCATATCTCTGCACCTGCACAGGTTACTTTTACACTTAACAGCCAGTTAACATTGTATGTGTGTGATTGAATGTGTGTGTCCACATTCGATGGTTGTGTGACGAAGTGTAGAGATAATGAGAGAGAGAGTATGGTGATTAATGAATTAATGCATTAAGGATTAAGAGACAGATGTAGTCATGGCTCATGTATTAATGTAAAATTTATTTACATAATTTATTCATTTGTGTTCTACATGTTTCTACTGGACTGGAGGCCCTTGCCTTCTTAAACCAGGCAATGCCTTCGATAGATGGAATGTGTGAAAGAGGAGTACATAGTGAAAGAAGGCCCGGTTGATGGTTGTGAACAAAGGGGAGAGGTGTGGATTAAAGAAAGGACCAAAGAGAATAGAAGAGATGGCTGTATGTTCATCTTCTTCAGGGCAGAGATTATCGACAAAAAAATTATTACCCAAACACACACACACACACACACACACCACACACACACTCCCTCCATACCCCCCTTTCCCTCACAAGCACAAAAAGATTGTTATTTCCTCTCTCTAAGGTCTAGATGCCTTCATTTATTTACTTGTTACATTGCCTGTTTGTCGGTTCATCAAGGATTTGCCCCAAAGGGCCATGAACCCAAACACTGTGGAGCTGATGCACATATCAAGGCCAGTCAGACGGTGCATCTGTCAAATGCACATACACTATATGGATTATAAATGAGCATGGGGAGGATGGGGGGGGCTTCACTGGAGGTTCACATGCTTTTACTCTCATGCCTAGACCAGCACTCCCTACTCCCTCCCCAGCCTACCTGCTCTGCTTTAGCTTGACTAACTGGATACATTGTGGAGCTCTTTTTTCTCTCTCCCAATTACATAGCACTGATGGTTTTGACATAAACAGATGATGATTTTGAATAATAAAATAAATCTTACCTATCAAGATAGCTATTATTTAAAATAGCTATGATCATGCAGAGGGACTATATTATGCCTGACTCTGGGAATGTGTGGTGTGTGTATGGGAATGTTTGTCAGGTGTGTGGTGTGTGTGTGGGGGGTTGCTTGTCGTGTGTGAAGTGTGTGTGTGGGATGGTTTGTCATGTGTGTGGTGTGTATGGGATTGTTTGTCGTGTGTGGTGTGTGTATGGGACTGTTTGTCATGTGTGTGTAAGGGATTGCTTGTCATGTGTGTGGTGTGTATGGGATTGTTTGACATGTGTGTGGTGTGTGTATGGGACTGTTTGTCGTGTGTGTGTGTGTGTGTGTGTAAGGGATTTCTTGTCATGTGTGTGATGTGTGTAAGGGATTGTTTGTCATGTGTGAAGTGTGTGTATGGGATTGTTTGTCATGTGTGTGTAAGGGATTGCTTGTCATGTGTGTGGTGTGTATGGGATTGTTTGACGTGTGTGTATGGGACTGTTTGTCATGTGTGTGTGTGTAAGGGATTTCTTGTCATGTGTGTGATGTGTGTAAGGGATTGTTTGTCATGTGTGAAGTGTGTGTATGGGATTGTTTGTCATGTGTGAAGTGTGTGTATGGGATTGTTTGTCATGTGTGAAGTGTGTGTATGGGATTGTTTGTCATGTGTGTGGGGTTGCTTGTCAAGTGTGTGTAAGGGATTGCTTGTCATGTGTGTGGTGTGTGTATGGGATTGTTTGTCGTGTGTGGTGTGTGTATGGGACTGTTTGTCATGTGTGTGTAAGGGATTGCTTGTCGTGTGTGATGTGTGTATGGGATTGTTTGTCGTGTGTGGTGTGTGTATGGGACTGTTTGTCATGTGTGTGTAAGGGATTGCTTGTCATGTGTGTGATGTGTGTAAGGGATTGTTTGTCATGTGTGAAGTGTGTGTATGGGATTGTTTGTCACGTGTGTGGTGTGTGTATGGGATTGTTTGTCATGTGTGTGTGGTGTGTGTATGGGATTGTTTGTCATGTGTGTGGTGTATGCATGGGACTGTTTGTCGTGTGTGTAAGGGATTGTTTGTCGTGTGTGGTGTGTGTAAGGGATTGATTGTCGTGTGTGATGTGTGTAAGGGATTGTTTGTCATGTGTGAAGTGTGTGTATGGGATTGTTTGTCGTGTGTGTGTATGGGATTGTTTGTCATGTGTGAAGTGTGTGTATGGGATTGTTTGTCGTGTGTGGTGTGTGTAAGGGATTGTTGGTCATGTAAGTGGTGTGTGTAAGGGATTGTTTGTCATGTGTGTGGTGTGTTTGTGGGATTGTTTGTCATGTGTGTGTATGGGATTGTTTGTCAGGTGTGTGGTGTGTTTGTGGGATTGTTTGTCATGTGTGTGGTGTGTGTAAGGGATTGTTTGTCATGTGTGTGGTGTGTGTAAGGGATTGCTTGTCATGTGTGTAGTGTGTGTAAGGGATTGCTTGTCATGTGTGTGGTGTGTGTATGGGATTGCTTGTCGTGTGTGGTGTGTGTATGGGATTGCTTGTCATGTGTGTGGTGTGTGTATGGGATTGTTTGTCATGTGTGTGGTGTGTGTATGGGACTGTTTGTCAAGTGAGTGTATGGGATTGTTTTTAGTGTGTGTGTAAGGGATTGTTTGTCATGTGTGTGGTGTGTGTATGGGATTGTTTGTCGTGTGTGGTGTGTGTATGGGACTGTTTGTCATGTGTGTGTAAGGGATTGTTTGTCATGTGTGTGGTGTGTGTATGGGATTGTTTGTCATGTAGGGTGTGTGTGTATGGGATTGTTTGTCATGTGTGTGGTGTGTGTAAGGGATTGCTTGTCATGTGTGTAGTGTGTGTAAGGGATTGCTTGTCATGTGTGTGGTGTGTGTATGGGATTGTTTGTCATGTGTGTGGTGTGTGTAAGGGATTGCTTGTCATGTGTGTAGTGTGTGTAAGGGATTGCTTGTCATGTGTGTGGTGTGTGTATGGGATTGCTTGTCATGTGTGTGGTGTGTGTATGGGATTGCTTGTCATGTGTGTGGTGTGTGTATGGGATTGCTTGTCATGTGTGTGGTGTGTGTGTATGGGATTGTTTGTCATGTGTGTGGTGTGTGTAAGGGATTGCTTGTCATGTGTGTGGTGTGTGTATGGGATTGTTTGTCGTGTGTGGTGTGTGTATGGGATTGTTTGTCGTGTGTGTGTGTGTGTATGGGACTGTTTGTCAAGTGAGTGTATGGGATTGTTTTTAGTGTGTGTGTAAGGGATTGTTTGTCGTGTGTGGTGTGTGTATGGGATTGTTTGTCGTGTGTGGTGTGTGTATGGGACTGTTTGTCATGTGTGTGTAAGGGATTGTTTGTCATGTGTGTGGTGTGTGTATGGGATTGTTTGTCATGTAGGGTGTGTGTGTATGGGACTGTTTGTCATGTGTGTGTAAGGGATTGCTTGTCATGTGTTTGATGTGTGTAAGGGATTGTTTGTCATGTGTGAAGTGTGTGTATGGGATTGTTTGTCGTGTGTGGTGTGTGTATGGGATTGTTTGTCGTGTGTGGTGTGTGTAAGGGATTGTTTGTCATGTGTGAAGTGTGTGTATGGGATTGTTTGTTGTGTGTGTATGGGATTGTTTGTAATGTAAGTGGTGTGTGTAAGGGTTTGTTTGTCGTGTGTGTATGGGGTTGTTTGTCGTGTGTGGTGTGTGTATGGGATTGTTTGTCGTGTGTGGTGTGTGTATGGGATTGTTTGTCATGTGTGTGGTGTGTGTATGGGATTGTTTGTCGTGTGTGATGTGTGTATGGGATTGTTTGTCGTGTGTGATGTGTGTATGGGATTGTTTGTCGTGTGTGATGTGTGTAAGGGATTGTATGTCGTGTGTGGTGTGTGTATGGGATTGTTTGTCATGTGTGAAGTGTGTGTATGGGATTTGTTTTTTAGGTGTGTGGTGTGTGTAAGGGATTGTTTGTCGTGTGGGGTGTGTGTATGGGATTGTTTGTCATGTGTGAAGTGTGTATGGGATTGTTTTTTAGGTGTGTGGTGTGTTTGTGGGATTGTGTGTCATGTGCTTGGATTTTGTCATGTGTGTGGTGTGTGCATGGGATTGTTTGTTGTGTGTGTGGGATTGTTTATCGTGTTTGTGGTGTGTGTATGGGATTGTTTGTCATGTGGGTGGTGTGTGTAAGGGATTGCTTGTCATGTGTGGTGTGTGTAAGGGATTGCTTGTCATGTGTGGTGTGTGTATGGGATTGCTTGTCATGTGGTGTGTGTATGGGATTGTTTGTCATGTTTGTGGTGTGTGTATGGGATTGTCTGTCATGTTTGTGGTGTGTGTATAGGATTGTTTGCGTGTGTGTGGTTTGTGTAAGGGATTGTTTTTCATTTGTGTGGTGTGTGTATGGGATTTTCTGTCAAGTGTGTGGTGTGTGTACGGGATTGTTTGCCATGTGTTTGGTGTGTGTAAGGGATTGCTTGTTATGTGTGTGTATGTGATTGCTTGTCATGTGTGTGATTTGTGTAAGGGTTTGTTTGTCGTGTGTGTGGTGTGTGTAAGGGATTGCTTGTCATGTTTTTGATGTGTGTAAGGGATTGCTTGTCATGTGTGTGGTGTGTGTATGGGATTGTTTGTCGTGTGTGTGTGAGGAATTGTTTGGCATGTGTGTGGTGTGTGTATGGGATTGTTTGTCATGTGTTTGTATGGGATTGTTTGTCATGTGTGTGGTGTGTGTATGGGATTGTTTGTCGTGTGTGTGTAAGGGATTGTTTGTCATGTGTGTGGTGTGTGTATGGGATTGTTTGTCATGTGTGTGGTGTGTGTATGGGATTGTTTGTCATGTGTGTGTAAGGGATTGCTTGTCATGTGTTTGATGTGTGTATGGGATTGTTTGTCATGTGTGAAGTGTGTGTAAGGAATTGCTTGTGGTGTGTGTATGGGATTGTTTGCGTGTGTGTGGTGTGTGTAAAGGATTGTTTTTCATTTGTGTGGTGTGTTTTATGTGATTGTTTATCATGTTAGTGGTTTGTGTAAGGGGTTGTTTGTCATGTGTGTGGTGTGTGTAAGGGATTGCTTGTCATGTGTGTGGTGTGTGTAAGGGATTGTTTGTCATGTGTGTGATGTGTGTAAGGGATTGCTTGTCATGTGTGTTGTGTGAATGGGATTGTTTGTCACGTGTGTGAATGGGATTGTTTGTCATGTGTGTGAATGGGATTGTTTGTCATGTGTGTGTATGGGATTGTTTTGTGTGTGTGTGTAAGGGATTGCTTGTCATGTGTGTGATGTGTGTAAAGGATTGTTTGCCATGTGTGAAGTGTGTGTATGGGATTGTTTGTCATGTGTGTGGTGTGTGTAAGGAATTGCTTGTGGTGTGTGTATGGGATTGTTTGAGTGTGTGTGGTGTGTGTAAAGGATTGTTTTTCATTTGTGTGGTGTGTTTTATGTGATTGTTTATCATGTTAGTGTTTTGTGTAAGGGGTTGTTTGTCATATGTGTGGTGTGTGTGTGGGGGATTTTCTGTCAAGTGTGTGGTGTGTGTGTACGGGATTGTTTGCCATGTGTTTGGTGTGTGTAAGGGATTGCTTGTTATGTGTGTGATGTGTGTAAGGGATTGCTTGTTATGTGTGTGATGTGTGTAAGGGATTGTTTGTCATGTGTGAAGTGTGTGTATGGGATTGTTTGTCGTGTGTGGTGTGTGTATGGGACTGTTTGTCATGTGTGTGTAAGGGATTGCTTGTCATGTGTTTGATGTGTGTAAGGAATTGTTTGTCATGTGTGAAGTGTGTGTATGGGATTGTTTGTCGTGTGTGGTGTGTGTATGGGATTGTTTGTCATGTAGGTGGTATGTGTATGGGATTGTTTGTCGTCTGTGTATGGGATTGTTTGTCGTGTGTGTGTGTGTGTGTGTGTGTATGGAATTGTTTGTCGTGTGTGTATGGGATTGTTTGTTGTGTGTTTGTAAGGGATTGTTTGTCGTGTGTGGTGTGTGTATGGGATTGGTTGTCATGTAAGTGGTGTGTGTATGGGATTGTTTGTCATGTGTGTGTAAGGGATTGTTTGTCATGTGTGTGTAAGGGATTGTTTGTCATGTGTGTGTAAGGGATTGTTTGTCATGTGTGTGGTGTGTGTATGGGATTGTTTGTCGTGTGTGGTGTGTGTATGGGATTGTTTGTCGTGTGTGTGTATGGGATTGTTTAGCATGTGTGTGGTGTGTGTATGGGATTGTTTGTCGTGTGTGTATGGGATTGTTTTTCGTGTGTGGTGTGTGTATGGGATTGTTTGTCGTGTGTGGTGTGTGTATGGGATTGTTTTTCATGTGTGTGTAATGGATTGTTTGTCATGTGTGTGTAATGGATTGTTTGTCATGTGTGTGTATGGGATTGTTTGTCGTGTGTGGTGTGTGTAAGTCATTAAAACTCGTTTTTCAACCACTCCACAAATTTCTTGTTAACAAACTATAGTTTTGGCAAGTCGGTTAGGACATCTACTTTGTTCATGACACAAGTAATTCTTCCAACAATTGTTTACAGACAGATTATTTCACTTAATTCACTTTATCACAATTCCAGTGGGTCAGAACTTTACATACACTAATTTGACTGTGCCTTTAAACAGCTTGGAAAATTCCAGAAAATTATGTCATGGCTTTAGAAGCTTCTGATAGGCTAATTGACATAATCTGAGTCAATTGGTTGTGTACCTGTGGATGTATTTCAAGGCCTACCTTCAAACTCAGTGCCTCTTTTCTTGACATCATGGGAAAATCAAAAGAAATCAGCCAAGACCTCAGAAGAAAAATTGTAGACCTCCACAAGTCTGGTTCATTCTTGGGAGCAATTTCCAACTGCCTGAAGGTACCACGTTCATCTGTACAAACAGTAGTACGCAAGTATAAACACCATGGGACCACACAGTCGTCATACCGCTCAGGAAAGAGACGCATTCTGTCTCCTAGAGATGAACGTACTTTGGTGCGAAAAGTGCAAATCAATCCCAGAACAACAGCAAAGGACCTTGTGAAGATACTTGAGGACACAGGTACAAAAGTATCTATATCCACAGTAAAACAAGTCCTATATCGACATAACCTGAAAGGCCGCTCACAGCAAGGAACAAGCTACTGCTCCAAAACCGCCATAAAAAAGACAGACTACGGTTTGCAACTGCACATGGGGGTCATACTTTCTTCTGGTCTGATGAAACAAAAATAGAACTCTTTGGCCATAATGACCATCGTTATGTTTGGAGGGAAAAGGGGGAGGCTTGCAAGCCGAAGAACACCATCCCAACTGTGAAGCACGGGGGTGGCAGCATCATGTTGTGGGGGTGCTTTGCTGAAGGAGGGACTGGTGCACTTCACAAAATAGATGTCATCATGAGGCAGGAAAATTATGTGGATATTCTGAAGCAACATCTCAAGACATCAGTCAGGAAGTTAAAGCTTGGTTGCAAATGGGTTTTCCAAATGGACAATGAGCCGAAGCACACTTCCAAAGTTGTGGCAAAATGGCTTAAGGACAACAAAGTCAAAGTATTGGAGTGGCCATCACAAAGCCCTGACCTCAATCCCATAGAAAAGTTGTGGGCAGAACTGGAATTGTTTGTGCGAGCAAGGAGGCCTACAAACCTGACTCAGTTACACCAGCTCTGTCAGGAGGAATGGGCCAAAATGTACCCAACTTATTGAGGGAAGCTTGTGGAAGGCTACCTGAAATGTTTGACCCAAGTTAAACAATTTGATGGCAATGCTACCAAATACTAATTGAGTGTATGTCAACTTCTGACCCACTGGAAATGTGATGAAAGTAATAAAAGCTGAAAATAAATCATTCTCTCTACTAATTCTGACATTTCACATTCTTAAAATAAAGTGGTGATCCTAACTAACATTTTTACTATGATTAAATGTCAGGAATTGTGAAAATCTGAGTTAAAATGTATTTGGCTAAGGTGTATGTAAACTTCTGACTTCAACTGTATGTTATGTACCTTATACTCAGCGTTATACCTGCCTTTCGGGCTGAACAACACACTCTGTGGAGAGAAAAGATGTGTGACTGTGTGACTGTAGTGTATAGCTTTGGGGTTAGATGGCAGGCTTTTTATTCAGGCCACGCAAGGCCCACGGAAATGTAATATCCTGCTGTTTGTTTGGCCTGATTGGTCACAGATGAGCCACCCTGCTAATACTCAACACATGGACCCACAGACACAGCTAGGGACATACAGAGACACAGCTATAGGGACATAACTCTGATGAATAGACACTGTGGACAGGGACAGGGTTCCCTTTTAGCCAGTGTATTATTAGTTCTGCTGTGGTGGCATTCACTATGCTCCCATTTACTGTGTAGTCAAGAGGGGCAGAGAGGAATTGAAACGGGGTTAGCACAGAGGCTACAGCACTGAAGTGATTCACTCTGCTCCCCCTAAATGATGCATTTACCATCAGAGCACATCCAGCAAAATATAGTGCTTCAGCAGAACATTGTGCTTCAGCGAGGTGTCACCTTGTATCTGGACCTCTGATTTTCAGAACCCAGACTGTAGCAGTGACAGGACTGTGCATGTTAAGACAAATTGACTATAAGGAAAGGCAAATCAGTGTGTGTGTTTAATGACACTATGCCAAATGAGATGAAAATGTTGCTGCCATATGCTGCAATGCTGCATTCAAGTCCACTTTAAATGGAGAATGTATGAATATGTAGTGCCTTCAGAAAGTATTCTGAACACCACATTCTGTTGTTACAGCCTGAATTCAAAATGGATTACATATATTTTATCTCAACCATCTACACACAATGTCTTTAGTAGTGTTATGGAGAGTGTTGTATACTCCAAACATGGTTTTAGACATTTTAGCACATTTATTGAAAGTGAAATACAGAAATATCTCATTTATGTATGTGTTAGTACTCAGTGATGTGTTGTGTTGGATTTGCCTCAAACCTAACGCTTTGTACTCAGGACATAAAGTACATTTCTTTACCAATTTCTTTGCAGTTTTACTTTAGTGCCTAATTGCAAACAGGATGCATGTTTTTGAATATTTTATTATGCACAGGCTTTCTTCTTTTCACTCTGTCAGTTAGGTTAGTGTTGTGGAGTAACTACAATGTTGTTGATCCATCCTCCGTTTTCATCTATCACAGCCATTAAACTTTGTAACAGTTTTTAACTCACCATTGGCCTCGTTGTGAATTCCTTGAGCAGTTTCCTTACTATCCGGCAACTGAGTTATCATGGCAAACACTATTATTGCACAGAGAGTGAGTCCATGCAACTTATTATGCGTCTTGTTAAGCACTTTTTTACTCCTGAACTTATTTAGGCTTGGCATAACAAAGTGTTTGAGTACTTATTGACTCAAGACATTTCAGCTTTTCATTTTTTATTAATTTCTAAAAACACAATTCCACTTTGGCTTTATGGGGTATTGTGTGTAGGCCAGTGACACAAAATCTCAATTGAATCCATTTTAAATTCAGGCTGTAACACAACAAAATGTGGAACTAGTCAAGGGCTGTGAATACTTTCTGAAGGTGCTTCAAATATTGCAGAATGACCTGTGACAGGACTGCACTTACACCCATCACTCGCTCCTGTGTCTACCAATTCCACTCTCTCAACACAGGCCAATAACCTCCATTTTAAGTTACACACACACACACACACACACACACACACACACACACACACACACACACACACACACACACACACACACACACACACACACACACACACACACACACACACAGGGAAGGAAGGAGATAAATATGGAGAGTGTTAAGACTTGTCCCTGCTGTTAATGGAGGGTCCAGGCGCACATCTGCTTTACCAATGTGGGTCAGATAGAGAAAGAGTTTAACTGCTTCAACACAGAGACAGCGTACACACCCATCACAGCTAACCACAGAGGGTGTGGAGAAGAGAAAGGGGAAGGGAAATGGGAGGGAGAGGAGGAAGGGGTGGGAAAGAGGGAGAGAAGGGGAAGGAGAGGGAAGGAGGTGGAGCCAGAGAGAGATGGGAAGGGAGGAGAAGGGGAGTACGATTGCAAAAAACTAAGTAAAAGTGGCCAAGATGAAGGAAAGAACTAAGTTTATGGAAGGGTCCCAAAAAATAATAATCAAAACAAAGAAAGAATAGGAAATACAGCAAATGTTCCAATTATAAAGCAGATTCCTAACAATGTGGAAGACATGTGATAGTCTAGTCATTTGTGTATCATTTGTTTCACCTTGCCGGCCATCTGGTGGGAAGTATTTGCCAGACAGGAGCGTGGTCTTCCTCTTGATAGGAGCAGAGATGTCTCCCTGGCCTCTGATTGGCTGACAGACAGGAAGTGTAGCAGAGGAATGTGTCTGGTTGGAGGATGGAGACCAGGTGCTCTACAGTTATTGAGTTATTATTATGGAGTAATGGAGGCTGGTCTGCCAGGAAGGACTAGGCATAAACTGTGGATGAAACTCAGGGAGCCTTCCCAGGTGTGTGTGTTTACTGTGTGTGTGTGCATGTGTGCGTGTGTGTGTGTGTGTCGGGCGGGGATGTGTTGATGTGGGTTGTGTTAGAGTGTTTGGAGTGCTGACTGATCCAGATGGACCCATAAGCAGGAGGCTCCCCAGTAATCTAAAGGAGATCAGGGGGGTAGAGTGGTGGTAAGGTGGTGGTTGGGTGCGGGGCTGGGGCTAAGGCTGGGGATAAGACTGAGGCTGGCGATGTGGCTGGGGCTAAGGCTGGGATAAGCCTGCGGTTAAGGCTGGGGATAAGGCTGGGGCTAAGACGGGGGCTAAGGCTGAAGGCTGCGGCTAAGGCTATGGCTGGGGATAATGTTGGGGCTAAGGCTGGAGTTGGGGATAAGGCTGGGGCTGGGGCTAAGCCTGGGGCTGTGTTGGGCTAAGACTGGGCTGTTGGGACTGGGGCTAAGGCTGGGGCTAAGGCTGGGGCTAAGGCTATGGCTGGGGCTAAGGCTGTGGCTGGGGCTAAGGCTGGAGCTGGGGGCAAGGCTGGGGCTAAGGCTGGGGCTAAGGCTGGGGATAAGGCTGGGGCTGGGGATAAGGCTGGGGCTAAGGCTGGGGCTGTGGGTAAGGCTGGAGCTGGGGCTGGGAACAAGGCTGTGGCTGGGGCTAAGGCTGGGGGATAAGCCTAGAGCTGGGCTGGGGCTAAGACTGGGGGTGGGGATAAGCCTTGGGCTATGTTGGGCTAAAACTGGGCTAAGGCTGGGACTGGGGATAAGGCTGGGGCTAAGGCTGGGGCTGGGCTAAGGCTGGGGGTAAGGCTGGGGCTGGGAATAAGGCTGGGGCTGGGGATAAGGCTGGGGCTGGGGATGGGGCTGGGTTTAAGGCTGGGGCTGGGGATAAGACTGAGGATAAGGCTGGGGCTGGGGATAAGGCTGGGGCTGGGGATAAGACTGAGGATAAGGCTGGGACTGGGGATAAGGCTGGGGCTAAGGCTGGGGCTGGGGATAACGCTGGGGCTGGGGATAAGACTGAGGATAAGGCTGGGCCTAGGGATAAGGCTGGGGATTAGGCTGAGGCTAAGGCTGGGGCTGGGGATAAGGCTTGGGCTAAGGCTGGGGCTGGGGATAAGACTGGGGCTAGGGCTGGGGATAAGGCTGGGGCTGGGGATAAGGCTGTGGCTAAGACTGGGGCTAAGGCCGGGGATAAAGCTGTGGCTGTGAATGGGGATAAGGCTAGGGCTAAGGCTGGGGCTGGGACTGAGAGTAAGGATGAGGCTGAGGCTGGGGCTGTGTGAGGCTGTTTGAGTCAGGCAGAAGGTGCTGAGTGTTGGGTTAGTAGAGAAACAGCACCAGGTTAGGACTGATATCAGGAACAGGTCAGGAAAACGTATCAAAGAGCAGAGAACAAAAGTTCATACAATATGATCGAAAAAGACGGGAGGGAGGGAGAGAAAGAAAGAGAATGATGAAGAAAGCAAGTGGGTAGAGGGATTGAAGTGAGAGAAAATGGGGATGGGGACGGATAGATAGAGGAATGAATTTGAGGCGTTTGATATCATTGGCCCTTTCCCCCTGCTGTCATGATGCAGGTAATGTGCAAGTAAGGAAGGAAGGAAGAGAACCATGGGGAGGGGAGAGTAAGGGGGAGAGGGGTCAGGGATGTGCTGTCTGAAGTCTTGATTTGACGTTGAGAAATAGAAGCAGCTTTACTCTTTAAAAGCAGCACATAAAAACACACAGCAGCACTGGTTCCGAGGGGTGAAGAGGGTCAATGAAAGAGAGAGAAAATACCTTATAAGACAATGTTTCCCAACTCCAGTCCCTCAGTGCCCCCAACAGCACACATTTCTGTTGAAGCCCCAGACAAGTACACCTGACTCAACTCTTTGAGGCCCTGATGATTAGTTGACAAGTTGAGTCAAGTGTGCTTGTCCAGGGTTACAATAAAAATGTACCCATCGGGGAACTGGTGGACTGGAGTTGGGAAACACTGGTATAAGAGATTAAAGGTAGAAGCAGGGGAAACAGGTCAAAATAAAGAGGAATAGAGAGGAATATACTGTAGTTAAATGAATCATTGTTTATTTAACAGTAATGTGGTGAATACGGGACATGTACTGTATGGTTGGAGCTGATTGCTCAGATATTAACAATGAAGTGAGTGGCTCATTGAGTGTGGTTGAAACCACATTTAAAGCATCACGTGTCTTTCAGTGTTCCTTTTCTAACTCTTGTTTTTTGTCTCGCTATTGATGATTTCACTATGTGTCACCCTCTTACATCAGAGTCACTCGTTAAACACGTTTCATTTACTATGCAATGAGCTCACCAGTGTGTGTGTGTGTGTGTGTGTGGTTGGGTGTACTATAAGTGAGGGGAAGTCACAGGGCAATTCACTGTGTGGTCTAGTTGTGGTCCAGTTGAGTGGGTGTTACGATCCATGGTTCCTCTGATCAACAGAATAAAACCATGCAAACAGACGCTGTGTTCTCTGAGGGGTGACAGGACAGTGGGAGGAGGTGACAGTAGTGTTCCTCAAGTGAGAAGGCCATACTAGGTGACTCAGGATGGACACCGTCACAAAGAGTCTACAGAACAGACAGACCATCTGTGTGTGTGTGTTTGTGAGTGGACGTGTTAAACTATTCTTGTGGGGACCAGAAGTAAACCCCAAAAAATTGACCAACTGGGGACATTTTGTTGGTCCTCACAAGGTCAAATTCTATTTCTAATGGGTTTAGGGTTAAGATTAGAATTCGGTTTAGGAGCTTGGGTTAGGTTTAGGGTTAGGGTTAAGGTTAGGGTTAGGGTAAGAGTACGGGTTAGGGTTAGGAGCTTGGGTTAGGGGAAATTGGATTTTGAATGGGACTGAATTGTGTGGTCCCACAAGTCTAGCTGTACAAGACTGTGTGTGAGTGTGCGCGTGTGTGTAAAACAAAGATCGGAATGATCATGTACCTGTCATGCAGACATACACTCACTCACTCACTCTCTCTCTCTCACTCCCTCTCTCTTTCTCATGGCATGACACCATTACACACAAACATATGGACAAAATACACATTCTCCCACTCACACACGCAAGATGGTGCCTCTGTGGGTATCTGATGGTCCGTCTCCTCTCTGTGTCTTTGTTGCGTCTGTATCAGGGTTGATGTGAATAGCTGTGTGACTGGCAGCCTACACCATACTGCCTTCTCTTACACAGCACATGGTAGTCTTTACCTTCTCTAATCATTCCCAGTCCTTCTCTTCTCTCCTCTCCCCCTCTACATGAATGGAATGATGTCATCCGCTCCCGTTTGGCTTTTGTGGCCACTCTGTGTGAGTGCAGCAATCCAAGTGTGTTTGGGGGGCAGTATGTGTGTGTGTGACTGTGTGTGGTGTGTGTGTGTTTTGGATTTAGACAGCATTAATAATTATGATAGAGCACTGATATTCAGGACTGGGGAGTGATGGGGTGTAGTATAGAGGTAGTTGGTTTGGGGTGTGATGGGGTGTAGTATAGAAGTAGTTGGGTTGAGGTGTGATGGGGTGTAGTATAGAAGTAGTTGGGTTGGGGTGTGATGGGGTGTAGTATAGAAGTAGTTGGGTTGGGGTGTGATGGGGTGTAGTATAGAGGTAGTTGGGTTGGCGTGTGACGGGGTGTAGTATAGAGGTAGTTGGGTTGGGGTGTGATGGGGTGTAGTATAGAGGTAGTTGGGTTGAGGTGTGATGGGGTGTAGTATAGAGGTAGTTGGGTTGGGGTGTAGTATAGAAGTAGTTGGGTTGGGGTGTAGTAGTATAGAGAGTAGTTGGGTTGGGGTGTGATGGGGTGTAGTATAGAGGTAGTTGGGTTGAGTGTGATGGGGTGTAGTATAGAAGTAGTTGGGTTGGGGTGTAGTATAGTAGTTGGTTGGGTGTGATGGGGTGTAGTATAGTAGTTGGGTTAGGTGTGATGGGGTGTAGTATAGAGTAGTTGGGTTGAGGTGTGATGGGGTGTAGTATAGAAGTAGTTGGGTTGGGGTGTGATGGGGTGTAGTATAGAAGTAGTTGGGTTGGGGTGTAGTATAGAAGTAGTTGGGTTGGGGTGTGATGGGGTGTAGTATAGAAGTAGTTGGGTTGGGGTGTGATGGGGTGTAGTATAGAGGTAGTTGGGTTGTGGTGTGATGGGGTGTAGTATAGAAGTAGTTGGTTTGGGGTGTGATGGGGTGTAGTATAGAGGTAGTTGGGTTGAGGTGTGATGGGGTGTAGTATAGAAGTAGTTGGGTTGGGGTGTAGTATAGAAGTAGTTGGGTTGGGGTGTGATGGGGTGTAGTATAGAGGTAGTTGGGTTGAGGTGTGATGGGGTGTAGTATAGAAGTAGTTGGGTTGGGGTGTGATGGGGTGTAGTATAGAGGTAGTTGGGTTGAGGTGTGATGGGGTGTAGTATAGAGGTAGTTGGTTTGGGGTGTGATGGGGTGTAGTATAGAGGTAGTTGGGTTGGGGTGTGATGGGGTGTAGTATAGAAGTAGTTGGGTTGGGGTGTGATGGGGTGTAGTATAGAAGTAGTTGGGTTGGGGTGTAGTATAGAAGTAGTTGGGTTGGGGTGTGATGGGGTGTAGTATAGAAGTAGTGGGGTTGGGGTGTGATGGGGTGTAGTATAGAGGTAGTTGGGTTGTGGTGTGATGGGGTGTAGTATAGAAGTAGTTGGGTTGGGGTGTGATGGGGTGTAGTATAGAGGTAGTTGGTTTGGGGTGTGATGGGGTGTAGTATAGAGGTAGTTGGGTTGAGGTGTGATGGGGTGTAGTATAGAAGTAGTTGGGTTGGGGTGTGATGGGGTGTAGTATAGAGGTAGTTGGTTTGGGGTGTGATGGGGTGTAGTATAGAGGTAGTTGGGTTGAGGTGTGATGGGGTGTAGTATAGAAGTAGTTGGGTTGGGGTGTAGTATAGAGGTAGTTGGGTTGGGGTGTGATGGGGTGTAGTATAGAGGTAGTTGGGTTGGGGTGTGATGGGGTGTAGTATAGAGGTAGTTGGGTTGAGGTGTGATGGGGTGTAGTATAGAAGTAGTTGGGTTGGGGTGTAGTATAGAGGTAGTTGGGTTGAGGTGTGATGGGGTGTAGTATAGAAGTAGTTGGGTTGGGGTGTGATGGGGTGTAGTATAGAGGTAGTTGGGTTGGGGTGTGATGGGGTGTAGTATAGAAGTAGTTGGGTTGAGGTGTGATGGGGTGTAGTATAGAGGTAGTTGGGTTGAGGTGTGATGGGGTGTAGTATAGAAGTAGTTGGGTTGGGGTGTAGTATAGAAGTATTTGGGTTGGGGTGTGATGGGGTGTAGTATAGAAGTAGTTGGGTTGGGGTGTGATGGGGTGTAGTATAGAGGTAGTTGGGTTGTGGTGTGATGGGGTGTAGTATAGAAGTAGTTGGGTTGGGGTGTGATGGGGTGTAGTATAGAAGTAGTTGGGTTGGGGTGTGATGGGGTGTAGTATAGAGGTAGTTGGGTTGGCGTGTGATGGGGTGTAGTATAGAAGTAGTTGGGTTGGGGTGTAGTATAGAAGTAGTTGGGTTGGGGTGTAGTATAGAAGTAGTTGGGTTGGGGTGTGATGGGGTGTAGTATAGAAGTAGTTGGGTTGGGGTGTAGTATAGAAGTAGTTGGGTTGGGGTGTAATGGGGTGTAGTATAGAGGTAGTTGGGTTGTGGTGTGATGGGGTGTAGTATAGAAGTAGTTGGGTTGGGGTGTGATGGGGTGTAGTATAGAAGTAGTTGGGTTGGGGTGTGACGGGGTGTAGTATAGAAGTAGTTGGGTTGTGGTGTGATGGGGTGTAGTATAGAAGTAGTTGGGTTGGGGTGTAGTATGGAAGTAGTTGGGTTGGGGTGTAATGGGGTGTAGTATAGAAGTAGTTGGGTTGAGGTGTGATGGGGTGTAGTATAAAGTAGTTGGGTTGGGGTGTGATGGGGTGTAGTATAAAGTAGTTGGGTTGGGGTGTGGCCAGGTGTAGTATAGAAGTAGTTGGGTTGGGGTGTGATGGGGTGTAGTATAAAGTAGTTGGGTTGGGGTGTGATGGGGTGTAGTATAGAAGTAGTTGGGTTGGGGTGTGAGGGGTGTAGTATAAAGTAGTTGGGTTGGGGTGTGATGGGGTGTAGTATAGAAGTAGTTGGGTTGGGGTGTGATGGGGTGTAGTATAGAAGTAGTTGGGTTGGGGTGTGACGGGGTGTAGTATAGAAGTAGTTGGGTTGGGGTGTAGTATAGAAGTAGTTGGGTTGGGGTGTAATGGGGTGTAGTATAGAAGTAGTTGGGTTGTGGTGTGATGGGGTGTAGTATAGAAGTAGTTGGGTTGGGGTGTGATGGGGTGTAGTATAGAAGTAGTTGGGTTGGGGTGTGTGGGGTGTAGTAGTAGTTGGGTTGGGGTGTGATGGGGTGTAGTATAGAAGTAGTTGGGTTGGGGTGTGATGGGGTGTAGTATAGAGTAGTTGGGTTGGGTGTGATGGGGTGTAGTATAGAAGTAGTTGGGTTGGGGTGTGATGGGGTGTAGTATAGAGGTAGTTGGGTTGGGGTGTTATGGGGTGTAGTATAGAAGTAGTTGGGTTGGGGTGTGATGGGGTGTAGTATAGAAGTAGTTGGGTTGAGGTGATGATGGGGTGTAGTATAGAGTAGTTGGGTTGGGGTGTGATGGGGTGTAGTATAAAGTAGTTGGGTTGGGTGTAGTATAAAGTAGTTGGGTTGGGGTGTAGTATAGAAGTAGTTGGGTTGGTGTGTGATGGGGTGTAGTATAGAGGTAGTTGGGTTGTGGTGTAGGGTGTAGTATAGAAGTAGTTGGGGTGTGATGGGGTGTAGTATAGTTAGGTTGGGGTGTGATGGGGTGTATATAGAAGTAGTTGGGTTGGGGTGTGATGGGGTGTAGTATAGAGTAGTTGGGTTGGGGTGTGATGGGGTGTAGTATAGAAGTAGTTGGGTTGGGGTGTAGTATAGAAGTAGTTGGGTTGTGGTGTGATGGGGTGTAGTATAGAAGTAGTTGGGTTGGGGTGTGATGGGGTGTAGTATAGAAGTAGTTGGGTTGGGGTGTAGTATAGAAGTAGTTGGGTTGTGGTGTGATGGGGTGTAGTATAGAAGTAGTTGGGTTGGGGTGTGACGGGGTGTAGTATAGAAGTAGTTGGGTTGGGGTGTGATGGGGTGTAGTATAGAAGTAGTTGGGTTGGGGTGTGATGGGGTGTAGTATAGAAGTAGTTGGGTTGAGGTGTGATGGGGTGTAGTATAGAAGTAGTTGGGTTGGGGTGTGATGGGGTGTAGTATAGAAGTAGTTGGGTTGGGGTGTAGTATAGAAGTAGTTGGGTTGTGGTGTGATGGGGTGTAGTATAGAAGTAGTTGGGTTGGGGTGTGACGGGGTGTAGTATAGAAGTAGTTGGGTTGGGGTGTGATGGGGTGTAGTATAGAAGTAGTTGGGTTGGTGTGTGATGGGGTGTAGTATAGAAGTAGTTGGGTTGTGGTGTGACCGGGTGTAGTATAGAAGTAGTTGGGTTGGTGTGTGATGGGGTGTAGTATAGAGGTAGTTGGGTTGTGGTGTGACCGGGTGTAGTATAGAAGTAGTTGGGTTGGGGTGTGATGGGGTGTAGTATAGAGGTAGTTGGGTTGGGGTGTGATGGGGTGTAGTATAGAGGTAGTTGGGTTGGGGTGTGATGGGGTGTAGTATAGAAGTAGTTGGGTTGGGGTGTGATGGGGTGTAGTATAGAAGTAGTTGGGTTGGGGTGTGATGGGGTGCAGTATAGAAGTAGTTGGTTTGGGGTGTGATGGGGTGTAGTATAGAAGTAGTTGGGTTGGGGTGTGATGGGGTGTAGTATAGAGGTAGTTGGGTTGTGGTGTGATGGGGTGTAGTATAGAGGTAGTTGGGTTGGGGTGTGATGGGGTGTAGTATAGAGGTAGTTGGGTTGGGGTGTGATGGGGTGTAGTATAGAAGTAGTTGGTTTGGGGTGTGACGGGGTGTAGTATAGAGGTAGTTGGGTTGTGGTGTGATGGGGTGTAGTATATAAGTAGTTGGGTTGGGGTGTAGTATAGAGGTAGTTGGGTTGGGGTGTGATGGGGTGTAGTATAGAGGTAGTTGGGTTGGGGTGTGATGGGGTGTAGTATAGAAGTAGTTGGGTTGGGGTGTGATGGGGTGTAGTATAGAAGTAGTTGGTTTGGGGTGTGACGGGGTGTAGTATAGAGGTAGTTGGGTTGTGGTGTGATGGGGTGTAGTATAGAGGTAGTTGGGTTGGGTTGGGTTATGATAGTGGTAACATTGGGGTTCAATGGGAGAGTGAGGGCTGTGCTTTCTGATCTGATTCGGGATCTGCTATGGCTTATGGTGGGGGAAGGGTAAATGATGTGAATGGTTTCTCGAGGCGCTCAGAATCTATTCCTATGGAACGTTGTTTTGGTTGTAAATCACAGATGAGCTGTGGGTGAACCTATCTGGGTAAGATAACCTCATCATGTGATAAGGGTTTTTTCCTCACATTTAAGCTGCTCTTTTGAGGTACCTGTGTGAAAGATGGGAAAGTGGTTGTGGGGCATGTGTGTGTGTGTGTGTGTGTGTGTGTGTGTGTTCCTGCTTGCCTGACTGCCTGCGTGCACGTGGAAGTTTGTTTCTTTATTTGTGTGTTTTATTGTGGATCCAAATGAAGTATTCAACTGTGTGTGTATCTGTGTCTCTGAGTGTGTCTGTGTGTGTCGGTGTCTCTGATTGTGTCTGTGTGTGTTTTTGTCTCCCAAGTGTGTCTTTGTGTGTCGGTGTCTCTAAATGTGTCTGTGTGTGTCTGTCTCTGAGTGTGTGTGTGTGTCGGTGTCTCTGAGTTTGTATGTGCATTAATGTGTGTTTAGGGGAGTTGTCTGGGATGTTGGCCATCATCACTGCTGTCTGTGCTCATTTCAACAGAAGTAATACTTTGTGACTGGCTGCTCTGTTCTCCTCTCGTCTGCTAGCCTGGGGGGCTTACATAAGCCTATTTACTGTCCCTAGGGGATCCCCCCATCTTCCTCCTCTCCTCCTCATCTCCCTCCCTCCATCCAACACACCCCTCCCTTATCCCTCTAATACACCTACTCATCTCCAGCACATTCTCTCCATCCCTCCAGCAGGCTTACCTATCCTTACAACACAACACAGCTCTCTGTTCTGTCCCTCTGGCACATCCTTATCCCCCAGAGGAGCATTCCTTATCCCCTGAGGAGCGTTCCTTATCCCCCAGAGGAGCGTTCCGTATCCCCCTGAGTAGCATTCGTTATCCCCTGAGGAGCATTCCTTATCCCCCTGAGGAGCGTTCCTTATCCCCCTGAGGAGCTTTCCTTATCCCCCTGAGGAGCGTTCCTTATCCCCCTGAGGAGCGTTCCTTATCCCCCTGAGGAGCGTTCCGTATCCCCCTGAGTAGCATTCGTTATCCCCTGAGGAGCGTTCCTTATCCCCCTGAGGAGCGTTCCGTATCCCCCTGAGTAGCATTCGTTATCCCCTGAGGAGCGTTCCTTATCCCCCTGAGGAGCGCTCCGTATCCCCTGAGTAGCATTCGTTATCCCCTGAGGAGCGTTCCTTATCCCCCTGAGGAGCGTTCCGTATCCCCCTGAGTAGCATTCGTTATCCCCTGAGGAGCGTTCCTTATCCCCCTGAGGAGCGTTACTTATCCCCATAACACACTCTCTCCCTCCCTGCAACATACCCATTCATTCCCAATACATTCATCCTTCTCCCCTACAGTGTTTTCTGTAGGAGTCAATGAATCTCTGTGCATTGAGATGTACCTGTATTCCTTTCCCCCCGGGTACGACGTAGTATATATATCTTCCTTTCCTTTTTGTCATTGTTCCACATTCCTCTATTTCTGCTCCTCTTTTCCTGTTCCTGTTATAGTCTATTTTCTCCTCCATCTTCATATCCAGCCCACTCACTGTCACCGTATGAAGGCCAGCTCTGAGAGATAGGAAGTAGTCAATGTGTAGAAGTGGTCCTCTGATGGATAGGAAGTAGTCAGTGTGTGGAAGTGTTGCTCAAGGACACTCAAACACTGATAAGTGATGGGACAAAACAATCTTACAGTGCCCACGCCCAGAAGAACCTTGACCACACGCAAGCATACATGCAGGCATTGACACATGCACACACAGATACACACACAGATACACAGACACACACACACACACACACACACACACACACACACACACACACACACACACACACACACACACACACACACATACCCACACACTCTCCTACATTGCAGCTGGCCTCTCTTTTCCCACTGACCTATTTTACTTTTATTTAAGTCAGTTAAGAACAAATTCTTATTTTCAATGATGGCCTAAGAACAGTGTGTTAACTGCCTTGTACAGGGGCAGTTGAGTCTGTTTGGTCTGGGAGCGGCAGGTCTTATCTCTGTCTTGTCACAAAAGCCCCGTTTGTGTTGGAGGGGATTTGCAGCCTGTAGGGCAACAGGGCCACTTTGCCACCAGGGCAGGGCCAGGCAGGGCAAGGACAAGACAGCAGCACTCAAACAATACAGCCACACCACAGGCAACAATGTCAGAGAAAGAGTATGCAGAAGAGATGCCACACTGTCACGCCCTGATCTGTTTCACCTGTCCTTGTGACTGTCTCCACCCCCTCCAGGTGTCACTTATTTTCCCCAGTGTATTTATCCCTGTGTTTCCTGTCTCTCTGTGCCAGTTCGTCTTGTATGTTTAGTCAAGTCAACCAGCGTGTTTTTCCCCCGTACTCCTTTTCTATTTTCTTTTGCTAGTCCTCCCGGTTTTGACCACTGCCTGACTCTGGACTATTTTCCCACCTGCCTGATCATCCTGCCTGCTCTGACCTTGAATCTGCCTGTCCTTCGGTACCTATTGGACTCTGAACTGGTTTTGACCTTTTGCATGTACACGACCATTCTCTTGCCTACCCCTTTTTGGATTAATAAACATTGTAAGATTCCAACCATCTGCCTCCTGTGTCTACATCTGGGTCTCGCCTTGTGCCTTGATACACACACTTCTACGTGCAAACAGTAAAGACACTCTCTCACTCTCACGCTTCTGTCTGCCCACTCTACCATAAAGGACTGATTGGTGGAGTACTGCAGAGATGTTTGTCCTTACGGAAGGTTCTCCCATCTCTACAGATGAACTCTGGAGCTGGACAGTGGGTAAGATATATATTTTTTATATACATATTTTTTTATATTTACATTTGCAAAAATGTCTGAAAAACTGTTTTGGATTTGTCATTATGGGGTATTGTGTGTAGATTGATGAGGATTTTTTATTTATTTAATCCGTTTTAGAATACGACTGTAACATAAGAAAATGTGGATGAAGTTAATGGGTCTAAATACTTTCTGAATGCACTGTATATATTTACAATACCAGTCACCTACTCATTGCAGGGTTTTTCTTTATTTTTACTATTTTCTACATTGTAGAATTATAGTGAAGACATCAAAACTATGAAATAACACATTCGGAATCATTTAGTAACCAAAAAAGTGTTTAAAAAAAATAAAATATATTTTATATTTGGGATTCTTCAAAGTAGCCACCTTTTGCCTTTATGACAGCTTTGCACACTCTTGGCATTCTCTCCACCATCTTCATGACGTAGTCACCTGGAATGCATTTCAATTAACAGGTGTGCCTTGTCAAAAATTTATTTGTGGAATTTATTTCCTTCTTAATGCGTTTGAGCGAATCAGTTGTGTTGTGACAAGGCAGGGGTGGTATACAGAAGACAGCCCTATTTGGTAAAAAAACAAGTCCATATTATGGCAAGAACAGAAGAGAAACTAAAGTCCATCATTACTTTAAGACATGAAGGTCAGTCAATCCGGAAAATTTCAAGAACTTTGAATGTTTCTTCAAGTGCAGTCGCAAAAACCATCAAGAGTTATGATGAAACTGGCTCTCATGATGAATGCCACAAGAAAAGGAAGGCCCAGAGTTACCTCTGCTGCAGAGAACAAGTTCATTAGAGTTAACTGCACCTCAGATTGCAGTCTAAATAAATGCTTCATAGAGTTCAAGTAACAGACACATCTCAACATCAACTGTTCAGAGGAGACTGCGTGAATCAGGCCTTCATGGTGAAATTGCTGCAAAGAAACCACTACTGAAGGACACCTGTGTGTTCCCACCGTGAAGCATGGAGGAGGAGGTATGATGGTGTGGGGGTGCTTTGCTGGTGACACTGTCTGTGATTTATTTCGAATTCAAGGCACACTTAACCAGCATGGCTACCACAGCATTCTGCAGCGATACGCCATCCCATCTGGTGTGCGCTTAGTGGGACTATCATTTGTTTTTCAACAGGACAATGACACAAAACACACCTCCGGGATGTGTAAGGGCTATTTGACCAAGGAGAGTGATGGAGTGCTGCATCAGATGTCCTGGCCTCCACAATCACCCGACCTCAACCCTTTTAAGGGTTCCTGATCAATTAAAATAAAATTGTATTGGTCACATACACATGGTTAGAAGATGTTAATGCGAGTTTAGCGAAATGCTTGTGCTTCTAGTTCTGACAGTGCAGTAATATCTAACAGCTAATCTAACAATTCCCCAACATCTACCTAATACACACAAATCTAAGGGTGAATGAGAATATGTACCTATATGGATGAGCGATGGCCGAGCAGCATAGGCAAGGTGCAATAGATGGTGTAAAAGAAAGGATATACATATGATATGTAAACATTTTTAAAGTGGCAATATTTAAAGTGGCATTGTTTAAAGTGGCCAGAGATTGGGTTTCAATGTAGGCAGCAGCCTCTCTGAGTTAGTGATTGCTGTTTAGCAGTTTGACGGCCTTGAGATAGAAGCTGTTTTTCAGTCTCTCGGTCCCAGCTTTGATGCACCTGTACTGACCTCGGCTTCTGGATGGTAGCGGTGTGAACAGGCAGTGGTTCGGTTGGTTGCTGTCCTTGATAATCTTTTTGTCCTTCCTGTGACATCGGGTGCTGCAGGTGTCATGGAGAGCAGGTAGTTTGCCCCCGGTGATGTGTTGTGCAGACCGCACCACCCTCTGGAGAGCCTTGTGGTTGAGGGTGGTGCAGTTGTTGTACCAGGCTGAGATACAGCTCGACAGGATTCTCTCGATTGTGCATCTGTAAAAGTATGTCAGGGTTTTGGGTGACAAGCCAAATTTCTTCAGTCTCCTGAGGGGGAACGACTTTTTCATTTGAGGCAGGGGACGAGGAGCGCACAGGAGTTCACGCTGGAGTTCCGGACTTTGGCGGCCGGAGCCGGATGGAACGACAGGGCTCTCAAGTGTCCAACGAAGACATCCAATGGTTCTTTTGTTATAAAAAGTCATTTATTATATCCATAAATCTCTGTTTGGTTGTGTTCAGAAAATCCACCGTCGAGTCGCCCATTGAACCGTGAAGAGAACGCGTTCAAATTATACCAACTTTGTCCAAACAAATCAAACATAATTTTTTTATGTATCCTTTTATGTATATTTACTATAATATTTCAACCGGATTATAGCCTGAACGATAGGAAAGGAAACGTGAACGCGCATGTCATTCTATTGAGTTCCGGGGTCCACGTCTAAGTTCTTCTTCTATTGGCTTCTAAATCAACCTAACATCATGAAACCCTGTCTAAAGACTGTTGACATCCAGTGGAAGCCATAGGTACTGCAGTCTAAATCCTACATAACATTGAATCCAATAGGCAGACAGGAGAAAAAGGTAATCTTGGTGACGGTTTTGGAGAGTCTGGCGTGCCCAAAGTAAAATGCCTGCCACTCAGGCCCAGAAAATAGGATATGCACATAATTATTACTATTGGATAGGAAACACTCTGAAGTTTCTAAAAGTGTTAAAATAATGTATGTGAATAGAACTGATATAGCAGGCGAAAACTCGAGGAAAATCCATCCGGATTTGCAGTTTTTTTTGTAAATGACCTTCTCCAGGATGCCTACTCATTTGTATTTTACCTAGGACTGAGACTGCAGTACCTATGGCTTCCACTTTGGCTTCCACCAACAGTCTTTATACAGAGCCTGGAAGCTGTAGCAGTGAGCAGAACGGATAGGAACAGGAAATAGTCCAGGTAGCTCAGATGTCAACAAGATTTTACAGGCGCGAGACCGAGTGTGCGCCCCACTGTATTTTCCTTTTATAACGTTTAGGTTACCATCCGAGTGAAATATTATTGCTAATATTCATAAAAGGATAGCTAAGGAGGCATTTTAAATGATCTATGATTTGTTTAGGAAAAGTTGATAGGTATATTTGAACGCGTTCTCTTCACGGTTCAATGGGCGACTCAACGGTGGATTTTTCTGATCATAACGCGCCAACCAAACAGAGATTTATGGATATAATAAATGACTTTTTCTAACAAAAGAACCATTGGATGTCTTCGTTGGACACTTGGGAAGCCCTCAGCAGAAGTTCTTCGAAAGGTAAGTGATATTTCTTAGTTTTGTGTGACCCGCGCTGGATATGAATTTATGCTAATGTGGAAAATATGTGGGGTGCTATCCTCAAACAATCAAATGTTGTGCTTTCGCCGTGAAGCCTTTTTGAAATCTGACAACGCTGTGATATTGCCAAGAATCAGAGCTTTTGATGACTATGCAAAACTTGTATATTGATGAATGTTTAATAATTAAACTTTTGGATTTTGAATTTGTCCCCTTACATTTCACCGGGTAGTGTAGCCCGCTAGCGCTCCGCTACTCCCTAAGTAGTTTTAACTGATCGTAACAATCGTAGTGCATAAGGGCACTAACAAAAAACAATATCCCACAAAGCAGGTGGGAAAAGGAAAAACTTAAGTATGATCCCCAATTAGAGGCAACGACAATCAGCTGCCTCTAATTGGGAACCATACACACAACAACACATAGAAATACAACAAATAGAAACCATAATCCCCCTAGTCACGTCCTGACCAAAACCACCATAGAGGACCCAGAGGGCTATCTATGGCAAGGACGTGACAGTTCCCCCCCCCCAAAGGTGCAGACTCCGGCCGCAAAACCTGAACATGATGGGGAGGGTTCGGGTGGGCGACTAGCGTCGGTGGCGGTTCCGGTGGCGGTTCCGGTGGCGGTTCCGGTGCGGAACGTAGCACCCACTCAGCCCACAGATCCGGCCATATAGCCGGGCTGAACGCCGTACCCGGCTTGGACCTCGGTGCAGAGGAAGGCTCCGACCCTGGCACCGGGCTAGGAAGGCGCACTGGAAGCCTGTTGCGTGGAGCCGGCACAGGTCTCACCGGACTGGTGACACGCTCTTCAGGGCGAGTACGGGGAGCTGGCACAGGACGTACTGGGCTGGGAAGGCGCACTGGAAGCCTGGTGCGTGGAGCCGGCACAGGTTTCACCGGACTGATGACACGCTCTTCAAGGCGAGTGCGGAGAGCTGGCACAGGACATACCTGGCTGGGAAGGCGCACTGGAAGCCTGGTGCGTGGAGCCGGCACAGGTTGCACCGGACTGGTGACACGCACTTCAGGGCGAGTACGGGGAGCTGGCACAGGACGTACCTGGCTGGGAAGGCGCACTGGAAGCCTGGTGTGTGGGGCCGGCACAGGCTTCACTGGACTGATGACACACTCTTCAGGGCGAGTGCGGAGAGCTGGCACAGGACGTAACGGGCGTAACGCTCCTCTAAATGCCTGCGCTGCAGCATACTCCTCGCCAATACCTCTCTTCGATATCCTTCCTTAGAGGTGACGGTTTTGGAGTCTGGCGTGCCCAAAGTAAAATGCCTGCCACTCAGGCCCAGAAAATAGGATATGCACATAATTAGTACTATTGGATAGGAAACAGTCTGAAGTTTCTAAAAGTGTTAAAATAATGTATGTGAGTATAACAGAACTGATATGGCCACTCATGGTCACCTCCAGCAGGCCGCGCTGCGACAAAAGACCAGCGCGGACCGTCACCGCAGTGAGGCCCCGGTGTTCGTACAGGGTCTGGCTCTCGACCCGAAACCTGCCCCTCCGCCTGCCCTGCCGGAAGCTGGGTCCGTGGTTTGTGGGGCCAGTTAAAGTCCTGAGGAGAGTGAACAAGGTTTGTTACCAGTTACAGCTTCCCCCGATTACCATATTAACCCCTCGTTCCATGTCTCTCCTCAGGCCGGTGGTGGTTGGTCCGCTCCAAGAGTCTGAGGTGCGGGAGGTTCCTCCGTACCCCTCCGGCGTACTCCGTCCGTTCCATCCTGGAATCGAGGCGTCGGGCGAGGGGCCTTCAGTAGCTCGTGGAGTGGTAGGGCTACGGTCCGTAGGAGAGGTGCTGGGTTCCGGCGGCGGATGTATTGGACCGCCCTGCGCCTCGTCCTCTGGGTCTGCCTCGAGGCCGGTGTCGGCGCCCTGCTGGAGCCCCTCCTCGTTTGGGCGGCATTCGGCGGTCGACGTCAACGGTCTTCTAATCATCACCGATCTACTTTTCATTTTCCATTTGTCTTGTCTTGTTTTTCACACACCTGGTTTGCATTCCCCATCATTATCTGTTGTGTATTTAACCCTCTGTTTTTGTTTTATTGTTAAGCCGTTTCTTTCCGGCTGGTGCATTTCATTTACGCCTCGCTGTTTTGCGTTTGGCATATGTATTTGTATTTTACGCGTTTAGCATTTAGCTTGATTCTATTTTTGAGTAAAGTGTTTTTGCTCACTCAGTACTGTTCTCCTGCTCCTGACTTTAGTGCACCAGCAACACAGGACCTTGACATGAGCAAAAAATATTTCATTTTATTTGGAATGCTAAGCCAGACAAAATTAAACGTGCCTATTTATATAATGAATATGAGTTTGGGGGGCTAAAATTATTAAATGTTAAAGCTTTAAACCTCTCACTAAAAGCTTCACTCGTACATAAGTTATACTTAAACCCAAAATGGTTCTCCAGTAGATTATTAAGAAAGGCTCATCCTTTGTTTAAAAATTGTCTTTTTGCCCTTATACAGATTACAACTTCTCATTTCCGACTAATTTAAAATGTAATTTTTTTTAAAGTATCGCTCTTTCTTAACCTCTTAGCGCGCCGATCCCTTTAGCGGGATCGTTTTCAGAGCAAACATAACGCGCCAAATTCAAAATACATATTCGTAATACATATTCGTAATATTTAACTTCGATATACAAGTGTTGCATAGTGTTGCATAGCCATCAAAAGCTCTGCTTCTTGGCAATATCACTGCGTTGTCAGATTTTAAAAGGCTTTACGGCGAAAGCACTACATTTGATTGTTTGAGGCTACTACCTCACATATTTTCCACATTAGCATAAATTCATATCCAGCTCGGTTCTCAAAATATCCATATCACAGCTAATATAAATCGCTTACCTTTCAAATAACTTCTTCTGAGGTCTTCCCAAGTGTCCAAACAAGATAATCCATGGTTCTTTTGTTAGAAAAAGTAAATAATTATATCCATAAATATCCGTTGTTTTTGGCACGTTACGTTCAGCTACTCCACCAAGCATTGTCAGTCTACTCGCCCGTTTTACAGTGAAGGGATCGCGTTCAAATTATACCTCTCATCTTTTCACAAACAAATCAAATATCATTAATAATGCATCCTTATGTATTCTTTTATGAATAATAGCGATCATATTTTACAAGAACGGTAAGTGAAACGTTAAAAAGCGAAAAAGAAAGTTGGTCGCTGGGCGTTCACGTTCGTGAACGCACGCCTGTTTACCTTTTTCCCTACCCGTAGTAATTCTCTCTCTAAGGATCTGGTCAGAGCTTTTTCCTCCATACCCTTTCCAGAGACTGTTGACATCTAGTGGAAGCCATAAGTACTGCAACCTCGGTCCTATTCCCCATAGAAAAATATTACATGGGCTTCAAAATGAGAGGAGAGCAACAGAAAAATAAATTCCGGACAGAAATTTCTCTGGTTTTTGCCTGCTAAATCTGTTCTGGAATAGCCACAGACTATATCTTAATGGTTTTATAAACTTCAGAGTGTTTCCTATCCAATAGTACTAAATATGTAAATATCCTAGTTTCTGGCCATGAGTGGTAGGCATTTAACTTTGGGCACGTCAGACAGGCGAAAATTCGGAAAATGGGACCCTAGCTGGAAGAGGTTAAACAAGCCATACTGTACAAAGCTGGTTACAATTTCAGTTTTATCCTCCAGAAAAGATAGACCAAATATTACAACAAATGTTATGGTTAAATTTAAATATACTGATTTAAAGTGTATTATATTTGTTAATGTTATTATAAACGGAGGAGTTATGTCACATATGCAGTTATCGCAAATATATTGAAATATCTGGTCAATCCAAATTTACAACAAACTGATTGCAGCACTACCACAAAAATGGAGGAGGTAAGTGGAAAGGGAGAAGGTAGGGAACTTGTTTGCCTGCCATATATTAAAGATACAAATTGGCTGAAAGGAACTGGCATAAATAGAAAAATATACCAGTTTCATCTGAGGACAAAAATTCTGTCAGCTGCGCCATACAGGTGGCAAAATAAATGGGAGGACCTTTCGATGCACCAATTCCATGGCATATGGTTTATGAACTGGAAAAAAAACTACACTTGACTCAAAACTTAAGAGTTTTTCAGTTTAAGTTATTATATAAAATGAAAAAACACCATCATCCCAGACACCCTGGACCCACTCCACTTCGCATACAGCCCCAACAGATCCACAGATGACGCAATTTCTATTGCACTCCACACTGCCCTTTCCCACCTGGACTAAAGGAATACCTATGTGAGAGTGTTGTTCATTGACTACAGCTCACCGTTCAACACCATAGTGCCCTCCAAGCATAACACTAAGCTAAAGACCCTGGGACTGTAGACCTCCCTTTGCAACTACTCCCTGATCACCCACGAATGTGTGGCTGTGCACAGCTCATCATTCAATTTGCAGATGACATGACGGTGGTAGCCCTGATCACAGACGACGATGGGACAGCCTATAGGGAGGAGGGCAGAGACCTGGCAATGTGGTGCCAGAACAACAACCTCTTCCTCAACGTTACCAATACAAAGGTTGTGGACGACAGGAAACGGTGGGCCGTGCATGCCCCCATTCACATCGACGGGACTGTAGTGGAGCGGGTCAAGCGCTACAAGTCTCTCGGGTGTCCACATCACTAAGGATCTATCATGGGCCACACCAACACAGTCGTGAAGAGGGCACAATAATGCCTCCTCGCCCTCAGGAGGCTGAAAAGATCCTCAAAAGGTTCTACAACTGCACCAGATCCTCAAAAGGTTCTACAACTGCACCATTGAGAAAATCTTGACTGGCTGCATCACCGCTTGGTATGGAAACTGCTTGGCATCCGACTACAAAGCGCTACAGGGGGTATTGAGTACGGCCCAGTACATCACTGGGGCTGAGGTCCCTGCCGAAGACTCCAGCCACCCAAGTCATAGACTTTTCTCTCTGCAACCACACGTTAAGCGGTACCGATGCACCAGGTCTGGAACCAACAGGGTCTTGATCAGCTTTCACCCACAAGCCATTAGACTGCTACATAGTAAATTAAATAGTTACCCGCATTGACCCTTTTTTTACACTTCTTGTCTCATCACATACGCTGCTGCTGCTGTTTATCTGTCACTTTATTCCTAGTTATATGTACATTTCTACCTCAATTACTTCGTAACCCTGCACATCGACTCGGTGCTTGTACACCGTAATATATATAGCCAAGTTATCATTACTCATTGTGTATTTATTATTACTTTTATTATTCTGTGTTTTATTTTTCTATTATTTCTACATTTTATTTTCTCTCTGCATTGTTGGGAAGGATCTGTAAGTAAGCATTTCACTGTTAGTCTACACCTGTTGTTTACAAAGCAAGTGACAAAGAACATTTGATTTGATTAGTATTTTTAATAGTCAAAAAGCACTAATCGCTCAGCACTACATTTAGTGATAGTGAGGCGATGGGACAAGAGGAGCGAAGAGGGAGAGGAGAAGAGGGTACCCATCAGAAGTTCAGTGCACCCATGCAGCAGGATCCTGTTTGGCTTCCAGGAATGTCTGCTTGCTCTTGGAGTGAGAACCAGAGAGAGAGGGAAGGATAGAGGAGAAAAGAAGGGGGAGAAGCGCTGGGAGAGGCAGAGAGGCAGAGAGAGAGAGATGGAAAGTCAGTCCTCTCTCCACTCCCACTGACAGGTTAACATCAGTGTAGAAGTAGACATACTTAGAGATAAACTGGACAGGTCTAATTAGAGGAGAGGAAAGATAGATGTTTGCGAGAGGAGTGTGGGTTTACCCAACTGGAAGCTACTGTCAGAAGCTAGCCGGCTGCTATTGTGGCCAACGCCCTTGTCCAGAAGCAAGCACCAGTTAGCCTCGAGCTTGGCCCATTCCCCCGGCTAGCAACAAAGTACACCAACTACAATACCTCTCTTTCCAATTGGCTCTCTTTCCGACCGGTCTGCTGGTGTATTTCGTCCGATGTGCTCTCAACCAGCCTCTGCGTCGTTGATGTCGGTGTGGACCCAGCTACTAGCCCCGGTCCGCTAACTCTCTGAGCGCCGTGTCTCCCGCTCGACAACTGCCGAACGTAGTGACAACTGCCGAACGGCTCCCTTTTTCGTCCATTGCTGCTTATTGGACCCTATGATCACTCGGCTACACAGCTGATGCCTACTGGACTGTTCATTAACACAATACTTCATTTTGTTTATCTGTCGGCCCCAGCCTCGAACTCAGGCCCTGTGTGTAGCTAACTGACCCTCTCTGCCCCTTCATCGCCATTTACCCGTTGTTGTTGTCTTAGCTGTTTACCCATTGTTGTCTTAGCCCTCCCAATCAACACCTGTGATTGCTTTATGCCTCCCTCTAATGTCAATATGTCTTGTATACTGTTGTTAAGGGTAGCTCTCATTGTTTTGTTTTACTGCGGAGCCCCTAGTCCCGCTCTACATGCCTCGATTAGCTCCCTTGCCCCAGCCCCCACACATGCGGAGACCGCACCTAGCTTAACTGCTGCTTCCAGAGATGCAGCCTCTCATCGTTACTCAATACCTAGGTTTACCTCCACTGTACTCGCACCCTACCATACCCTTGTCTGTACACTATGCCCTGAATCTATTCTACCACGCCCAGAAATCTGCTCCTTTTATTCTCTGTTCCCAACACACTAGATGACCAGTTCTTATAGCCTTTAGCCGTACCCTTATCCTACTCCTCCTCTGCTCCTCTGGTGATGTAGAGGTAAACCCAGGCCCTGTGTGTCCCCAGGCGCTCTCATTTGTTGACTTCTGCAACCAGAAAAGCCTTGGGTTCATGCATGTTAACATCAGAAGCCTCCTCCCTAAGTTTGTTTTATTCACTGCTTTAGCACACTCCGCCAACTCTGATGTCCTAGCCGTGTCTGAATCCTTGCTTAGGAAGGCTACCAGCATTTTTGAAATTTCCATCCCCAATTACAAAATTTTCCGTCAAGATAGAACTGCTAAAGGGGGCGGAGTTGCAATCTACTGCAGAGTTCTGTCCTACTATCCAGGTCTATGCCCAAACAGTTCTCTCTAGAAATAAGTCTCTCTCTGTTGCCGCTTGTTATAGACCCCCCTCAGCTCCCAGCTGAGCCCTGGACACCATATGTGAATTGATTGCCACCCATTTATTTTCCGAGATGCTACTGTGACCTAAACTGGGATATGCTTAACACCCCGGCCATCCTACAATCTAAGCTAGATGCCCTCAATCTCACACAAATTATTAAGGAACCTACCAGGTACAACCCCAAATCCGTAAACATGGGCACCCTCATAGATATCATTCTGACCAACTTGCCCTCTAAATACACCTCTGCTGTTTACAACCAGGATCTCAGCGATCACTGCCTCATTGCCTGTGTCTGTTATGGGTCCGCGGTCAAACGACCACCCCTTATCACTGTCAAACGCTCCCTAAAACACTTCTGCGAGCAGGCCTTTCTAATCGACCTGGCCCGTGTATCCTGGCAGGATATTGACCTGGTTGTTCTTCAAATGTGCCTTCCTCACCTTCCTCATTACCTTAAATATGCATGCCCAATTCAAAAAATGTAGAACTTAGAACAGATATAGCCCTTGGTTCACTCCAAACTTGACTGCCCTTAACCAGCACAAAAACATCCTGTAGCGCACTGCACTAGCTTCGAATAGCCCCCGCGATATGCAACTTTCAGGGAAGTCAGGAGCCAATATACACAGTCAGTTAGGAAAGCAAAGGCTAGCTTTTTCAAACAGAAATATGCATCCTGCAGCACTAACGATAAAAAGTTTCGGGACACTGTAAAGTCCATGGAGAATAAGAGCACCTCCTCTCAGCTGCCCACTGCACTGAGGCTAGGAAACACTGTCACCACCGATAAATCCACAATAATCGAGAATTTCAATAAGCATTTCTCTACGGCTGGCCACACTTTCCACCTGGCTACCCCAACCCAGGCCAACAGCTCTGCACCCCCCACAGCAACTGGTCCAAGCGCCCCCACCGCTTCTCCTTCACCCAAATCCAGACAGCTGATGTCCTGAAAGAGCTGCAGAATCTGGATCCCTATAAATCAGCTGGGCTAGACAATCTGGACCCTCTCTTCCTAAAATGATCCGCCGCCATTGTCGCAACCCCTATTACTAGTCTGTTAGTAACCTCTCTTTCGTATCGTCTGAGATTCCTAAAGATTGGAAAGCGGCCGCGGTCTTCCCCCTCCTCAAAAGGGGTGACACTCTAGACCCAAACTGTTACAGACCTATATCCATCCTGCCCTGCCTTTCTAAAGTCTTCGAAAGCCAAGTGAACAAACAGATCATCGACCATCTCGAATCCCACCGTACCTTCTCCGCTATGCAATCCGGTTTCCGAGCTGGTCACGAGTGCACCTCAGCCACGCTCAAGGACCTAGATGATATCATAACTACCATCGATAAAAGACAATACTGTGCAGCCGTCTTCATCGACCTGGCCTAGGCTTTCGTCTCTGTCAATCATCGTATTCTTATCGGCAGAGTCAACAGCCTTGGTTTCTCTAATGACTGCCTCGCCTGGTTCACTAACTACTTCTCAGATAGATTTCAGTGTGTCAAATCAGAGGGCCTGTTGTCCGGACCTCTGGCAATCTCTATGGGGGTGCCACACGGTTCAATTCTCGGGCCGACTCTTTTCTCTGTATATATCAATGATGTCGTTCTTGCTGCGGGTGATTCTTTGACCCACCTCTACGCAGACGACACCATTCTGTATACTTCTGGCCCTTCTTTGGACACTGTGTTAACAAACCTTGAAACGAGCTTCAATGCCGTACAACATTCCTTCTGTGGACCCCAACTGCTCTTAAACACTAGTAAAACCACCTAGCATCACTACTCTGGACGATTCTGACTTAGAATATGTGGACAACTATAAATACCTAGGTGTCTGGCTAGACTGTAAACTCTCCTTCCAGACTCACATTAAGCATCTCAAATCCAAAGTTTAATCTAGAATCGGCTTCCTTTTTTGCAACAAAGTCTCCTTCACTCATGCTGCCAAACATACCCTCGTAAAACTGACTATCCTGCCGATCCTTGACTTCGGCAATGTCATTTAAAAAATAGCCTCCAACACTCTACTCAGCAAATTGGATGCAGTCTATTACAGTGCCTTCCGTTTTGTCACCAAAGCCCCATATACTACCCACCATTGCGACCTGTATGCTCTCGTTGGCTGGCCCTCGCTACATATTCTTAAATCATCGGCTGTCAGAGCAGCTTACCGATCGCTGCAGCTGTACACAGCCCATCTGTAAATAGCCCATCCCACTACCTACCTCATCCCCATATTTGTTTTAGTTTTTTCTGCTCTTTTGCACACCCGTATTTATACTCATCTGCACATCTATCACTCCAGTGTTAATTTCTAAATTGTAATCACTTCACCACTATGGCCTATTTATTGCCTTACCTCCTTACTTCATTTGCACACATTGTATACAGATTTTCTATTGTGTTGTTGACTGTACTTTTGTTTATTCCAAGTGTAACACTGTGTTGATGTTTTTGTCGCACTGCTTTGCTTTATCTTGGCCAGGTGGCAGTTGTAAATGAGAACTTGTTCTCAACTGGCCTACCTGGTTAAATAAAGGGGAACTAAATAAAGAGGGGTGGGAGTTAGGGTTGTGGTGGTGTTAGGAGGACGGTGTAGAAGCGGGGGGGACGATGTAATTTGAATAGAGGATGGTAACAGTAACTGGCAGTGCACAGGGTGAGTAGAGGAGTTTGGTTAGATGGTAGCAATACATGGAGGAAGAGAAGATCGTAAACAGAGAGCGGAGGAGTGGAGAGGAGGAGTATATCAGTATAGCAGCTCAACAGGCGAGGGAGGGAGGGATGGAGTGAGTTGGAGTGATACACCCTGGTCTGGCTGATTCCTGGTCCGGGTGCCTGCCTGTCACTCCTGGATCCGCCTCTTGGACAGCCCCCCAGCCTCATCCTGGGAGCATCGCCCAGACCACAGCACAGGGAACACCCCCTTCCCAGATCATTGTGTTTTCTCCTAGAGAATGATCTGGACTGCCTGGCTTGGTCCATGGTTGGCTCAAATGTCGGAATGTAAAGGGTTTCCCAGACACCCGTTTGTTTTGGTACCATTTAGGACACAACCTTCTTCTCACAGCAACCACAGACATGTCTCCCACAACGTCCATACCGTAGCTACAAGGTTATTGTTAGTTCTGTAGCATTCTGTTGGAGTAATAGAGATATTATCACTGTGAATGTTTTGGAGGGAAATGAAGGTGAGCTGTAGAGAGTAAATCTGCCTATCCTCTCCTCCATGGTCACCACATTAATCTTTAATGTAGAGTTGTATCTGAGATTCTTATGCGGCTCCTCTCTCTGCTTCTCACTGACCAGTCCTGGGCCTGTAAGGGAGAGACGGGGAGACATGCCCAGGGTAGTCTTTGAAGTGTAAAATACAAGCCTTTTTATGTTCAGATGTTAAATATTCATATATAGGAGGCAAACATGGGATCTGGAGATGAGGAGAGTGTGTTATTTTAGTTTAGAGAAAGGTACTTTGGGTAGATGGTAGTCTGTGTGGGGGGAAAGAGGGTAAATGTTAGGTATAAACATGTAAACAGAATTGAATAGGGAAAATGTATTTTTCATGCACTTCTTGGGAAGTGTGATGGTATGGGGCAGATATTCAGTGTGAGACTGTCCTCTCTGTACCTCTTCCAACACACCCTCACTCAATGAATTCAGTGGCAGAAAGAGGGCCAGTTTATCTGGGACCTTTGCATATTTCATCTGTATGTATATATGTGTCTGAGAGTCTATAATGTACCAGTGTGTCTATAATGTACCAGTGTGTCTATAATGTACCAGTGGGTCTATAATGTACCAGTGGGTCTATAATGTACCAGTGGGTCTAGAATGTACCAGTGGGTCTATAATGTACCAGTGGGTCTAGAATGTACCAGTGGGTCTATAATGTACCAGTGGGTCTAGAATGTACCAGTGGGTCTAGAATGTACCAGTGGGTCTAGAATGTACCAGTGGGTCTCGAATGTGTTAGTGGGTCTAGAATGTACCAGTGGGTCTATAATGTACCAGTGGGTCTAGAATGTACCAGTGGGTCTAGAATGTACCAGTGGGTCTAGAATGTACCAGTGGGTCTAGAATGTTCAAGTGGGTCTATAATGTACCAGTGGGTCTATAATGTACCAGTGTGTTTATAATGTACCAGTGTGTCTATAATGTACCAGTGGGTGAAAATGTGTTGTTCTTGAATGAACCACTGTCTTTTGTGCGTGTGTGTGTGTGTGTGTGTGTGAGACAGACAGACAGACAGACAGACAGACATATGTTATAGTTGACAACGGCATGCCAGATGGAGAGGTCTGGTTACAGAGGCCATGCGCAAATAGGGAGAGAGGGAGGGAGAGGGAAGGTGGTTGAGTGAGATGGAAGGAGGGAGGGAGTCGGTTGAGACTGGCTCCTTTGTTCGAAGGTCATAGTGTGCTGGAGTAGTGAGGGGGCATGGGGGTATGGTTGGACTAAAGACATACGGCTTGTTTCTGGTGTGGGGAGCATCTGGAACACAGACCATATTAGGACTAAATCAATCTAACAACAATTAACAGTCACGGCACGGTATACACAAAATACCTCACAAATCAATTCAGAGAAATTAAGCATAATCCACTAAATCTGTAGCAAAATGCAGTAAAGTGCAAAAAGTTGAATATGAATCCCACACTACAATTAGCTGTACTAAAGAACAATGTAGGCAATGATGGCTGTGTTTGTGTGTAACGTCACAATGGAAAATGTGGGCCAGGTGCTGTGGTTATGCTTATGTTATATCTGTGATTGTGTTGATGACAACAATACCATGACCTTTTCACACCCATAGGTCCGGCTTGTGACATCAGAGTAATCCTGACAGCTTATCTGGCCCGAGTCTGGTGTCGGATATCATAGACCTAATTTGACCACACACACATGCAGGCACACACAAATACACATACAAACACACACACAAACACCTGTTGGTCCAAGCATCTGCTAGATGGCAGAGAGACTGACGTCAATACATCAGCGTGATCATTGATTGTGTGTCTCATGTTCAAGGTCACTGTTTCTCCTTGTTCAATATTCTATGATTAACATTCGATGTGTAGCCTCTCTTCCAAGGACTCTGTGTGTGTTTGTGTGTGTGTGTGTGTGTGTGTGTGTGTGTGATAATGAGTGCTGCTGACTGGCATCTCTGACTGGTTCCCTTCCACACCCTCTAGAGATGGACGTATGCATGGTGCCAGTGAGATGCCAGCCTGTCCACAGTGTGTGTACGTCCCTGCAGCAGATGTGAGTGTATGTGTCAGATTGGCTTGCAAAAATGTCTAGGAAATGGTAAATGAGAGTATAGTGTGTGTGCCTTTTTTCTAAACTATATGGTATCACTGTTTTGAGCTATTTACATTTTATATGTGTGCATGCTATTTTCTGTGTGTGTGTGTGTGTGTGTGTGTAGTTAATATGTCGCTGTGGCTCCGAGTCGGTTGTGAACAACAGGGGTAATGATTAACCTCTTTAAATACTTTAAGTGAGACATCGAGACCCAGATTCAGACTCTCAACAACCCAGTGCCAGCCACTTACCTAACCCTTACCCTGACCCTCAGCATCAGCCCAACCCAGGAGCCATAGCTAGCCAAAATAGTTACCACTCTGGAACACTCGGAACCAGTCAAATGAAAGTGAAGCTACATCACACATAGAGCCACGTAGAGATCACACCACTGAGCAGACACAGAGAGAAGTCAAAGAGCCATATGTAATAACAGAACATGTGGACTTGGGGGGGTGAAAGAGGGTGGAAAGGAGAGAGAGGGAATGAGAGAGAGAGAGAGAGGAGAGAGAAGGAATGAGAGCGAGGGAATGAGAGAGGAGAAAGAGGGAATGAGAGAGGGAATGAGAGAGAATGAATGAGAGAGATGGAATGAGAGAGAAGGAATGAGAGAGGAGAGGAGAGAGAAGGAATGAGAGCGAGGGAATGAGAGTGGAGAGGAGAGGAGAGGAGAGAGGGAATGAGAGAGGAGAGGAGAGGAGAGAGAGGGAATGAAAGAGGAGATGAGAGAATGAGAGAGGAGAGAGAGGGAATGAGAGAGGAGAGAGAGGAGAAGAGAGAGAGGGAATGAGAGAGGAGAGGAGCGAGCGGGAATGAGAGAGGAGATGAGAGAGAGGGAATAAGAGAGCAGAGAGAGGAGAAGAGAGAGAGGGAATGAGAGAGAAGGAATGAGAGAGGAGAGGGAGGGAACGAAGGACTTTACCTTTGGACCATTGTGGAGGGAGTGGCTTCAAAAGAAGGAGGAGGGTGTGTGTGTGAGAGAGAGAAAGAGAGAGAGAGAGAGAGAGAGAGAGAGAGAGAGAGAGAGCCATTGAGCAGTGGGAGTGATAGAGTATATCAGTCAAAGAAAGAACCAAAAGGCAGAGGGAAAGAGTGTGAGAGAACTACTATGCTCTGTCCCACTCCCTGAATGTCTTCCCCTTCTCTACAGCCCAGAGAGAGAGAGAGAGAGAGAGCAAGAGCAAGAGAGACTACCTTTCCTTACTCTGGACTCTACTGCTCCACCATGGCACCTGTCACAGACAGAGAGACACGGACCTAGGAGCGCTACAGTACCAGGAACACACAGAGTACAAAGGTAAGACATTCCTTTCCTTTATTTCCTAGTGGTTGTTATTAAGGTGTGTTTATCATGTGTCAGTTATTTAAACAGTAGTTTGGAAGCAGAGTGTTTGTCAGTGTGGTTGTATTGGAGTGAGTGAACTGGTCAGTGTTGTTGTAGTGGAGTTATAGATACATGTTTGTCTTGCTCACAGCCTAGTGGTGTTTTTCAGTTGGAAAGTGTGAGAAAGTGGTCCTTTTTCAGTTGGAGATTCATTTCTCACAACAGTTCACTGAAAAGCCAGTTGTGTGCTTGTGCTAGAGTGTCAGTTTTAAGTAAAAGTAAGCATATTTAGTACACATTTCCATTTGACTGTTCAGATGATTTTTCCTAATATTGACCAGCGGGACAAAAGAGGATACTCTCTCTTTACACCTGAAATCCCATACAGCCCAACTCTCTCTCTCTCTCTCTCTCTCTCCCTCCATCCCTCCCTCCCCATCTTTCCACACAGTCACTTCTGCACTTTCATCTAATTTAGCTCTGGCTTTTCTCTCCTTTCTGAACGTTTTGTAAATGGCTAATTTTAACGAAGGGAGTTTATTCCTCTCTTTCTCTCCTTTCTCTAAAGTAGTGCAGATTACATTAAGAGAGTCTCCCTCATACAGGCAGCTAATATCTGAAAACAATATAGTATTTTATCTGTGTGTCTGTGTCTGTCACCTCCAATAATCCTTGGTACCTGCAGCCTTTTAACCCAGTGTGTTACTCAAAGACCACATCTCCCCCTGGATACTTGACTGAACACTCCTGAGCATCTCAGCTTAACAGTATGACTCTGTGTCTGGGTCAGTCTATTTCTCTCTCTCTCTCTCTCTCTCTCTCTCTCTCTCTCTCTCTCTCTCTCTCTCTCTCTCTCTCTCTCTCTCTCTCTCTCTCTCTCCTTGTGGTGAGTGCAGGCCAGAGGCTGGGCTACAAAGCGGCAGTGACTTTGGCGGTGTGGTGAGACTCTGTGTCTGTGTGCTTTGGGCTGGACGGGAATGTTACACATCACAGACATGGAGGGAGGGAGGAATATATAGAGAGAGGGAGAAAAAGAGATGCCAGTTTTCTTTGTTTGAAATATTTAATGGATGCTGCTGATCTCTGTTTGCTGTTGCTGGAGGGTCTAAAGAGTGAGAGTTGTTCTCTCATTCACATAAAAAGCTAAATGCTGTCATCATCAACATTTTATCAGATGTATTTTTATTTTCAATCCAGTTGAATAAATGTAACAGTACAGGCATTTTATATGATATTCACTCCTGATGAAAGTAAGGTATTCCTCTCGCTCTGTGTGTGTGTGTGTGTGTGTCTGTGTGTGTGTGGAGATGCTGTCTCCTGTAGACTTACTATGTCACTGTTGACTGCAGAACTAAATCAGATGCTTCACTGATTTAGTTCATTCCCATGTTTATAAAAAAAAACTAGGCAAGTCAGTTAAGAACAAATTCTTATTTTCAATGACGGCCCAGGAACAGTGGGTTAACTGCCTGTTCAGGGTCAGAACGACAGATTTGTACCTTGTCAGCTCGGGGATTTGAACTTGCAAATTTAATGATACACTGGTAATGATCACTTGCCCCTTATGTTTTCCCTTTAATGAATCTGTAAAGGAGGAAGAACAGTTTGAGAGAAATGGTTTTAGGAACAACTTGGCACAGGGAGACTGTTTAAATAAACACAGAGCTTCATACAGTAGGTACAGTATGGTCAGGAGTGATCTGACCAGGAACAACTCCTGATCCTCTAGTTAAATAAGATCACAGTGCAACCATGTGGGATTGAATAGCCTGACTAGATCAGTTAGCGTCATCAGGTACAGATAACATGACAACGATACACTGAACCAGGGTTGAAACAGAGGCTAGAAGGGCCAATCTCAGTTCAGCATCAGAAGCTTTAGGGTAAAAGCAGTTCAGAACAGTGTACCAGCAGTGTACCAAACAACAAGGAAGTCCACCTGACCTTTCTCTCTCCTTCAGATGTATATCAGCCATAGCAGCCGATCCCCGTGCTGTGGGCTCAGTGCGAGAGGAGTGGAGTGACTCTGACATGGACTAAACAGTGTGGAGAGTAGTGGGTGGGTCAGAAGCTCTTTGGCAAGCTGAAGCCTCATTCCCTGCTTGTCTTGGACACACTTATGCTTCCTCCTCTCTCCACCTCTGCTTCTCCTTATATTTGCCTTAATGTGCAGAGCCATGTGTGTGTTTGTACCCTGGCATATGTGTCTGCATATACAGTATGTGGCATAATCTGTGTGTGTGTGTGACGTGTGTGTGCGTTTGGGGTTCAGGCTGCAGGCGAGAACACATCACCTCTACTATGTAGAAAAAGCCAGAGGTGAAGGAGAGGAGAATTAGATGGCTTAACAATAGGAGATGAGAAAATAACGAGTCTCTCCCCTTCTACTCCTCCCCCTCCTCCTCCCCCCATCGGCCCCTCAGAGCTGAGGTAAAGGGAGCGTTCGCCCGCCTCGGGGGCTTAGAGAGGGGATTTGGCTGTTCTACCGGGTGCCTTCCTGATAACGAGACAGCCAGGCCTGCTGATACGCTGCTGAGTGCGTGCAGTAAAGCGCCCCTTACCTGTCACTCCTCACCTGTCACACTCTGGTGCCACCGGCCGAGATGGCACACACACACACACACACAGGGCCAACCACAGAGCTGCAGGAGAGTGTGCAACTGCAGCATTTTTACAGTTTGGTGTGTGACAACTCACAGTAAACCTCTGTCAATGTAGAGAGGAAATGAATCCAGGCTCTTGTGGCACGTCTGGTATTTCATTCAGTGAGCATCACACTATGCAGTTAAATATTTTCCACTCACTGTACTCACTCCTCTCTATCAGGCTAGTTTAGGATAGGAAAAGCACATTCACCCTCATTCAGGCCACAGGATGGATATAGTGTATAAAGCATGTTATTCCCCCCAGTTCTCTCCCATCTACTTCTCATCCTGTTGTGGCAATGCCAGTCAAAGTTACAGCTGTTGGGATTCAAGATACATTTTCAAGTCAAAGCCCTTAGCTGCACATAGCCATCATAACAGAACAAAGTCCATGAAGAGACTTTTGTGTGTGTGTCTGTACGTGTAGGGTGTGTGTCTATATGTGTAGGGTGTGTGTGTCTATATGTGTAGGGTGTGTGCGTAGGGTGTGTGTGCCTATGTGTAGGGTGTGTGTGTCTATGTGTAGGGTGTGTGTGCCTATGTGTAGGGTGTGTGTGTCTATGTGTAGGGTGGGTGGGTGTGTCTATATGTGTAGGGTGGGTGTGTGTGTCTATATGTGTAGGGTGGGTGTGTGTGTCTATATGTGTAGGGTGGGTGTGTGTGTCTATGTGTAGGGTGTGTGTGTGTGTCTATATGTGTAGGGTGTGTGTGTGTCTATATGTGTAGGGTGTGTGTGTGTCTATATGTGTAGCGTGTGTGTGTGTCTATATGTGTAGCGTGTGTGTGTGTCTATATGTGTAGTGTGTGTGTGTGTCTATATGTGTAGGGTGTGTGTGTCTATATGTGTAGGGTGTGTGTGTCTATATGTGTAGGGTGTGTGTGTCTATATGTGTAGGGTGTGTGTGTCTATATGTGTAGGGTGTGTGTGTCTATATGTGTAGGGTGTGTGTGTCTATATGTGTAGGGTGTGTGTGTCTATATGTGTAGGGTGTGTGTGTCTATATGTGTAGGGTGTGTGTGTGTCTATATGTGTAGCGGGTGTGTGTGTCTATATGTGTAGTGTGTGTGTGTGTCTATATGTGTAGGGTGTGTGTGTGTCTATATGTGTAGGGTGTGTGTGTAAGGTGTGTGTGTGTGTGTGTCTATATGTGTAGGGTGTGTCTATATGTGTAGGGTGTGTGTGTCTATGTGTAGGGTGTGTGTGTGTCCATATGTGTAGGGTGGGTGTGTGTGTGTCTATATGTGTAGGGTGTGTGTCTATGTGTGTAGGGTGTGTGTGTGTGTCTATATGTGTAGGGTGTGTGTGTGTCTATATGTGTAGGGTGTGTCTGTGTCTATATGTGTAGGGTGTGTCTGTGTCTATATGTGTAGGGTGTGTGTGTCTATATGTGTAAGGTGTGTGTGTCTATATGTGTAGGTTGTGTGTGTGTCTATATGTGTAGGTTGTGTATGTGTCTATATGTGTAGGGTGTATGTGTCTATATGTGTAGCGTGTGTGCCCTTATGTGTAGGGTGGGTGTGTGTGCACACGCTTGTGTATGTGTGTGTTAAGGCCAGGACAATACCAGTATCGCGATACTCATTAGTATCGTAGCAAGTAAACAAAACACAAAGCGGATTTAACTTCTTTAGGAAAACAGCCCTAATGTTGGAAACAAACATTGTTGTCATCCAGAGTCACATGCATTTATTTTCCAAGTTATAACACACTATATTTTACATACAGCAGTTTTTGAGAGGCCTAAAGAGTTTGGTTTCCTTCGTGTTTTTATTTTTGACACAGAAAAAATATAACGATACTGGTATCGTCCCGGCTCTAGTGTGTGTTAGTGTGTATGACTGTGAAATGCATGTGTGTATAGGGTGATGCTGGTGCAAAATGGATGTGGCCAGTCTGTGGCTTTTAGCCCAGCCTCCCAGTCTCTCTCCCAGCCATCTAGCCTGCTAATTGAACCCGTCCCAGGAGGAGGGATCATTCCACTTTTTTAATTTGTGATAAAGCACCACCCCCACTCCTCCTTTTCTATCACTCTCTACATCACCCTCTCTCTGTCACAGTCAGACACACACTGAGTACACACACACACACACACACACAGACACACCCTTTTATTTCAGTGTAAGCCAAAGCAGCAGTAGAGGGCTTAGTCTACCCAGCTGCAGCCAGCAGAGAGAGACTCTCTGAAGGTGAACCCCATAGTGAGGGAGAGGAGGGGATGAAGGGCCCTTTTGAGTTGTGTGTGTTTGTGTGCATGTGTTTGTGGAGAGGTTATGTGCTTTACATCTGTGTAGAGTGGCCTTTAGATCATAAATGAAAATAGAGAATAGGCACATTTATTGATAGTAATTATACTGGTGTTTGTTTACCTACATGTGTATTATATTAGATGTGTGTGCATCGTTTAAAGTGGGTGTTTGTGTTTCTGTTAATAAGAACTTATACTGCAACAACAAAGAAATGCATTGAAAAGCTTTCTGTTAGCAAATTCCACAACAAAAGGATTAACATGAGAAACAATACTTAAGCCAGTTTGCACAGCAGAGACATGGTGAAGCCAATTGACCGAGGGGTGGGGAGTACAGTAACACACTGAATCAGATCCCAGTACAATAAGACTAGCGACTAACGCTTTGTTTTAAGTGGTCCTTATTACAGTGTAATTCTGTAGATGCTATTTAGCTAGCTAGCTAGTTGGTAGACCTAACAAAAAGTCCAGAGAAGCTAATGTTAGCTAGCTACTCTAGCTGGCAAATTCCTGCTAGCTAGCTAACTACCTATGCTAAATCGTCCAGCAGAATTCATGTATATAAAAAAGCTAAACAAATTGCATGGAAAACTTATTTTGTCTCCCGTGTTGATGTTTTTGTCTTGTCTACAACACTTTCACAGCAATCTTTCATGTCTGGATTTTGCACACTGCACACTTTTTTCTTTTAATTATGAACAAAACAAATACAAAAACAGAAATATACAAACAAGAGTACATAAACCTAACAGACAGGGGTATTACATATCGAGGTACATTTTCAGTTTGTCAGTTTTATGGTACACATTGCTTTTTTGTTTTTACACTTACTGATAATTTCAAAATAAACAATGTGAAGAGGGGTTTGTTCTCCGCCCACTTCCTTTTATGGAGAAAGAATCTTCCATGGAAAACAAATTAACAATGAAAGTTGAATCAGGGTCCATATAATTTGGATCAAAATAAAACATAAGTCTTTCAAATTAACAATAATAGTCGTTTATTTTAAAATAAAATCTTCAAACTCACTCCAATATCTTCTGACATAAGACCAGTCCCAAAATAAATGGTCAAGAGTCTCTGGGTCACAACCACAAAATACACATTTGTTATCAATAGCTATTTTGAATCTGTGTATAATAAAGGTTTTACAGGGTAGATTACAGGGTAAATCAGGGTAAATCTCTTTCTAATTTTCTCTACAATAGGAGAGCCATTTAAACTGGTCCTTTCTTTCTGATCTTTGTTAACTTTAATACCAATATATGTGATCACATCTTTTACAGGGATATTACATACTGAGTTTAAGTCAATCTTTTCAACGCAAATAATTCACATTTCGTAACATTCAGAGATAAACCAGATAAGGTTGAAGTCGGACGTTTACATACACTTAGGTTGGAGTCATTAAAACGAGTTTTTCAACCACTCCACAAATTTCTTGTTAACAAACTAGTTTTGGCAATTCGGTTAGGACATCTACTTTCTACTTAGATTCTATGAATGCTACTTCTTTCACCTTATTAGATGTACAATATTTACCAGACAACAGCAATACTTTGTTCCAGTCCACTTGTCCCAGGGCTGCATTCCAGTACATTCGTGCAGAGGGAACAGGAACATATTGATATCGTTTTCTTATATACATGTTATTACATTTACATGTCAATTCTTTCTAACTGAATTGAGGCTACAAAATCTTCAACAGTTGCACTTGGTGTACTGTTATATTCTCCTAAAAGAAGAATAGCACCTTTAGGGACAGCTCTAACAACAATTAGAAACTCCTCAGGAGGGAATGTAACATTGTGTATTCATGAATTCTGGATAATCATATAGTTGTCCTTCATTATTCAATAGTTGTTTAACCCAGATAATGCTGTTGTCAAACCAATTCTGGAAAAACGTATTTATTTATTATTCCAGATTGTATATCTATGTAGGGGGAAATTATGTTTGTACATGAGGTTCCAAGTTAGAAGTACTTGTTTATGAAGGTTAGCAAGCTTAATAGGGATCTTACCCACATCAAAGTTGCATTTGAGCAAGAATTCTAGACCACCAATCTGTTGGAATATTAAATTCAGGATTATATTTAAAATACAATCCACATTTCTTAAATACTATTGTTTCCATTTTATCTTGAAGATTATATTAAAGGTTTTAAAATCCAGAGCATTCAACCCTCCCTCACTTTGGGTGCTATTTTCTTAAATAATGAGGTTTATTCTTCCATTTAAAGTTAAATAATTTAGTATCAACCATTTTAGTTACTGACAGAGGAACATCCAAGGCAAGACAATAAACTAATATGGACAGACTTTTAGATCCTGATAAAGAAAGATATCTTAATAACCAGGAGTTAAATCTCTTTCTAATTTTCTCTACAATAGGAGAGCCATTTAAACTGGTCCTTTCTTTCTGATCTTTGTTAACTTTAATACCAATATATGTGATCACATCTTTTACAGGGATATTACATACTGAGTTTAAGTCAATCTTTTCAACGCAAATAATTCACATTTCGTAACATTCAGAGATAAACCAGATAAGGTTGAAGTCGGACGTTTACATACACTTAGGTTGGAGTCATTAAAACTAGTTTTTCAACCACTCCACAAATTTCTTGTTAACAAACTAGTTTTGGCAATTCGGTTAGGACATCTACTTTGTGCATGACACAAGTAATATTTCCAACAATTGTTTACAGACAGATTATTTAACTTATAATTTCACTGTATCACAATTCCAGTGGATCAGAAGTTTACAAACACTAAGTTGATTGTGCCTTTAAACAGCTTGGAAAAATCCAGAAAATGACATCATGGATTTAGAAGCTTCTGATAGGCTAATTAACATAATTTGAGTCAATTGAAGAAGTACCTGTGCATGTTTTTCAAGGCCTACCTTCAAACTCAGTGCCTCTTTGCTTGACATCATGGGAAAATCAAAAGAAATCAGCCAAGACCTCAGAAAAAAATTGTAGACCACCACAAGTCATCATTGGGAGCAATTTCCAAACTCCTGAAGGTACCATGTTCATCTGTACAAACAATAGTACGCAAGTATAAACACCATGGGACCCCGCAGCCATCATACCGCTCAGGAAGGAGACGTGTTCTGTCTCCTAGACTTGTGTGAAAAGTGCAAATCAATCCCAGAACAACAGCAAAGGAACTGGTGAAGATGCTGTAGGAAACAGGTACAAAATTATCTATATCTACAGTAAAACGAGTCCTATATCGACATAACCTGAAAGGCCGCTCAGCAAGGAAGAAGCCACTGCTCCAAAACCACCATAAAAAAGCCAGACTACGGTTTGCAACTGCACATGGGGACAAAGATCGTACTTTTTGGAGAAATGTCCTCTGGTCTGATGAAACAAAAATAGAACTGTTTGGCCATAATGACCATTGTTACGTTTGGAGTAAAAAGGGGAAGGCTTGCAAGCCGAAGAACACCATCCCAACCGTGAAGCACGGAGGTGGCAATATCATTTTGTGGGGGTGCTTTGCTGAAGGAGGGACTGGTGCACAAAATAGATGGCATCATGAGGAGGGAAAATGATGTGGATATATTGAAGCAACATCTCAAGACATCAGTCAGGAAGTTAAAGCTTGGTCGCAAATGGGTCTTCCAAATGGACAATGACCCCAAGCATACTTCCAAAGTTGTGTCAAAATGGCTTAAGGACAACAAAGTCAAGGTATTGGAGTGGCCATCACAAAGCCCTGACTTCAATCCTATAGAAAATGTGTGGGCAGAACTGAAAAAGCGTGTGTGAGGAAGGAGGCCTACAAACCTGACTCAGTTACACCAGCTCTGTCAGGAGGAATGGGCCAAAATCCATCCAACTTATTGTGGGAAGCTTGTGGAAGGCTACCCGAAACGTTTGACCCAAGTTAAACAGTTTGAAAGCAATGCTACCAAATACTAATTGAGTGTATGTAAACTTCTGAACCACTGGGAATGTGATGAAAGAAATAAAAGCTGAAATAAATCATTCTCTCTACTATTATTCTGACATTTCACATTCTTAATATAAAGTGGTGATCCCAACTGATTAACTATGATTAAATGTCAGGAATTGTGAAAAACTGAGTTGAAATGTATTTGGCTGAGGTGTATGTAAACTTCCGACTTCAACTGTACATGTGAGAAGGCATTAATACACCCAATAGCTTTCCTGACTTCATTATGATCTTTCAAAAAATGGTGGTGTTGTCAGCCAATTGTGAACATTTTCTCTTTATTTTGTATCTGAATACCCCTAATACTATCAGTATTGAAATGAAGTGCCGTAAATTGTGTGACCAATAAAAATAAGAAAGGAGAAATTGGGCATCCTGTTTAATTCCACGTCTAATGTTGATTCGCTGTAAATGTCCACTGGATAATTTAACAGCTGTTACTATCATTGTAAATTGTTTTAATTACACTTAGAAAATATTGACCAAAACAAAAAAATCGAATACTCATTAAGAAAATAATGTTAAACCGTATAAAAAGCCTTGTAAAAAAGCCTTGTACAAATAAAATACAAATAGTATAGTATGTACAAATAGTATCCTCCATAATGTGCGCATTGTAGTCTATCAAGTCAAATACTATTATTACATATACACTACCGTTCAAAAGATTGGGGTCACTTAGAAATGTCATTGTTTTTGAAACAAATGCAAATTCTTTGTCCATTAAAATAACATCAAATTGATCAGAATTACAGTGTAGACATTAATGTCGTAAATGACTATTTTAGCTGGAAAGGGCAGATTTTTAAATGGAATATCTACATAGGCGTACAGAGGCCCATTATCAGCAACCATCACTCCTGTGTTCCAATGGCACATTGTGTTAGCTAATCCAAGTTTATCATTTTAAAAGGCTAATTGATCATTAGAAAACCATTTTGCAATTATGTTAGCACAGCTGAAAACTGTTGTGCTAATTAAAGAAGCAATTAAACTGGTCTTCTTTAGACTAGTTGAGTATCTGGAACATCAGCATTTGTGGATTCAATTACAGGCTCAAAATGGCCAGAAACAAAGAACTTTCTTATGAAACTTGTCAGTCTATTCTTGTTCTGAGAGATGAAGGCAATTACATGTGAGAAATTGCCAAGAAACGTTCAACGCTCAACGCTCGTTCAACGCTCTGTACTACTCCCTTCACAGAACAGTGAAAACTGGCTCAACCAGAATAGAAAGAGGAGTGGGAGGCCCCGGTGCACAACTTAGCAAGAGGACAAGTATATTAAAGTGTCTAGTTTGAGAAACAGACACATCACAAGTCGTCAACTGGCAGCTTCATTAAATAGTACCCGCAAAACACCAGTATTTTCAACGTGAACAGCGAAGAGGCGACCCCCGGGATGCTGGCCTTCTAGGCAGAGCTGCAAAGAAAAAGCCATGTCTCTGTGCTCTTTTGCCCATCTTAATCTTTTCTTTTTATTTGCCAGTCTGAGATGTGGCTTTTTCTTTGCAACTCTGCCTAGAAGGCCAGCATCCCTGGGATTGCCTCTTCACTGTTGACATTGAGACTGGTGTTTTGCGGGACTACAGAAATGAAGCCTTGTGTCATAGAAACAGGCACAACCCCTAAATCAATTGCCTCCTTGTCACGTTGGTATAAAGGGTCGGGAGACAGGCGCAGGAATGAGTAACATGGGTTTTTATTATGCCCATACTACGGCATGCCGTGTATAGGCACGGGGACTAAGACGCAACCAACATGTATACAAAAACACAGGGTTGAAACCCAAAACAAAAAGAGCAAGGAGTACCTTGAATAAATACAGACCTGCACAATGATTAAACCACGGGACGAGACCCGGAATCATCTGCGCAATCCACAATGACACAAAAGCCAAAACACACAGCACAGGTACTCACATGCACCAACGGACATAGTACAACAATCAACAGCCCAATGGAGAACCAAAGGGCACATATATACAAACACTAATCATTGGTAATTGGGGCCAGGTGTGCGCAACGACAGTTCTGGAGGGATCCGTGACACTCCTTAAAAACATTAAATATAAATTAAACTATATCTTCCTGGAAATATTTATAGAATTCACTAATAAGGTATTCATTCCCTGGAGATTTGTTCTCTTTTAACTTGCGAATAATATTTTTTATTTCATTCATAGAAATAAATTAATCACAAGACATTTGGAAGTCTTCATCTATAAATTTTGCATAGTCTTTGACAGAGTCTAGAAAGGCAGATATGTCACTAGTAGGACAGGCATCACTGGTGTAAAGATTACCATATAATTCTGAAACATATCTTGAAATATGTTTGGGGTTTTTATTTTCTTTGCCATTTATATTAAGCGTATAAATAGAGGTAAATTCAGAATTGTTTCTCTCTAAATTGTAAAAGTATTTTGTGTTTTTTTCACCTTCCTCCAACAATCTCCTTCTTGATCTTACAAATGCCCCTTTTGCTCTCTCTTCATACATTCGGTCCATTTCTAGTTGTAAAGAGAATAACTGACCATTTCCTTCTTCCTCAAGGTCCTCCATAGAGATTAGAGAAAGTATTTCCTTAACAAGTGTATCTTCCCACAATCTTTTAAATTCAGCAATTTCTGTACCTCTCTTCATGGCTGTTTGTCTTAGTTCATACTTCATTCATTCTCAATATTTCCCATAAGACTTAAATAGCTGGGATTTCCTCCAATTTTCTTGTATAATATCTTTGGTATCCATCTTGAAATGATCATCTTCCAACAGTCTACTATTGAGTTTCCACTAACTCAGATTCGGTTTATTAACTTCAGAGACATTCATATTTAAAGATAATAATATAACTTTATGATCAGTAAGAATTGATGGTTTAATGGATACCTTGACCACAGTGTTATCTAATGAATTAGAAATCAACCAGAAGTCAATTCTTGAACATCTGGACAGGTCCTTGTTACTCAAAGTCCTTTATATCAGGATATTTAGATCTCCAAATATCGAATAATCCAAGACATAGATTATTAAACTCAGGATTAACAATGCTGGCTCTGTTAGGAGGGGGATATCTGTCAATCATCACATTAGATGCATAATTAAAGTCTCCACCTAAGATCATTTTGATATCCAAAAATACACCTTTAACTCTATTAATCTCTTCTTCTGTAACGGATTCCCCTGGTACTGCTCATTCCGTTCACCAGCTCCAGAGGTCTACGTCAATGGCCTTCCAGGCATCACTGAACTGGATCATTACCACCAACCCCGGACTGTCTTGTTTCATTACACACACCTGGTTCCCATTCCCCCTGATTAGTATGTGTATATATGTGCCCTCTGTTCCCCATTGTCCTTGTTGATTATTGTTCCATGTCTGTTGGTCTTGTGAGTACCTGTGCTCTGTTGTATCGGCTTTGGCGTTACCGCGTTAGTGTGCACTTGTTATTAAGGGTCTCGTCCCGTGTATTGTTATTACGGGTCTCGTCCCGTGTATTGTTATTACGGGTCTCGTCCAGTGTATTTATTGGAGGTTTACACCTCGCTTTGTTTGGGTTACAGCCCTGTATTATATACACTACTGTTCAAAAGTTTGGGGTCACTTTGAAAAGTCCTTGTTTTTGAAACAAAGCAATTCCTTTGTCCATTACAGTAACATCAAATTGATGAGAAATATAGTGTAGACATTGATAATGTTGTAAATTACTATTGTAGCTGGAATCGGCTGCTTTTTAATGGAACATCTACATAGGCGTACTAAGGCCCATTATCAGCAACCATCACTACTGCGTTCCAATGGCACGTTGTGTTAGCTAATCCAAGTTTATCGTTTTAAAAGGCAGTTGATCATTAGAAAACCCTTCTGCAATTATGTTAGCACAGCTGAAAACTGTTGTTCTGATTTAAAGAAGCAATACAACTGGCCTTAGACTAGTTGAGTATCTGGAGCATCAGCATTTGTGGATTCAATTACAGGATCAAAATGGCCAGAAATAAAACTTTCTTCTGAAACCTGTCAGTCTACTCTTGTTCTGAGAAATGAAGGCTATTCCATGCCAGAAATTGCCAAGAAACTGAAGATCTCGTACAACGCTGTGTGCTACTCCCTTCACAGAACAGTACAAACTGGCTCTAACCAGAATATAAAGAGGAGTGGGAGGCCCCGGTGCACAGCTGAGCAAGAGGACAAGTACATTAGTGTCTAGTTTGAGAAACAGACGCCTCAAGTCCTCAACTGGCAGCTTCATTAAATAGTACCCGCAAAACACCTGTCTCAATGTCAACAGTGAAGATTCCATTTAAAAATCAGCCGTTTCCAGCTAAAATAGTATTTTACAACATTAACAATGTCTACACTGTATTTCTGATCAATTTTATGTTATTTTATCCAGAGTGGTGAGTCTTACTACTGATGACCTTCCCTTTAAATGCACCTCTTATAACTGCTATACTTGTAGAAAGTCAAAGTCTGCATTGAACCGTTTGCAATACAGGAAAATAGCCTTAAGTTTGATTAAATTACGAATACACCTGACAATAATTGAACAAAGAGATAAAGACAAACTTCAACCAACAACCTTGTTATGCTAATATAAACTTTTCCTAAGGATATGTAACTCAAAAGGATTTCCATCCCATTACTAATCCCTCCAACAAACAACAGAAATACTGGTCATAAAGTTACCAAATTATTCTTACTCCCACACGGGGGAGACATTGTGCAGACCTTACAATAGCAGTTATTCACCCATAGTTAGTGTTTAGTTGACCGGTTTTCAGGTTAGCCTTTTCTCATTCATTTACAATAAAATGGTGCTTTTCACCTGGCAACTAAGCAGCGTTCAGGCCTACCAGTTGTGTCTGAGTTAGACTCTGGCTCTCTCTCTCAAATGTCCTAATTTGGTCACATTTCTTTCCCATCGATCACTCTTGCACTCTGACCTTCTCTTTACGCACTGTCACATGACCTCAGTGGCAACAAATCTGGGCCCCTTCAATGTCGTTGTTTCGAGGGTGTTGCGCAGATGGGTAGATGTTGATGTAATTAATTCCTGTTAAAAATACATGCACCAATTTATTATTTATTTAACCTTTATCTAACTGTTAATTAACGTGTATAAAAATGTTTTATCGATGGTTAAAGTAATTGACCCTTTGTCAAGTGCGCTGTTCATTTATCAAACAATTTAAAGTATTTTTTTATGTGAACCATTTGCAAACAAGTTTTTGCCATTGGGCCTGGGCATTAGAATCCAGGGCCCTTTATTGCAGCATTGTGTCAATGAGGTGGTCGGTTTTGAATTGGCTACCACTTATCCCATGGTTTGTGCAGGCTGAAATGTGCAAGCTCTGAAATATGATGCGTTGGGATATATGGTTGGGATGCTATCGGAAACTTTAATATTTGCAACAAGCAGGGTAACAAGCATTCGTTGTTACACTTATGTAATTATAGATTGCAATTACCACCACTTACATGCTATTACAGTTAATTACAACACTTGTTACAGTGTAAGTACATATGTAATTACACTGTAATAAGGACACCTTAAAATGAAGTGTTACCGACTAGGGAAATGAGATGTGTACTGAATGATAAGACACCGGTGCTAGCAGGCCAACCAGGTTATCGTAACATTCCGGCAGCCATAGCTCCTGTTGTGCACACGTGGTATGTGGAGAGGGCTGAATTTTTAGGGAAAGGGAAAGAGAGAAAGACGGAGGGAGAGGTTGTGTAGAAACCTGTCCATTGAGGCAGACTAGAAAAACAGGCGCTGTACTGTACATAGGGTAACTACTCCACTGAAACCATACTGGGGTAACTACTGCACTGAAATAATCTAGGAAGGGTACCCTACTGAGCATCAAGAGGGGGTGAGATGTGGGTGAGTGATGGTACAACACTAGGCCTTACACTTGCCTATTTATGTCCCCTCAGTCACTGCAGTATGAATGTGTGTAGCCTGTGAAGTGCCGTCAATGATCCCCAGGGCAGAAAGCATGGCAGGTATACTGCAGGGTATTCACAGATATAAAGATACGGTCTGTTCTTCCAGGGTGGAGGCCCAGGGAAGGGAATGGAAGAGAAAATGTGGGGTGGGGTATTTCCATGTGGCCCCTGATTGTGATATGTGAAAGGAACGTTGAGTGGGTACTGGGTTGCCAAACACAGGGGCCCTTTGTGTCCCTCACCGCCTGTATGTTTACCGGTCACTCTGTGCGCCCCCTACCAGAGACCAAGTTCATTAAGCAAGGCCCACAGGAGTGTGTGTGTGTGTGTGTGTGTGTGTGTGTGTGTGTGTGTGTTTGGGGCGGAGATGACGACTGTCTGAAACGTGCATTCCCTGGCTGATTAAAGGGAGAGGGAGTGTGTGTGTGTTTCTGAGAGAGAGTGTGTGTGTGTGTGTGTGTGTACAAGTGACAGTGTCTGCGATGGATTGCGTGTGTGTGGAATGTGGCTGCTGACGGATGCACTGGGGAGTGTTGAGCAGAACTGGGAGGAAGAAGGGAGGAGGAGGAAAGGAACGAGGTAGAACAGAGAGGAGAGGGGACAGTGACAGATTGCTTAGAGATGTGTTGTAGCAGGCCATTACAGCCTAGCTTATAGCCTTTCCCAGCCTAGCCTGAGTTTGGTCATGGTGTGTCTCGTTCCGGCAGGTTGACATTTGTTGTCATGAGTCTTGTCCTGGAGGCAGAACTGAGCCATTTCCCCCTTAGATAGGCCAGCTGCAAAGTCAACATTTGCAAGTAAAAATGTTGGGTCTTAATTTAAGGTTAGGGCTAGGCATGAGGGTTAGCGGTGTGATTAAGTTCAGAGTTATGGTTGGAGTTAGGTTTAAAATAAGATTTTATGACTTTGTGGCTGTGCTAGCTAGTGACCACTATGCAGAGCTACCTCCAGAACAAGATTAACGACAAAAAAACGCTAACATGCGTCGTTCCGCCTCTTTCTCTGTGGTAATAAGGATGGACTGAGAGGCTGATGGGTATCTAATAGAGTGGAGGAAGCAGGACCCAGTGACCTGTACATCCTCCTAAGTTTTAGCCAAACATACAGGGCTACCCCCCTCTCATCCCCTCGACACACTCACCTTTAAACTTTCACCTCCACCCTGATAGGCCATTTAATACCCTGAATGATGACTTCCACTGGAGGCCATGCTATTGGTTCAAATCAAAGGTTAAGCATGACAGACGTCACACAGTAAGCTGTGTGTGTGTGTGTGTGTGTGGGTGGGTCGGGGCGGGGCGGGGCTGATATCTGGGGTAGTGAGTTACCACCAGGCAGAACAGGAGGAAACTCAACATGGAAAAATGGGCAAGTTCAGACTTGACTTGACACACACCTTATTTGCATTCCCAGGCATATAGTTCTGTAATTACCTCTCGTTACGGTAAGAGTCCATTTTAACAGATGGATCCATACCTGTCCACATGTGCCAACACAGCACACTTAATCACACACTGTAGGCATACCAGCACACAGAGACACAAACCCCCTTTTCTAGAGTCCATTGGCCTGGCTTGACACACAGACACTCAAAGCCCTCAATAACCCTTAGCTGTAACCCCTCTTTAAAGGAAAAGTGTTGGTTACAGATATGGGAAACGATGTTAAGAATAGGTGAGTCAGAGTAAGGTTAAGGTATCAGTTAGCATATATCTTTTTGTGTGTGTGTGTGTGTTTGGGGCCTCCTTACACACATTGACACACAGCAGAGCCCACCCTGGATATGTGAGAACCTCCCTCCCTCCACTCTGGGGCACTTCATCACCTGTCAGTCTCACTCACCTGCAGGGCGCAGGGAGGGGAAGGGTTAACCCTGTGTTATCATCATCATCATCATTCCTCTGCTCAGTGTCTCATATTAACCTTAGGACAAACCCTGCTCTGATTCAAACCCTGCTCTCCCTTCAGATCCTGACATCAAAATGTCCTTTAGTGTTGTGCATAATGTTGCTGGGCCGTCTCTATGCATCAGCTAATGCGCGTCAGAGCGTCAGGGAGCACAGGGCTGTGTGTGTGTGCATGTGTGAGTGTCGAGCCCTAACACACACTCTCCACGGAGCCAGGTTCTCATGTCCATGTTTCACAGAAGACAGGTTCTAAATAATGGAACATGGCTGAGGAGCCAGAGAACGAGAGGAGGTGGAATGAACAGAGTAGGAGAACCCATGATTCTGTCACTGCTGACATCCCCCTTCTCACTATACATACAGAGACACTTAGATGTGGGACAAGGGGTTAGGAGGTTAGAGGTTGTGCTATTTGAGAAGTGAATCATTTTGTGGTGTTCTGCATCATGGTTATGAATAGGCTCTTATTTGAGGTGAAATATACACTTGTCTCAAAGAGATGGAGGTAGACAGCGTAAATAATTGGTGACATCTGATTTGGGTCTCAGGTGCTGACCTGTCGCCTGTGTGTCTGTGGTCGATGCGTGTGTGTGTATGCGTGTTTGTGTGTATGTATGTGGACACCTGCTCGTCAAACATCTCATTCCAAAATTAATATGGAGTTGGTCCCCCCTTTGCTGCTATAACAGCCTCCACTCTTCTGGGAAGGCTTTCCACTAGATGTTTGAACATTGCTGCAGGGACTTACTTCCATTCATCCACAAGAGCATTAGTGAGGTCGGGCACTGATGTTGGGCGATTAGGCCTGGCTCGCAGTCGGCGTTCCAATTCATCCCAAAGGTGTTCAATGGGGTTGAGGTCAGGGCCCTGTGCAGGCCTGTCAAGTTCTTCCACACTGATCTCGACAAACCATTTCTGTATGCACCTTGCTTTGTGAACGGGGCATTGTCATGCTGAGTCAGGAAAGGGCCTTCCCCAAACTGTTGCCACAAAGTTGGAAGCACAGAATCGTCTACAATATCATTGTATGATGTAGCATTAAGATTTCCCTTCACTGGATATTCCTCCTCTACCAAACTTTACAGTTGGCACTATGCACTCGGGCAGGTAGCGTTCTCCTGACATCCGCCAAACCCAGGTTCGTCTGTCGGACTGCCAGATGGTGAAGCATGATTCATCACTCCTGAGAACGCTTTTCCACTGCTCCAGAGTCCAATGGCGGTGAACTTTACACCACGGCTGGAGTGGTGTAACAAATTTCATAAAGCTCCCGATGAACAGTTATTGTGCTGACATTGCTTCCAGAGGCAGTTTGGAACTTGGTAGTGAGTGTTGCAACCGAGGACAGACAATTTTTACTTGCTACGCACTTCAGCACTCGGCTGTCCCGTTCTGTGAGCCGTTGTTGCTCCTAGACATTTCCACTTCACAATAACAGCACCTGCAGTTGACCGGGGCAGCTCTAGCAGGGCAGAACCTTGACAAACTGACTTGTTGCAAAGATGGCATCCTATGACGGTGCCACTTTGAAAGTCACTGAGCTCTTCAGTATGGGCCATTTGTCTATGGAGATTGCATGGCTGTGTGCTCTATTCTTTACACCTGTCAGCAACGGGTGTGGCTGAAATAGCCGAATCCGCTAGTTTGAAGGTGTGTCCACATACTTTTGTAGTGTATGTGTGTGTGTGTGTGGTGTGTGTTTTCTGTATTGTGCCTTTATTTGTCACTCCACGTCTTTTTTACGTATGAATGGATGTCTGTGATATAGACAATATGATTTATGGGTCTGTCAGTGTTTAAACTATTGATTGTCTAATCTCCAAAGCATTTATTCAAAGATATCGAAGACAGCTAACCCTAACCCAATCCCAGTGGTGGACACTTGTTTATATATATATTTTTTCTTACCTAAACCATTTTAAATGAGTCCATAAATGTAATGTTTTAACCCTATCCAAAACCTTAACCCTTAACTTCGATATTTGACGTTTGGAGCAACTTTGAAATTTGATGTTTAGCGAAACGGAACAATGCTGAGCAGGAGGAGTCAACCCAGAAACACTTCCAAAACACTTTGAAATTTGACGTTTGGAGCAACTTCGAAATGTGATGTCTAATTCTGCAGTGAGACTGTGAGAAGTTGTTACCCTCTGTACAACTCCATACATGCCACACACACGCACACTGCCACCTGAGCAGAGATTGAGGCCTGTCATCCAGCTCTAATGGACCCGTCAGGGAGGCCCAGCCCTGTGGCAGTAGATCTGAGTGTAAGGGGCGGCAGCTGGAAGCATAGCAGGGCCAGTAATATGGGGCCAGTCTGGACACACAACCCCAGCATGAGGCTCATATACAACCAGGCTGAGGGGAAGCTGATGGGAGGTTAAGGGGCCATAAAGGGCCAGGGAGGGAGAACAAAGGGCAGTGTGATGCATTTTTATGGAGGTGGGCATGAAGGAGGCATTCTGCAGACAGACAGGGGTGAGACAGATGGGGGTCACTCAGGAGGACTTTAGACAATTAAATTAATTCCAGACTCCATTCTTCTGGAACTTCCATGAAAGCTTTCACACACAGCAATGCATTCTGGAGGGCAGGGCAAGTCTGTGCCACTCTCTGTCTCTTTCTGTGTCTCTCTCTTGCTCTCTGCTTCCCTCAGTTTTACTGTGGAGTCAGCGTTGTCACTGCACCCATCAGCTACTGGTCTCTCTGTCTCTGTGTGTGTGTGTGTCTGTCTCTGTGACACCTGATACCCTCTAATCCTGTCTCTCTGAACAGCCTGCTGGTTTAACCGCTCTTGCTGTTTCTCTCCAAGCTGTCAGACTGTAGTGTGTATGTGTGTGTGTGTGTCTTTCAGAAATGAGTACTGTCACAGTGGCAGTCCCACACAGTCTCATTACATTACCAGTTGCTAAGCATTCCCACTAATCACCTTTATATGTGGCATAGGGAGGGGGTCAATGATCCCTTCTGATGAAATAGACTACGGTGACTTTATCTTTACCACATGTTCTTTACTACACACACCCGCCCGCCCGCCTAGCATCACTACTCTGGACGGTTCTGACTTAGAATATGTGGACAACTACAAATACCTAGGTGTCTGGTTAGACTGTAAACTCACATTAAGCATCTCCAATCCAAAATTAAAACTAGAATCAGCTTCCTATTTCGCAACAAAGCCTCCTTCACGCATGCTGCCAAACAAACCCTCGTAAAATTGACTATCCTACCGATCCATTTACAAAATAGCCTCCAACACTCTACTCAACAAATTGGATGTAGTCTAAAACAGTGCCATCCGTTTTGTCACCAAAGCCCCATATACTACCCATCACTGCGACCTGTATGCTATCGTTGGCTAGCCCTCGCTACATATTCGTTGCCAAACCCACTGGCTCCAGGTCATCTATAAGTCTTTGCTAGGTAAAGCCCCGCCTCATCTCAGCTCACTGGTCACCATAGCTACACCCACCCGTAGCACGCGCTCCAGCAGTTATATTTCACTGGTTATCCCCAAAGCCAACACCTCATTAGGCTGCCTTTCCTTCCAGTTCTCTGCTGCCAATGACTGGAACGAATTGCAAAAATCACTGAAGCTGGAGACTTATAACTCCCTCACTAACTTTAACTGTAACACCTCACGGTACAACGCCTCTCCCTCATGTGACTTACTTTTTGTGTGTATGTACTGACATGCATGTAGATGCACTGACAGTTGCACACACACATACACACACACACACATACTACATTAAATTGTAAGGTAAATTGTAAAGTCTTTTGTCTGTGATGTCTTTTTCGTTATGTGTTGGACCCCAGTAAGACTAGATGTTGCCATTGACGTTCGGCTAATGGGGATCCTAATAAAATCTAAATCTCTAGTGGTGGTAAACATTTATGTTCTATACTACACACTCTAGTGGTGGTAAACCTTTATGTTCTATACAACACACTCTAGTGGTGGTAAACCTTTATGTTCTATACAACACACTCTAGTGGTGGTGAACCTTTATGTTCTATACAACACACTCTAGTGGTGGTAAACCTTTATGTTCTATACAACACACTCTAGTGGTGGTAAACCTTTATGTTCTATACAACACACTCTAGTGGTGGTAAACCTTTATGTTCTATACTACACACTCTAGTGGTGGTAAACCTTTATGTTCTATACAACACACTCTAGTGGTGGTACACCTTTATGTTCTATACAACACACTCTAGTGGTGGTACACCTTTAGCACCATAAAGCCGTCCACTCTCTAATCTCAATAACCAGTAGCAGACGTTCATGAGCAACCCTGGATTCTTTATAACTGGATCCGCTCTAACTTCAGTACTATATGGAGGCAGATGGTACCAATCTCCCTCACTTCTGTCTCCACCGCTCTTCCGTTACCCCTCTCCCCCAATCCCGCCTCTACCACTCTTTCATTACCCCTCTCCCCCAGTCCCGCCTCCCCCTCCTCCGTTACCCCTCTCCTCCACTCCCCCCTCCAAACCTCCTGTTACCCCTCTCCCAACCCCCCTCCACTCCTGCTCCTGCTTCGTTACCCCACTACCCCACCTGCCCCTCCACTCCTGCTCCATTACCCCTCTGGGGTTTTCATGGGAAACAGGGTCTCTCACAACCCACTCCTCCATTAACACTAACTGTGTGTGTGTATGCTGTTTGTTCTGTGTAACGTATGTAGGAATATAAATGTGTATTGTATGACTGTGATTCCACTCCTCATACACGGGGACAGAATTAACCGGATGAATTTAAATGTTTAATTACAGTATTAAAAAGTCAATTAGTGTGGCGCAGATAAGTAATTGCCCAATTAGCTCCAGTGTGTGTTGGTTCAGTATGAGCACATTCACTCTTTACTGTTTTAATTAGGGAGGGGGACTGAGAGCGCTACACCACTGTCCCCCTGTCCCACTCCCCTACTCACACTCTGTCTGTCTGTCTGGGACACTACTACTGGGGCAGGCTCTGGTGTGTGTGTGTGCACTCGTGTGTGCGTGTGCATATGTGTCTGTGCATGCACGTGTGTGTGCCACAGGAGGTTGGTGGCACCTTAATTGGATAGAACGAGCTTGTGGTAATGGCTGGAGCGGAATCAGTGGAATGGTATCAAATATATCAAACACATGGTTTCCTGGTGTGGAGGGTGGAGGTAGGCATGTATTAGAGGTGTAGGGTTTGAGAGCTGGGGGGGATGGATGTAGAGGCATGTATTTGGGGTGTAGGGTTAGAGAGCTGGGGGGGGGACTATGTGGAGGTAGAGGCATGTATTGGGGGTGTAGGGTTAGAGCTGGGGGACTATGTGGAGGTAGAGGCATGTATTGGGGGTGTAGGGTTAGAGAGTTGGGGGGGTGGAGGTAGAGGCATGTATTGGGGGTGTAGGGTTAGAGAGCTGGGGGTGTGTGTGGAGGTAGAGGCATGTATTGGGGGTGTAGGGTTAGAGAGCTGGGGGTGTGGAGGTAGAGGCATGTATTGGGGGAGTATGTGGAGGTAGAGGCATGTCTTGGGGGTGTAGGGTTAGAGAGCTGGGGGAGGATGTGGAGGTAGAGGCATGTATTGGGGGTGTAGGGTTAGAGAGCTGGGGGTGTGGAGGTAGAGGCATGTATTGGGGGTGTAGGGTTAGAGAGCTGGGGGGTGTGGAGGTAGAGGCATGTATTGGGGGTGTAGGGTTAGAGAGCTGGGGTGTGTGTGGAGGTAGAGGCATGTATTGGGGGTGTAGGGTTAGAGAGCTGGGGGGTGGAGGTAGAGGCATGTATTGGGGGTGTAGGGTTAGAGAGCTGGGGGTGTGTGTGGAGGTAGAGGCATGTATTGGGGGGGTGTAGGGTTAGAGAGCTGGGGGACTATGTGGAGGTAGAGGCATGTATTGGGGGTGTAGGGTTAGAGAGCTGGGGGGGGTGGAGGTAGAGGCATGTATTGGGGGAGTATGTGGAGGTAGAGGCATGTCTTGGGGGTGTAGGGTTAGAGAGCTGGGGGAGGATGTGGAGGTAGAGGCATGTATTGGGGGTGTAGGGTTAGAGCTGGGGGACTATGTGGAGGTAGAGGCATGTATTGGGGGTGTAGGGTTAGAGAGCTGGGGGTGGGGGTGGAGGTAGAGGCATGTATTGGGGGTGTAGGGTTAGAGAGCTGGGGGTGTGTGTGGAGGTAGAGGCATGTATTGGGGGTGTAGGGTTAGAGAGCTGGGGGTGGAGGTAGAGGCATGTATTGGGGGAGTATGTGGAGGTAGAGGCATGTCTTGGGGGTGTAGGGTTAGAGAGCTGGGGGAGGATGTGGAGGTAGAGGCATGTATTGGGGGTGTAGGGTTAGAGCTGGGGGACTATGTGGAGGTAGAGGCATGTATTGGGGGTGTAGGGTTAGAGAGCTGGGGGGGTGGAGGTAGAGGCATGTATTGGGGGTGTAGGGTTAGAGAGCTGGGGGTGTGTGTGGAGGTAGAGGCATGTATTGGGGGTGTAGGGTTAGAGAGCTGGGGGTGGAGGTAGAGGCATGTATTGGGGGAGTATGTGGAGGTAGAGGCATGTCTTGGGGGTGTAGGGTTAGAGAGCTGGGGGAGGATGTGGAGGTAGAGGCATGTATTGGGGGTGTAGGGTTAGAGAGCTGGGGGTGTGGAGGTAGAGGCATGTATTGGGGGTGTAGGGTTAGAGAGCTGGGGGTGTGGAGGTAGAGGCATGTATTGGGGGTGTAGGGTTAGAGAGCTGGGGTGTGTGTGGAGGTAGAGGCATGTATTGGGGGTGTAGGGTTAGAGAGCTGGGGGGGGTGGAGGTAGAGGCATGTATTGGGGGTGTAGGGTTAGAGAGCTGGGGGTGTGTGTGGAGGTAGAGGCATGTATTGGGGGTGTAGGGTTAGAGAGCTGGGGGACTATGTGGAGGTAGAGGCATGTATTGGGGTGTAGGGTTAGAGAGCTGGGGGTGGGAGGTAGAGGCATGTATTGGGGGAGTATGTGGAGGTAGAGGCATGTCTTGGGGGTGTAGGGTTAGAGAGCTGGGGGAGGATGTGGAGGTAGAGGCATGTATTGGGGGTGTAGGGTTAGAGCTGGGGGACTATGTGGAGGTAGAGGCATGTATTGGGGGTGTAGGGTTAGAGAGCTGGGGGTGGGGGTGGAGGTAGAGGCATGTATTGGGGGTGTAGGGTTAGAGAGCTGGGGGTGTGTGTGGAGGTAGAGGCATGTATTGGGGGTGTAGGGTTAGAGAGCTGGGGGGGGTGGAGGTAGAGGCATGTATTGGGGGAGTATGTGGAGGTAGAGGCATGTCTTGGGGGTGTAGGGTTAGAGAGCTGGGGGAGGATGTGGAGGTAGAGGCATGTATTGGGGGTGTAGGGTTAGAGAGCTGGGGGAGGATGTGGAGGTAGAGGCATGTATTGGGGGTGTAGGGTTAGAGCTGGGGGACTATGTGGAGGTAGAGGCATGTATTGGGGGTGTAGGGTTAGAGAGCTGGGGGGTGGAGGTAGAGGCATGTATTGGGGGTGTAGGGTTAGAGAGCTGGGGGTGTGTGTGGAGGTAGAGGCATGTATTGGGGGTGTAGGGTTAGAGAGCTGGGGGTGGAGGTAGAGGCATGTATTGGGGGAGTATGTGGAGGTAGAGGCATGTCTTGGGGGTGTAGGGTTAGAGAGCTGGGGGAGGATGTGGAGGTAGACACATATATTGGGGGTGTAGGTTTAGAGCTGAGGGGGTTTGGAGGTCGAGGCATGTATTGGGGGTGTAGTTTCAGAGAGCTGGGGGGATGTGGAGGTAGAGGCATGTTCTTGGTCTAGTAGGGTTAGAAGGCTGGGGGTGTGTGGAGGTAGAGGCATGTATTGGGGGTGTAGGGTTAGAGAGCTGGGGGGTGTGGAGGTAAAGGCATGTATTGGGGGTGTAGGGTTAGAGAGCTGGGGAGTAAGTGGAGGTAGAGGCATGTATTGGGGGTGTAGGGTTAGAGAGCTGGGAGAGTAAGTGGAGGTAGAGGCATGTATTGGGGGTGTAGGGTTAGAGAGCTGGGGGGGTGTGTGGAGGTAGAGGCATGTATTGGGGGTGTAAGGGGTTTAGGTGGCGATTGGTGGGCTTGGCAAAGGGGCCTTAAAGATTTGGATACTCCATGGGACTTCCCCTCTCTTCCAGCACATCGCAGGATGCAGCAGGGTGTTGAGTTTGCTGGTTTACCCGTGACCACAGCACCCTGCTGTTCAGCTCCACAATGGTGTTCGAACAGCGGAATGCAAACAGACCTCTTCAGGGGAACCATGAGGGTACAACGAGGGGCGGTCGGACCAGACCAGTGCCTCTTACAGTGAAGTTGGGTTTTTTCCACTCATTGCTCACCATAGTCATAGGTAGTGTGCTTGTGGGTGTGTGTAAACGGTCCATAGTGTTAAAGTCCAACCTTTCCTCTGTTCCACGTCAGTGCCACTTCACAGCAGATTTATTAAGGACCAATCATACAGCTCTCCCATTGCCTTGAACTGGGGCCTTCATTAAATGTGACTGGCTATTGGAAATTATCTATTTTATCTTGACTCAATGCACAGGCAGATTGGCCGGTGTTAGCCTCAAGTAAAAATATGTTCCGGTTTGTTAGAAATGCCAGGGACAATTTTTGGCCCCAGTCTGCCCCTGGCTCAATGGATTGCACAGGTGTTTGTGTGAGGAGAGAGATGAGAGAGAAGAGAGGAGAACACAATTTGTGAGCAGAGCTATTCCTCTTTCCTATGCATATTCCTTTGGGCCATCTTTCTATCGCTCTTTCTCTTTCCCTCCCTGTATCTCTGTCCGTATTTCTCTGTGTGTTCCTCTATGGACATCCCATATGAGGTTGTCTGTCTGTATGCCTGTCTGGTAATGGACTCCAGTCCCCTCTCCCACAGAAGCTCTTCTGACTCCTCTTTCCCAATGAGTCTGTCCTACAGCCCTACATGTGCTTCAACACGATTATGTGATGTATTTACTCAGCTTTAGACCGTGTGCTGTCTACCTCATCTGCCTTACACCAGACCAGATAAGTCTATCCCCAGATGAGTTCTCCATGTTAGACACAAGATAGAGAGGTGCCCTGTCATTGAGAACCATTACCAATCTCATGCTGAGTTATGCAGCGCTGTGGTTCTCCTGTCAAAAGGGAAGCCAGCAATGCTCACTGTGTGTGGCTCTACAGAGCTAACCCAGAACATATCTACAACGCTCGCTCAACATTCCCCCGGCCAGCTTTGTCATAGTGTTATGCGAAGTCGTGTGCATCCAGTCATATTTTATGGCTAAATAGTGGCTTTATTAGCCTGGGGTCAGAGTTGTGTGCTCTAGGGTTACGTTAAGAAGGCATTTACAATGGAAAATAAAACGTTCCTTTCTTGTTTTTCCCCCCAGAAGTATTTTTATGTTTGGGTGTGTTGTATTTTTAACCCTCTGTTACCCTTTTGGCCCAGCTCATGGTGCAGATCATTCAGGAAGACAAAAAGAAAGGGAAGAATGGTGTGAGTAAAAGAGGGAGAGAGAGCCATGGAGGGAGGGAAAAATAGATGGAAAGAGAGAGAATGAAAGAGAAAGAAAAACAGAGTGTCAGAATGGGAGAATCCCACAAATGGACAGCAGCTGTGTATCTCAGTGAGTGACACATCGGCCAGTTGTGGACGGTATTAAAGGGATGGAAGCTCTGCTCTTCCATACATAGTCACTGTATGACAGTAGCGATCCTAGTCAGCTGTGGGATAGCACTTCACGGCTTCACGCTGGGTTCTTTATAGGTGTAGTGGAATGTAAAGACCTGTCCCATCACACAGTATTTGATGGCCTGATACACTGCATTGGCTGAGGTAAGGTTGTCTTGATAAGTGACAGGTAGGTCAGGAATGTTCTAGAATGTTCTCTGAATGTTTTATGGATGCTCAGGAGGTTCAACTTAACAGTAGAAGACAACTACAGTTCCAGCTAGAGAGAGCACATGAGCCAGCATGCCAGGTAAAGGTTCAGTATATGTAGGTGTGTGTTTGTGTGTGTGCGCACACTGGCCTCATAACCACTAGCCTAATCGATCTTCTCAGATCAGATATACAGTATGTGTACAGTACATACTGGTTGTACTTTTAATGTACAGGCAGCCACTAATGTGTCTTTACCCAGTGTCTAAATCAAGGGAAGAATGTCTCTCTCTCTCTCTCTCTCTCTCTCTCTCTCTCTCTCTCTCTCTCTCTCTCTCTCTCTCTCTCTCTCTCTCTCTCTCTCTCTCTCTCTCTCTCTCTCTCTCTCAATATATATATATATATTCCTCTCAGCTTCCAGCTGAAAGCGTCCCAAAGTTTGAACAGCTTTGTTTTTTCCTCTGACACATTGGCCTGGAGGAGGGGAGAGGCTGGGCGGGGCCAGGAGCAGATGAGAGGGATTGGCCTTGTGGATGGAACGAACACTCTTTTACTGAGAACACTCCTCTAAACTAGCCTCTGCTCTTGGCAGGATACCTGCAACCTCAAAGAGAGAGAAAATTGGGTAAAGAGAAGATAGTAAAGAGAGATTAGAAGAACAATTTGATAGTATTTCTGCTCCATGAGCAGACTCTATATGTGTTTCTGTGTGCTGTATGTAACTGGACGCGTTTGGTTAAAATTATGCTGTTTTATCAATCTATACTTCAGCTTGGGATCAGATGAAAAAGCGCTGTGTGTCTGTACAAGTCTTTATGAATTCCAGATATCCTTCCAGTTTTTATTGTCTTGGCTTTTTGTGTTTGTTCTCTTTGATTTTGGGCTTGATTTTGACTCTCCCCCCTTTGCGTGTGTGCATGTGGCAGTGTGTACGTGAGGCAGTGTGTACGTGAGGAAGTGTGTACATGTGGCAGTGTGTACTTGTGGCAGTGTGTATGTCTACTTTGTTTGCATTTGTGTGTTCACATCTGTACATGGGATCTCTTTAGAAATGTGTTACTGTGCTTTGAAATGCTCTGTGTGACTGGGCAGATTGCTGATTGCCCTCTTTAATTTAGCTGTATAAAGGTGGAGCTGGAGGTGGATGCAGTGGGGATGTCGTGGGTCTGGGCCCCTCCTTTCCCCTAGTCTGCTCTCATCCTCTGGGCACCCCATCCATCATTGGCCCTGGCCTCTGATTGCCTTCAATTACACTTTAATGGAGGGGATTTCTGCCCCGGCGAGACAGCACTTTATACCCACCGCACCTGAGCTCCCTCTCTTAGTGTGTGTGTGTGTGTGTGTGTGAACGTGTGTGTGTGTGTGTGAACATGTGTGTGTGTGTGCTTGTATGTGGGTGCGGAAGGCCTTTATAGCCCAAATATTAAAACCAAATTGCCATTAAAACAGAGTTGAAAGGCTTGAACCAACCATTTCATCTGAGTTGAATAGGCTTGAATCAACCATTACATGAGAGTTGCAAAGGCTTGAATCAGCCATTTCATCAGAGTTGAAAAGGCTTGAATCAACCATTTCATCTGAATTGAAAAGGCTTAAATCAACCATTTCATCTGCCTCAGCTACTATTTAAACACCCATGCTTTGATGTATAGTGTGAGTGAATCTGTCTGCATTTCCTACATGCCTGTCATTTCAAAAAGGGTTTCTGTGGGTGCTGTTGGTGGTGTGTGTGTATAATCACCTGTGTGCGTGTCTATGGGACTGTTGCTCTGCCCAAACCCTCCGCCGCTGAGCCTGTCTCAGATTTCTCTTGGGTATGTGCGCATGCACACACACACACACACATTTTTCCGGGGTGGCTTGCTGTGGCTCCAGAGCCTGGGGTTATTAATCTGTCTCTGAGTGGTGCTGAAAGCAGCCTGTCTGCCCGGATCACTGCCCATCAGGATGAGCGTCTTGCTGGCCTGCTAGTCTAGCCTTGTGCCTGTCTAGTCTGGCCTTAACAAGACAGCCCTGCCTGCCTGCCTGCAGTATGGGGAATGGGGATAGCTAAGACCATTAGGATCCCTCTGCTGCCTGTGGAGTCTTTGAAGCACCAATTGCACTACCTGCCTGCATTCCCAGTTCTGCACTGCTATGTCAGCACAGCCAGCGGTATCATTACTAATCCTCATTATGGCTTCGCTGTGTGCTTTAGGCCTTTTCTACACAGATATTTCTCACTGTTTGTTTAAATGTGTGTCTGTATATCATGCTGACTGTATGCCAACTGGTTATCCCATAGGTTATGCTCACAGAATTACTTTGTGTGTGTGTGTTTGTGCACGTGTGCATTTGTCAAATCAAATCAGTCTGCGTGTGTCTGTGTGTGTGTGTGCGCGTGCATGTGTGTGTGTCTGCTTCCTGCATCAGGGCCACAGAGTTGGCCTGGAGGAGAGAGGGCAGAGGGAGGTTAGGAAGGTCATCACCCTCCCAGATGGAAGGGGATAAATGAGGAGAACAGGTTACAGCCAGAGAGAAACAGATACAGTGAGAGATGGAGAGAGAGAAAACACTTTCCAACTTCTGTGAGTAAGGGAAAAAACAAGTGGAGGGAGAGGGGGAGATAAGGGAGGAGGGAGAGAAGGAGAGTGATAAAGAAGAAAAAAGAAAGAGACAGGAAAGAAAATACACAATGAAAGAAGAGTGTTGTGCTCCTTCCTGAGTGTGTGTGTGTGTGAGAGACAGAGAGCTGAGAGAGAGATAGGGAGAGAAAGAGAGGGGGTGAGAGTGAAAGGAAGAAAGGAAGAAAGAGAGAGAGGGAGAAAGAGAGAGAGGGAGAAAGAGAACATGAGAGGGAGAAAGAGAGCATGAGACGGAGAGGGAGAGGGAGAAAGAGGAAGTTTGAGGTCATAGAGCAGAGTACTCTCTCTCCAGTCTGCCTGCCTCAGTGTGGCCTCTACACCTTCGGCCCATAATCCTGCTAGAAATTCATCAGGGCTTTGTGGGAGAGAGAGAAAGAGAATTTGCTGATGCTGGCGCTGAGGCTGCCATATTAGCATCAGTTCACCTGGAGAGGCTCGCTATGAGCTGCTGTCGATCAAACATAATCCCATCTCAAGAGGGTGCCAGACCTGGGTGGTGGAAGGTGTACAGTGTGTGTGTGTACTGTATGTGTGTGTGTGCGTGCGTGTGTGCATGCGTCCGTGCGTGTGTACTTGCTTGCTTGGTTGCGTGTGTATGTGTGTGTGTGTTCCTGTTTATATGTGGGCGGTAAGAGTGGAAAATCTCTCAGGTGATTTCCCCAGTTTCATCTCCATTCCCCATCAGATCAAAATGCCGTTATCACCTGCTGCAAGGCCCTGTGCTTCAGAGAGAGGAGAGCAACCAGCTGTATATTTAATCATCAGTTGTGGGAATGAGAGAGATCTTTGAACCACATTCCAAAGGGGACCTGCTGCATTTCCCACCCCTGTGTCTGTTTAGGGGGGTGGAGGGTGGAGGAAAGTGGGGTTTGGGTCTGGTAGAGGGAAGGGGGAGGTTGTGACACTAAGCCCTGACATGATTAAAGGTGCTCTGATCCACTCAGTTAACCTCCTTACCTGGTCAGAGGGGGGTTTATGAGGGGTCATCCCCCACCCAGAGCCTGATCACATCAAGGGGGATAGGGGATTAGTGGTGAGGGAGTGGGCCGCAGGCTGGCCCTGTCCCATGGTCCCCTAGCCCGCAGTGGACCAGGGGACAGTGGGACCAGGCTGGGCTCAGGGGCCCGTGACATGGATGACCCTCAGGAGACCCACACCATGGAAGAGAGATGGAGAGAGGTATTGAGAAATGGAGAGAGTGAGGGAGAGGAGAAAATGGAAGTCATATCCTGTCATGAACTCGGATACCTCCTGCTTCCGCCTGTTGTTTCCCAAGTTTTACTTTGTTTTATAAGTGTTTGTGTCAACACCTGCTACCAACTAGCCAGTTAGCTAGTTGCAATGGAGCCCGCTTCGCATGGAATAACTAACGAAAGTTTCCAGCGCTGTAGAAGCTGTTTATTACGCTCTTGTCCGCGACAGTGTTGACCATCCGGAGTTCCAATGCAGAAATTGTTTGCAAGCGGAGGATTACAGGATTGAGGTGGCTTTGCTTCACAAGCAAATCTCGATTCTGCGTGAATTTATGGGGAAAACGAAAATTGGAACTTTCTCGTTCTCAGCTCCTTTGGCTGAATGCCGCTCGGGCCTGATGGATGTTTCCTCGCCGTGTCATCTGTCCCTATCCGAATGGTCTGTGCTACCTGGAACTTGCATGTTATCTCCATCAAGTCATCTGCTTCTCCTCCTCCATCTTGTAGTGAAGTAGACGGAGAACAGCAAAAAGATTGTTCCAATCAGAGCTGATCCGATGTCACAAGTCATGGAAACCAAAGGCAGCGGCATGCTGCTAAGTGGACGGGAGTGACTGTGAGTGGTTTGGAGCAGATTGACATAACGAATAGCTTTGCTGCACTGGTGCCTGATCTTCCTGCCTTCATCGCTGGAATTGCCTGTATCTGCGATGGCGGTGCTGACTCCAACTACGCTGACTCCAGCAGTGGCTTCGTCATAGAGTTCGGCTCCTTTCCCTCTCTCTGGATCTGACGGGGCACTGCCTGCTGTAGGAGGTCTGGACCTATCGCCGGGACCAGCGGGTGTACGCTATCCTGCTTCTCATGGGCCCATGAAAGGTTCAATGAATTGTGTGAGAGGTAGGAATGGGTGGATGTATGTGATATCAACAGAGGTATATTTTCTAGGTGATTTCAGTATTGACGGGCTTTCATCAAGCTTCCCACTTAAGAAAAAGCTTAAAACTGTGACCAGTGCCTGCTACCTGGTTCAGGTTATAAGTTAACCTACCAGGGTAGTTACAAACAGCATAGGAATTAAATAATTAACATATTGACCACATCTTTACTAATTCTGCAGAAACTAGCTTTAAAGCAGTATCTAGATCCATTGAATGTAGTGATCACAATGTAGTAGCCATATCTAGGGAAACCAAAGTTCCAAAGGCTGGGACTAATATAGTGTATAAGAGGTCATACAACAACTTTTGTAGTGATTCTTATGTTGATGATGTAAAGAATATTTGCTGGTCTGTGGGGTGCAATGAGAAGCAACCAGACGCTGCACTTGACACATTTATGAAATTGCTTATTCCAGTTACTGTAAAAACTGTTAAATCCCCTTGGATTGATGAGGACTTGAAAATCGTATGGTTGCGAGGGATGAGGCAAAAGGTATGGCAATTAAGTCTGGCAGCACAGCTGATTGGCAAACTTACTGCAAATTGAGAAATCATGTGACTAAACCGAATGAAAAGAATAAGGAACTATAGTATGAAACAAAGATACATTATATAAAGAATGATAGTAAAAAGCTTTGGAGCACCTTGAAAGAAATTTTGGGCAAAAAGGCAAACTCAGCTCCATCATTCATTGAATCAGATGGCTCATTCATCACAAAACCCACTGATATTGCCAACTATTTTAATGATTTTTTCATTGGCAAGATTAGCAAACTTAGGCATGACATGCCAGCAACAAATGCTGACTCCACACATCCAAGTATATCTGACCAACTTTGGAAAGACAAGCATCGTAATTTTTAATTCCGTAAAGTGAGTGTGAAGAATTATTGTTGTATATCAACAATGACAACGCACCGGGGTCTGACAATTTGGATGGAAAATGATTGAGGATAATAGTGGACGATATTGCCACTCCTATTTGCCATATCTTCAATGTAAGCCTACTAGAAAGTTTCTGGAGGGAAGCAAAAGTCATTACGCTGTCTAAGAATAGTAATGGCTCAAATAGATGACCAATCAGCCTGTTACCAACCCTTAGTAATCTTTTGGAAAAAATTGTGTTTGACCAGATACAATTTTACAGTAAGCAAATTGACAACTATACTTTTAGCGCTCTTATAGGGAAGGACATTCAACAAGCACAGCACTTACACAAATTACTGATGATTGGCTGAGAGAAATTGATAATAAAAAATATTGTGGGGGCTGTTTTGTTAGACTTCAGTGCGGATTTTAACATTATCAATTGTCTGCTGCTGGAAAAACACATGTCTTATGGCTTTACACCCCCTGCTATATTGTGGATAAAGAGTTACATGTCTAACAGAACACAGAGGGTGTTCTTTAATGGAAGCCTCTCCAACATAATCCAGGTAGAATCAGGAATTCCCCAGGGCAGCTGTCTAGGCCCCTTAATTAAAAAAAAACTATCTTTACTAACGACATGCCCCTGGCTTTGAGTAAAGCCAGTGTGTCTATGTATGTGGATGACTCAACACTATACACGTCAGCTTCTACAGTGACTGAAATGACTGCAACACTTAACAAAGAGCTACAGTTAGTTTCAGAATTGGTGGCAAGGAATAAGTTAATCATGCTCTAGTCCTACAATTTCAAAAGTCAATTTCAAGTCATTCACTAAACCCTAAACCTCAACTAAATCCTGTAATGAATAATGTGGAATTTGAGCAAGGTTAGGTGACTAAACTGCTTGCAATAACCCTGGATTGTAAACTGTCATGGTCAAAACATATTGATACAGGGCCTCCCGAGTGGCGCAGCGGTCTAAGGCACTGCATCACACTGCTAGAGGTGTCACTACAGATCTGGGTTCGATCCCGGGCTGTGTTGCAGCCGTCAGCAACTGGGAGACCCATGAGGCGGCGCACAGCGTCGTTGTCCAATCATGCTCTAGCGACTCCTTGTGGTGGCCGGGCACATGTACGATGTTTCCTCTGACACATTGGTGCGGCTGGCTTATGGGTTAAGCGGGCATTTGGTCAAGAAGCAGTGTGGCTTGGCAGGGTCATGTTTCAGAGGACCTCTCAACCTTTACCTCTCCCAAGTTGCAGCGATGGGACAAGACTGTAACTACCAATTGGATATCACGAAATTGGGTAGAAAAAGTTAAAAATACAAAATTAAATAAATAAATAAAACATTGATACAACAGTAGCTCAAATAGGGAAATGTCTGTCCATAATAAAGCGGTGCTCTGCCTTAACAACAATATCAACAAGGTCAGGTGCCACAAAAAGGGACTTAGGAAAATTACATTTGGCTCTGGACAGGGAAGCACAGCTGTCTCTTAAATGTACACAGAGAGCTAGAAATAATGATATGCATGTAAATCTCTCATTGCTCAAAGTGGAGGAGAGATTGACTTCATCACTACTTGTTTTTGTAAGAACTGTTGACAAGATGAATGCACAGAGCTGTCTGTTTAAACTACTAGCACACAGCTTGAATATCCATGCATACCCCACAAGACATGACACCAGAGGTCTCTTCACAATCTCCAAGTCCAGAACAGACTATGGGAGGCGCACAGTACTACATAGAGCCATGACTACATGGAACTCTACTCCACATCAGGTAACTGGTGCAAGCAATAGAATCAGATTTAAAAAAACATCTTATGCAACATCGGGGACTGTGAAGACACACACACACACAGGTACAGACACACGCATACACACACACGCTAGCACACGCACTCTACACACACGTATATTGCAATGTTGTTGTACGGTGTTATTATACATTTTGTATTGTAGCTATGTAGTGGTGTAATAATGTTATATGATGTACTGTTTTATCTTTTGTTTCATGTGTAATGTACAGTAAGTGCCTTAATGTGTTTGGACCCCAGGAAGAGTAGCTGCTGCATTGGCAGGGATCTCTAATAAATACAAATACAAAACAGTGAGAGATGAGGAAGCGGTATTCAGTGGGGACCCCATTTTTTTACCAGAATTTCTGGCCACCCCATTTTTTCACCACAAATTCTGGCGACCTCACTCCACTTCAAATCAAATATCACAACCTTAAAAGCTGTACGTTTTGATTGTCACATCAATAAATAATCTCAAATTAAGATCATTAAAAAATAATAGCAATAAATAAATGTACTCAATAAAATAGTATTCTTTTCATTTATCTATGTCAAAACTTTTGTATATTGTCAAAATGTTTGGTTCCCCCTACCCCATAAAAATGGAAACACTTGGCAACCCCACTGCAATTCCTCCGCAACCCTACTAGGGGTCATGACCCCGACTTTGAATAACACTGATATAGCCTTTATAGCTATTTTTTTATGGCTTGCCAATGAGAACAGAGGACTAATTGTTGTGCCAAGTTATAGTCTCTGTCAGGGCAGCACACACACTCATTCACGTCACACTGTCCACTGTGCCTGTTTTATCCTTCAACCCTCCCTGGGCGGCAGTGACCTCATCTAATTTATTCTCTGTGCCCGGCTCTGGCCATAATGAAACAGACACACATAAACGTCCTGAGTCATTTATGACCGGCCTTTGGCCTGCCTGCCTGGCGGAATGGCCCGTCATCAACCAATCAGTGTTGCTCTGTGTCTTGGGCCAATCCGACGTGGGCGCCGTGATGAGATTAGTGCAAGGTGACACAGCTGGCGGAATAGCTGAGGTCGCCACGGCACTAATGATCCACTTAGTCCTGGAATTTGTTTTATGTTGTGTCGGTGTGTCACGGATGTTAGCCACTGCTTAGCTAGCCGACCCTGGCAGCCATCTTAGGGAAAAGGTCCACGAGTGCTGGTGTCCCCTTGACTCTTAGGAAATTTGACTAGTGTCCCTTTGACTGGTGTCTCCTTGACTGGCGTCCCCTTCTGTCACTCTTCCTCTGCCCTCCCTCTGCCCTCCCTTCCTCTCCCTCTACCTTTCTGTGTACTTGTGCATGTAAGCCTGTATATACATATCTAATTACTATTTAAATTATTTGTTTGATAGCCAAATCACCCCCACACACATACGCCATCATTACCCTATTGGTCGTCCCGCTGGCATTGGCTACTGTGAATTTCACAGGCGTCAGAATGTGGCTATTTGAGGGATGTCATAAGGAGGGACACTCCAACTATGCAAGCAGCTGCTGCACTGATGCAATACTAATGCCCCAATTACATCATTTTAAACATAACAGTAGTATGTTTACAGTTGGGATGTAATCCAGGTCTTGTGAATAAACTTACCCTTCTAACCTATCACCCTTTGGTCAATATGGTCCGTTTGAATTTTACCTAATTATAGACATTATACATGATCACATTGTGAATGATTACTGTCCATTATCAACCAGAATCCTAGCAGTCTAACCACATAACTAGCCAATCAACCATCATGTCAGATTATGATGCTCTGTCTTCTCATTCAGGGAGGTTGCGTACCAAACGTGTTGCACACATATTACTGCTTGACTGACTGACCACCTGACTGGCTGACTACCTCACTACCTGACTGACTGCTTGGCTGTCAGCCTGACTGGAGGAGTGTTGTTCTGTCTTGGGCATTTGTGATGTGGTGGGAGGATGGGGAGGATAATTAACATACTTATTTGGTTGTGACAGTAACCTCAACTCAACGCAATGCCAACACTCACACAACCCAACTGAAAAAACTAATTGTGAAACTTTTAAATAAAGATTTTTTCAATCCTACAACAGACATTCTTTTAAATTGGATATAGTTACCCAGTAAGGTTGATCCAATTACATACAGAAACAAGACATGACAATTTCATGGCATATAATATTGCGTATAGTCTACCACATAGGTCAGGACTATTTACTCCATGTACCATTGTTAGACCAGGGCTGATTTACTATAGATAATGTAGGATGGCTATAGGATGACTATAGGATGTCTATAGGATTTTTCTATTTTTATTTCACCTTTATTTAACCAGGTAGGCCAGTTGATAACAAGTTCTCATTTACAACTGCGACCTGGCTGGATGACTATAGGATGACTACGGATGTCTATAGGATGACTACGGATGTCTAAAGGATGGCTATAGGATGACTATAGGATGGCTATAGGATGACTATAGGATGGCTATAGGATGGCTTTAGGATGACTATAGGATGGCTATAGGATGACTATAGGATGACTATAGGATGACTACGGATGTCTAAAGGATGGCTATAGGATGACTATAGGATGGCTATAGGATGACTATAGGATGGCTATAGGATGGCTTTAGGATGACTATAGGATGGCTATAGGATGACTATAGGATGACTATAGGATGACTACGGATGTCTATAGGATGACTACGGATGTCTAAAGGATGGCTATAGGATGACTATAGGATGGCTATAGGATGACTATAGGATGGCTATAGGATGGCTTTAGGATGACTATAGGATGGCTATAGGATGACTATAGGATGACTATAGGATGACTACGGATGTCTAAAGGATGGCTATAGGATGACTATAGGATGGCTATAGGATGGCTATAGGATGGCTTTAGGATGACTATAGGATGGCTATAGGATGACTATAGGATGACTATAGGATGGCTATAGGATGAGTATAGGATGACTTTAGGATGGCTATAGGATGACTATAGGATGGCTATAGGATGACTATAGGATGGCTATAGGATGACTATAGGATGGCTATAGGAGGACTATAGGATGGCTATAGGATGACTTTAGGATGACTATAGGATGGCTATAGGATGAGTATAGGATGAGTATAGGATGAGTATAGGATGACTATAGGATGACTATAGGATGACTATAGGATGGCTATAGGATGACTTTAGGATGGCTATAGGATGAATATAGGATGAATATAGGATGACTTTAGGATGACTTTAGGATGGCTATAGGATGACTATAGGATGACTATAGGATAGCTATAGGATGACTATAGGATGGCTATAGGATGACTATAGGATGGCTATAGGAGGACCATAGGAGGACTATAGGATGACTAAAGGATGGCTATAGGATGGCTATAGGATGGCTATAGGATGGCTATAGGATGACTATAGGATGACTATAGGATGACTATAGGATAGCTATAGGATGACTATAGGATGACTATAGGATGACTATAGGATGGCTATAGGATGGCTATAGGATGACCATAGGAGGACTATAGGATGACTATAGGATGACCATAGGATGACTATAGGATGGCTATAGGATGGCTATAGGATGACCATAGGAGGACTATAGGATGACTATAGGATGACTATAGGATGACCATAGGAGGACTGTAGGATGTCTATAGGATGACTATAGGATGACTGCCCCTGAACAAGGCCGTCATTGAAAATAAGAATTTGTTCCTAACTGACTTGCTTAGTTAAATAAAGGTTAAAAAAAAGGATGACTATAGGATGACTATAGGAATGCTGTAGGATGAGTGATAAAATAGGTTTATGATGTAGGGGGCAGAAAGTGCTCATGGAACTCAAGACAAAAGGAGACCCACAGGAGACCCAACATCCCTCTCACCAGTGAGGGGTTGTCATGGCCACAGGAAGGGGTAGGTCAGGGGGTCGCCCATCAGGTGGTTCATTGGGCAGGGCAGGACAGGGGCGGGGCAGGGGCAGGGGGACGGGAGCAACTTTGTCCCTGCTGTCTCGCCCCTTTGTCCCTCATACCATCAGCAGGGGCTGCGCCTGGCAACTGTCCTTGGCACTCTGCCAACCCCTCTGCACACACGCACAACACACACATGCATGCACACATGCATGAACACACTCACGCGCGCACACAGACACGCACACACATCACAGACATATCTTATCAGATTGAATCCTACTACACCGGCTCTGATGCTTGTCGCATGTGGCATTGCTTGAAATTAACATCAACAGGGCTGTAGTGGAGCGGGTCCACATCCCCAACGATCTATCATGCTCCAAAAACACCAAGACAGTCGTGAAGAGGGCACTACAAAACCTTATCCCCCTCAGGAGACTGAAAGGATTTAGTTCTACAGCTGCACCATCGAGAGCATCCTGACCGGTTGCATCACCGCCTGGTATGGCAACCGCTCGGCATCTGACTGTAAGGCGCTACAGAGGGTAGTGCGTAAGGCCCAGTACATCACTGGGGCCAAGCTTCCTGCAATCCAGGACCTATATAATAGGCGGTGTAAGAGGAAAACCCATAAAATTGTCAGAGACTCCAGTCACCCAAGTCATAGACTGTTTTCTCTGCTACCGCACGGCAAGCTGTACCGGGAGCGCCAAATCTAGGACCAAAAGGCTCCTTAACAGCTTCTACCCCCAAGTCATAAGACTGCTGAACAGTTAATCAAATAGCCCCTGTATATAGCCTCGTTATGGTTGTGATTGTGTTACTTTTCATAATTTTTTACTTTAGTTTATTTGGTAAATATGTTCTTAACTCTTCTTGAACTGCACTGTTGGTTAAGGGCTTGTAAGTAAGCATTTCACGGTGAGGTCTACACCTGTTGTATTCGGCGCATGTGACAAATAAAGTTAGATTTGATTTGATACCTGCATATGACTGCTGTAGGTTATCCATTCATCTTCCCTGTATGAGTGTATGGGACGTGCCAATCTACCATGTATGTTTGCAGTGATCTATATCTAAATTCAGATGCCATGTATGAGTGGTGTAAATATGAGTACTGGATGGCTAAGATATCAAATGGAGAACTCCCACTCTGCCTCTTTAACTTCCCTTACACACACCAAACAACAGCACATTACCCTGCCCCTTTCTTTTCCCCTCCCCCTCCTCATACCTCCCACCTTTTCTTCGCTCACACCCCTCTCCCTCCCTCTCTCTCTTTGTGTTCTTGAATTATGTCCATTATTCCTGCTCTCACTCTGTCCTTGTGCTTCCTCTGTTCCTCTGTATAGTGGAGAGAGTGTATGGTGGAGTTGTGTGCTTTTCTGAGTGGACCGAAGTGCTTGCTATAGCTGACTGGTATACTGACCCTGTCTTCATTTCACCTCTTCACCCACCAGCCCTGTCTGCTTTGACTTCCCCCAGCTTTTATGCTCCTGTCGTGTATTGTTCCCCCCTGAGGCTGTACACCTAGTGTTTCAGAGAGGACTCTACCTTTACTGCTCTGTGGATTCTACTAAAGGATTTTTTATCCTACCTCTGGGGTTTGTGTAGTTTTAGTGCAGTATGTCAGACAAAGTGAGTGTGGGGGTATGTGTAAATGTGTGTAAAGTTCTGTATGTACCTACTATGTGTGAGTGAATTAGTGTGTAAAAGTGTGTGTGCATCTCGAGGAACAAAAGGAGAATAATCGTTTTTGTTCCGGGAATAGATAGATGGACACCTTGTTGGACAGTAGTAGTGTTGAGGAGGTATCCATGGGACACTTTGCGCTTCGGACCATGACTGGGTCAGGTGGACGCTGAGAGGGAACGCTGTTGCCTTGGATGCAGAAGGAGAGGTGAGTTCCTTTGGGGGAATTTTTTGATTTTGAACTTCCTCCACTCACACAACTGAAGTCAGTTACTCTCTCAGTGTGTCCAAACTGGTCCAAATGGCTGGGAACCAGGTACCAACCAGGCACCAGCTGAGCCCCAGCCTTGCTGCCTCTCTGCCCCCAGCCTCCCAACCTCTCTCCCCCTGCCTCCCTGCCTCTCTCCCCCAACCTCCCTGCCTCTCTCCCCCAGCCTCCCTGCCTCTCTCCCCCTGCCTCTCTCCCCCAACCTCCTGCCTCTCTCCCCCAGCCTCCCTGCCTCTCTCCCCTGCCTCCCTGCCTCTCTCCCCTGCCTCCCTGCCTCTCTCCCCCTGCCTCCCGCCTCTCTCCCTGCCTCCCCGCCTCTCTCCCCCAGCCTCCCTGCCTCTCTCCCCCAGCGTCCCTGCCTCTCTCCTCCTTCCTCCCTGCCTCTCTCCCCCTGCCTCCCTGCCTCTCTCCCCCTGCCTCCCTGCCTCTCTCCCCTGCCTCCCTGCCTCTCTGCCTCTCTCCCCCAGACGCCCTGCCTCTCTCCCCCTGCCTCTCTGCCTCTCTCCCCCAGACTCCCTGCCTCTCTCCCCCTGCCTCCCTGCCTCTCTCCCCCTGCCTCCCTGCCTCTCTCCCCCTGCCTCCCAGCCTCTCTCCCCCTTCCTCCCTGCCTCTCTCCCCCAGACTCCCTGCCTCTCTCCCCTGCCTCCCTGCCTCTCTCCCCTGCCTCCCTGCCTCTCTCCCCCTGCCTCCCTGCCTCTCTCCCCAGCCTCCCGCCTCTCTCCCCTGCCTCCCCGCCTCTCTCCCCCTGCCTCCCTGCCTCTCTCCCCCTGCCTCCCAGCCTCTCTCCCCCTGCCTCCCTGCCTCTCCCCTCAGGGCTTACACAAAGACCACCTGCCGTCAGGCTCTCTGTGTCTCTCGCCCCTCTAAACCTGTTCATGTGACTGCAGCTGTGTCTTTTTCCATGCTTTCTATTCCTCCTTGCTTTTATTCTCTCTGTTGGCTATTGGTCGGAGGCCAGTCATAGTCTTTCCCCCAAGAACAATTGTCTCCTTTCTCCCTCTCGCTCCTTTTCTCCGTTCCCCCTCTTCACTACCTGCTCTCTCTTCTTTATTGTATTTAGTCACACCTCTCGTTGTGTTGGGCCACAGGTTAACAGTTGTTTGTATTGATTTGGAACTCGTACCCCTCTGACCTTACTTTTTTTCCGACTCTAGCCTGAAGGAGGGACTTCGACATTGTCGTTGTATAGCACGTCACTCTCTCGCCTTCTCTCTCACACTTTTGGCTAATGAAGCGGCCAATGGTTTTATTAAGATGCATTATGGTGCGTGTGGGAAGGCTCAGAGCTCAGTGAGGATGGGTTGTAGTGCTTTAAGGGGCTGAAAATAGTACCCTTCAACTGACGGGAGCTTAAGGAGACATGGGGGACAATGGGACCTGGTCTCTTCTCTAAATCTCAGGACAGGAGCTGCTGCCATCCTAACTCCTCTCTCTCTCTCTCTCTCTCTCTCTCTCTCTCTCTCTCTCTCTCTGTGTTTTAGTTCAGACCCTACGCTCCTTCCACTGACGCCATCTCTGCAGTCTACTCATTAACAAGGTGCCTCTCCATTAACAAGGTGCCTCTCCATTAACAAGGTGCCTCTCCTTTAAACAAATTAATGGGCAATGTTTCTGCTGTGGCAGATTTTCTGTGGTAAATCTATATAAAAGCGTGTTGGACCGGTAAAGAGAGTTTCCCTCCATAACTTACACGTAGATGATTGTGAGTAGTGTTCTCTGTGTCTGAGTTAATGTGGCACTTCTGGTCCCTCACTGTTCTGTTCTGTTCTGGGAGCTGGAACTTTATGAGAGCCCTGCTGTCTTAACACCTCAATAGGCCCATTATTCATGCTCTGCCGTGCCAAGACCATGCACTGACTCCTGCACTGATATAGGACTGTGAGTTTGGACTCAGATATAGGACTGTGAGCTGGGACTCAGATATAGAACTGTGAACTGGGACTCAGACATAGAATTGTGAGCTGGGACTCAGATTTAGAACAGTGAGCTGGGACTCAGATATAGAAGATACATTTTTAGTGCCCAGATTTTAGGCTACGGTCTGTGTTGTCGGCTGTTTAGGTATGTTGCGAAGGTCAGTAATATTTCCAACTCCAAACCATACCACACACACACACACACACACACACACACACACACACAAAGTCAGCAGATAGGCTGTGATGCTTTTGTGGGTTAGAGAGCCTGTGGATACATTAACTAGACCTCGACATCTGGAAGGTTCTCCATCCCTCCTAGCTCTCCCATTTAAACAGTCTGTACTGGGACCACACTCCCTCCCTACTGTGTAAGCCCAGCCTGATGGGGTCCTGACTGAGGGTAACACTCTAACAGACAGTAGCAGGTAGAGCCAGAGGCTAAGAGACAGTGATTTAGAGAAGAGTTCAGGCCCACATTAGTCCATCTGAGGACTTCAATATGTCCTGGCTGCTGGTGACGAGCCCTGGGGGGAACTGGATATGGGGAAGAGCAACAGATGACTGTGTGCTGGAAGCAGAGAGAGAGACAGTGGAGGTGACAATGAGAAAGAATGAGCAGGAGAGAGGGAGTCGTATTGTATTGAAGGTGCCAACAGGGAGGTTACTGAGGAACAGTAATGTTGAAGTAGGCTATTTCCACTGAAACACTTTATTGTTGTGGCTGTCTGAGGGTCCAAAGCAGTGAAATTTTGATTGTGTGTGTGCGATGTGCATACCTTTGTGGTGTGTGTGCGTGTGTGCTTGTGTGTGCCTGCGTGTGTGCATGTGAGAGTGCATGTCCGTGTACTGTAAGCTAGTGCATGTGAAAATGTGCACTGTACAGTATGTGTGTCACATACCAGGAGCCTGGTAAAATAGCTACTGTAGAAGTCTCCATACACACACATATCCCAGCATCCAATCACTTTGACTAGCCAGTTCATTTGCAGTGCAATTCATTAGTGGTTGCCGGTAATGAGGAGAAGTCATCTGGTGTAAAATGATCTGCCAGTTGGATAGCAGAGACACAGAGAGGTATGAGAAGACTTGCCATCCCAGGCCGCGTTGGCGCTGCCACAGAGGGGGGGCGCTTGTGTTGGGGCTTAGACTGGACATGGCACTGGGCCACCCAACATATCTCACCCCACATATCTTTCAGTGGGCCCCTACCCCTCCCAGCTAGCCATGTCTTCCCCACCCCCTGCCCCCCATAGAGGTGACCAGGGCTGGGTGTTTGATGGGCCTTGGATGGCGTCCCTTAATGTGAAGCGATTACAGCTGGTCTTTATAGAAGCTGGCATTAACAGGAGTGGGGCTGGGCATCAGCCATTAGCCTCTGTGCCTGACTAAAATTACCTCCTGGTGCTCGAAGGGGGAGGAGGGGAGGTGGGGAGAAGGGGAGGAGGGGAGGGAGGGGTAGAGATCTACCTTTGTCGGCTGGCTTTGTAAAGTGTGCCTCTCTGCTTGATTATTTTTAGGTTCCAGTGCCACTGTGAGAAGCTGCTTCAGTCCCATCAGAGCTGAGAGGTGTAGAGGTGTACAGCAGACGCAGAACAGGGGAACGCCACACTACGCCGGAAGGCTGACAACCGATTGGTGGAGCGTGACAACAACAACCCAACCCATTCCAACGCTAGCCGTGCCAGGCTAGTGCCAACCCCAGGACGCCGTGATGATGACCGTAATGATGATGATGATGGCGATGATGGTGACATGTAGCTCCCTGCTCCTCTTGGGGCTCATGGCCTCCCAGGTCTCGTCCAGCGGAATCCCCAAGACCAGCGACTCCTCTTCACCCTCCTCGTCCTCCTCACACCCATCCTCCTCCTCCTCCCCTCGCATGAAGCTCTCCTACAAAGGTAAGGCCTGCCCGGTTAAACACTGCTGTGTGTTGCAGTCTGACTGGATGTGCTTTGGTGTGTGTTGCTGATTGTGTGTTTGTTTCCGTGGATGTGTATATCTGAACCTTTCTGGCAGACAAAATCTAATTAAGGGAACAGCAGCAATAACTTTGAGAGTATCCTCCTCCTCTGGCTATGCTCCAGTTACTATAATATAGAGGCATATCCTTTTCATAAACACCTCTGAACAGTAGCCAGCAGAACTAATGTGGTGACTGTTGTTCTTGGCCGGGCTCACTGGAACAGGGTTGGGTTCTGTATCGTGAGTCGCTTCAATGTAAGATGTCAGCTCAATGATGAACAAACCCACACAAACTAGGTGCTTTTCTAGCGTGCACAGAACACAAGGCCCCAGTGGAGAGAGAGAGAGAGGTAGAGAGAGAGAGTGAGTGAGTGTATGCATGACAGGGACATCGTCATCCCGATCAAGACTAGTAAGCTGACTAGCCGGAAAGTAGCTACTTTATCAGCAGTTCAGAAACCTACTAGTGTTCCAGACCTACTACCCGTCTCCATGATGACACAGGCCCTGTTTGGAGCATGTGCCATTAAATCATGGGATATCCCTGTCTCCAGGGTTACAGTTGAACACTGACAGGGTTCCCCAGCGAGAGAGGAGATTAGTCCTAGGAGAGGAGAGCAGGACGCTTGCAACGCTAGGGTTGTGGGTTTATATTCGTTGAGTCACCCTTACATTACTGTAGGACGCTTTGGATAAAAGTACCTGCTAAATGGCACATATTTGTATTGTTATATTATGAGAAGAGATGAGAGAGGAGGCTTCAATTCTCCAATTCTTAGAAGCCCTGCTGAGACAGCTGATTCCAAAGCTGTAACAGAGACCAGGCTGCTGAGGGGAGGACGGCTCATAATAATGGATGGACCGGAGCAAATGGAATGACGTGGAAACCATATGTTGAATGTATTTGATACCATTCCAAATATTCCACTCCAGCCATTACCACGAGCCTGTCCTTCCCAATTAAGGTGCCACCAACCTCCTGTGCCATTCTGATTGGTGAAACCACTGCCCTGGACTGACCCTGGCAGTAGAGCTGAACAACCACTTCCAATTGTATGGCCTTGTAAAAAACATCATAACCATCAAATAGGGTCTCAATTATCAACATAAGCATAACAAAACACCTATTTGCACTGATGAAAAACATACATTTCAGGGTCCTTTTGACTATGAGAGTTCAGTGTGATGTCTGTATGATCCACTGTGTGTGTTGTGTTTCAGAGCTGCAGCAGTTCCATGGCGTGCGGCGGTTTGAGCTGGAGCGCACGTGCTGTTTCAGTGCTCTTTTATTGGATGAGGAGAGGGGACGGCTGTTCGTGGGCGCACGCAACTTCCTATTGTCACTCAGCCTGGATAACATCGCCAAGCAAGAGCACAAGGTCAGTCTGCCTGCAACCAATAAATCTGTTAATTAATCCAACAATCAATCAGTCCATGAATCAATCAATCAATGACCAATTTACCCTATGCTATGTGAATGTGTTTACACTAGTGTTAGTGAATATCATAAATCTGACATTTTCATGAAACTGAAAAAGTAGTTTTACATTGATATTTCTTGTGTGTCATTTGACAGACATTCAAATGGTCCAATGATCCATTTTGTAAAAAATGTGATGTTAAGATAAGATGACCCAGGTTTGGACACAAAGATATCTTTGTTATGGTAGATAAAGTAATGGTATAGATAACACTCTGCTATGTCATGGTGAGTTAGTGGTGCTCTAGCGTGTCACAGTTGTGCTGACAGACTGATGGATCTCATCTCACCTCTCATCTCCTCAGAGCAGACATGGGGATCAAGGGTTACCATGGTGATTTGAGGGTCACACAATCTCTGATTACCTGTCAACACCTCTCTCACACACATGCACACACACACGGACGCACGTTCAGACACATGCATGCACACACACACGTTTGTTTTACTATCCTTGTGGGGACTAAACAATTGATTCCCATTCAAAATCCTATTTTCCCTATCCCATAAACCTAATTCCTAATCCTTAACCCTACCCCTAACCTTGATTCTAACCCTAACCCTAATTGTAAACCGAAACCTAAAATGTGCCTATTCCTTGTGGGGACCGTCAAAATGTCCCCACTTGAATTTTTTTTATTGTTTTACTATCCTTGTGAGGACTTCTGGTCCTCACAAAGATAGTAAAACCCAAACACACACACACACATACACACACGTAACTCACTAATCCATACCCTATAACCGACCTAACATGCACCCTATAACCCTACAGTTTACAGGGTCTGTAGGTTCTTGCAGTCTGTGTGAAATCTGAGTGCTGAGCAGATTGTTTGACTCTGTTTGTGGTTTGGTGAGTCATGATTTACAGCTTGTTTTCGCACTGGTGGCTCTCTTGTCGTTAAAGCTGTTTTCGCTTGTGGTCGTGTGCTTTTCTACTGTGTGACTTGTGGATTCTCAGCTCTATCATGTCGGGGGGGCCAGGAATAAAAGAAGAGAGGAAAAGAGGGGGAGTGATAGAAAGGAGGATAGAAGAGAGGTGCTCCCTCAGAAATGTCCCTGAGGGTGGCGGGCAGGCCTGTCCCTGCTTGAGGTCGCGACCCCAGACCTACCTCCATCCTGCTGCCTCCTCTGACCTCTGACCTGTGCATTTCAGATCTACTGGCCAGCCCCGGTGGACTGGAGGGAGGAGTGTAACTGGGCAGGAAAGGACATCAATGTGAGTAACAGCCGCTGCTACCATTAAAATACTATTTTTAGGTTTTAAACTCTCAAAGTCATGTTTATTCTGATATGCAGTATCTCACAGAGGCAGACAGTACATTGTTTCCTGTGACTCTGAGGATGTAAGACTTCTCAGACAGAAAGGACAGGTCACTTTCCAACACTACTCTCATTCAATATCACCACCCAGCTAAAGCCGCAATATATCCGGACACCTCACACTCTGATTTCCAAATCCTCCTTTTGTCTTTCACCCACTCACATAGAGCGGAAGTGTTAGTGACTACAGTGTGCTGTATGTCAGTGAACTAAAGGGTTGGTTGACTGGGTTGTTTGTGTTGGATGGTGAATATGTGTGTGTGTGTGTGACTGTCCAATCCTCTCCATTGTCCTGCCCTGGGGCCTGAACGCTCCTTCCTCTGGCTTTAGGTGGGTGCAGACAGGGCCGAATAGGGTTCCATTGACCCACCCTACAAACTCCTTAGGCCACTCAGACCCCCCAAATATACACTGCACATCTATCTCCCTCACTTCAAGCTAAATGTGTGTCTGTATGTGAGTGTATGTATTTACTTAATGCATGTCCATTGATGTGCTTGTGTGTTCGTGCATATTCGTTTGTGCGCAGGATCTGTGTGTGTGTGTTTGTGTGCGTGTATGTGTGGAGCTCTGGATAACAGAAACCCCTAATCAGTATGATTACACAGCTGGAGGAGGCCGACAACCAGCCCCATTCATAATGCACAACTGGCTCCTGTTTCACCTAAAGAGCTGTGTGTGTGTGTGTGTGTGTGTGTGTGTGTGTGTGTGTGTGTGTGTGTGTGTGTGTGTGTGTGTGTGTGTGTGTGTGTGTGTGTGTGTGTGTGTGTGTGTGTGTGTGTGTGTGTGTGTGTGTGTGTGTGTGTGTGTGTGTGTGTGAGAGAAAAGAGGTGAGGAAAAGACAGAATGAGCAAAGGAAAGAAGTGGGATCACATTAGGGCCCAAGATAAATGCTTTCATTGTATTTTCCCTCCTCTTTCTCTCTCTTCCGGTTCCTCCCTTTTGTCAATATCACATGGTGACCCTGACCATGGCGTCAGCATGTGTGTGTCTCTGACTGTGGACGTGTGCATGCATTCATCTGTGTGTGTGTGTGGATTAGGCAGTGTCATTATCTGGTCTCCTGGGTGTTTGCTCTGTGGTGTGACTACACCAAGCATCACTGATTGACGTGGGTGTCTGAATGCACTGTGAAGGATGAAAACAGCTGTTTGTCCTCTCTCTCTTTCTCTCCTTTCTTTTTTATAAAAGATGTAGATGAGGTTTTGGTCTTCTGTCTGTATTTGTCTTAAGCCCTATTCGGACAGGATTAGTTTTCCTGGGGGATCTCAGGTGATGTTGGTAGAGGCAGGTAGCCTTGTGGTTAGAGCATTGGGCTAGTAATCGAAAGGTTGCTAGATCAAAGGTAAAAATCTGTTGTTCTGCCCCTGAGCAAGGCAGTTCCGAGGCAGTCATTGTAAATAAGAATCTGTTCGTAACTGACTTGCCTAGTTAAATAAAAAAAAATGTAATTTGGAGGTCTGGTAATGTAATTATGTGCACGAGCACAAAACACCACATCTGTAATTTTAGTGCCATCCGAATCTGCCATGTCAGTAATTTTTATATGGCAGGAGAGTAACAATTCCAGACAGAATAACTTAGTTTTTTGGCAAACTCCAAACTCCTCTGATAATACTTGTCCCATGCGAATCGAAATCCCATGAGAATCCCTGTGTTTTGAAAGAAATGTTGGAGTTTGACAGATGTTGCTCACGGTTTGAGCAAGAAGAGAATAACTGATTTGATACATTTTATGACGTGCTGCTCATAACCTATAAATGAAGGGCCTACATGTATTAACTTTTACAGTCAATACTTTTATGTATATGTTTTGTGCATGTTAATTGAATATTGCCAAATGTATCAGTAAAAAATATTGCGCCTATTAAATGTAACCCTTGTTGTTAATACATGGCAAAGCAGCATACAGCTGACCTAAACGTTTGGAAATGATAAGTTCACTTTCTCATCCATAGCCTTAAAACGCATCTGAAGTGCAATTGTACTGTTTATCTGGGGGTCATTTACAACGTACTGTTTATCTGGGGGTCATTTACAACGTACTGTTTAGCTGGGGGTCATTTACAAGGTACTGTTTAGCTGGGGTCATTTACAAGGTACTGTTTAGCTGGGGTCATTTACAACGCACTGTTTAGCTGGGGTCATTTACAACGTACTGTTTATCTGGGGTCATTTACAACGTACTGTTTAGCTGGGGTCATTTACAACGCACTGTTTAGCTGGGGTCACTTACAAGGTACTGTTTAGCTGGGGTCATTTACATCGTACTGTTTATCTGGGGGTCATTTACAAGGTACTGTTTAGCTGGGGGTCACTTACAAGGTACTGTTTATCTGGGGTCATTTACAACGTACTGTTTAGCTGGGGGTCATTTACAACGTACTGTTTATCTGGGGGTCATTTACAAGGTACTGTTTAGCTGGGGGTCATTTACAAGGTACTGTTTAGCTGGGGTCATTTACAAGGTACTGTTTAGCTGGGGTCATTTACAACGTACTGTTTAGCTGGGGTCATTTACAACGTACTGTTTAGCTGGGGGTCACTTACAAGGTACTGTTTAGCTGGGGGTCATTTACAACGTACTGTTTAGCTGGGGGTCACTTACAAGGTACTGTTTAGCTGGGGGTCATTTACAAGGTACTGTTTAGCTGGGGGTCATTTACAACGTACTGTTTAGCTGGGGGTCACTTACAAGGTACTGTTTAGCTGGGGGTCATTTACAAGGTACTGTTTAGCTGGGGGTCATTTACAACGTACTGTTTAGCTGGGGGTCACTTACAAGGTACTGTTTAGCTGGGGGTCATTTACAAGGTACTGTTTAGCTGGGGGTCATTTACAACGTACTGTTTAGCTGGGGGTCATTTACAAGGTACTGTTTAGCTGGGGGTCACTTACAAGGTACTGTTTAGCTGGGGGTCATTTACATCGTACTGTTTAGCTGGGGGTCATTTACAACGTACTGTTTAGCTGGGGTCATTTACAACGCACTGTTTAGCTGGGGTCACTTACAAGGTACTGTTTAGCTGGGGGTCATTTACAACGTACTGTTTAGCTGGGGGTCATTTACAACGTACTGTTTCGCTGGGGGTCATTTACAAGGTACTGTTTAGCTGGGGGTCATTTACAAAGTACTGTTTAGCTGGGGGTCATTTACAACGTACTGTTTTGCTCACATCTGAAGGCTGGGGGTCATTTACAACGTTTACTGCAGATCGCTAAAATATTCCTCAATTCAAATATAATGGCAACACTATACAAAAGATGGTTTGGTATGGTTTAGAAACTTGGGAAACAAGCTCGAGTTATCAGCGTAGCCCTGTTATCGACCTGGACTAAAATATCTTCACGCCTAGGAAAAAAACTTGAGGCTTCCGTCATAACTGTACATTTATTGAAAAAAATTAACAATTACAGAGGGCAGTTTGGAAAAAAAAACAATCCCGTCCAAATCGTCCGCTGGATAAACGGGGGTAATGATTACATTATCAACGTGCTCTAGTAATACCAGTCTCATGCGAATAGGACTTTAGGAGAAAAGGTGGGCTATGCTATAGGCAGTGTGTCTCCATAAGCTCTCAGGGTGAAGTTGAGGTCAGCCGACTGTGAGGTCCTAATATCACCTGAGACAAACACACACACACACACACACACGGACACACACACACAGTGATCTCACTCTTGACCCTAATTATAGTGCAGTGTGTCTCTGCAGGGAGTGGCCTGAACCAGGGCAGGAAAGAAAAAAGAGTTGTCTTTAAAACAAGTTGTCACTCTTTCTCTCTCTTTCCTCTTTTACTATCTGTTTTTCTATCTGTCCTGTTTTTTTCCCAGAGAAACAAAGAGACTAATTTCATTTTATGGCTGAGCCAGGAGTGTCTTTGTCCTGTCTCTCTCCCTCTCACAAATGTGCTCCGTTTCCACAGGGTGATTCTCAATGTAGCCGAGGCACCCACCAGCTTAGCTCATTAAGAATCAAAGTAATATACGGTACTTACTTCACACAGCCAGTAAACAGGTAACAAAGGATGAGGACAGTTAGATCTATTTGAATGGCTTCGGCTTTCTGCTAGACTGCTTATTAACCTGCAGTCCTAGCCACAAGTTAATGTGAAATGTTGTCTGGTAATACATGGAATTCATTCCGGAATTGCTAAGTAGAATGGCATTGTGTAATGACAAAAGAATTAGCCAGCAAAACTGTCCAGGGGAATGCTTTGGATTTTATTTGTTTCTTTACTGCTCAAAACTATTTCCTTCTACTGTAAAGTGCTTAAATATGGGAGCACCCTGCCACTGTGCACTGTGTTATTCTTAGTCATTAACATGATTAAAGGAAGGAGTTTCCTGGATGGTTTCTCTATCCTGGTTCTCACAGAGCTCTATTGTACTAAACCCCGACTGTCAGAGTGTCGCTCTCCTACCACAGACCAGCCAAGCGTTCAGCACTCTGAGACTGAGATAGAGAGAGGTAGAAGGGGTTGGGGGGTAGAGAGATATAGGCAGTATGTACAGTATATAGGGATTGAATGAGAAAGACAAAGAGAGAGAATAATAAAGAAGATGTGAGAAAGAGAGAAATGAATAGGTAGAGACAGCGATAGTGGTGGGAGAGAGGAAGGGAAAGAGAGAGTAGGATCAAAACAGAGAGAGAGAGATTCACCCACCCTTGTGTGCTGTAGTAACCTGCCCTGCGTAGTCGCAGTGATGTGCATGTTCTCAGTCAGAGGAGAGGAGTGTTTAATGAATGGGGTATTGTGGGGTCAGGGGTCAGGTGACCCATGTGAGTGGAGTCAGGGAGAAGCCAGGGACCTGATTCTGACAGTGGGATCACTGACTCAATCCCCCCTCCCTGTCTCTCTTAAACCCTCTTTTCTCTTCATACTTTTTTCTCTTCTCTCTCTCGCACTCTCTTTCTCTCTCTCTCTTTTATCTTTTTCTGTTTGTATCCTTCAATTCAAAAGGCTTTATTGACATGGGAAACGTGTTTAAATTGCCAAAGCAAACAAAAGTGAAATTAGCAATAAAAAATGAACAGTGAACATTACACACAAAAGTTTCAAAGGAATGGAGACAATTCAAATGTCATATCATGGCTAAGTACAGTGTTGTAACAATTATTTGGTGTTGTACGTTGTACACGGAGGATGTTTTTACAGAATTCTGCATGCAGTCTCAATTTGGTGTTTGTCCCATTTTATGAATTCTTGGTTGGTGAGCGGACCCCAGACCTTACAACCATAAAGGACAATGGGTTCTATAACTGATTAAAGTATTTTGATGTTCCTTTTGATGGCGTAGAAGGCCCTTCTTGCCTTATCTCTCAAATTATTCACAGCTTTGTGGAAGTTACCTGTGGTGCTGATGTTTAGGTGGAAGTAGTTCTGTTTTTTGGTGTGCTTTAGGGCAATGGTGTCTAGATGGAATTTCTATTTGTGGTCCTGGGAACTGGCCCTTTTTTGGATGACCATTATTTTTGTCTTACTGAGATTTACTGTCAGGGCACCCAGGTCTGGCAGAGTCTGAGCAGAACATCTTACTGCTGCTGTAGGCCCTCCATGGTTGGGGAGAGAAGAACCAAAGCATCAGCAAACAGTAGACATTTCCCTCACCAATTTGTTGATATATATGTTGAAGAGGGTGGGGCTCAAGCTGCATCCCTGTCTCACCCCACGGCCCTGTGGAAAGAAAGTTGTGTTTTTTTTGTTTTGGTTTGTTTGTCAATTAGGGTGTGCATGGTGAATACGTGGTCTGTCGTACAGTACTTTGGTTAAAAGCCAATTTGACATTTACTCAGTACATTGTTTTCACTGAGGAAATGTACAAGTCTGCTGGTAATGCAGAGGATTTTCCCAAGGTTGCTGTTGATGCATATCCCATGGTAGTTATTGGGGTCACATTTGTCTCCACTATTGTGGATTGGAGTGACCAGTCCTGGGTTCCAAATATTGGGGAAGATGCCAGAGCTGAGGATGATGTTAAAGAGTTTAAGCATAGCCAATTGGAATTTGTGGTCTTCATTTAGGATACCATAAACACCACAGGCCTTTTTGGGTTTGGGGGTTTGTGTTTTGTCCTGTAGTTCATTCAATGTAATTGTAGCATACAGTGGGTTCCGGTAGTCTTTAATAGCTGATTCTAAGATGTGTAATTGATCATGTATATGTTTTTGATGTTTATTCTTTGTTATAGAGACACACATAATGGAGAAGTGGTTTATCCATGCATCTACGTGTTGGATAGATAACTTTTCGTGGTGTTGTTTGTTTAGTGTGTTCCAATGTTCCCAGAAGTGGTTAGATTCTATGAATTCTTCAATTACATTGAGCTGATGTCTGACATGCTGTTCCTTCTTTTTCCGTAGTGTATATCTGTATTGTTTTAGTGATTCACCATAGTGAAGGCGTAGACTCAGGTTTTCTAGGTCTCTATATTTTTGGTTGGATAGGTTTCTCAGTCTCTTTCTTAGGTTTTTGCATTATTCATCATTTTTCATTGTTGTTAATTTTCTTAGATTGTGATAGGGAAGCTAAAGGTCAAATACAATGTTTGGCTTTCACTGCCAAATTTACACTTTCACTATTACAGTGAAAAGTTTTATACAGGGAGTTGTCAAAAAGGGATGGAATTTGTTGTTACCTAATTGTTTTTTGGTAGATTTCTACACTACTTTCCTTCCATCGATAGCATTTCTTAATATTATGTAGTTCCTTTGGCTTTAATGCCTCATGATTGAGTACTGCTCTGTTCAGGCAGACTGTGATTTTGCTCCAATCTGATAGGGGTGTCAGTGGGCTGACTGTGAACGCTCTGAGAGAATCTGGGTTGATAAAGTACTACAGCACTACTGCCAAGGGATGAGCTGTAGGTGTACCTACCATAGGAGTCCCCTCAAAGCCCATTGACTATGTACTGACCCAGCGTGCGACAGAGTTGCAAGAGTTGTGACCCGTTTTTGTTGGTTGTTTTGTTATAGTTGTGTCTAGGGGGCTGTCATCTCCAGGTAGGTGTTTGTCCCCCTGTGTGCTGAGAGTGTGAGGTTCATGTCCAGTTCTGGCATTTAGGTCGTCACAGACTAGTACATGTCCCTGGGCCTGGAAATGGTTTATCTCTCCTAGGATGGAGAAGCTGTCATCGTTAAAGAATGGGGATTCTATTGGGGGAATATAGGTAGCACACATTAGTCTATTTTTTTCTAATTTCCTCATTAATTTCTAGCCAAATGTAAAATGTTTCATGTTTTGACTGTTTTGATTTAATAGAGTGGGTTAGATCTGCTCTATACCCCCTGAGTCTCTTCCCTGTTTCACACCTGGCAGTTTAGTAGATGGGACTACCAGCTCTCTGTACCTAGAGGGAACCAGTGGTTCCGTCTCCTCTATACCATGTTTCTTGTAGTATGATAATGTCTGTATTTCCAATTTCTTTTAGGCCAAAGGCAGATGACCTCAGACCTTGTATATTGCAGGATGTTTTTCTGTGGTTTTGGCTCGGACCATTACAGCAGGTGTGAGCAGAGCATGTTGAGCATCTGATACATGCCTCTTAGATCGCAGGGTGGGGCTTGGGGGGGTGTATTAGTGGGGGTTGGGCCTGTTGCTCTGCTCACGGCCTGGGCATATGTGCGGCTGTCATGTTGAGGTCCTTGCTGCAGGGGCGGAGGCATGGGGGGAGGGCAGAAGGGGCATGGGCCTGATCTGGAAGGGCCTGTATAGGGTTTGGCCAGGGTTTGTCAGCTGGTTGGGATGGGGGTGGGGATGTGGTTGGTGATGATGTGGTCTGGGTGTAGGTCTTCTTGGCGCTGGTTATCTCGGTGCAGGTCCTTTGGGAGGGGGTCTCGCAGGTCTGTTAGGGTGTCTCGCTGGTCTGGGATGGGGTGTTCGTTGCTCTGTTGCTCCTGTGTGAGGTGCTGGGGTTGCAGTTGAGGGTGACATCTCCCTTTCTCTCTCTCTCCTCCACAATGCCACACATCAAAGCCTCCCTCTGTCTGCCCACCGGCCCTGTCAGCCTAAACCTGCTCTGTACTCCAAAGTGTGTGTTAGAGTGTATGCAGTAGGGCTGCAATACCAGAGAGTCTGCCTCCCCGGTCTCTGACCCCCGGTTCTGACCCCCATGGTCTCTGACACCCTGGTCTTTGGATGCACCAGGCTCTGTGAAGCCCTTTGTTCCAGGCCAGATGCAGCAGGGCTGTGTGTGTCTGGGTTAATGAGGCAGAACTCCGGTTAGCAGGCAGGGCCAGGCTGGGCTCCAGCGTCACTGGGTACACAACCCTGTATGTCACTCACTGGGGTGGGGCACAGCCAAACAGGGATAAAGACAGAATAGAGAGAACAGAGGCGACTGGTTAACAAACATGTTTCAATTCTGGTTCAACATCAAACACTCACATACAGGCTTAAAGTTTAGTGACACGCGCATGCACACACACACACACACACACACACACACACACACACACACACACACACACACACACACACACACACACACACACATACTTGCCAATGATAGGAGGACTACTCAGTATATTATATTTATTGAGGAGAAGAAAGAACCTCAAATATATTTTCCCTCCTAGCATTAATAGCGGAAGGGTACAGGTTTATAAACCCCCAGATTGACCTAGAGGGACACTAGCTAATCACAGAGAACAGGAATAGATGGATGAATCAGACACAAAGTTCATGTATTCACAGATAAGTAGTGTATATACTTATCTGTGAATGCAGAGAGACTTATAGGCAAACAGAGACACTGACAGAAAGAGGAGCCGACACACACAAGAGAAAGAAGAGATACAATGATATCTGCACAGTGTGGTGTCAGCTCTCTTTGTAACCCTCTTCTCCGGTGTTCCCACGGGGTCCAGATGGATGAGGGGTGAAACCTGACCCTGGACAGACAGATGTGATGTGTGTGTGTGTGTGTTTGTGCATGCATGCATACGTACGTGCGTGTGTCTGTTTCTCTGTGTGTTGTTCAATAGCTGGTGTCTGGGGGGGTTACTCCACACGCTGGAACCAATGACCTGCTCAGATGAGCAGATAGAGGAAGGAGGGAGAGGAGTGGGGGGATGGCCCCATAGATAATTACAGTATGGGAGTGGCGAACAGAACAGCTGGTGCCGCACTAAGGGACTGAACGAAGGGGTGAAGGTAGAATTAGGGAGTGGTTGTTAACCTCTCTGGCTGTCTCTATCAGAGGTAAAGGCCTTGGTCCGTCTGGTAGGGGTAAACATGGTTGTATGGAGTAAGATGGGTTCCTTTTAAACCTCTCCTCTCCTTTAACCTCCCTGTGTGTGGCTCAGTCACGGCCTGTAGAGTTTACTCATTAACTCAGGGCCCATTGTGCAAGGTGTCCCACCCTGCCTGCCCTCCCTGCCCTGTGCCTGTAGAGCTTGTGTTTCAGCTGCACACTGTTATTCCTGGGGGTCAAAGGGCACCCGGTGCAGGATGTTACGTCAGGGCCTTGATTTGTCAGGAACGCTGGTATGCTATAGCAAGCGGCCATTATGGGGGCAACGGGCCATTGAGGGGTAGGGCTACTCCCCTATACTCCCCTCTACTCCTCTCTACTCCCATCTACTCCTCTCTACTCCCATCTACTCCCCTCTACTCCTCTCGACACCCCTCTGCTCCCCTTTGCTCCCCTCTGCTCCCTTCTGCTCCCCTCCACTCCCCTTTATTCCCCTCCACTCCCCTCTATTCCCCTCCACTCCCCTCTACTCCGCTCGACTCCCCTCTACGCCCCTTTACTCCCCTTTGCTCCCCTCCGCTCCCCTCCACTCCACTACACTCCCTCTCTCTACTCCTCTCTACTCCCCTCTACTCCTCTACACTCCCCTCTAATCCCCACGACTCCGCTTGACTCCCCTCTACCCCCTTCTACTCCTCTCTGCTCCCTTCCGCTCCGCTCCTCTGCGCTCCCCTCCGCCTCCCCTCACTCCCCTCCACTCCCATCCACCCCGCTCTACTCCCCTCTACTCCCATCTACTCCCCTCTACTCCTCTCGACACCCCTCTGCTCCCCTTTGCTCCCCTCTGCTCCCTTCCACTCCCCTCTACTCCTCTCTAATCCCCTCTACTCCTCTATACTCCACTCTGCTCCCTTCTGCTCCCCTCCACTCCCCTTTATTCCCCTCCACTCCCCTCTATTCCCCTCTACTCCCCTCTACTCCGCTCGACTCCCCTCTACTCCACTACACTCCCTCTCTCTACTCCTCTCTACTCCCCTCTACTCCTCTCCACTCCCCTCGAATCCCAACGACTCCGCTTGACTCCCCTCTACCCCCCTCTACTCCTCTCTGCTCCCTTCCGCTCCCCTCTACTCCCCTTTACTCCCCTCCAAATCAAATCAAATGTATTTATAAAGCCCTTCTGACATCAGCTGACGTCACAGAGTGCTGTACAGAAACCCAGCCTAAAATCCCAAACAGCAAGCACTGCAGGTGTAGAAGCACGGTGGTTAGGAAAAACTCCCTAGAAAGGACAGAACCTAGGAAGAAACCTAGAGAGGAACCAGGCTATGAGGGGTGGCCAGTCCTCTTCTGGATGTGCTGGTTGGAGATTATAACAGAACATGACCAAGATTTTAAAATGTTCATAGATGACCATCAGGGTCAAATAATAATAATCACAGTGGTTGTCGAGGGTCAGCACCTCCAGGAGTAAATGTCAGTTGGCTTTTCATTCAGAGTATCTCTACCGCTCCTGCTGTCTCTAGAGAGTTGGAAACAGCAGGTTTGGGACAGGTAGCACGTCTGGTGAACAGGTCAGGGTTCCATAGCCGCAGGCAGAACAGTTGAAACTGGAGCAGCAGCATGGCCAGGTGGACTGGGGACAGCAAGGAGTCATCAGGCCAGGTAGTGCTGAGGAATGGTCCTAAGGCTCAGGTCCTCCGAGAAAGAGAAAGAAAGAAAGAAAGAAAGAGAGAAAAAGAAAGAGAGAATTAAAGAGAGCATACTTAAATTCACACAGGACAACGGATAAGAGAGGAGAAATACTCCAGATATAACAGACTGACCCTAGCCCCCCAACACATAAACTACTGCAGCATAAATACTGGAGGCTAAGACAGGAGGGGTCGGAAGACACTGTGGCCCCGTTCGACGATACCCCCGGACAGGGCCAAACAGGCAGGATATATGCACTCCCCTCCACTCCTACCTACTCCTCTCTACTCCTCTCTTCTCCACTACACTCCCCTATACTCCGCTCTACTCCTTTCTTCTCCCCTCCACTTCCCTCCAATTCCCTCTACTCCCCTCTGCTCCCTTCCGCTCCGCTCCTCTGCGCTCCCCTCCGCTCCCCTCACTCCCCTCCACTCCCATCCACCCCGCTCTACTCCCCTCTACTCCCATCTACTCCGCTCTATTCCGCTCTGCTCCACTTTACTCCCCTCTACTACCCTACTCTCCTCTCTGCTCCTCTCCACTCCTCTCTGCTCCTCTCTGCTCCCCTCTACTCCCCTCTGCTCCCTTCTCTCCGCTCCCTTCCGCTCCGCTCTACTCCACTCTAATCCCCTCTGCTCCTCTCTGCTCCCCTCTACTCCCCTCTACTCCTCTTTGCTCCCTTCCACTCCCTCCACTCCCCTCTGCTCCCCTCTACTCCCCTCTGCTCCCTTCTCTCCGCTCCCTTCCGCTCCGCTCTACTCCACTCTAATCCCCTCTTCTCCTCTCTGCTCCCTTCCACTCCCTCTACTCCACTCTACTCCTATCTGCTTCCCTCTGCTCCCCTCCACTACCCTCTACTCTGCTCTCTACTCCACTCTAATCCCCTCTACTCCGCTCTACTCCTCTCTTCCTCTCTGCTCCATTCTGCTCCCCTCTGCTCCCTTCCGCTCCCCTCCCCTCCACTACCCTCTACTCCTCTCTACTTCCATCTACTCCCCTCTACGCCCCTCTACTCCTCTCATGTCCCTTCCGCTCCACTACCCTCCACTGCCCTCCACTCCGCTCCACTCCCATCTACTCCGCTCCACTCCCATCTACTCCGCTCTACTCTCATCTACTCCCCTCTACTCCGCTCTACTCCCATCTGCTCCCCTTGCTCCTCTCTGCTTTACTCTGTTCTGCTCTCGTCTGCTCCTCTGCTCCTCTCTGCTCTCTTCTCCTCTCCTCTCCTCTCCTCTCTGGTGTCACTGAGGCTGATATCACTGCCAGGAGGCCACTTAGTCATAACTGATGACCAGGATCACTGTGTAACACAAACTGTCCCCTTCGGTATCTTGTTATGTCAGACAGAATGGAAACAATGGATATGAGGAGAGGGAGGAGGGAGATCAAGAAAGCAGTATGGTGCAGACAGGAGGAGAGAAGTCAATAATGTTTTACAAGCAGGCAGTGTAAGATATGTGAAGAATGTACATCATTAAATGCATTGTGAAGGTGGAAAGTTCAAGTAAAATGAGGGGATGCTCTACTGATGGAGCTTTTAACTGAGGGGAGAAGGGACATTGTTAAACTGGTGAGTGTGTGTGTTTGTATTGCAGACAGACTGTGTGAACTACGTAAAGATAGTGCACCACTACAACCGCACACACCTATATGCCTGTGGAACCGGGGCCTTCCACCCCACCTGCGCCTTCGTAGAGGTGGGACAGAAGATGGAGGTAAGAAACACATGCAAGAAAACACACACACACCTACAGCTCATCTGTCATCTTCCTATTTCCTAGCTTTCTCTCTCTTTCAGCCACACACATGTAGAGACCATGGATGAGATCCTATCTGATCATCTGTTGTATATCTATGATGGTTCTACTCTGCACTGTAACCCATCTCCCTCTCTCCCAGGACTATGTGTTCAGGATTGACCCGCCCAAGGTGGAGGATGGGAAAGGGAAGAGTCCATATGACCCCCGTCATCCTGCAGCCTCAGTACTGATAGGTGAGTCTTGCATTTCTGTCAGCCTCTCAGACGGAGTAGGTAGAGGTTTCTCCTTATCTGATACAGCGTCAAATGCTTGTCACCCTCTTAACGGTTTAGAATGGTAAATAGCTTAGGTAATCTGATCCTAGATCTGTGGTTAAGGATACATTTGTCTACTCTACTAAATGTACTTACTATGACTGTGATATGTGGTTGTTCCACCTAGCTACCTAAGATGAACGCACAAACTGAAAGTCACTCTGGATAAGAGTGTCTGCTAGATTACTAAAATGTACACAAGTACACAAGAGCCTTCAAGGCGTCTTTTGGTGGTTTGAGATGGCACTGCAGTCACTTACACAGGTACTATAAATTCGTAGCGTAGCAACTTCATGTTGTCCCCCCTCTCTTTCTGTCTCTAAGGTGATGAGCTGTATGCCGGTGTGGCCACAGACCTCATGGGAAGAGACTTCACCATCTTCCGCAGTCTGGGGGGACGACCGTCCATCCGCACTGAACAACACGACTCACGCTGGCTCAACGGTGAGTGTGTGTATGTGGTGAGTGTGTGTTTGTCAGTTTGGGTGTGTAGCTGCCTATATACGTATGTGTTGTTGATACTATTAACACGATTCTTACGAAACCAAGCTTGACAGCATATCTCTAATTGTGTCTGATTGTGTGTGTATCAAGAAGTAACATTTTTTTATGAGACACATATACACATATAATGGCTCAAATAAGTGCATGTATAATGCCTATTGTGCCTTATAGTGCATTATAACACATGCAATGTTTTCTCCTCCAGAGCCTAAGTTTGTGGGTTCGTTCTGGGTGCCAGAGAGTGAGAACCCAGACGATGATAAGATCTTCTTCTTCTTCCGGGAGACGGCGGTGGAGGCACAGGGTCTGGGGAAGTCCACCTACTCCCGTATTGGACAGCTCTGCAGGGTGAGAACACCACTCAGATTATACTGTACCTGTACTGTACTATAGCTTATACTGTATCATACTGTACCATACTTAATCATACTGTGTCATACCGTACCACACTGTACCATACTGTACCACACTTAATCATACTGTACCATACTTTAAAATACTGTATCATACTGTATCATACTGTATCATACTGTATCATCCTGTATCATACTTAATCATACTGTACCATACTGTATCATACTTTATCATACTGTATCATACAGTACCATACTGTATCATACTTTATCATACTGTATCATACTGTTCCATAATGTATCATAGCTAATACTACTCCATACATTCATAACTTTTCCTTAGGCTCTGGCGTACACATACAGTATACTGTGTAATTGACACTGTTATGTAAACAGCATTGTTCAATATTTATTGTTCGTACAACAGTTACATATTATTACGGGTATCTTGACTTTATGACATTGGTCTATAATGTCTATTTGGTTTGTTGTTGCAGAATGATATGGGTGGCCAGCGTAGTCTGGTCAATAAGTGGACCACCTTCCTGAAGACTCGTCTCATCTGTTCTGTGCCAGGCAGTGACGGCAGTGACACCTACTTTGACGAGCTCCGTAAGTAACCGTTAAAGTCGGAGTTCGTTATCTGATCCTAGCTCTCACTCCAGGCTATATCTGGGCAGGGGATATCTACACACAACCAATGAAGATTCATCTGAGCTAAATGGACAGAGCCGGAGGTTATGTTTGTGTTTCTCTGACCTTTGACCTCTGGCCTGTGTTCCTCCCACAGGGGACGTATTCCTGCTGCAGACCAGGGACAGGAAGAACCCTCTGGTCTACACCGTCTTCTCTACCTCTAGGTCAGAGTTTAAACAAGGCCATGTATTGAGTTATGTGTGTGTGCATGCGTGTGTTACTGTAGTTCCTGACAGTGATAGTGTGTTTAGTAGTAGGCCATGTCTCTAACTGTGCGTCCCCTGCCTCCCAGCAGCAGTGTATTCAAGGGATCAGCCGTGTGTATGTACACCATGAATGACATCCGCAGGGCCTTCCTGGGGCCTTTCGCCCACAAAGAGGGGCCAAACTATCAGTGGGTCCCCTTCCAGGGCAAAGTCCCCTACCCACGCCCTGGTATGGTACGTAGCTCTGTGGAAATGTACTGAACGCAGATGGCTAGCCATTGTTTCCACAATTCACAGAACATAAAATTCTAACATCAACACATTTTTAATAATGTGGTTTAGCTCTTTCACTACAATAACAATCCCAATGGTACTTTGTAACTTTCACCCTAATCCACAGCAATAAGATGCTACATTAAACATGACCAACTATATTAAACTGAAAATAATTATAGAGAAACTAAAGCCTTTGTTATTTCTTTGTACACCTTATGTATGAAATTGGAACAAAATTATCACACAGAAATAGTATAATGCAAAACTCTTTCTTTTCACAATAGTCCCACCCCAATGAGTCCGTAACTAAATCAACCAATAATTGTCCATTCATAATCCAAGTCCCGCCCTACAAGCAGCTCAATCCAATAGTAATCGGATCTGTCAGTGACACGGTGGCAGACTCAAAGTAATTTTTTATCCAACAAAAAGGAAAACTTCACCAGTCTTAAAAATGTAAGAAATATTGGCGTGGCAACAAAAATAGCAAGGAAAACAGATTGATCTCACTGTGAGTGTAGGGATTGCGTAACTGGTTGTAGAGAAGTCAGGCGCAGGAGAGCAAAACTGGGTAATAAACTTAGTAGTTTAAAAAACAACCCAACGGTTCAAACAACACGAGAGTAAATGGGCACAAAATAGCCCGTAACGCACCAGTAAATAATGGGCACAAGCACTACAATGAACAATCCCACACAAAGACATGGAGGGGAACAGAGTGTTAAATACAAAACATGTAATGAGGGAATTGAAAACACAGACAAAACAAATGGAAAATGAAAAGAGGATCGGCGATAGCTAGAAGACTGGTGACGTCGACCGCCGAACACCACCCGAACAAGGAGAGGCACCGACTTCTGCGGAAGTCGTGACAGTAGCCCCTGACGCTGCGTGGCTCCAGCAGCGCGCCGACACCGGCCTCGGGGCCGACCCGGAGGGCGAGGCACAGGGCGATCCGGACAGAGACGGTGGAACTCCCGTAGCATAGACGGATCCAAAACGTCCTCCACCGGAACCCAGCAACTCTCCTCCGGACCGTACCCCTCCCACTCCACGAGGTACTGAAGGCCCCTCCTCTGACGCCTTGAATCCAGTATGGAGCGGACTGGATACGCCGGGGCCCCCTCGATGTCCAGAGGGGGCGAAGGGACCTCTCGCACCTCAAACTCCTGGAGCGGACCAGCCACCACCGGCCTGAGGAGAGACACATGGATTGAGGGGTTAATACGGTAATCGGGGGGAAGCTGTAACCTATAACAAACCTCGTTTACTCTCCTCTGGACTTTAAATGCCCCCACAAACCGCGGACCCAGCTTCCGGCATGGCAGGCGGAGGGGCAGGTTTCGGGTCGAGAGCCAGACCCGTTCCCCCGGTGCGAACACCGGGGTCTCACTGCGGTGACGGTCTGCGCTGGCTTTCTGGCGCAGCACGGCCCGCTGGAGATGAACATGGGTGGTGTCCCATGTCTCCTTCGCGTGCCTGAACCAGTCGTCCACCGCAGGAGTCTCGGTCTGACTCTGATGCCACGGCGCCAGAACCGGCTGGTACCCCAATGCACACTGGAAGGGGGAGAGGTTAGTGGAGGAGTGGCGAAGCGAGTTCTGAGCCATCTCTGCCCAGGGCACGAACGCCGCCCACTCCCCCGGCCGGTCCTGGCAATACGACCTCAGAAACCTACCCACATCCTGGATCACTCTCTCCACCTGCCCGTTACTCTCGGGGTGAAACCGTAAGGCTGATAGAGACCACACAGACAAAACAAATGGAAAATGAAAAGAGGATCGGTGATGGCTAGAAGAACGGTGACGTCGACCGCCGAACACCACTCGAACAAGGAGAGGCACCGACTTCGGCAGAAGTTGTGACAGTGAGGTGTATGAATAGATTACTTTAAATTGTTAAAAAACTAATTTGGAAGCCTTGGCAAGAATCCAGAGTTTAGAGAATCACACTGGAACGGGGATGCTTTACGCATATTCCAGCCACCTAACAGAGATCTAAAAAAGCACTTTACAGACTCATAACATAGGTACAGCAGATCCCCTTATTGTATGGGACACTTAAATGTGGCTTCAGAGGCCATGCAATTGAATACTCATCTTTAAAACAAAAGCAATTTAGGTCAAAAAGTTCATCTTAAAAAAAAAAAATAGAGGAGCTAACCGATAACCGTACAGATGGATAGCAATCAAAACCATAACATACAGGCACAGAATAAGTCAGAGGAAAAATAAATGGAGGAACTTACTACCAAAAGGAATTGTCAGAAACTTGTTACAAATGGAATCATTCACCAAACAATATTTTGAAAGAGGAAGCAAAGTACTTTTTTTCATTTCAATCGCCTCCATCTCCTCTAACTGAAGATTTTTTTTCTATTACTGTAAAATGAACAGCTTTACAGAAAGACTCATGTGAAGGCCTAATTACAGAGGAGGAATGTATTCATAGCGGACAAAGGCCTTTGACAAAGTATGACTGGAAGTCATATATAAATGCCTGGACTATTTACATTTTGGAGAATCTCATATACAATGGGTTATGTATAGTAACCCCAGTTGTAAAATAGTAAATAATGGCTACTTCTCAGAAAGTATTAAACTGTTGAGAGTAGTAAAACAAGGTTGTCCACTATTGGCATATCTATTTATTACTGCCATTGAAATGTTATCTATTAAAATCAGATGCAACAATCATATTAAGGGGCTTAAAAACAAAGGTGTCATTGTATGCTGACAATTCATGTTTCCTTTAAAATCCCTAATTTGGATCCCTGCAAAACTTCATAGAGGATGATTTGTAACCTCTCTGGATTAAAACTGAATTATGATAAGCGTACCATTACAACTTTTACATTACTGTGTAGTTTACCAATAAAATGGTCAGACAGTGAAGTGGACATACTCGGTATTCATGTTCTGAAAGAAAGAAATGATCTAACTACAATACATTTGAATAGAAAGTTAGCTAAATTAGATACGATATTGCTACCATAGAAAGGACTAATTATTTAGTCATATCCCAGTTTACATATTTACTAATGGCCCTGCCTACACCTAATTATAGGAGCAAAAGATATTCCACTTTATTTGGAACAGCAAGCCAGACAAAGTTAAACGGGCCTATTTATATAATTGATATGAATTCGGAGTGCAATTTTTTTTAAATATTAAAGCATTGGACCTCTCACTAAAGGCTTCCGTCATACAAAAACTATATGTAAATCCAAACTGATTCTCTAGCAGATTAGTAAGTACGGCTCACCCCATTTTCAAGAATGGCCTTTTTCATTCAGAATCTCACTTTCGGTTATTTGAAAATAAAATAATCTCCAAAATATCGCTATTTTTAAAACAAGTCATAGAAAGCTGGTTGCAATTTCAGTTTAATCCACCAGAAAAGACAGAACAAATACTAAAACAAATATTATGGTTAAATTCAAATATATGAATTATTTTGGGGATTTTTTTTTTAAACAGTATAATCTTTGTAAATGATATAATAAATAGGATTGGTGGAGTTATGTCACACATGCAGTTAACAAAAATACATGGAAATGCTCTATCCAAAATTACAACCAACTGATTGCAGCATTACCATTAAAATAAAGGAGGCAAGTTGAAAGGGGAGAAGGTAAGGAACTTGTCTGTCGGCCCTGCATTAAAGATCAAAATTGGTTAAAAATAATTGTGATAAAGAAGTATACCAGTTAATTGAAGGACCAAAAAATGTACAGCTGCGCCATAAAAGTTAAATGTACCGATTCCATGGCACATGCTTTATGAACTGACACACAAAACAACGCCGGATTCAAAAGTTTTTCAATTATTATACAAACTTCTTGAAAACAATAGAATATATATATATATATATATATATATATATATATATATATATATATATATATACAACCATCCCAGCTCTGCAGGTTTTGCTGCGAAGACACAAAATCATTAGATAATTTGTTTTGGTATTGTCCATATGTAGCTGTTTTTTTGTCGCAGGTTCAGGAATGGTTCAAGAATTGCAACCTTTACCTGGAGTTAACTCTGCCAATAGCATTGCTGGGGGATCTGAAAGGTCATAGTCATTCGATCAAAAAAATTATAATACTCTTATCAAAAAATTAAGAACTTTTGTAAAACAAATATATGGCAGCTAGAAATCAAAACTGGATGGTCTTCAGAGATAGATGGGAGGGGTTGAGGGTAGCTGAAGATTTGAACTGAAAACAAACAAAATATAACTAATGTAAAATATACTGTCCGTAAAATGTATATAGTATGTATAAGCTTGAAGTAGAAGCCTAAGTATTGTTGTCCATTAGTTTACTCCAATTAGGGGAGGGGTGGTAGGGTTCTGGGAAAATAATTGTCAGGTGTCTCAGTGTAGCAGGTAAGCAGAGTCAGGCGCAGGACATCGGAGATGAGTAATCAAGTAAATTTACTCAAAATACAAACTACCGAAAGGTAGTTAAAATCAAGCTCACAAAATACAGACCATCTAACATAGAACAAACACGCACAAAACCATGGGGGAAACAGAGGGTTTAAATAAGGAACATGTAATTATGGGAATATAAATCAGGTGTGTATAATGAAGACAAAACAAACAGAAAATTAAAAGTAGATCGGCGGTAGCTAGAAGACCGGTGACGTCGACCGCTGAACGCTGCCAGAACTAAGAGAGGGACCGACTTCGGCGGAAGTCATGACAATAATAAATATGGAAAATACATTTAATTTGTTTACTGCAATTAGGGAAGGGGAGGGGTGGTAGGGTTAGGGGAGAATAATAAAGAAGGAAAATATATTTAAAAAAAATATATATAAAATAATATATTTATTTACTAAATTATATATATGGGGGATTGGAAATGATGAAGACAATTACATTAATAGAATCCACAATATATCTGCAATATTAAAGCTGATCTACCCACAAAAAAATATATATATACAAAATAAACACTTTACAGACTAAATTCTCTATAAATGAACCTCATGAACCTAGGTCACAAACAGACAGTGGTGGAAAAAGTACCCAATGTCATACTTGTGTAAAAGTAAAGACCTTAATAGACAATGACTCAAGTAAAAGTGAAAGTCACCCAGTAAATTACTACTGGAGTAAAAGTCTAAAAGTATTTGGTTATAATTATACTTCAGTATCAAAAGTAAAAGTATAAATAATTTCACATTTCTCATATTAAGCTATTTTTATTTTGTTTTATTTATGGACAGCCAGGGGCACACTCCAACACTCAGGACATAACTTACAAATGAAACATTTGTGTTTAGTCTGCCAGATAAGAGGCAGTAGGGATGACCAGGGAAGTTCTCTGTGTGTGTGAGAATTGGACCATTTTCCTGTCCTGTTAAGCATTCGAAGTGTAACGAGTACTTTTGGATGTCAGGGAAAATGTATGGAGTAAAAAGTACATTGTATTCTTTAGGAATATAGTATAGTAAAACTAAAAGTTGTCAAAAATATGAATAGTAAAGTAAAGTACAGACACCCCAAAAAACAACTTACATAGTACCCAAAAGTATTTTTACTTAAGTACTTTACACCACTGCAAACAGACTCCCCAGGAGCGGCATAACTACCCCTGGTGTAAACAGACAGGCCTTTTTTCACACTCCTTTTCTCCCATTAGCCCCCATTACTTAAAGATACAGCATTCAATGAAAATAATAAACATTAAGTTCATAGATCATAGAAACGCATTTTCTTTACATACAATGTTTGGTCTAGGGATTACCTTTTACCCTTTTAACCTTTAGTTAGAGGACCATGTCTGTTTTTCACTTTAGACTCATAGGCCTATATGTGTAACATTTGTTACAACTTGTTTTAACTCATAATAACCTCATAATAACCGTAATAACCTGATAATAATCTTATGATATCCACAATAACCTCATAATAACCTTACAATAACCTCTGTACTGTTACTCTGTTTGACCCCTTAGTGCCCCAGCAAGACATTCGGTAGTTTCGAGTCCACCAAGGGGTTCCCTGATGACGTGATCCAGTTTGCGCGTCACCACCCTCTGATGTTTAACCCTGTATACCCCCTGAACCGCCGGCCAGTCTTCCTGAGGACCAACGTAGACTACAGCTTCACCCAGATTGCTGTGGACCGGGTGGGCGCCGCCGACGGGCAGTATGATGTCATGTTCATTGGCACAGGTAACTACTTATATGTAGCCCTTACTCGTTATGCTTAGCCTAGTCCCAGATCTGTTTGTGCTCAATCCTATCATTTGGCATGACAATTCCATAAGGAGTTATCAAGAGAGCAGAAACAGACTGGCATCCACACTTTTACACACTTATAATGATAACAGTGTACGTGTGCATTGTTCCCACATTGTAGTCTTGGCACTTCCGTGTGTTATACTAACTAGAATGTATAAAATGAGCAGTGTGTATATGGAATAGTAAGCAGGGATAGAGTGTGTGATCCAGTCTGAAACATGTCTGTGTTGTAGACAAAGGGACAGTGCTGAAGGTTATCTCTGTACCTAAAGAGAGCTGGAAGAACATGGAGGACCTCCTACTGGAAGAACTAGAGGTGTTCAAGGTGAGAGGACCCATCCATCATGCTGCTTGCATATGTATAAATGTTTGAGTATATTATGGAAGTATATAGTTATGTTTATATTTAGGAGTGGGAAAAATTAACTATTTATTTGTCTCTGCAGGATGCCTCATCCATCATTAACATGCAGATCTCCTCAAAGCGGGTAGGGGCATATACATCTTCGTAGGGGCATATACAAGGCAAATGAGAAAAGAGCTAAGAGCTAACATAACATCAGAAGGATAGGCTCTCCACGACTAATTCCAAGATATTTAATATCCATTTGACTGTATGTCACTAACATTGCTCCTCTATCTCTCTTTCTCTGTCCACAGCAACAGCTGTATGTGGGCTCAGACACGGGGCTGGCCCAGGTTCCTCTGCATCGCTGCAGTGTCTATGGGAAGGCCTGTGCTGAGTGCTGCCTGGCCAGAGACCCCTACTGCGCTTGGGACGGCACGTCTTGCACCCGCTACCTTCCCAACACCAAACGGTAAACAAATATCCAAACTCTAACGTACAAACCAACATGCTATCTTCCCAACACTAGATGGTAAACAACCTACAGTATACGCTATTTGCCCAACATTGGATCCTAACCAACCTTACCCACTACCTTTAAACTGTAAACATCACCAAACCTGATCCTCTACCCAGCCAACTCTAAACTCCCCAACCCTACTCTTACTGTACATACCCCAATGGACTACTACCCTAGTCATTATAATCACAAGAGATCAGACAGACATATCAACACTTTGTACTATGTTCTATCAACACTTCACTTTGTTCTTGTTTTCCAGGCGTTTCCGTCGTCAGGACGTGAGGAATGGAGACCCCAACACCCTGTGTTCAGGAGGTAAGACTCTCACTCTGCTGTAACTCCCCAACTCAGACTTTCACAGAAATGCCAATAGGAGATTTGCAGAAAAGTTTTAGTTACACACTATGATTTCAAGTTAGCATTCAGCGCACTGTGAACAGGAGCTAACTCCCTCTCCCATGCTCCCACTCATAGAGGGCAGGGTGATTAGTGGGATTCGCTGCCATAATCTCTCTTTGGCCCGTGCAAAAGCCACATCCTGACCTCGCTCACCCCTACATCCCAGACTACAATAGAGCATTCTGTCACTCACAATGACATGAATTATTACACAAATTACCCAAATGGCACGACATGGTGATTTCACACAATTATGTCATATCATGTGCTCAGTGAGGGTGTTGCACAAGAAAGGGAAAGATCTGTGTGATTATCTCAGAGTTTGGATGGCATATTAACACCCATGCACATTTACTTACACTACTGGAAATAATAAGTCAACCTCAAGACTGTAAAATAAATGTTGAATAAAATTGCAATCTCACATTATCTACATTATCTGATGGTGTATAGACCACCACAAGCACCGCGTGGCAGAGAGGAAGCTGTTTGGGGTGGAGGGGAGCAGTACCTTCCTGGAGTGTATCCCCAAATCCCTGCAGGCCAGAGTGACCTGGACCTTCCAGAAACACCCCCACAACCCCAGGGAAGAGGTGAGAGCACACAGAGGGAGGGATGAAACTACTAGGCAAAATTACAGTTAATGGATGTACAGTTGTGAGGTCATTCATAGTAACTCTTTCCCCCCTCCAATAATTTTTTCAACAATATTCAAGTGATTTTTGGTTCACATTGACTGTTTCAAACTCTAATCTTCAGTTGTGTGTGCTTTAATCTTCCAGCTGCGTCTAGATGACCGTGTCCTGCACACAGAGCGGGGACTGTTGGTAAGGAGGGTACTGAAACGTGACACGGGCCTCTACCAGTGCCACGCCATGGAGCACGGCTTCACCCAGACCCTACTGGACATCACACTGGAGGTAGTACCCTCCTCCTCCTCCTCCCCCTCTCCGCCCGCTGACCCTCTCCTCCGATTGGACCCCCGTAGCGGCGGCCCACCCTCCACCAATCAGAAGATGTGGTACCGGGACTTCATGCAGCTGGTGGACCACCCCAATCTTAGCACCGTGGACCAGATCTGTGAGCAGGTGTGGGCGCGCAAGAATGCCCAATCGGAAAAAAGCTTCCCGGCTTCTCCCGCCAAACAGGCCCCGCCCCTTGGCCCTGTGGTCCAGGCCCCTAACAAGAAGTGGAAGCATCTTCAGGACATCCGCAAGGGGAGGAACCGCCGAACCCACGATGGGAAGCCCTCCCCACGAGCACCTCGAAGTGCAGGGGAGTAACAACAGACAGAGAGAGGAGAAGGAGAGGGACTGATACAGAGAGAGAAGAGGGAGAGAGGAAAAAAGAGGAGGAAAAGAGAGGGACAGAGACTGATAGAGACCAAGGACTTCTGGAGGGGGTCAACCACACACACACAGCACCTCCTTCTTTGTGAATATTTACCTTCCCACACCTCACTATCTACTGCCCCATGATGCTTCACTCTTCCCTGACACCTGACCCCTGACTACCACCCCTTGCTTGTATTGCCTCCTATTAATACCCCTATTAATACCCCGTTAAAGGATGGCTCAGTGTGTAACTCAATCTCTCAACGGAAATACAACTGGCTCGTAACTGGAATATCAGAACGGAAACAGACACACACATACACACATTTACAACCCATGATGACAATGAATATGAGGATGATATGGATGACAAATCGTGAGATGGACAAAAACAATGTGATCAAGACAGAATACACAACTCCAAATGCAGATTGATCCACGTAGATATAATCACATTTCATGTGTTTTATATGCAAAGAGAACATAAAGTAGATGTGTGCTTTGTGGTAGAGGTAGGCTTTGATGTACTTCTTAGCATTTTGGTCCAAACAACTACAGATTGGAGAAGGCACTATACTGTCATTCCAGTATATAGAGAGTACTCACAATGAGGGGAGATTCTGAAGCAGAGAGAGTGTACAGGATCAATACAATGGTTCTATTGTGATTTAGTTTTACAAAATGGCTGACAAGGTAGAGCAAGTGGAAGATATTCTACATAAATGTCCATGGGGTGACAAGAAATATGTTTTGTGTTTTATTTAGTCTTTTATTTAAATTATCTGTGTGTATTTTCTGATTGTAATGACTTGTGTTGTGTGCTGACACAATTACATGCGGGAGTTGAGACGGTACTAGTGACAGACTGCACAACATCAATGTGTACGTGGGATTGCAAGGCCTTGTGAAAGAATTGTAGACTTTAAATACGACATCCCATCTTTGGGCTAAAAGCATGATATTTATGTGTGAAAACATCTTGATTCTAATTCTAAATGGTACCTACTTTGTTCTTTTACACTGTTTATCTATATAAGTGGGGTGTGTGTGTGTGTGTGTGTGTGTGTGTGTGTGTGTGTGTGTGTGTGTGTGTGTGTGTGTGTGTGTGTGTGTGTGTGTGTGTGTGATCAATTCCCTGCTATGTAATATTTCCACTATATCATAAACACATACAGACAAATATCACCACTGAGGTGCCAAGAATTGCAAAAAAAATGACAGTTTTGTCTGAATTCAAGGACAATAATCAGGTACAATAAAACAAAATTATAAAGTACAGACATTATAAGAACTTCCCTCCTTCCTGCTTTTTCTGTAGGTCCATCTCTGTGTGTCAATTACACAGGATACCTTTGCTGCCTTGTGTTCAGCAAAACCCGTTTGTCCTCTGTGAAATAGTGTGAGTAGAGCGCAACCTAGTGTTTTTCCCGTGAATAGACCTGGCCTGGTCCAAGGACTTTCTGTGGTACAATTCAATATACTTGCATATGGTCTGTGAAAGACAAGTGGCTTTGTAAAATAAAACATGCTTTAACTTTTTTTCCTTATCCCAGTGGAATCTACAAGAGCATTTAGATGTATTAAATCCTGTCTGTTATTTATTCCTGCTTTATAAAGATGTAATTATTAACTCTTGAATGACTGAGGAAAATAAGTTAAGTGGACTGTAGTTTTGTGCTCTTTAATTGCATGACCAAGGTTAGTGGCTACATATGGAGACTTTGGCTGCCTCCCTAAATGGCACCCTAGTCCCTAAAGTGCACTGCTTTTGACCAGGGCCCACAGGGTTCTGGTCAAAAGCAGTGCACAACATAGGGAATAGTGTGCCATTTGGGACGTACTCTTTGAGATAGCCCAAAGGTCTGCAAAGTCATTTCATCTTACCGTCCAAAGGGAATGTAGGCAGCCGGCGGTACACTCCTGTCCCACGTGGACCTATTCGTACATAAAACATTCTCCATTCACGCTGCAAATGTATACATTTCATCTTTAACTTGATTTAATGGCGAGAAAGCAGATAAAAATTGGGAAAATATACGTACTTTATGAAACACCATTTTCCACCACCATGCTACAGTAGCTAATGCTAGTCCTGGATGATGCATATCGCATTCAGCCAATCTGGTTGCAGCAGTCAATTTTTTTCACCCCTGGTCTGATAGTTCCAAAATAAAAGACTGTTGCAACCTGATTGGCTGAACGCAATACGCAACATCTAAATAAAATAAAATTGAATTGTATTGTATTGTATTGGTCACATAAACATATTTAGCAGATGTTATTGTGGGTGTAGCTAAACGCTTGTGTTTCTAGCCCCAACAGTGCAGTAGTATCTAACAATTCACAACAATACATACACATCTAAAAGTAAAATAATGGTATTAAGAAATATATAAATATTAGTACTAACATGTAGTTACTCTACCATGATGGTGGAAAATAGTGTTTCATAGTAAAAGTGCACATATTTTCCCTGTTTTTTCTCTCTACCTTCTCGCAATTAAATTGGGTTAAGGAGAAAATTGATGCCTTAGCAGCCTGAATGGAGAATGTTTTATGTATGATCCGGTCCAGATGGGAGTGTATAGCTGGCTGCATACATTCCCTTTGGATGGTAAGATGGAAGGGCTCAATATCGCCAACCTTTGGGCTACTTCTGAGAAGCGTGACTGAGTTGAGAAAGCACAGTGTTCAATATGGTAATGCTGTGTATTTATGTGCGCAGATAAGCTAATATGATGTGGTGGATTTTTTTATTTTCTTTGTAGAGACTAAGGTCTCTATTCAATCTGTATTGCTGAAGCGATAGAGTTTGCACACCAGAAATGTTAAGGCAATTTCCAATTGAGCTGACATGTGCAATGTTTACCATGAATGCAGTTTCCGCTAACGCAGGAAAATTGCCTTTAAATTTCAATCACGCTGTAACGCTGAACTTCTGTGATACGGATTGAATAGAGCACTTATATTTGTACCATAGGCCTACACATTCTTCCCAAAATACCATAATTAAAAAAATCTTTCTGTAAATGTTTTTCCGGTTGTCCAATTAGCATCACTGTTCTTCACACTGCACTCCAATCGCTGATTCTTTCTATTCCTTGCTATGTTACGCACCCCAACATTATTACTGAGAGAGAAAGAGTGTGCGTGCCTGCGTGCATGCGTGCGTGCATGAGTGTTTTGTGTGTGTTTGGGGGAAAGGAGAGTTGATATTGGTTAAGGAGGAGAGGTGGTCTGTGAAGACAGTTCAAAGGCCAAAGTGGACATGGTGCACTGTATTACTTCCAAAGTTCTTTGTGGATTGTTATGTCAGATTGTTTTTAACACAATAAAATACCCAGTTACTTTACATCTGAGTAGTTTATTGTCATATGGCATCTACTGTGTTTAACACTACTAGTGAGTATTACAGGGCAACAGTGGTATTTAGGCCTGCAGCCTTACAACAGCCAACAACGATGCAATTCCTATTTCATTCACAGGATGGCATCCCTGTATCGACAGAGGAGAGGGAGGGCTCTGTGCCTGTACTGTGGGGAACTGTGACTCCCTTTTCACTCTCCTCTCCCCATGGATAGGGAGGGAGCACCCCTCCCTATCCATGTGGAGAAGGTGGAAAGTTTTAAGTTCCTCGGCGTACACATCACGGACAAACTGAATTGGTCCACCCACACAGACAGCGTGGTGAAGAAGGCGCAACAGCGCCTCTTCAACCTCAGGAGGCTGAAGAAATTCGGCTTGTCACCAAAATCACTCACACACTTCTACAGATGCACAATCGAGAGCATCCTGTCGGGCTGTATCACCGCCTGGTACGGCAACTGCTCCGCCCACAACCGTAAGGCTCTCCAGAGGGTAGTGAGGACTGCACAACGCATCACCGGGGGTAAACTACCTGCCCTTCAGGACACCTACACCACCCGATGTCACAGGAAGGCCAAAAAGATCATCAAGGACAACAACCACTCGAGCCACTGCCTGTTCACCCCGCTATCATCCAGAAGGCGAGGTCAGTACAGGTGCATCAAAGCTGGGACCGAGAGACTGAAAAACAGCTTCTACCTCAAGGCCATCAGACTGTTAAACAGCCATCACTAACATTGAGTGGCTGCTGCCAACATTCTGACTTAAATCTCTAGCCACTTTAAACATAGGAATTGGATGTAACAATGTATCACTAGCCACTTTAAACAATTTTGTATATAATGTTTACGTATCCGACATACTCATATCAAATGTATACACTGTACTCTAAACCATCTACTTCATCTTGCCTATGCCGTTCGGCCATCGACCCAAATCTCTAGCCACTTTAATAATTATAATTGGATGAAATAATGTATCACTAGCCACTTTAAACAATGCCATTTATATAATGTTTACATATCCCACATTACTCATCTCATATATATATGTGTATATACTGTACTCCATACCATCTACTGCATCTTGCCTATGCCGGTCAGCCATCGCTCATCCATATATTTCTATGTACATACTCGTATTCATTCCTTTACACTGTGTGTATAAGGTAGTTGTTGTGAAATTGTTAGATTACTTGTTAGATACTACTGCATGGTCGGAACTAGAAGCACAAGCATTTCGCTACACTCGCATTAACATCTGCTAACCATGTGTATGTGACAAATAACATTTGATTTGATTTGATCTATACCATCTACTGCATCTTGCCTATGCCGGTCAGCCTTCGCTCATCCATATATTTATATGTACATACTCGTATTCATTCCTTTACACTGTGTGTATAAGGTAGTTGTTGTGAAATTGTTAGATTACTTGTTAGATACTACTGCATGGTCGGAACTAGAAGCACAAGCCTTTCACTACACCTGCATTAACATCTGCTAACCATGTGTATGTGACAAATAACATTTGAATGACAAAGCAAAAAAAGGTTTCAGAAATGTTGCAAATGTGTAAAAAAAAAAGGATGAAATATCACATTGACACATTACTGTATTAGTGAAACTGGCAACCCATTAGCCCTCCCTTTGTTGCCCTTACCGTGTTTGCTAGTAGAGAAGGGCTTGGTATGTGTGTATGAACTCATGGGCTGGGGGGTCCGTAGGGTCCTAGGACCAGCAAGCCTAATTGAGGACTCATTTCCGCAGCCTGTTTACAGGGTTAGAGAGTGGTTTAGATGAACATGCAGTTGAGTACCTCATGCCCTCTCCTGAGATTACAGGGGCACACATTGCACCAGCATGTAACAGGATAGTATACACTGTTTGAATGTTAGATTTTTTTTATTTATTATTATTATTTATTTATTTAACCCTTATTTTACCAGGTAAGTTGACTGAGAACAATTTTTTAGACCAGAGGAAAGGGTGCCTCCTATTGACCCTCCAACACCACTTCCAGCAGCATCTGGTCTCCCATCCAGTGACCAATCAGGACCAACCCTTTCCCTAACCCTAACATCATGCTCAACCCTAGAGAGAGAGAGAGAGAGAGAGAGAGAGAGAGAGAGAGAGAGAGAGAGAGAGAGAGAGAGAGAGAGAGAGAATATTTCACCTGGCAGAGAGACATTGGGGACTGAGGCAAGTAGCTTCTACATCCAGCAGTCATCATAGGAGAATCTTAATTTCTCTGCCTCTCACTCAATGATTTAATCACTGTGCTGTACTGCCTGAGGAGAGGCCAAGTCTCTTCATTTACTGTGTAATACTCACTGATTTTCCGTAACTTCCTAGTGTAGCTTATTCATTATTTTTCATTAGTCAAGCAGGACATCTACAGTACATGTTTAAAGGTGCAGTCTGAATGAGTCTGGCCTCTGTGGTTAAAGAGTTAAAGACAGGGCCAGTGTCCAGTGCAGGCAGTATGGTGGAAAAACCCTTAAGGCTCTCACTCTCCCTCTCCTCACTCAAGCATTACTTAACGACACACATGCAAACACATAAATGAAAACACACACACATACCTCCCACCCCCCACCATGCAGTGACAGGTCTAATGATGAATGGTTCTAATTAGCAGTAATTATCTCCCTCTTGTTGGAGTGATTAACCCCAGTGTGTTGTGTTGGGGAGAGTGTTGACATAAAGGAGGCAGGGGTTCAGTGACAGCCCTCTCTCACTCCCCTCCCTGAGCCCTGGACCCTGGGCCACGAGCAACGCTGACAGATCTATACAGCCGCCACAACACCACACAACACAAACACACACCAACAGAAAGTATTTATTTAAAAACAAACAGCGAGAGGTGGGCAGAGAGGGAGGGAGGAGAGGACAATGAGCAGAGTGTGTGGGGGAGAGGCAGAGAGAGACAGAGGGTGCTTACACAGCCTCCAGGGCAGTTTACACAGAACGGATGGAAACCGTACCTCAAATTACCACTTAAATAAGTATGTTTCATAAGGGCTTGAACAACATTATCTTAAAGGATCAGATGCTGGATTGATGGTAGTTGATGGGGGCACTGTTGTGGGATTTATTTTGTATTTTTTTTTTTTTTTTATGTAACCTTTATTTAACTAGGCAAGTCAGTTAAGAACAAATTCTTATTCAATGACGGCCTACCAGGAACAGTGGGTTAACTGCCTTGTTCAGGGGAAGAACAACAGGTTTCTACCTTGTCAGCTCAGGGATTCGATCCAGCAACCCAACACTCTAACCACTAGGCTACCTGCCACCCCAAAATACTGTGATGTCATCCAGCTGTCTGCTTCTCTGTGATATAGCGTGCCTGTGGTCTGAGTGTTAGGTCCAGACCACAGCACTAGAAAATGCATTAGAAAATGCACCATTATGTATTCTAGTCTCTCCTGGATGGAACTGGATGGTGGATAGACTAAACTGGCACCCACTATCAGAGAAAGTTGCATTCTCCTACTATCCATTCCATCAATGACTTAACCTATGTCCAGTAATGTGCTTTCCGAAGCAGAACTACATTGTGCTGCTTTGCGCTACATTGAACTGTGCTGTGCAGAGTAGACAGAGCAGGGCAGTGTGTTTGAGCTACTGTAAGTGAGCAGACAGGAATATATGGCTATAGTGGACAGTGCTTACGGCAGGGCCCACACCCACAGGAAGGAAGTAGCAGGAGAAGGTGGCGCTCAGAACTGGACACATCCTGTGACTACAAATCAAATCAAATGGTATTTGTCACATACACATGGTTAGCAGATGTTAATGCGAGTGTAGTGAAATGCTTGTGCTTCTAGTTCCGACCATGCAGTAGTATCTAACAAGTAATCTAACAAATTCACAACAACTACCTTATACACACAAGAGTAAAGGAATGAATAAGAATATGTACATATAAATATATGGATGAGCGATGGCCGGAAGACGGCTGAGTGAGCTGTGACAACACTGAAATGTAGGGAAATGATTTAACTCATAAGCCGTTCATTATTGGTTCTAATGTTTTTTCCTATTGATTTACCCTAATTTGTTTGTATAAGCCTGGGATGTAACAGGTTTAAGTATGTACGAAAGAGAGCGAGTGAGTGAAGGAAAACAACCGAGAGAAAGAGAGAGAGCAAGCTAGAAAGAGAGAAAGAGAGTTTGACTGTATCTGGTATCCATTGTAAGACCTACTTCTGAACAGTGTATCTCAGGTGGGTCGTTCCTTAGGTGGTTGTGCTATTACTTAGCACAGCTGGTGCAGTTATCACACGGCTGGAGTCATACACTGCCTGTTCCTGCTTTTTCACATCACACACTCTACCCAGCCTGCGCTGCGGCCCACTTTGGTAAATAGTTCTGAGAAAAAACACACACGCAAGCATTCACCCACACACAAACAGCTCACACACACACACACACACACACACACACACACACACACACACACACACACACACACACACACACACACACACACACACACACACACACACACACACACACACACACACACACACACACACACACACACACACACACACACACACACACACACACACACACACACACACACACACACACACACACACTTACTTCTAATACCTTCATTTCATTTCCCTCTATGGTTCACCTGAGGGCTCCATAGAGGAAATCCTCTATATTGATTATGACTGTCATGCACTATCAGTGAGATTCCCATATTGGCTCAGGGCAAATGGTTGTCTGTAAATGACAAGAGTTCTTCCCTGTATGACTGTAGTGGGTCATGTTCTGGGAAGAGCAAGATGACGAAAACGGGTCATCTATTGGCATTAAAGTTGAACCTACAACCAAATTGTGTCATTTTTTATACAAATCTTTATTTCAGCAATAGCTGCTGGTAGAGATCATGAGGAATTGCACAGCATGAGGAATTCTATCAAAGACACTGAGATGTTGGGAAAATAGTTCATTCACATGCTGCACGCACGACGCCAAGACGACGCACGCACGCCAAGACGCACGCACGACGCACGCACGCACACACACACACACACACACACACACACACACACACACACACACACACACACACACACACACACACACACACACACACACACACACACACACACACACACACACACACACACACACACACACACACACACACACACACACACACCATGCAGTGACAGGTCTAATGATTAATGGTTATAATTAGCAGTAATTACCTCCCTCTTGTTGGAGTGATTAACCCAAGTGGGTTTTGTTGGGGAGAGTGTTGAAATAAAGGTGGCATGGTTTATAATGTTTTATTTAACCTTTATTTAACTAGGCAAGTCAGTTAAGAACAAATTCTTATTTACAATTACGGCCTACACTGGCCAAAGCCTAACCCGGACGACCCTGGGCCAATTGTGCGCTGTTTCAGTGACAGCCCTCTCTGACTCCCTTCCCCTCCCTCCCCTCCCTGAGCCCTGGACCCTGGGCCATGAGCAACGCTAACAGATCTCTGCCACAGCCGCAAAACCATACAACCCAAACACACACCAACAGAAAGTTTTTTTTTTTTTTTAAACAAACAGCGAGAGATGGGTAGAGAGCGAGGGAGGAGAAGGCGGAGTGGAGAGGACAATGAGCAGAGTGTGTTGGGGAGAGACAGAGAGAGGCAGAGAGAGGCTGGGAGAGGCAGAGAGAGACACAGAGAGACAGAGAGAGACTGAGAGTGCTTACACAACCTCCAGGGCAGTTTACACAGAACGGATGGAAACCGTACCTCAAATTACCACTTAATAAGTATGTTTCATAAGGGCTTGAACAACATTATCTTAAAGGATCAGATGCTAGATTGATGGTAGTTGTTGAGTAATGGCGCCGGAGGGGATGGGCCCTTAACCAACCGTGATATTATTCTTGTTTTTTCCGCATTGTTTGTAACTTATTTTGTACATAATGTTGCTGCTACCTCCTCTTATGACCGAAAAGAGCTTCTGGACATCAGAACTGCAATTACTCACCTTGAATTGGACGAAGAATTTTTCTTAATTGAGTCAGACGAGAGGGGATTTACTCCAGACACCCGGACAGGCCCTCATCCCCGTCATTCACAGGAGAATACCTTTTTTGCACTGTTGGTTAGAGCCTGTAACTAGGCATTTCACTGTAAGGTCTACACCTGCTGTATTCGGCGCACGTGACCAATAAACTTTCATTTGATTTGATTTGGAAGAGACGGAGGTTTCGCAAAAGGAGATCGGGGTGCTTTGTGAGGATCCGACGACGAGTGGCTAATCTACCTTTGTGGTTGTTTGTTCCACTTCTAATACCTTCATTTCCCTCTATGGTTCACCTGAGGGCTCCATAGAGGAGATCCTCTATATTGATTATGACTGTCATGCACTATCAGTGAGATTCCCATATTGGCTCAGAGCAAATGGTTGTCTGTAAATGACAAGAGTTCTTCCCTGTATGACTGTAGTGGGTCTTGTTCTGGGAAGAGCAAGATGACGAAAACGGGTCATCTATTGGCATTAAAGTTGAACCTACAACCAAAATGTGTCATTTTTTATACAAATCTTTATTTCAGCAATAGCTGGTAGAGATCATGAGGAATTGCACAGCATGAGGAATTCTATCAAAGACACTGAGATGTTGGGAAAATAGTTCATTCACATGCTGCACGCACGCACACACACACACACACAGACACACACCATAGCGCCCCTTCAAGTTCATCCCTAAGCTAAGGACCCTGGGATTAAACACCTCCCTCCGCAACTGGATCCTGGACTTCCTGACGAGCCGCCCCCAGGTGGTGAAGGTAGGAAACAACACATCCTCCATGCTGACCGGGGGCCACGACTGCGTGGCCCGCACACGACTACAACACCATCATTAAGCAACCTCTCCCTCAACGTCAGCAAGACAAGGAGCTGATCGTGGAACTCCACATAAACGGGGCTGTAGTGTGGCAGGTCTAGATCCACATCACTAAGGAATTATCATGGTCCACACACACCACCAACACAGTTGTGAAGAGGGTACCACAATGCCTCTTCTCTATGAGGAGGCTGAAAAGATTCGGCATGCGACCTCAGATCCTCAAAAAGTTCTACTGCAGCACTTTTGTGAGCATCTTGACGGGCTGCATCACCACTTGGTATGGCAACTGATTGGTATCCAAGCCTAAGGCGCTTTCTATCCTGTTGACTAGTCACTTTATCCCTACCTACATGTACAGTACATTTGGAAAGTATTCAGACCCCTTGACTTTTTCCACATTTTGTTACGTTACCGCCTTATTCTAAAATGTATTAAATCGTTTTTCCCTCATAAATCTACACACAATACCACATAATGACAAAGCAAAAACAGGTTTTTATAAGTTTTTTCAAAAGCCCGGACTTGAACCTGATCGAACATCTCTGGAGAGACCTGAAAATAGCTGAATTACCACTTAGAAATGTTTTTGAAATAATTATTTTTTTTTGTCCATTAAAATAACAGCAAATTGATCAGAAATACAGTGTAGACATTGTTCATGTTGTAAATGATGATTGTAGCTGGAAACTGCAATTATTTTATGGAATATCTACAGTGGGGAAAAAAAGTATTTAGTCAGCCACCAATTGTGCAAGTTCTCTCACTTAAAAAGATGAGAGAGGCCTGTAATTTTCATCATAGGTACACTTCAACTATGACAGACAAGATGAGGAAAAGAAATCCAGAAAATCACATTGTAGGATTTTTAATTTATTTATTTGCAATGTCATTTTCTGGATTTCTTTTTCTCATTTCGTCTGTCATAGTTGAAGTGTACCTATGATGAAAATTACAGGCCTCTCTCATCTTTTTAAGTTGGAGAACTTGCACAATTGGTGGCTGACTAAATACTTTTTTGCCCCACTGTACATAGGCCTACAGAGGCCCATCATCAGCAACCATCACTCCTCTGTTCCAATGGCACATTGTGTTAGCTAATCCAAGTTTATCATTTTTGAAGGCTAATTAATCATTAGAAAACCCTTTTGCAACTTTGTTAGCACAGCTGAAAACTGTTTTGCTGATTAAAGAAGCAATACAACTGGCCTTCTCTAGACTACTTGAGTATCTGGAGAATCAGCATTTATGGGTTCGATTACAGGCTCAAAATGGTCAAAAACAAAGAACTTTCTTCTGAAACTCGCCCGTCTATTCTTGTTCTGAGAAATGAAGGCTATTCCATGCGAGAAATTGCCAAGAAACTTAAGATCTCGTACAATGCTGTGTATTACTCCCTTCACAGAACAGTGCAAACTGGCTCTAACCAGAATAGAAAGAGGAGTGGGAGGCCCCGGTGCACAACTGAGCAAAAGTACATTAGAGTGTCTAGTTTGAGAAACAGACACCTCACATGTCCTCAACTGGCAGCTTCTTTAAATAGTACCTGCAAAACACCAGTCTCAACGTCAACAGTGAAGAGGTAATGCTGGCCTTCTAGGCAGAGCTGCAAAGAAGAAGCCATATCTCAGACTGGCCAATAAAAAGAAAAGATTAAGATGGGCAAAAGAACACAGACACTGGACAGAGGCGGATCGTAAAAATGTGTTATGGACAGACGAATCGAAGCTTGAGGTGTTCGGATCACAAAGAAGAACATTCGTGAGATGCAGAAAAATAAAAAAATGCAGGAAGAGTGCTTGACGCCATCTGTCAAGCATGTTGGAGGCAATGTGATGGTCTGGGGGTGCTTTCGTGGTGGTAAAGTGGGAGATTTGTACAGGGTAAAATGGATCTTGAAGAAGGAAGGCTATCACTCCATTGTGCAACGCCAGCCATACCCTGTGGACGGCGCTTAATTGGAGCCAATTTCCTCCTACAACAGGACAATGACCCAGAGCACAGCTCCAAACTATGCAATAACTATTTAGGGAAGAAGCAGTTAGCTGGTATTCTGTCAATAATGGGGAGTGGCCAGCACAGTCACCGGATCTCACCCCTATTGAGCTGTTGTGGGAGCAGCTTGACCGTATGGTACGTAAGAAGTGCCCATCAAGCCAATCCAACTTGTGGGAGGTGCTTCAGGAAGCATGGGGTGAAATCTCTTCAGATTACCTAAACAAATTGACAACTGTATTAAAATGCCAAAGGTTTGCAAGGCTGTAATTGCTCTAAATGGAGGATTCTTTGTGTCACACCCTGATCTGTTTCACAAAAAAGTTTGAAGGACGCAATGATCATTGTTTATAACCTTGTCAACGTCTTGACTATTTCCTATTCTCATGTTGCAACTAATTTCATGTATGATTTCATGGAAAACAAGGACATTTCTAAGTGACCCCAAACTTTTGAACGGTAGTGTATGTCAATTTGATATTTCAGTTATTTATTTGTAAAAAATGTACAAACATTTAAAAAGTGTTTCCTTTGTCATTATGGGGTATTGTGGTAGATTGATGAGCAAAAAAACTAATATAATCAATTTTAGAATTAGGCTGTAACGTAACAATGTGGAAAAAGTCAAGGGCTCTGAAACTTTATGAATGCACTGTATCTACCTCAATTACCTCGTAACACTGCACATTGACTCGATACTCTGTACTGGTACCCTGTGTATATAGCCAAGTTATCGTTACTCATAATTTTTTTATTTTTCCATTCTCTCTGCATTTTTGGGAAGGACCCCAAAATAAGCATTAAACTGTTATTCTACACCTGTTGTTTACGACGCATGTGACAAATACAATTTGACGGCCTAAGATGTAACACACAGAGAGAATAGTCTCTAAGTGTGCCATTGGAGCATGTGTCGATACTGATCTGATCGAAAGAAAGGGAGCTGCTGTCGGATCAGCTTTCTCCATTCAAATCATACCTTAACATTAGAATTATTTCACAGTACTTATGACGGATAAGCTCATAAAGAGATATTACCACCTACGGATGCAAATATTTAGGTGGATTATTCTAACGCACACCCTATTAAACATGCACAAAATCACAGATTTGGCACATCATTTCGCACATATTAGGCTACACATCATAAAATATATTGAGACAAACTACAGACAGTAGCCGACAAGTAGCAAAATACAACTAAGTTGATAGAACATGAAATGTATTTCAATAATTGAAATAGGCCTAAAGCCTACTGTTTATATTTTAATGCAGTCATGTCGTTTATTTTACTTTTTTGAAGCATATTTTTATAAGGTGTTTGTTTGTATCAATTGCAAAGACATTGGCCACTCTGTGTTTGTGGTCAACTTTGTTCTGAAGTAATCAGCGGTCACAGAGAGATGGATAAACCATGGGATTCTGTGTATAAAGTGATGCGGGAGGGCAAAAAAGCATCTAACTTAGCTGTTCTACTGGTGGTCTGAGGCAGGAGTTAGATTACGAGCATTTTCAAGTGCAACGTTAATAACGATGGCTTTGGGAAACAGTTCAGAGGTTTAACGATGTTCCTACAATAGGTCTAACAAATAACTTAGCCTTAAGATGCATTAACGTAGGGTTCTATTCAATCTGCATTGCGGAAGTTAAGCTTCACAGCATGATTGAAACTTAAAGGCAATGTTCCCATTTTAGCAGAGACGGTAAACTCAGCATATGTTACTTTGAGTTACATACTCAATCGGAAATGACCTTTCTATCATGGAATCTAATAGAGCCGACACTTCTGACAGACCCAAGGTGCCCTGATCCCTACACAGGAAAGAACAGGAAGTGGGTCATAAGTTGCAGTATTTGTGTTTTCTAATCAACTTCCTGTAAGAGCATTTAGGCCAGGAGTCAATCAGATCAAGCATTAACCGACGATAGCCAACGCCCGTATAGCTGGTGTTTTTGCGGTGTCGGAGGTGGAGCTGCATTAAGAGCTGTCAAATCAGTGAGCAGCTGCTCGTGTGGTTGTCACGAAGCAACACCCCCTCCCACTCACGTTAGAAGTCAGAATGAGAGAGTGTAGGCTGTATGACCTATCGAAATAATGACACTCAAAATGAAAATCATTAAACGAAATAATAAAGATTTATATCACCCTAATCGAGGTGTAGAGGCTGGATTGGATTATTACTAATGCGACTCAGTCCATCCAATGGCAGTGTACGCAATTGCATACCGCACAGAGCTGCTTGTGGATTTGACAGCTCGAATGCGGTTCCACGTCCAACATTGCCAAAACAACAGCAATGCAGATGTTGGCTAAAGCGGATCTGATTGAATTGGGAAGTGTTTACCTCCGTCACACCATATTACGTGTCACAGGTGTGACAATGAGCTTTCATTGCTTATCATGCATGCTTCTGCCTTGCTAATTTATTGATTGATCTTGTAATTTCATTGGCTGACTGTTTCTGTAAATAGTGTCTCTGCTTTTGTTTGAGGTGCGGCCACCCGGGGGAAGGAGACTGTAAGAGGGAAATTCCCATGTGGCCGGGTGTTTTTCAACCAAAGACACCCATTTCTTGTTAACAAACTAGAGTTTTGGCAAGTCGGTTAGGACATCTACTTTGTGCATGACACAAGTCATTTTTCCAACAATTGTATACAGACAGATTATTTCACTTATAATTCATTGTATCACAATTCCAGTGGGTCAGAAGTTTACATACACTAAGTTGACTGTAACTTTAAACAGCTTGGAAAATTACAGAAAATTATGTCATGGCTTTAGAAGCTTCTGATAGGCTAATTGACATCATTTGAGTCAATTGGAGGTGTACCTGTGGATGTATTTCAAGGCCTACCTTCAAACTCAGTGCCTCTTTGCTTGACATCATGGGAAAATCAATGAAATCAGCCAAGAACTCAGAAAAAAAATGTAGACCTCCACATGTCTGGTTCATCCTTGGGAGCAATTTCCAAATGCCTGAAGGTACCACGTTCATCTGTACAAAAAATTGTATGCAAGTATAAACTACATGGGACCACGCAGCTGTCATACCGCTCAGGAAGGAGACACGTTCTGTCTCCTAGAGATGAACGTACTTGACAACAGCAAAGGACCGTGTGAAGATGCTGGAGGAAACAGGCACAAAAGTATCTATATCCACAGTAAAAATGAGTCCTATCTCGACATAACCTGAAAGGCCGCTCAGCAAGGAAGAAGCCACTGCTCCAAAACCGCCATAAAAAAGCCAGACTACGGTTTGCAACTGCACATGGGGACAAAGATCGTACTTTTTGGAGAAATGTCCTCTGGTCTGATGAAACAAAAACATAACTGTTTGGCCATAATGACCATCCTTATGTTCGGAGGAAAAAGGGGGATGCTTGCAAGCCGAAGAACACCATCCCAACCGTGAAGCACGGGGGTGGCAGCATCATGTTGTGGGGGTGCTTTGCTGCAGGAGGGACTGGTGCACTTCACAAAATAGATGGCATCATGAGGCAGGAAAATTATGTGGGTATATTGAAGCAAGACATCAGTCAGGAAGTTAAAACTTGGTCGCAAATAGGTCTTCCAAATGAACAATGACCCCAAGCATACTTCCAAAGTTGTGGCAAAATGGCTTAAGGACAACAAAGTCAAGGTATTGGAGTAGCCATCACAAAGCACTGACCTCAATCCCATAGAAAATTTGTGGGCAGAACTGAAAAAGCGTGTGTGAGGAAGGAGGCCTACAAACCTGACTCAGTTACACCAGCTCTGTCAGGAGGAATGGGCCAAAATTCACCAAACTTATTGTGAGAAGCTTGTGGAAGGCTACCCGAAACATTTGACCCAAGTTAAACAATTTAAAGGCAATGCTACCAAATACTATTTGAGTGTATGTAAACTTCTGACCCACTGGGAATGTGATGAAAGAAATACAAGCTGAATTAAATCATTCTCTCTACTATTCTGACATTTCACATTCTTAAAATAATGTGGTGATCCTAACTGACCTAAGACAGGGAATTTTTACTAGGATTGAATGTCAGGAATTGTTAAAAACTGAGTTGAAATGTATTTGGCTTCTGACTTCAACTGTATTTGATTTATATTGATATGAGGTTGAATTTATCTTTAGGTAGTGCTGCCCTTGATCCTGAACCAGAGCCTGTGTTTGTTTGTATATTTTAGTGTGCTCTTTGACTTAGGCTTCAAATAGAGAAGTCTGAGGTTTTGACTAATGGTGGAGAAGGTGAAAATAACTTGTAAATGTGTAACCTGCTGACTTTATTTTATCTGGAAATTCCCATATTGGCTCAGAGGAAATGGTTGTCTGTAAATGACGTGTTATTCCTGTATAACTAGTGGGTCATGTCAAGATAACAACATGGGAAATCTTTTGGAATTATAGTTGAACTTAGGGCCAAAATGACACATTTTTCATACGAACAATTTTGATTTCCACAATAGCTGAAAAATTCTAACGAAGACAGATGGGAAAAGGTCAGGATTGTGTGGTTGTAAGGACTTGTACTGTTTGATGAAGACAGAACATAAGTAGGTCTCCAACAAGATGTTGGTCTGCCACTGAAAGTAATGTAAGTATTCAAATGGATAACTAGTTGATTCTAGACTAACGTGCTGTATGTAATGCTGTACAGTAAGAATGTCAGTTCATACATGACCATAGGGTTAATACTGGAACGACTCATCCTAATATTGAGTGTGTGTATGAGCTATTCACAGCTGCCCTAGTTCTCTGTCCCCTAATTCGTGACACAATGTGTAAGTCTTCCCTCGCTCTCCCCAGGTAGGTGTGAGGTAAAAACGTTCTCCTCTGAGATGAATTACCCACTCCCCTTCCTCCCTCCGTCCATCGGTCCTCCAACCTTCCATTGGTCCCCTGCATGGCACTAAATCTTCATCCACAGGGGAGCCTCCATAGCAAGGCAACAGGCCCATAGCCCAGCTCTGTCAGTCTGTGTTCATAATGCCTCTTATGGTCCTGGCTCCGCCGGTCATCTGTCCCTCACACTAAGCCACACACCACTAATAGGGAGCTTCAGGGGAGAGGGAGGACATGGGCCTGGACACAGACCTACAGTACAGTAACGCAGGACTGGGATCAGGGATGGAGGGATAGCGATATGGAGGGGTGGAGGGGTGGCTTCTCCCCTTGGTGCAATAGGATGGTAATTTGTAACATAGGGATAAGTCCCATAGACTGAATTAAATAATAGCTCTGGAAATCTCTACTTGCTCTTATCGTTTGGATGCGACTAACTATGAAGAGAGTTACAGTGCCTTCAGAAAGTATTCATACCCCTTGACTTATTCCACATTTTGTTGTTACAGCCTGAATTCAAAATGTATTATATATACGTTTTTTCTCACCCATCTACACACTATACCCCATAATGACATAGTTTTTAGAAATGTTTGCAAATTTATTGAAAATGAAATACTTACATAAGTGTTCACACCCCTGAGTCAATACATGTTAGAATAACCTTTGACAGCTGTGAATCGTTTTGGGTAAGTCGCTAAGGGGCCGATTCCGACCCAAGTTAAGTGCACGTAAATAGAATGGAAGTCTCTTTTTATGGACTTTTCTCTCTATGCATATTCTGACCTTGAACTTAAGCATGGGAATTGCATGCTATTCACCAACTATTTGTTTAGAGTGGAGATGGAATAAATGAAAGTGTGGCTGAGGTGTGTCTGCAGTGTATATTTGGCCTTGTGTTTTAGATTATTGTCCTGTTGAAAGGTGAATTTGTCTCCCAGAGCGTGTTGAAAAGCAGACTGAAACAGGTTTTCCTCTAGGAATTTGTCTGTGCTTAGCTCCATTCCAATTATATTTTTATCTTAAAGAACTCCCTAGTCCTTCCCGATGACAAGCATAACCACAACAAGATGCAACCACCACCATGCTTGAAAATACAGAGTCAAGCCTAATCAAGCCTACTGGTCGATCGATAACAACAAAGCCCCATATCGGATTATTTTGAGTACATTCATGTGAGAGAAACAAGTGAATGTATTGTTAGATGGAGATCAAAGGGAAAAGCCCTTCCAACTTGAAAGTTCAAATCAAATAAAATTACATACACATGGTTAGCAGATGTTAATGCGAGTGTAGCGAAATGCTTGTGCTTCTAGTTCCGACCATGCAGTAGTATCTAACAAGTAATCTAATAATTTCACAACAACTACCTTATATACACAAGAGTAAAGGAATGAATACGAGTATATACATATAAATATATAGATGAGCGATGGCCGAACGGCATAGGCAAGATGCAGTAGATGGTATAGAGTACAGTATATACATATGAGATGAGTAATGTAGGATATGTAAACATTATATAAAGTGGCATCGTTTAAAGTGGCTAGTGATACATTTATTACATCCAATTTTTAATTATTAAAGTGGCTAGAGATTTTAGTCGATGGCCGAACGGCATAGGCAAGATGCAGTAGATGGTATAGACTACAGTATATACATATGAGATGAGTAATGTCGGATATGTAAACATTATATAAAGCATTGTTTAAAGTGGCTAGTGATACATTTGTTACATCCAATTTTCTATTATTTAAAGTGCCTAGAGATTTGAGTCAGTATGTTGGCAGCAGCCACTCAATGTTAGTGATGGCTGTCTAACAGTCTGATGGCCTTGAGATAGAAGCTGTTTTTCAGTCTCTCGGTCCCAGCTTTGATGCTCCTGTACTGACCTCGCCTTCTGGATGATAGCGGGGTGAACAGGCAGTGGCTCGAGTGGTTGTTGTCCTTGATTATCTTTTTGGCCTTCCTGTGACATCGGGTGGTGTAGGTGTCCTGGAGGATAGGTAGGTTACCCCTGGTGATGCGTTGTGCAGACCTCACTACCCTCTGGAGAGCCTTACGGTTGTGGGCGGAGAAGTTGCCGTACCAGGCGGTGATACAGCCCGACAGGAAGTTTGTGAGTGTTTTTTGTGACAAGCCGCTGTTGCGCCTTCTTCACCACGCTGTCTGTGTGGGTGGACCATTTCAGTTTGTCCGTGATGTGTACGCCGAGGAACTTAAAACTTTCCACCTTCTCCACTACTGTCCCGTCGATGTGGATAGGGGGGTGCTCCCTCTGCTGTTTCCTGAAGTCCACGATCATCTCCTTAGTTTTGTTGACGTTGAGTGAGAGGTTATTTTCCTGACACCACACTCCGAGGGACCTCACCTCCTCCCTGTAGGCCGTCTTGTCGTTGTTGGTAATCAAGCCTACCACTGTAGTGTCGTCTGCAAACTTGATGATTGAGTTGGAGGCGTGTTTGGCCACGCAGTCATGGGTGAACAGGGAGTACAGGAGAGGGCTGAGAACGCACCCTTGTGGGGCCCCAGTGTTGAGGATCAGCGGGGTGGAGATGTTGTTTCCTACCCTCACCACCTGGGGCCGGCCCGTCAGGAAGTCCAGGACCCAGTTGCACAGGGCGGGGTCAAGACCTAGGGTCTCGAGCTTAATGACGAGTTTGGAGGGTACTATAGTGTTACATGTTAAGTGTTAAGTGTCCAGATGGGTTAGGGCAGTGTGCAGTGTGATTGCGATTGCGTCGTCTGTGGACCTATTGGGACGGTAAGCAAATTGGAGTGGGTGATATAATCTTTGACTAGTCTCTCAAAGCACTTCATGATGACGGAAATTAGTGCTACGGGGCGATAGTCATTTAGCTTTCTTGGGAACAGGAACAATGGTGGCCCTCTTGAAGCATGTGGGAACAGCAGACTGGTATAAGGATTGATTAAATATGTCCGTAAATACACCAGCCAGCTGGTCTGCGCATGCTCTGAGGACACGGCCAGGGATGCCATCTGGGCCAGCAGCCTTGCGAGGGTTAACACGCTTAAATGTTTTACTCACGTTGGCTGCGGTGAAGGTGAGCCCGCAGGTTTTGGTAGCGGGCTGTGTCGGTGGCACTGTATTGTCCTCAAAGCGAGCAAAGAAGTTGTTTAGTTTGTCTGGGAGCAGGACATCGTGGTCCGCGACGGGGCTGGTTTTCTTTTTGTAGTCCGTGATTGACTGTAGACCCTGCCACATATCTCTTGTGTCTGAGTCGTTGAATTGCGACTCTACTTTGTCTCTATACTGACGCTTAGCTTGTTTGATTACCTTGCGGAGGGAATAGCTACACTGTTTGTATTTTTAACGAGTTAAGGGCCTTAAGTGAAATGGCTGCAGCAGCTGGAGTTCCCATCACCCCCTGCTGCGTGGCTAAAGAGGCTTTATTGGGGATTGGGTCCATTGGAGCCTCTACAGGTAATGCTGCTGCCTATAGGTCTGACCCACTGCGTTTACACAGGCAGCCCAATTCTGATATTTTTCCCACTAATTGGTCTTCTGACCAGTCACATCAGATCTTTTCACATATCTTTTTCATAGGTGATCTGATTGGTCAAAGACCAATTAAGAAGAAGAAAAAAAAGATCAGAATTGGGCTGCCTCTGTAAACGCAGTCTATGTCCCTCTGACAATGTCACATTGTACCACTCTGGCGTTTTGTTGAGGACAGAATGGGCTGGGGTGTTTTATAGTTTCAGGGCAGGCTCTGTGCTTGTGGCTGTTCTTTAGGTGGTTGGGTTGGGGTTGGGTTTATGAGGCCGTGTCTTTTGCTTCACCAACAACAAACTTAAAACAATTCTAAGCTTCTTTACAGATGTTACCCTGGCAATTACGCTACAACTACATGTAAGAGTACCTTCATTGATAACAAGGGTGAGGGTTGGAGTTCGCCAACTAGGGAGTTAAGAAATTAAATGCACCACAACCTACTGCACGTTTGCACTCAAATGTGTCATATCTAATGTGTACACTCAAATGTGTCATATCTAATGTTTACACTCAAATGTGTCATATCTAATGTTTACACACAAATGGGTCATATCTAATGTTTACACTCAAATGGGGCATGTCTAAAGTTTACACTCAAGAAACCATTATCCTAGACTCAATTCAATCTCTTTCAGACTCATTGGCTGTGTTTACTCAGGCTTCGCAATTCTGATCTTTTTTTTCACTAATTGGTCTTTAGACCAATCAGATCAGCTCTGAACAAAATCTGATGTGAAAAGATCTGATGTGATTGGTAAAAAGAACAATTAGTGGAAAAAATATCAGATTTGGGCTGCCTGTGTAGACAAAGCAGTCTGGTCTGTCTGTGTGATGCAGGATTCTTGGTTCTGATCAGGACTCTCCTTCCTCTCTGACCTGACAGAACTAATCTCTACCACTGGACCACAAACCCCATACACCCACTCCCTACAACAACACCCCACATCCCCACCCCGACCCCCATACCCTTGCCAACAACTCTCACAGCCTTAAAAAGCAACAAATCCCTTTGAAGAGAATGCCAAGAGTGTGCAAAGTTGTCATAAAGGCAAAGGGTGGCTACTTTAAAGAATCTCAAATATATATTTGGATTTGTTTAATACTTTTTTGGTTACTACATGATTACATATGTGTTATTTCATAGTTTTGATGTCTTCACTAATATTCTACAATGTAGAACAAATTAAAAATAAAGAAAAACCCATGAATGAGTAAATGTGTCCAAACTTTTGACTGGTATTATATGTTAAATACTCTTACACCGCACGCAGGAGAGCTCATTAAATAAGACATAAATACAACATTTAAATTAGGCTCTTCCCTGTGAAAGAGACCCGCCAATGAGTTAAAAACCACACGTCATCGACATTGTAAGTCTCACTTTATGTTGTAGTCTAAGATTGACATTTTCAACACAAAGCATGTCAAAATGACTGTTTTGTTCTTTAAACTATTGCAGATAGTAACTGCGAGATGGAGCTCCAGAAAAATCTAAAAACAGGCAAAAACAAATGGCATTTTGTCAGTAACCTTTTTCATTGTTTTATTCATATTCACTGTAAAAAAAAAAATGTGTTACTCAACAATCCTGTTTTTGCATAGTTGTGTGCCATAAGCTATTGTGTTGAGTGGAGCAGTGTATTTTCCCTTGTAGTGAAAAATACTGTGTTAATGCCATCTTTATAACCAGTCAGAATAAGATCTGGTACTGTATAGCGAACCACTCAAACCAGGGCATACCTACAGTAATCCAATCATCAATAGTCATCAACTCCCCATTCTTGTCTATTTGAGCTAAGTCCTGCGAAACTCTCTCCGTCACATCTGTTCGGTCTAACATACGATCAGAAACAATATTTGGAGAGAAAGCAACAGGACAGGAGGCTAATAATTGCTCTCACTCTGCCACCCACCCCCACAACCAGTGCCCATAGAAGGAGAGCTTTCAGTGAAGTATGTTAGTGAACCATTGTATTTTAACAACAGAGACAGAAATCCTGTATTTAAATAAAGAACCAGTGTTTACAAAGTGCCAGCAGAACATTCAGCCAGCGCCAATTACCCTTTTTATTTTCCTTCCTTTGTCAGGAGTAAGAAGTATACCTACGACACACAAAGGAATGGTGGGAACTGGAGTCTAGCTGATAATACAAAGCAACAAACAGGCCTTTTCTGTTGAACCATCAACAATCGTCTCATGGCAACTTCCAGTTAAAACAATGGTCTTGTGTGTTGTTATGGCTGGTTGAGTGATGGTTGTGTGAGTGTGCGTGTATGTTCGCTCAACAGTGTGTGTGAGTGTGTGTGGCTAGAATGTGCTGTTGCGAATAATTTGCAGGGTAATGGGATTACACTGCTAAAAAGAACGGTGCTTTGTGGTTCTTTAAATAACTTTTGGACTGTATATGAAGTGTATTCTAGCAGTGTAGGGTGTGATGAGATGCAGGGTAAGGCAAAGGCCCTGGAAATGCAGTTTTAAGGGGTACAGAGTGAAGAACACAGAAGCAGTCACAGAATGGGTAACGTGGAATGGGCTCAATGACCTAAGAGAAATGAGTGTAATGGGGGGTTGAAGGTGATCAGTTGTAGCATTCCAACCCCACACACTATTTGCAGCATGCTACAGTCAATCCATAGTCGTACAGAGACTCTGGCATTGCAAGAGTGCGTGGAGAGGAGAAAGGGTCCCTTGGTGAAAACAGCTGAGGGTTTTTTCATGAAGCAAATGAGAGTTGATGAGTGCCATGAGTCCCTGTCTCTCTCTCTCTTTCTCCTCCTCCCTTCCGCCTCCACATCAGTCTCAACCCTTAACACTACAGCCTGTTGGCAGTATATCTTCCTACAATACATATCACCTCTTCCTTCTCTCATACATCATGTCATGTAGTCCTTCTCTCAGTCCTTCTCTTTTTCCTCCCTCCATCTGTTTCTCCCTCCCCTCTACAGCTGTCGGTTACTGACGTCCCGCGGCGTCCGGTTGCGTTCCCCGGAGCCCTTATTGCGGGTCTTGCGCGCACTATCCTGCGCCTGCCGGTACTTGTCCAGCATGCTCTTGTGTTTACGCCGCAGCTTGTCGTTGCACCACATCCTCTCACAGTACTCCTCCACGTGCGGCAGGTTGGACAGGCCGACCAGCTGCATGATGTCCTTGAACCAGGGGCGCGGGTGGCTGAGGGGGTTGGTGCTCCTGTAAGCATGGCAGGGAGGCCAGGACCGGTACCCCTTCACCCCCAGGGGACCGTCGAGGGGGGCGTCGTCACGGGCCAGCAGCTCACTCAGTGTGTCCCCCTGCAGGACCTCCAGGGAGAGGCGGGTGAGGGTCTGGGTGAAGCCGTGCTCACGGGAGAGACACACATACACACCCTCATCCTGACGGAACACACGGCGGAACAGCAGGCCCTGCTCCATACGCATCACTCGGTCATCCAGCTTCACCTGCAGGGAGAAAGGGAGGGAGGGTGAGGGAGGGAGGAAGAGAAGGGAAATAACAAGAGAGAGATATGGAGGGAGAACAGAAGTGATTGAGTAGGGGAGTTAGGAAGGCAAGAGGGGAACATAGAGGGGTAAAAAAGAACAGAAAATATAAAGAGGGGCAAAGTGGTGGTGAGATGGAGGGATGAGGGGATGCAAAGAGGATGAGGTATGGCACAGAGAGGGGGGAGGGGTCAAAGTCAAAGTTGAGTTTTTGTGCTGTTTTCTCAGCTTGGAAGGCTGAGGAAGAATTTTGCCATGAAATTCAGCAGTTGTATTTGTGCCAAAGCGAACAGGGCAGCCTGGTTTCTCCAATTGACAGCTGAGAGCCAGGTCTATTTGGTGGGAGATAGAAAGCTGCTCTAATGTCTTAATACTTACATGCTTGACTGAAACACTCTTTCAGTTATTTTACTTGTTCTCTGCTTTTTGTCTCATACCTCATATTGCTCCATCTCTTGCTCTATCCTCCATCACACTTTCCCTCTCCTTCTCCCCAACTCTTTCCAACACTCTCCTGATTCCTCCATCTGTCTCTCACACTCTCTCCCTCCCTCCATTGATCCATCTATCTCACCTCTTCCTTGCGGTCGTCTCGTTGCAGCAGCCATGTAACAGTGGCCTGGGGGGAGCGGGGGATACACTCCAGGAAGGTGCTGTTGTTCTCTGTCCCGTACACAACCCTGTCTTCTGTTACGTCCAGCTCCTCCACTGTAGCACAACAGACACAGTATTAGAATAAGTACACTTAGAAATGTGATCTTCAGAGTATGGTGTGTTCTCAGTAGGCCCTGTGACATCTTCAGCTATGTTAGACACAAAACCTCCCTTTTTAGTGCCTTTATTCAATGTCAGTGTAATGCAATCCAACCCTAAGGAACTCCTAGACCTGGCAAAGAACTTTCATCACCCCTCACACACGCCTTCAGGTGAGCAAACACACATTCTACGCCCCTCTGACTGCCTTACCCTTCCTTCTTTTGTTCCCCCTCTCTCTGCCCTTCTGTTCCCCTCTCACACGATGACAAATCAACAGGGATCTGTCTTTTTCTCAGTACAGGTGTGGTTCAGTGAAGTTTCTCCATAAATATAACATAGTTTCCATTATTTGGTAAATTAAAAGGTTCTTCAAGTGAAGACCCTCTCATTCAACTTCCCTCCAGACCTGACACTGGGCTAGACAATATAAACTACACATGACTTCAACTTCCCTCCAGACCTGACACTGGGCTAGACAATATAAACTACACATGACTTCAACTTCCCTCCAGACCTGACACTGGGCTAGACAATATAAACTACACATGACTTCAACTTCCCTCCAGACCTGACACTGGGCTAGACAATATAAACTACACATGACTTCAACTTCCCTCCAGACCTGACACTGGGCTAGACAATATAAACTACACATGACTTCAACTTCCCTCCAGACCTGACACTGGGCTATACTATATAAACTACACATTACTTCAACTTCCCTCCAGACCTGACACTGGACTAGACAATATAAACTACACATGACTTCAACTTCCCTCCAGACCTGACACTGGGCTATACTATATAAACTACGTAGTGTCCAGAGCATGGAGGCGCTACCAGGAGACAGGCCAGTACATCAGGAGACGTGGAGGAGGCCGTAGGAGGGCAACAACCCAGCAGCAGGACCACTACCTCCGCCTTTGTGCAAGGAGGAGCACTGCCAGAGCCCTGCAAAATGACCTCCAGCAGGCCACAAATGTGCATGTGTCTGCTCAAACGGTCAGAAACAGACTCCATGAGGGTGGTATGAGGGCCCAACGTCCACAGGTGGGGGTTGTGCTTACAGCTCAACACCGTGCAGGACGTTTGGCATTTGCCAGAGAACACCAAGATTGGCAAATTCGCCACTGGCGCCCTGTGCTCTTCACAGATGAAAGCAGGTTCACACTGAGCACGTGACAGGCGTGACAGAGTCTGGAGACGCCGTGGAGAACGTTCTGCTGCCTGCAACATCCTCCAGCATGACCGGTTTGGCGGTGGGTCAGTCATGGTGTGGGGTGGCATTTCTTTGGGGGCCGCACAGCCCTCCATGTGCTCGCCAGAGGTAGCCTGACTGCCATTAGGTACCGAGATGAGATCCTCAGACCCCTTGTGAGACCATATGCTGGTGCGGTTGGCCCTGGGTTCCTCCTAATGCAAGACAATGCTAGACCTCATGTGGCTGGAGTATGTCAGCAGTTCCTGCAAGAGGAAGGCATTGATGCTAAGGACTGGCCCGCCCGTTCCCCAGACCTGAATCCAATTGAGCACATCTGGGACATCATGTCTCGCTCCATCCACCAACGCCACGTTGCACCACAGACTGTCCAGGAGTTGGCGGATGCTTTAGTCCAGGTCTGGGAGGAGATCCTCAGGAGACCATCCGCCACCTCATCAGGAGCATGCCCAGGCGTTGTAGGGAGGTCATTCAGGCACGTGGAGGCCACACACACTACTGAGCCTCATTTTGACTTGTTTTAAGGACATTACATCAAAGTTGGATCAGCCTGTAGTGTAGTTTTCCACTTTAATTTTGAGTGTGACTCCAAATCCAGACCTCCATGGGTTGATAAATTTGATTTCCATTGATCATTTTTGTGTGATTTTGTTGTCAGCACATTCAACTATGTAAAGAAAAAAGTATTTAATAAGATTATTTCATTCATTCAGATCTATGATGTGTTATTTTAGTGTTCCCTTAATTTTTTTGAGCAGTGTATATAAACTACACACGACTTCAACTTCCCTCCAGACCTGACACTGGGCTATACTATATAAACTACACACGACTTCAACTGGCCTTTGGTAGTCCAACCTATAAATGGTTTACAGTGTATGTCTTGTTCGCTCTCCCCTGAGACAAAATCAGAGATGCTATTTATATTTATCTCTCTGCAGCCCAAATGGTACCCTATTACCTATATACTGTAGTGAACTATACTTCTGACCAAAGCCCTGTAGTCAGGGTTGGGGTGTTTTCTGGTTACAAAAACACTAACTGTAATCAGTTATGTTACCAGCACAAATATTGTAATCAGATTTACAGATACTTTTGAAAAACTAGATGATTACTTATTGGATTACTTTTACATTCAGACAAACCAAATGTATGATGACACACCAAATGTGTTTGATGGGTCATTTTTGTCTTCATCTAATGCCTTTTAAAGGGAAAGTAACTCAAAGTAATCAGTTTATGTTACTGAGTTTGAGTAATCCAAAAGTTACGCTCCTGATAAACGTTTTGGACAGGTAACTATAACGGATTACATTTAGAAAGTAACCAAACCAATCCTTCCTGTAGTGCACTATGTAGGCAATAGGCTACCATTTACGATGCAATCCCAGTGTTTGTCCTACCTCACCTCTCAGAGTCTAATGGACAAGTTTGACCTCTGTGACCTCCCTAGAGCAAATACTTTGGGTCAATTTCCGCTTGGCCACCATGACAGCCAGACTAGCCCACCCCCCTCACCCCTCTGTCATGCACACCACTGTTATAAGCATTTATCAACAGGATATTACAGTGCCATACTTTCCCACAAGGGCACTTGGCATGTTGTGAGTCTCCTTACTGTATATCCTTCTCACATAGTCTATCATCTTCATTTTGTAATTCATTTACACTCATTTCATTCCCACCCTTTACCCTCCATCTCCCCTCTCACCACTGAGGTTCTGGTCCATACACTGCAGGGCCGGGTTGCCGTGCCTGATGTCCTGGCGGCGGTAGCGGCGTCTGCTGAGTGAGGTGTAGCGAGTGCAGGAGGTGCCGTCCCAGGCACAGTAGGGGTCTCTGGCCAGGCAGCACTCAGCACAGGCCTTCCCATACGTCTCACACCTATGAAGCCTCAGCTGGGCCACACCCATGGGAGAACCAACATACAGTGCTTGCTGTGTGCGGAAAGGGATCAGAGTACAACCAGAGAATGAGAATCTAATGTATAGGCTTTAGGTTTTATTGTGGTGTTGGCTTCAGTGCTTGCATGCTTTCTTTAAGTTTATGTCAACTGTGATAAAGAATTAACATTTACCCTTTTTACTGAGATCTCCAAAGAGGTAATGGGAGTTGGCACCTTGATAACATAAAAAAGATTATATTTCATTCGCATTCAGACATTGTGAATTGGTTGGACTTTTAAAAACATGAGGAGGAGGGGAGACGGAGGAGAAAGGAGGAGTCATATCTAGTTACCTTAAAGACCTGCAGCTCCTCCAGAGTGACCTCTTCTGTGTCCAGAGAGTTGCTGCTGCGCAATGCAATGACCTTCAGCACAGTGCCTATGTCTGGGGTCAGAGGTCAGGGGTCAAAATGGTCAGCTTGCATCCCAATACACTCAAGTTTCCTCAGACTCATTATAGACTAATATGGAGAAGTTAGGACGGACCTGTGCCTATGAACATGACGTCATACTGTCCATCCTCTGCCTCTACACGGTCCACCACGATCTGTTTGAGGCGGTAGGGCACGTTGGCCTTGACCAGCAGAGGCTGCTTCATGGCCGGGTACACCGGTCGCCACATTAGGGGGTGCCCTCGGGCAAATTGGAGCACTGCGTCTGGGAAGTCCTTGGTACTGCCAAACTGTCTGCCGGGCTGGTTGGTGATCTTACTGGGGCACTGGAGATGAGAGGAACTCTTTAGTAATCATTTTTAAAAAACATATGATTTGTATGAAATGTAAAAGGGTTGGGGGAATGTGATATGAACGCTTTATGCAGCTGTGTTTTTAGAGATCAGTTGATGAGTCATTTAGTAAGCTAGGTCTGTGTTTCTCTGAGTCATATTCAACACTGCTTGGGAAGATTTCTTTAAAAGTTCTGTCATTGACTAATCCATAGGCACTTCTGGCAGCATTGAAAAATATAATTTCAGTTACTGTAAGTTGGAATGGACATGGAATTTCATTATCGAACTGTGGCGTGTATTCATGGATGCCAACGGAAGCCAGTCTTCCACAAAAAATTGACTAAGAAAAAAACATATAAAATGTATCTTTCGTCTCTATGTTTGATCATTTTACTTCAAATCGCAGGAGGCTGAATGTATCTGACCGGAGAAAGCATTCGAGCGAGCAAAACATGTGTAGGCCATCTATCTAAAGCAGCCTGTTCCAAAAGAGTATGACATTGTTGCTGCCCATAGCATTAAATGCAAGGGGAAGCCCGCGACCATTTGGCCTCCCTTGATAAAAAAAATAATAATAATAATAGCCAATCTGCGCACCAAAAAAAAGTGTAAAGGGAAGCCAGTTTGGATTTGGCGTCACTCCTATCAAATCGCATCGAGAGCATACGTCACTGACAGAAACATCTTGAATTGTTGCATCTTGTTGTGTTCCTGCCCTTTCCTAAATTAGCCATGGAAGGAGATAGGGATTTGATCTTGTGGTTTTACTTAATTCTAAAGTAAATGATTATAACGCTGATTCTGATCCAACCATTATTTGCTACATTGTGCCCCTGGCCTGAGACGATGGAAGTTCAATATGTAGCTAGATGTAGAAGTCTAATCTTAACTAGCTAAAGTTGCCAATGAAAAGAAGTTAGGCTAGCTAACAAGCATTTTAGCTAGGTAGCCTAAGACAACAAAAAATAAAAGCGTGTACTGTATGACAAAGTGATTGGACTAAATTGTTTTTAGTATCTTTTAGTTGTCGCTGTATTAGAGTAAACATTGGTGATTTGATGATGAGGCATCTCCTGTGATGAAACAAAGGTGTGGTTGAATTTATTCTGCCAATGTGTCTTCTTATTGTCTCGGCCTTTAGGCCTATATATCCAGTCGCAAGGCATATGAACTAACAGGTTATAAAGAAAACAATGCAATTATCACAACACAATACAGTACCAGTCAAAAGTTTGGACACACCTACTCATTCAAGGGTTTGAATGAGTAGGCCAACAATTGCTCAGCATATGTGGGAACTCCTTCAAGACTGTTGGAAAAGCATTCATCGTGAAGCTGGTTGAGAGAATGCCAAGAGTGTGCAAAACTGTCATCAAGGCAAAGGGTGGCTACTTAGAAGAATCTAAAATCTAAAATATATTTTAATTTGTTTAACACTTTTTTGGTTACTACATGATTCCATATGTGTTATTTCATAGTTTTGATGTCTTCACTATTGTTCTACAATGCAGAAAATAGTAAAAATAAAGAAAAACCATTGACTGAGTAGGTGTGTCCAAACTTTTGACTGGTTGTAGGTTGTAATATGGCTATTTATTTTTTGGGGCTTCCCCAGTGATTTTACTCACGCACCACTACTGCTATCAAAGCCTATATAAATTCCTGAATTGACAGGAATGGAGAAAAAATGTTGCAAAATTCTTATCTACTCTCATTATGGGTGTGAAAACTATGCACACCGCCTAAGCACTAAATCACAGAAAATTTCACAATTACACAATAGCTTTCAGAAACAGTACAGCTGAGGTGATCTCTGTTTGAGGGAGGAGATGACAGCCAAATGTCTCCACAGGGCCAAACAGAGGATGCGTCCAAAATGGCCCCCTATTCCCTATGGACAATGGTCAAAAGTAGCGTACTATGTAGGGAATAGGGTGCCATTTGAGACGCACACAGATCCATGGCAGTCAGCTATATACTGATCTAGTAATTTAGGGTGTCTATGGCTTAGGAGTGTTTAAATTGGTGAACCTCAGGAATGAGCAAACTGTAGCAGATTCCCCCACAGCATATGTAGAGTATTAGTATAGGAGCATGTACACAGCAAATTCTCCAGTGTCTATACGGGTTGTGGCGCCACAGGGTCCACACTTTTCAGTGTTAAATTAACACAATGCTAGGGTAAAGCCTTATTTCTAATATTTCCCAGAGTGCCTTGGCTTTCTAGTGAATTGTAGTTACTACCCATGACACATTTTTTTGGATGGACACATGGTTGTTGCATTCATCGATTTTTAGACCTGTGGTCCTCACCAAGTGAGATCCTATGTGAATATGTTATCATTAACATTCAATTCTTTAACACAATACAATGTACAAAGTATTTTATAAGGTCTTATTTTGAGGACCTAGTTTAACCCTAATACAGTGGCCTAAAACGAATGGGTTCCAGGCCTGCAAGTCACATTATGATGTGTATTTCCTATTGGAATCCAACCAGAGTGGAATGACTGCCAGGTTAGGAAAACTACTAATACTACTAATAAGTAACAGATTGGATTAGTTTAGATAAATATATATTATTTATATTTGAGAAGCATTAGATGAATTAATAAATCAATTTAGTTGCAAAAACATGAAACAAACCATTTTTTTAAATCACCAACACTGGGGTTCTTTTACACCAATGGGTGTTAATTTAACACTTACAGGTGTGCCCCTGAATGACCTCTCTCTCTCTCTCTCTCTCTCTCTCTCTCTCTCTCTCTTATCCCTCTATTGGAGTTTCTTCTTCTTTCTCACTGACACTGTCTGTCTCCCTTTCTCATTCTATTTCTCTCTCTCGCCCCAGTTTGATCACCTGATCTCTCTCACACAAGCAAGCTGACAAGGAGGCTGAAACAAAGTATTAGTTTGTAGATATGGCATGGTAGCCTGCAGTATGGTACTGTACGGTATTACTCACCACCCCAGGTCTTGGATAGGGCACTCTGCCCTCGTAAGCCCCCCACTGGTAGTCAGGTCCCTCCTTGTGTGCAAACGGCCCGTTGAAGGCTTCTCTGATGTCTGCCATACGGTACACACAAACTGCAAAGCCTTGGAACACGTTACTAGGGGAGAAAGGAACGTTTAATGTTAGTGACTGATTTCAATAGGGCTTGGTTCCTCCATTGTACATGTTAAAGCTACAGACTGGGATTTGAAAAACAACAAAATGTCCGCCTTGCCGCTTGTTTTGGTAAACAGACGAATTCATAGACGGAGATATGGACGTGTGTAACCATGTGTGGAGCTCACCTGATGGTGCTGAAGATGGCATAAACATCTGGGTTCTTCTCATCCTTGCCTCTAAGCAGGAAAACATCCTCTGTGATACAAAATATAAGCGTTATTGAGTACTTTTGTGAATGTACTCAGGTGTGGTGCCTGCGAGCATAAATTATTTGTGCGTGTGTGTGTGTGTGTGTCTCACCCAGCTCGTCGAAGTGTGTGTCAATGCCATGAGGCCCAGGTACAGCACACACCAGTCTGGCCTTGATGAAGGTGCTCCATTTATTCACCAGCACTCTCTGTCCACCTGCATCATTCTATAGAGGACACAGACAACACACCATCACCATCATCACCACCCTCACCATAATATCTCAATCACACAGACAACACACCATCATCACCACCCTCACCATAATATCTCAATCACACAGACAACACACCATCATCACCACCCTCACCATAATATCTCAATCACACAGACAACACACCACCATTATCACCACCCTCACCATAATATCTCAATCACACAGACAACACACCATCACCATCATCACCACCCTCGCCATAATATCTCAATCACACAGACAACACACCACCATTATCACCACCCTCACCATAATATCTCAATCACACAGACAACACACCACCATTATCACCACCCTCACCATAATATCTCAATCACACAGACAACACACCACCACCATCATCACCACCCTCGCCATAATATCTCAATCACACAGACAACACACCACCATTATCACCACCCTCACCATAATATCTCAATCACACAGACAACACACCACCACCATCATCACCATAATATCTCAATCACACAGACAACACACCATCATCACCACCCTCACCATAATATCTCAATCACACAGACAACACACCACCACCATCATCACCACCCTCACCATAATATCTCAATCACACAGACAACACACCACCACCATCATCATCACCCTCACCATAATATCTCATTCACACAGACAACACATACACTATCCAAAAGGGGGAGGGAGGAAGAGAGGAAGAGATGGCTCAGACTGACTAGACATACAGTATAATTGTCAATACGAGGCAAACAAATAGAGTTTATCAGTTACATCCAAACAAAGAATAACCATATTCTGTACGGCAGCAGGACTAAAAAGCATAGAAGTACATACTGTAGCTAACTAACTCTGTCTGTCCTCTCCCATGGGAAAGTTGTCTAGTAAACCCTTCTATAACCATGCACTGGACACTGGGGAGACAGAGAGCACGGTTATGGAGATGTAATCATATCAACTTGTTTTCTCCTCCGTACTGTAGTATAGTGTATTGTTGTAGCGCCGGCATATAGGCAGCGTACAGACAGACAGGGTCATTTAATAGACACCAGGGCTGTGTAAGCTGTCTGGGATCAGATAATTGCTTTCTTGGAATGATGTGGTCCTGTTCTGGTGGAACTGATAATAGCAGGTAGTGTTTAACAACGCCTCGGGGAGGGATGTACAGGAAGAAATACACTATGTATGGAGAGAGATTTGGGGGGACTGTGGGGACTGTGTGTGTTTGTTTGTGTGAGAACCATATACTTGTAAGTGTGAGCATAGGAATGTTATACTATAAATTGCCTAGACTCTAAAACAGATTGCGAGTCTCTTGGGAAAACCTGTAGTCAGCTGTGGTGTGTGTGTGTGTCAGAAGGGATGTATGACTGTGTGAGAGAGATGGGAGGCATGCACACTCTGACGCTCATACCGGAGCACATCTAACAGCTGTGTGTGTATGGAGGAAGAAAGACGCCAATTGTTGGGGAATGTCAGCTCTCCCCAACCCACCTGACTAAACCATTATAGACCCTCCCTGTAAGGCGATACTATAAGCACATCTCCCTGTAACTAAACGTTAAACTATCCCTATGTCTGGGCTGAAGCCCCACTGTGGAAATAACTCAGAGCCATGATCCAGTTCCCAAGCCCCAGATCATGACGTGGTCTAAGAGAGGGTGAAGACTCAACTGACCTGGGGGGTCCTGGAGAGTGAACTATCAAATCAAATTATATTTGTCACATGCACCGAATACAACAAGTGTAGACTTTAACATGAAATGCTTACTTACGAGCCCTTTCCCCCAAAACATTACGAGGCTATATACAAGGACTACCGGTACCGACTCAATGTGCAGGGTTACGAAGTAGTTGAGGTAATATGAACATGTAGGTAGGGTTAAAAATGACTAGGCAATCAGGATAGTTAATAAACAAAGTAGCAGCAGCGTAAGTGAAGAGTGTGAAAGTGTGTATGTGTGAGTGTGTGTGTGTGGCATCAATATTCATGTGTGTGTGGTGTGTGTGTTGGAGTATCAGTGTGGTATGTGTGAGTAGACATTTGATTAACTGTTCAGCAGTCTTCAGCAGTCTTACGGCAGTTGCCATACCATGCGGTGATGCAGCCAGTCAAGATGCTCTCAAAAGTGCAGCTGTATAACTTTCTGAGGGTCTAAGGGCCCATGACAAATCTTTTCAGCCTCCCCAGGGGGAAGAGGCATTGTCGTGCCCTCTTCAAGACTGTGTTGGTGTGTTTGGACTGTTACAGGCTTTGGTTTTTCCATTTATGTTTTGGGGTTGGACTTTAGCACGTGTAGCTCGTTAGCACGTAGGGCGCACCATTGGGATCACCTCGTTAGTCAGTATGTGTTACACCTGTGCTGGCTGCCATCTTGTTAGTGGGAAGGTGTTTCACCTGTGCTGGCCCATGTGCTATTTAAGAGTGGCTGGCCCACCTTTAGTTGGCACTCCCTATTTAGATTTCTTCTTTTTATAACATTCCTTCGTCTGATTTCCCCGATTTCATTTTGCTCCACCTTTTTGGTTTGCTTCCTGTCTTTAAGTTTGTTGTGGGGTTTTTCTTTTGTTTGCCTCTTCTTAGGCAAATTTAGTGGGCCCTCATGGTGAGTGTCGTTTAGGTTCCAGTTCCAGTTATTGTTGCTAGTCAACTTTCAGTGGACACACCCATGAGTGTCTTACAGAACCCCTGCTAAAACCCGACCTGTTTTGTGTAGTTGTTGTCAGTGACTCTGTTAGTTCCCCCTTCTGTTTGAGCAACATTATTTTGATTTCTAGCTGGGGAACGTAGCAGGACCCTGATAGGTCCTTAGTGATGTGGATACCAAGGAACCTGAAGCTCTCGACTGGCTCCACTACAGCCCTGTCGATATGAATGGGGGCATGCTCGGCCCTCCGCATCCTGTAGTCCACGATCAGCTCCTTTGTCTTGCTGACGTTGAGAGAGAGGTTGTTGTCCTTGCACCACACTGCCAGGTCTCTAACCTCCTCCCTATAGGCTGTCTCAGCATCATCGGTGGTCAGGCCTACTACCATTGTTTCAGTAGTAGGGAAACTTAATGATGGTGTTGGAGTCGTGGCGCGGCCACACAGCCTCTGGTGAACAGGGAGTACAGGAGGAGTGGACTAAGCACGCACCCCTGAGGGGCTCCTACGTTGAGGGTCAACATGGTGGATGTGTTGTTGCCTACCCTCACCACCTGGGAGTGGCCCATCGGGGAAGTCCAGGATCCAGTTGTAGAAGGTGTTCAGTCCCAGGGTCCTTAGCTTAGTGATGAGCTTGGAGAGCACTATGGTGTTAATTGCTGAGCTGTAGTCAATAAACAGCATTCTCACGTAGGACTTCCTTTTGTCCATTTGGGAAAGGGCGGTGTGGAGTGCAATTGCGTCATCTGTTGGGGTGGTATGCGATTTAGAGTGGGTCTGGGAGGATGATGTTGATGTGAGCCATGACTAGCCTTTCAAAGCATTTCATGGCTACAGAGTGTTACAAGTCATTTAGACAGGTTACCTTGATGGTCTTGGGCACAGGGACTATTGTGGTCTGCTTGAAACATGTAAGTATTACAGACTGGGTCAGGGAGAGGTTGAAAATGTCAGTGAAGACACTTTCCAGCTTGTCAGCGCCTAACCTGCGGCTGGCAATGCGGCTTTGTAAATGTTAACCTGTTTAACGGTCTTACTCACATCGGTTACGGAGAGCATGATCACACAGTTTACCGAAACAGCTGGTGCTCTCATGCATGGTTCAGTGTTACTTGCCTCGAAGAGAGCATAGAAGCCACCAGTGTCACTGTTGGAGTCAATGAGAGATCCTGTTAGCTTCACACAGGGTTTGCCTGTGTAACTGTATGTATACTTCTCTTACCGCACACACACGTCCTACGCGGGTGTGGATGGCACCCTCTCTGTCCCTGGCCTCCATGGCCTTCTCCGTGAAGAAAAAGTACACCTTGTCATTGTCATGGTCATCATTATCAGGGATGAGGTGGGCCGCAACAAATTTAGGATCTGGAGAAAGGGAAGAAGAGAGAGTGGGTGAGTGAGAGAGAGTGGGAGTCAGTGAGAAAGAAAAAGAAAGATAAAAAAAGAGAGCAAATAGGAGTTATTTCTTAGCAAGCAGTGTCTATAGAAGATGTAAGAACCAAGTGGTGTAGAATTGATATTGGTTTTAGGTGTGTATTCAGTGTGGGTGGTGAGTACAGTACAGTTCTTGTACCATGCAGCAGTCTCTGGTCCGTCTCAGTCCTCATGGTGGAGCGACCTCCCAGACTACGGAAGATCACTGAGTCTCTACCCAGGAAGTCTGCAGTCAGCCCAGTGTACAGCTCACCACCTGGGAACAGACAGAGAGGAAAGGATGGAGGAAGAGAATGAAAGAGGAGGGGATAGGGAGAGAGGATGAGGAAATAAGGGATGGCAGGAGAACAATGTCACAATGATAGGAATACCAAACTGGCCAATATAGTAGACATACCCCAAACCACATGTCCTGCATCCCTAAAGAAGGTTCATAGACAGGACAAAGATCAGATCAACTGTCTGTAACAGTATCTCCCATTGAATCAGACAGCATTCCAAACTGAACTAGTATCAGATGAAATGCTATTCCTGCTCTACATGACAGAGCTCAGGTCATGCTCCTAACAAGAGTATATTCATCTACAGTGGCCGTGTCATAGCTCCCTGAGCCCTGTCATCACTTCACTGACTGAGGATGAAAGTGTCTGTGTGTGTGTCTATGGCTTCGATGATTGTTTCCCAACCAAGGAGTTGAATTATAATAGCAGCTAGTTGTACAGAGACAGTGGGGTTGCCTTACACCCCTGAGTATGCACACAGATAGTCAGTCTGGCTTAGTCCCACAGAGTTCTGAGCAGTGTGATTAATGCAGACTCTAGCCCCGCTGAAAGGCAATAGCTTCTTTTAATAGCTGATCCCAGAGATGGGGAGATGCAGAGATACGTCAGAGGGATGCCTGTGTGAGGAGGAGGGTTACTGACCTCCTGTCCTCCTCCTGCCAAAGAGCTCTCTTTACTAGTGGGACACAATGGCCATGACAATACGCTCTGACTTCCTCTCTCTCTCCCTCTCCATCTCCCCTTCTCTTTCTCTCCATTTTTTTCTTCCCCCTATCTCTCTTTCTTTCTCTCTCTATCTCTGCCTGATTAATCTATCCATTGCAACCTCTGAAATTAAACATTTGACAGCAATTACTCTTTAATCATGATAAAAAGTCCCTTCAGAATGAATAGAGGATAATAGATATGTGATTCAACAGTGTAGAACATGTACGTATCTATGTGTGTGTTTGTCTATGTTTAGTGTGTTTTTCCATGTTAGCTTTATACAGTGTATGTGAGTGAGCGTTAGTGGAATATTACTTTGTTTGTGTAGGGTTTGTCTTTTGTGTATCAGTGTGCTCAAGGATAGACTGCTGGGCCTTTAGCCGTCCCTGCCTGCCTGCCAGATTCAATTTTGGGACAGATCCTGGAGTTTGTGGGGTTCAGCAGCAGAGTGGACTGAGGCGGGGTGGGAAGACACACAGACACACACACACACTTTTCACCCCTGCGACTTCTAGAGTTGCATGTTGATGCAATAAATCTGACTTATTTCACAAGCTATGTCGAATGACAACAAGAGAGGAACACCCTTACTACAGTGTATCTCACAGAATCAGAAACCTCAAATCTCTTCCAGGTGTGGTGTTGAGATAAACATACTGGACTAATAAAGACACCGAGTACAGGACCTACCAATTAAGGTGCTAGCAAAGGGGAGGCTGGGGTCGTGAGGAACCTTCCCCCGTCCGTTCTCCATTTTGGTAGGGTCCATGGTGAAAACATGCTGTTTAGGGGGGAAAAAATAAATAGGGTTAGGAAAAATCCAGATATCATATCACATATCATTAAAATATTAGATTAGAAGTTTAATAGTCACATGTCCAGGGTTGCAAGTGAAATGACAGGCTACAGTGTATTTTCTTAAGAAAATCTTACGATTAGAATTTTTTCCTTTATGCGCTGTAAGGGCAATTACTGAACTCATTGTAAATATTTCAACATACAGTATGTCACTCTAATACATATAATTAAATATAATGTATCTCTATGCCCTAATACAGTAGTGACTCTGACTGTAGTGATGTCATCAGTGAGGGACAGCAGTAACAGGAGGTAGCACAGTCAGTGTAAAAAGACAGACAGGATGACAGGATGACAGGATGACAGGATGAGCTCCACGGGAATCAGGACCCAGATGAATGTCCTCTGTGAACTATCCACAGTCTCCAGCTCTGGGTATCAGTTCCTAGTGTAGACAATGAGGCATTGTGGTTCTCTGGTTGAATGACTGTACACACTGCCACGTGGGACACCATGACATGGAAGTCAACAGGATAAAATGACACTTAACACTACCAGGATTAAAATAACACTGTATGTCCTTGATTTTGTGGCCCTTTCCAGTAAGTGCCCTTTCCTTGGCTTTGAATCACACGTGGATTCCTAGTGGCACTAGGACCCAGTGGCACTAGGACCTTTCCAGCTATATTGACACTCTCAGTAAAGAGAGAGGAGGGAGTAAGGTTGGCTTTGATTTCCACAATGTCACTATCATCAGTACAGTAACCTGTGCTATACATGGGACGGTCCCATATCTTGTGGGGTAGCAAAGGCCCCAGTGATAGAGAGCAGCAAGTCAGTATTTCCCTCACTAATTCAGTAGTATCTCTCTCTCTCTCTCTCTCTCTCTCTCTCTCTCTCTCTCTCTCTCTCTCTCTCTCTCTCTCTCTCTCTCTCTCTCTCTCTCTCTCTCTCTCTCTCTCTCTCTCTCTCTCTCTCTCTCTCTCTCTCTCTCTCTCTCTCTCTATACAATTCAAGGGCTTTATTGGCATGGGAAACATATGTTAACGTTGCCAAAGCAAGTGAAGTAGATAATATACAAAAGTGAAATAAACAATAAAAATGAACAGTAAACATTACACTCACAGAAGTTCCAAAAGAATAAAGACATTTCAAATGTCATATTATGTATATATACAGTGTTGTAACGATGTGCAAATGGTTAAAATACAAAAGGGAAAATAATTTATTTACAATGGTGTAAATAAATGTAGCAGCACTGGTTGCCCTTTTCTTGTGGCAACAGGTCAGCTGTGATGGTACACTGTGGTATTTCACCCAGTAGATATGGGAGTTTATCAAAATTGGGTTTGTTTTCTAATTCTTTGTGGATCTGTGTAATCTGAGGGAAATATGTGTCTCTAATATAGTCATACATTTGGCAGGAGGTTAGGAAGTGCAGCTCAGTTTCCACCTCATTTTGTGGGAAGTGTGCATATAGCCAGTCTTCTATTGAGAGCCAGGTCTGCCTACGATGGCCTTTATCATTACCAAGGCTATGCTCACTGAGTCTGTACATAGTCAAAGCTTTCCTTAAGTTTGGGTCAGTCACGGTGGTCAGGTATTCTGCCACTGTGTACTCTCTGTTTAGGGCCAAATAGTTAATTCTTGTTAATTCTTTCTAATGTGTAAAGTAATTATATTTTTGTTTTCTCAAGATTTGGTTGGATCTACTGTAATTCTCTCTCTCTCTCTCTCTGAGCAGAGAGAAAGGTCAGGCCCTTTGGCAAGCGGTAGAGGATCTCTGCTGTTTCTCTCTCAGTGAGCTAAATAGCGGCAGAAACACCAGATGTTACCTCTCCCTGAGCTGTGTAACTCTCCGGGCTGTACACATACAGTACACAGTACTCTATACACACACACGCACAGACACTAACCTCCTTTTTATCAAATCTATCTAGTAACATTAGTTATGGTGATCAGATCCATCAGCATGAATTCAAATTCCAATTATAACTCCACTTTTCACATAATCAGCGCTCAAACGTCTTTTACCTTCCATCCTCTATACCTCATTTGTCCTCCTTACAGCACCTCTCTACTCTACTTTACCACCACTCTTTTGCCTCTCCCTCCCCTCTCTCTCTACTTCATCCATCTCTCCCTCCCCACCCCCATTTCTCTCTCTACTCCCTCCCTCCCCTCTCTTTCTCCTCCTGTCTCTCTCAGATCCAGTCTCTCTGTGGTAACTCAGTGTAGAGCGAGGGGACTGGCGCTAGTCGTGTCTGCTGTCGTTCTCTAGTCAGCCCTGCCAAGCCAAACAGTCAGCAACCCCACTACCAAGCCAGGGCCACTGGCACGACTACTGTCACACACACATGCTCTCTGATGCGCACACACACACACACACCACAGGAGGTTGGTGGGACCTTAATTGGCTGAAGTGGAATAGTGGAATAAGTGGAATGGAATCAAATCCATCTTAAACATATGGTTTCCGTTATGAGCCGTCCTACCCCAGCAGTCTCCATTGCCACACACACACGCTAGTTTTGACCGCTGGTTTTGTTGTTGTTTCTCTTATCCATTCATATTTGATATGCTCATGGATGTCAGTTTGTATTGACTGCTATATTAATGTAATTACATGTGAAAACACATACGCTAAGCTGCTCTCTCTCTGCTCCTCGGATCCATGTGTCGGTCTCCATCCTCCACCCCTCTATCGTTCTCTAAGCAGATATCCACCTCTGTCTGCGGGGGGAGGCTGGAACCTCTGGATGTTGTCACCACTTCAGGGTTTTATTTTCCTTGCGTGACAGTGTGTGTGTGTCACCAGTGCCATTCCTACAAGGTGCCCTGGGAGTCCATGCCACCCTACGGGGGACAGCGCCACGGGGAACCCTGCAATTATTTAAGCAGTCACTAACTCATTTAGGAACACACATCTGTTTGCTTTCCCACGTTTCTGAGGCGGGGCTGTGGGTGGGATGACCTTTGACAGGGTGTTTCACCTCTGTTCCAGGCCTCCCCAGGACAGACGTGCATTCAGCTGACTTCCGTCGCCTTCACACCTTAACACACTGTACCCATCTGCCAACACACACAGGCACAGAGAGACATAGACACACACGCACAAGCATGCACACACAAACAAACACACACACACTATGCTGCTCTACTCTATAAAGTAGATGTATTGTTCCCAGTGTCATGGTGAACTTGTCAGAGGCAGCACAGAGCTAAGTCAGTAACTAAGACCTGAATGTTTTTTATGAAGTGTCATAAAGCATAGGTTCAAACCACACAGACGATGATGAATTTAGAGAGAGGGCCAACATGGCAGAACACACAACCCTCCCCACAGTTAATCCAGCAGCCCCCACCCTAACTACCAACACACACACACACACACACACACACACTAAGACCCCCAATATGACCACCACAGACAGACCACCCTTCCACTCCCTGCCTATAGCTATACCCTACCTGTCTCATATCACACCCTGTTGGTCCACAACCTCCATCCCCCAACTTGAATAGCTGGAACCCTCACCAACCCTCCAAGCCCAGTGCCACCCCTTCTCAAGCCCAGTCCGATCCCCTCCCGCTGGGTGAGCCACGTGGGCGCTGTGTGCAGCTTTGTGGGGTTTCACCACATACAGGTGTCTACACAAGGCCTCACACTAGGGGAGCAGGGCCCCGCTGGACATCTGCATGCTAGAGCACAACCCTGGGCCCTGTGTCCTCAGCCTGGAGCTCTGAGCCTGGAGCCAGAGCACGAAATGTTACTGAAGGCTACAGCCTTCTGCCTCTTTCTGTCTCAGAGAGAGAGAGAGAGACAGAGAGAAAGAGAGAGAGAGACCACTTTGCTCACAGACTGGACCCAATAAGACAGTATCAGGTACCAAATACTATAGAATGGAGACAGACAGACAATCCATAGGGAGTGGTTGGTACTGCCATGATCCCAATACTACAGCTTTACAACGAGGGGAGTAGACTGAAGCAGCAAAAGGTATGGGAGTCAATCAGCATAAAAGCCCAGTTTTATAACAGACCAGACAGCCTCATCTGATTACTGGCTGCTGGAGGAGAGAGTATGTAGAGCAAAACCAGGGTAACTCCTCTGTCAGAGCGTGTGTGTGCGTGTGTGTGTGAGTGATGCAGTGGGGTCTTACCTCTCCGCGGTAGCCCACGTACACATAGTTACACATGGGTTGGAAGGCACCCGTACCACAGGCCAGCAGGTGGGTGCGGTTATAGGGCTGCAGCAGGCGCACAAAGTTGGCACACTCTGTCTGTGAACACACACACACACACAGGTTAAATAAATACAAATACACAGTACAGCAATAAACTGTCAACCAATTTCTGCCCATTTTGTGTAGAGCAAAAATATTTCTTAACAAAGGCCATTGATTCCACATGTTAGCAATAAGGGCCAAGAACAAGAGTTTAAAAGATGAAAAACAATAAACTTCAACAAACGCTGGGCTTCCCAGATCTTTCCCACAGCCAAAGACAGGGCCACATGGAGGGATCAGGCAACAGTGAGAAGAGAAGAAGACGGAGAGCTAGAGAGAGAGAGGGAGAGAATAAGAGAGGAGATAGAGATCTAGAGACAGAATGAGAGAGGAATGAGAGGAAAAATAGAATCCTCGAGCCCTCGGGAAGAGTAGGGCACAGATGTATCCTTCTCTTGAAGTATCACAATAGAAGCGGAGGAGTGGTGTCAGTGACCAACAGGAAACAAGCCAAGAGTGTCACTGCCCTAGGGTGAGAGGGTCAAACTCGTCCACTTAGCTGCTGTGTGTGTGACTACTAGTATTATACACTGAAAGTACAAAACATTCTGAACATGACAGACTGACCACATGAATCCAGGTGAAAGATCCCTTTTTGATGTCACTTGTTAAATCCACTTTAATCAGTGTAGATGAAGGGGAGTAGACACGTTACAAAATATTGAAGCGCCTTTGAACAGGGCACGGTAGAAGGTGAACAGGGCACGGTAGAAGGTGAACAGGGCACGGTAGAAGGTGAACAGGGCACGGTAGAAGGTGAACAGGGCACGGTAGAAGGTGAACAGGGCACGGTAAAAGGTGAACAGGGCACGGTAGAAGGTGAACAGGGCACGGTAGAAGGTGCACAGGGCACGGTAGAAGGTGAACAGGGCACGGTAGAAGGTGCACAGGGCACGGTAGAAGGTGCACAGGGCACGGTAGAAGGTGAACAGGGCACGGTAGAAGGTGCACAGGGCACGGTAGAAGGTGAACAGGGCACGGTAGAAGGTGAACAGGGCACGGTAGAAGGTGAACAGGGCACGGTAGAAGGTGCACAGGGCACGGTAGAAGGTGAACAGGGCACGGTAGAAGGTGCACAGGGCACGGTAGAAGGTGCACAGGGCACGGTAGAAGGTGAACAGGGCACGGTAGAAGGTGAACAGGGCACGGTAGAAGGTGAACAGGGCACGGTAGAAGGTGCACAGGGCACGGTAGAAGGTGAACAGGGCACGGTAGAAGGTGAACAGGGCACGGTAGAAGGTGAACAGGGCACGGTAGAAGGTGAACAGGGCACGGTAGAAGGTGCACAGGGCACGGTAGAAGGTGCACAGGGCACGGTAGAAGGTGCACAGGGCACGGTAGAAGGTGAACAGGGCACGGTAGAAGGTGCACAGGGCACGGTAGAAGGTGAACAGGGCACGGTAGAAGGTGAACAGGGCACGGTAGAAGGTGCACAGGGCACGGTAGAAGGTGCACAGGGCACGGTAGAAGGTGAACAGGGCACGGTAGAAGGTGCACAGGGCACGGTAGAAGGTGCACAGGGCACGGTAGAAGGTGCACAGGGCACGGTAGAAGGTGAACAGGGCACGGTAGAAGGTGAACAGGGCACGGTAGAAGGTGCACAGGGCACGGTAGAAGGTGAACAGGGCACGGTAGAAGGTGAACAGGGCATGGTAGAAGGTGCCAGGCGGTCCGGTTTGAGTGTGTCAAGAACTACAACGCTGCTGGGTTTCTCAAGCTCAACAGTTTCCTGTTTGTATCAAGAATGGTCCACCACCCAAAGGACATCCAGCCAACTTGACACAACTGTGGGAAGCATTGGAGTCAACATGGGCCAGCATCCCTGTGAAAGGCTTTGGACACCTTGTAGAGTCCATGCCCTGACGAATTGAGGCTGTTCTGAGGGCAAAGGGGGGTGCAACTCAATATTAGGAAGGTGTTCTTAATGTTTTGAACACCCACTGTACAGTATATTGGAGGTTTGGAGTGAAGCCAGCTGTGCTTAGTATCTATCAGCCAAACATGACTCGGCTCTCTTTCCTGTCGAGACTATAGCTGCACATAGGCACACACACTCCTCACACACACACACACACACACTCCTCTCAGGTTCTAATTACCCAAAATGCTCCCTCCCTCTCTTCACCTACCACCATCCCTGTCTCCTCCCCTGCTCTGGTAGAGTATAGAGTGTAGGCTGTAGTGAGACAGACTGTAGAAATAGACTCCAGACTGGTCCCAGTGGAGAGAAGCAGCCTCCTGGCCCTGTCTCCTCCCTGTTTTGTACACTAAGTGTATAAACTGATGAGTGGAAGATCCTTCGTAATGTATTTCTCCATAATATTGAGTGTGTAACAGACAGGTAGGGTAATACCATCAGGCCTCAGATGTTTATACTGCAGGAGGGAGCCATCTTGTTCCAGTGTAAACAGCATCCATTCACTGGAGAGCAATCAGCTCTGTTAACACTAACAGGAAATCAAGACCATCGTTGAGGGAAACACACACACTCACACACAGGCGCGCAGAGAGAGAAAGACAAACACACACACCCTCAAACGGGCGTACAGCTGTGCACACACACTCGAAGACACACATGGATGCAAACACACACGCACACACACAAAGAGGCATTTCAAAGCTGTTTTGGAAAAAGCAGGATGCTTCAGTCTGTCCAAGTCTCTGTGGTCCACACAGCTGGAGCTACACGGAGAAGAGAGAGCATAGAAGCAGTGTGCTGAGGAGTTGGCCAGATGAGCAGACTATGGATGTGAACATCGATAACTTAGACAGACACACAACACAATCCCACAACCACACCAGCTCCCAGACAAGTGGTAGACACAAGCGTAGGCATCAAATGCACTACAAGACGTGCTCAACTCCTAAAGTTTGGTTGCTTTAGCCCAGCAGTAGTTGTTCATATCAGTAAGCTTAGACATACTGTAACCCTAGAGCAATCCACAGTTTCTGTCTGTAGATTTGTCCTTGGATTGGTTTGTAGATGATTCACTTTTTAAAGCAAGTCACTTCCACGTTGGTACCCATAGGTACGGCTGTACCCATTAATGAACATAGTGGAATGTTTCCTCTGGCAGTGCTGGATAATGCCAGGGCACTGTGCCAAATGGTGCCAAGCTGAGTTTCCAGGTCCCTGATGCATGAAGTCTCAGAGTCTCACAAAGTTATTCAAAAGTCTCCTTCAAATCCTTCAAACATTCAAATCTCTCACCCATCCACTCAGACTAATAACTCTCCCAAACCCACAGCGAATAACCCATAGCCCCTGCTTTGTGATTGTCTGCTACCTGCTGGGGGAGGGGCTATGGGACGTCTATGTCTGCTGGGGGTAATGAAATCAGGGGTCATGGGGTTCGCGACCTGTGAGGAAGGCCATCATAAAGCAAACACGTTAGGTGTTACCCAGTGGTCAACCAGCGGGGTCACACAGCCCCAATGAACAGCCAGTTCCCCTCCATTAGCCAGTCAATAAAATGCCCTCACACCTCTAACTCCATCCCCCCACAGTCAATGGAAGGAAGTAGTATGCACATCCTACAGCTCCAAGACACAGACACATTGTGTATAAGGGAAGGAGACAGATTGCGACCACCAGCCCAGCAGCCCTGCAGTGTTTTCCATTGAGTTGTCACTGTATCAGAACGCTGAATAGGTGCAACAATAGTAACACCACGCGCTCCGGCTTTAAAACCAGCCAGGCTGTCTAGTCAGTGCCAGCACCCACTTCACTCCACAGTGTTTGTTTAATGGGAGGTCTCCATGTCCAACACTGCCTAACAAAGTTAGAGAGGGAGGGATAGCTCTGTCCTCACTCACCCGCCCGCTGGCATAGGCAATCAGGATATATTTAGAACACACACATTTAAGTGTCCATCTGTGACGGAATGACCTGCTCTGTACACACTCACATGTCCCTTTACCCACTGGATTAACTTCAGTCCACAGTAAGGGATGTGAACCAAGCCTTTCTCTCTGCCAAAAACACAAACAAGACCATTTCAACCAATCAAACCAACACCTATCCATGCCTTTGCAACATTTTGACTTATGACATTGCCTGGAGTTTTGTCTAGCAGCGGGGAAAGAGCACTGATTGAGTGTGTGTGCATGTCCGAGTCTTTGTCAGGTAGAGAATAGGGGCAGAGAGGGCACCCCATCAATGACCCTTCACGGAGCCCAGAGACTACGACATAAGTGGACCTGTCCACTGAACATACAGTACAGTCCTCAAAACAGGGGACCACCCCCTCTTACATAGGGTAAACAACACATACAGTAGCTGAAAGCCTTTCTCATGGAGTCCCTAGCCTCAGAGGGCACTGGGGTGGAGGTGGTGGGTCGTATTCCGGACAGGAGGAACTAGAGGTGTGTTACAGATGTGACCCTGTACACACGCTCCCAGCAGACACACTTCACCTCCACCTCCCAGCCCAGTCATTGGTAATGATGCTAGACACTAGACTAGACACATGGGACCCTCTTCCTCTCTGACAAACAACCTCCAGCAACAGATTCAGCAACAGATTCAGTCCAGGCCTGTTTAAAAAGACGATGGAGAGGACAAGAACCAAGTCCACTGGTCTGAATGAGTCTAATGGTAGATGAGTGCTGCTGGGGTGCATGGGCGTGTCTCCAGGGGTATGGAGGGGAGCTTAAACACACACAGCCCACGGCTCCCTTGGTACAGGTTAGATTGAGTTAGGGTGGGCCCCACTTTAACCCATTACGACTGCTCCTCTGCCCTACGAACATACCTCATACGGGAGGAGGAAACGCATAATAACTCCTGATATTAGATACCCCTCCTCACCTGCCACTTCAAACGCCACAGTTACCTACAGGGCCTCCACATCCACAGAGACAGATTAGTCCTGTTTTACAGGCCAAACCACCTAACCCAGACCAGATGCCAGGGTGGTTTTACTTTCTGTCGTTACCCAAGGCTTAGGGGACAGAAGATATTAAACATGGAACCGCAAGTGTCTTTAGAGTGTTTGACTGGGGAGTGAGGGCCAGTTTCTATATGGGCAGTCTTCTTAAAGATGTAATTACTGGTGTTTATTGTGTCAGAACCCGACTCTGGACACCTCAGCCATGTGGGAGGGGCTATTACTAGATAAGGAAAGACTTCCTATCTCATTCACTGGGCTGTTAAACAACTTCACCGTACCCAGGGATGGAGGCATGGAAAGATGAATGGATGGTGGGATGGTGGGATGATGTATGGGACTATGCCTGTAGCCTGTAGGATATAGGAAAAGGGAGTGTTGACACAGCAAGCCAACCGTCGACATCAATTTGCTGGTTAGCTTCCTGATAACATGATCCAGATGTGGCGATGTAGAATGTACAGTACAGTCAGTAAGGTGACTAGAATGTTACTGTCTAGAGTGGCTGATAGAGCAGCTGAATAGGCTAGGCAGGTGGAAACCATATACATTATTAGAGTAAATAGGAAGTAGAGAGGCCACCTCAGAGGTGGATTGGTCTGACTGAGCTGTCACTCACCTGAGAATCCTTCCCTCTCTGGACACATTCATCTCTGTTACCAGGCAACGGAGGCCAGTATATCTACAACGAGAGAGAGAGAGAGAGAGAGAGAGAGAGAGAGAGAGAGAGAGAGAGAGAGAGAGAGAGAGAGAGAGAGAGAGAGAGAGAGAGAGAGAGAATTATAAATCACGTCATAACATTGTACACTGCCTAAATCCACAATATAACAACAGGCAATTAGAGCATGAGAACATTATTGGCCACAGTTTATACAATGAAGACCTACTGGATCACATATGAAACCAAGCCCGTATCTCACTAAGTGTTTACTTCCACACAATCATCCATGAGCTAATCAATGCTAACTGATGTGGGTGGGCCTAACATGGAACTGTAATCACAGTGTAGTCATTTAGGCCGTGTGACACATTTACGGTGTGTTCTATATCATCAATATCCAGCTCATTCAAGACTGTATTTGGAAAGCCTCTCTTTGGCACCATCAGATACTGTGTCTGAAACAATGGTTCTTTTGTGTGTTTCATTTAAAAGCTTATTTTGCTTTCGGGAAGAGGCATATACAGAATACCAAGAAAACAATCAAGGAAACAGTAACTTTCTGTGACAATGTGCGTACGTGTCCATCCGCAATTGTGTCCATGTGTATTTGTGTCTGTGCTTACGTGCATGTTCATGCGTGCTCCTACATTATTGTGCATGCATGGCCATTCATCATAAGAGAAAAAACGTTGCCTGATACAGGTGCTTTTCTTTAACACAGCTATCATATTATAAATGAATGTTACAGAAAGGATTAGGGCCTCATCTATAAATCCCACTGTATCCCTTTATCAAGCCTGTCTGGAACTGAACCACTTTAAATCCTGCCTGCCTGCCTGCCTGCCTGAAACATGTCTTTTTATGGTCTGAACCAAAGAATCAGCCAATCTGATAGTCAACACTGCACTATGTATACTAATATTCCTTCTCATGTTCTATTTGTCTCTATAACTCCGTCCCTCTGTTTAACCATCCTGACCTGTTAGTCATCAACACCAATTGCAGGATAGTTTCCCCTAGGTCTAGACATTGATCTTCTCAGCTTGGGTCTCTGTGCCTTAGGGCAAATTCTTATCAGAGCTTGGTTTTCAGCGCGCTGATTAACTTCCTTTTCCTGTTTGGCTCAGTAGTGTCATCCATTGGCTGGAAAGCTAAGGCACCAGCCAATCATAACAAGCACTGACAAACCCTGGCATGAGCTGGCCAATCAAGGACCTTACTGTGGCATGCATCAAGTAGATCCATAGCATACTAAACTATACATAGACCGTATGTTTAAATCTACTCTTATCTAGTCTCTAGTGTGAGTGAAACTAGGGGGACATGTTTGTTAAGAACCGACCACATTTATGGCAACATAAAACAAGTTTGGTTTTGCACACAAACACTCCTCAAAAGCTAAAGGTCTATATCGAGCTGCAATCATTTATGTTTAGAGTAAAATATGTACATGTTCATGTGGCACATTTACATGAGTTTACATGTCATTACCATGAAGACTGTATTGAAACAGTTCAAACACTTCCCAAATATGATATGCCAGAGTGGCTGTTGAAGCTCTTAAGAAGTGGAGGTGGGCAGTGGGCTGTGGGCAGTGGGCTGTGGGCAGTTGTCTGTGGGCAGTGGGCAGTGGGCTGTGGGCAGTGGGCTGTGGGCTGTGGGCAGTGGGCAGTGGGCTGTGGGCAGTGGGCTGTGGGCTGTGGGCAGTGAGCTGTGGGCAGTGGGCAGTGAGCTGTGGGCAGTGGGCTGTGGGCAGTGAGCTGTGGGCAGTGGGCTGTGGGCTGTGGGCTGTGGGCTGTGGGCAGTGAGCTGTGGGCTGTGGGCAGTTCACAGGCCAACCTGGTCTCTGTGACCTCATCTCTCCAACTCATCCATGTTTGTTTCTCCCTGTCAAAGACTAGTTGGCCGAGCCAGACTGAGCCTAAGAGTATAGACATTACCAATAGTGAGTTGACTTTAAATATACACAAAATGTATATAGTATGTATAAGCTGGAAATAGAGGCCTAAGCATTGTTGTTCAGTAGTTTGCTCCAATTGGGGGAGGGGTGGTAGGGTTGGAGGGTAATAAAGTATTATTTTTTTTAAGATATGTATATATATATATATATATATGTATATATATGTATGTATGTATGTCTATATGTATGTATTTATATGTGTGTATGTATGTCTATATGTATGCATTTATATGTGTGTGTATGTATGTATGTATGTATATGTATATATATACGGCAAAAAATATATGGGGGATTGGAAGTGATGCAGACAATTACATTAATGGAAGCTACAATATATCTGCAATATTAAAGCTGATCTACTCCCTACATAAGAAAAATAAAAAGAAAGAATAATAAATAGTGAGTTGACTTTCTAAATGGAGTCTAACAGTAAACTGGTACATAGCAGGTTAAGTGATATACAGAGGCAGGAAGAGAGGAGCTGAGGGCTTAGTCTATGTTGGAGGACCAGAGAGAAGGAGGGATAGAGGGGGATTAACGAATTCTAGAGGTAATGATATGTGAGGTGGAGGAGGAGGCTGGGGAAACCTGGGGCTATGGTTAAGTCCTGGTGAGATGTATATGTTCATGCCACCCTAGTCAGCAGCTCAAACAACAACACTGACTCAATGGGGGAGTTAATGAATAATTATTTATGTGGGGTTTATTGTACATGAGTTGGCGAGTATGGGGAGGGGTTTAAACTCCCCCATTGGCCTATCGGTACAGTATGTATTACAGGGAACATGGACTCACCTCTTTGGAGTCCAGGTTGGTATGGTCCAGTCTCAGGGAGTAGAGGACGTCTTTGCCCCCCAGGAACAGGCGGTCATGGTACTCATCCAGAAAGCCAGCGCTCAGGGAAAGCTGACCGTGGTGACCACTGAAGATAGAGCACCGGTTGGTGGCTACAAGGTCTGTGGGAGGAGGAGGAGGTGAAGAAGGATGGATGGATGCAGAGAAGAACAGAGTGAGCTTGTGAAGATATATAAACCCAGTGGAAAACGAAGAAAAACATCAGTATGCAGTAGGTCAAGGAGGTGATGTCATCTCTGCCACTTGAAAAGGTTAGGTACACAGTGTGTGGGTCCCGGAAGAAATCTGACCTGACCTGGTCTCCATTCATGGAGTATGTAGAAACCCATTGGTTGAATCAATGTTGTTTCCACGTCATTTAGTGGAATAGATGTTGAATTGATGTCTGTGCCCAGTGAGGAGCCTGTTGTTTAGATTGTCTCTGTTGTATTTCAGCACATGCAGTCATGTCCTATGTTAATAGCCATATTGTGCAAATATGGAGTAGCCTGTTTTTAATGATTTTTATCTATCTTTTTGTATGCTATACATCAATATGGAGGACTACTACAAATCTGCTCAATATGCTGAAGAAAAGTCGGTTGGTGATTAAGATGGAATTTGGGTTGTTGTTCTGGGTGGGCTCCCTGCTGAGAAGGAGATCTCCATGTTTGTTCAAAGGTCTTCAGGGGGCTTCCAGAACATTAGAGAACTGGAAGGTTTGGCTCAGCTAGAGAATGACTCAGTGTTCTGTGTTCTGAGATGACAAATAAAGATCAATAGCAGTTTGAGTGGAGTCCCATGCTTCCTTCTACTTTACAGTGTTTATAGGATGTCCTACGCCTGTAATACACATTAGTTGCACAAAGAGTTATCCGAAAGTATTCAGACTCCATGCCTTTTCCACATTTTGATACGTTACAGATTTATTCTACAATGGATTAAAAATATTTTTGTCCTCATCAATCTATACACAATTCCCCACAATGACAAAGAAAAAACAGGTTTTAGACATTTTTGTTAATTTATAAAAAATATATGGTAATATAAAATATCACATTTACATCAGTATTCAGACCCTTTACTCAAGCACCTTTGGCAGGGATCACAGCATCGAGTCTTCTTGGGTATGACGCTACAAGCTTGGCAAATCTGTATTTGGGGAGTTTCTCCCATTCTTCTTTGCCGATCATCTCAAGCTCTTTCAGGTTGAATCAGGTCTCTCCAGAGATGTTCGATCGGGTTCAAGTCCGGGCTCTGGCTGGGTCACTCAAGGACATTCAGAGACTTGTCCCGAAGCCACTCCTGCAACACTCCTCTTGGCTGTGTGCTTAGGGTCATTGTCCTGTTAGAAGGTGAACCTTCATCCCAGTCTGAGTTCCTGAGCAATCTGGAACAGGTTTTTATGAAGGATCTCTCTGTACTTTGCTCCGTTCATCTTTGCCTCAATGCTGACTAGTCTCCTAGTCCCTGCCACTGAAAAACATCCCTACAGCATGATGCTGTCATCACCATGCTTCACCGTAGGGATGGTGCCAGGTTTCCTCCAGACTTGACACTTGGCATTCAGGCCAATCTTGGTTTCATCAGACCAGAGAATCTTGTTTCTCATGTTCTGAGAGTCTTTAGGTGCCTTTTGGCAAACTCCAAGCGGGCTGTCATGTGCCTTTTACTGACGAGTGGCTTCCATCTGGCCACTCTATCATAAAGGCCTGATTGGTGTAGCGCTGCAGAGATGGTTGTCCTTCTAGAAGATTCTCCCATATCCACAGAGGAACTCTAGAGCTCTGTCAGAGTGACCATCGGTTTCTTGGTCACCTCCCTGACCAAGGCCCTTCTCCCCGGGCGGCCAGCTCTAGGAAGAGTCTTGGTGGTTTTTTCATTTAAGATTGATGGAGGCCACTGTGTTCTTGGGGACCTTCAATGCTGCAGATTTGACATAAGGCCATACGTGAGTCTTTCACAAGACACCATCACTGGACATAGTCATATACAGTATAACGTGTTTATATTTACATTTTAGTCATTTAGCAGACAGAGCGACGTACAGTAGTGAGTGCATATATTTTCATATTTGTTCGTACTGGTCCCCAGTGGAAATTGAACCCACAACCCTGGCATTGCAAGTGCCATGCTCTACCAACTGAGCCAAATGGGACTGTCATAGCATAACACAACACATCAACTGGAATGACACTACATTTCATCACTAAAAGAGGAAACAATCATTTTTTGAACTGAAAATAACCATTGAAGGCCTCAAAGGGCTATTTCGTTCAGTATGGTTCCATATTGAAGAATCACCCTTCCCAAAGAACCCTTGAGGAACCCTATTTTTTTTGTGTGCACAGTATCCACTCAGGGCCTGCTTCTTACTGGCTCTCCTCTACAGTGCAGACCCAGATCGACCAAACACTCGCAGACCTTAAACGTAGAGCACGGTAGGAAGGCCAGGCATGCTCCCCTGACGTCCTGGCTGTATGCTGTGTTAGCATACATTAATCATGGCCTACACTCTTAGAAAAAAAGGGTTCCAGAGGGTTCTTTGGCTGTCTCCATAGGATAAACTGTTTTGGTTCCAGGTAGAACCCTTTTGGGTTTTACATGGAAATGGTTTCACATAGAACCCAAAAGGGTTTTATCTGGAACGAAAATGGTTCTATCTGGAACCAGAAATGGTTATTCAAAGGGTTCTCCTATGGGGACAGCCGAAGAACCCTTTTAGGTTCTTGATAGCACCTTTGTGTCTAAGAGTGTAGTGTATTGGAGTATTGTAAGAGAAGACAGAAATACTGTGTGTGTGTTTGTCTCTGTGTGCACATGTCTGTCTCTGTCGGTGGTCTCTGTATGACTGTGTGAAGCGTTGCCAGACTGGTCTGTACACATTGGATCTCCCTCTTTCCAAAACCAATCTAGAGTCAGGAGGTGGAAGAGAGAGAGAGAGAGAGAGAGAGAGAGAGAGAGAGAGAGAGAGAGAGAGAGAGAGAGAGAGAGAGAGAGAGAGAGAGAGAGAGAGAGAGAGAGAGAGAGAGAGAATCGTTTGATCTCTAACCATCATATCAGAAGCGCTGAGCTCATTAAAAGGCAGAGTGGTACCTGAGGTATTATTCAGTTCAGGGAGTGTTGTAATTACATTTCAAACATCTCTTCAGCCTTCCATTTCTACTCTTTAATGTCTCACAGACATTAGTTCACTGTTGGATCTCCAGCTACTCTGGCAACAACATCAAATAACAAACACATCTACAGTCTCTCTCTGCAAGAGTGGCCTAGATACGCAGTTCAAGTTCGATGTGAGGTTTTTGCTAGATTAGCCCAGTGTGTATCTGGGGGTAGGGGGATGTGTTTTGGGTGTGTGTGTCTCTCTCTCTCTCTCTCTCTCTGTGTCTCGTGGGGACCTAACACCCAGAGCTCTGTAGGGCCCCACGGATGGGCAAAGTGTCGCTGGGTACAGAGGGGCCCTTGTGCATCACTCAGCGAACACTGAGAAGCGCTGAGTGACAGGGGCTCGTCTATCAGCTTGTGTGTTTGTGTGTGCGTGTTTGTGTGTGTGTGTGTGTGTGTGTGTGTGTGCGTGCGTGTGTGCGTGTGTGTGTGTGTGCGTGGAAAGGTAGTTCCTAAACACTATTACAGCTTTTTAACAGCAAACTAAACACAAACACACACACACAAACAGTTAGCCCTCATCACCATAATGAACTGTAGAAAGCAGTGGAGAACACTTTACCATTTACAGTGTTTTTCCTCTAATATATTTCCTAATTGTGAATAAAATGTATATGAATGGAAAAGCTGAGGTGGCACGAGTCAGACCCAACCCCTTTAATTGGAATCCGATGAAACAATCGCTACAGCAGAAGCCAAACAACAGGGCTGCCTGTTATTAAGACCTTATAAAAGTTATTTGATGCCTTTTCCATTTCAAAGACTAAGCCTACCGCTCAAAAGAATGCAGCCTGAGGTACCACTGACTCCGCATACAGACATACGGATGGATGGACAGACAGACAGGAGATAAGGGCCACAAGGCCACAGGTGACATATGTATACATATATATATATATATACACACTGGAGACAGACAGGCTAGCAAATACAGACAGTACAGAAGAGAGATAGCTAGAGGGGTAGTAGGGTTAAAACACATGTACAGCATAAGCAGACAGAAACATCCATCAATACTATTCTGAAGCAGATCATGTTACAGACAAAGATACAGTGCCTAACTGAACAGAGTACAACTGAACACGAGCAGAAATTCAGTCACTGTTTTCATTTTACGTTATCAGTGTACACATGTAAATGCATTTAGGGGTTCAGTGTTTTCCACTGATCTGTAGGAGCTGAGGATAGGTTTCAGTCTGGAGTGAGTGTTGAAGCCTGAGATAGCCCACTATGAGGTAGAGATCTGTTGCTCTGCTCTCACCTCTGTGTTTTGACAGAGAGGAGTATAGGAAACCTGTCAGTGATGCAGCTCCTACTCCATTCCTTTAGCCACTATCTCCTCTCCCTGTTCCCAAAGCCCCCAAACTGAAGATACTGTGCAGTACACATAAAACACACACATTCAAACAGACACACAGAAAGGTGGTGGCGGCAAGCTAATACCTAACAGATTTCAGCTCATCTGTAGCTTGTTAGCACTGTAACAGCCCGACGCCTCGGAAAACTGTCATACCTCGGACACACACACCACACACTTCTCCTCTTTTTCTCCTTCCCTCTCTCCATCTTCATCTCAACTCTCTCTCTTTTTACCTCACGACAGTAAAACATCTGCCAAATCATTTATAACCCTAGTTACCAACAAAATAACCCCAAATGTAAAGAACAACATAGTACATATGGAGATAAATATGCCACATTTACATTATCGCAATGCTCCAAAATAACAACATCCTTGCCAAATCTAAGTAATACACCAGTTGTTGTCAATGTGTCAAATCTTGATTATCACAGCAAAACTCTCTGCCTTAAACTCAGCAAAACTAAAACTAACTACGCTCCTACATACAGCTTTTAACCAACATCCACTGTCTTCCCATTGCAGTGTCCCACAGACACAAATAAACAGAGAAAGAGGGGTCACTCTCTGTTGGTCTGGGGCTTTGGGAACCAAACACAGCGGCTGGAGACTGGGAAGAGAGAGGAGGGGATCAGGGAGGGTTCTTCTCCTGTCTCTCCTCCTCCTCTCCCCTCCTCTTCAGTCTTCCTGTTTGTTTATCCAGTGGATTAAGAGCGTAAACATCTGTCTGAGCCCTTCATCTGGTCGCACTATACTGGCACCCCATAGGCTAATGCCCCGTAATAGTGTGTGTGTGAGTGCGTGCATGCGTGCATGTGTGTGTGTCCACCTCCCTGTCTGGATGGTCCTCAGAGCTGACACCTGAGCCCAGGGATAATATTGATTCAACAGAACACTATAAGTCAGCCTGACGAAGGAAATCCCAGACTAACCCAGACTATCCAAATACTAACCCAATACCAATTCAATATTAATGCAGAGTGTCCCTGGTTGTGGTCTGAGTGCTAACCACAACACCATTGACCCAGACGATGCCTCAGCCACCTCATTGATGCACATTGCCGTCAGCCACAAAAACTTTGACTAGGGATAATGATACCCATTGGGCACAGACATCAGTTCAACGTCTAGTTTTGATTTACATTTGGTTGAGTTGTTAATTAACATGAATTCAACGTGAAATCAACAACTAATCTCACCATATCATTGGATTTAGGCTAAAAGTTAGGTGAAAAAAAGACGAAATGCCCTTACGTTGATTACTTTTTGCAAATCCAATCAGATTTCCACGTTGCTTCAACGACATCACATAGATTTTGGGGGTTGAAATTACGTGGAAACAACGATGAGTTAACCAGTTGTTGCCCAATGGTAACCTCTGACCAACTCCAGGATTGGGAAAAAAACTCACAAAACATTCAACATGCAATTTCCTACATTCTCTGCAACCATAACATCCAATCAGTTCTGTGAAATTGTACTCAATACAGATCCTCTGGATGCCTTAACCACATGGCTTACATGCCAACATGTTCATCCTCCATCACAGCTGTGTATGTAAAGACATTTTCTGGTGGATGGGGTTTCTCATAGAAATAACCCCAATTGAGCTGTATTATTTCAGTGCTTAGACAGAAAAAGAAATATTCAAATAGTGTGAGAAGAGGAGACTAAGGCAGAGAGAGAGAGAGAGAGAGAGAGAGAGAGAGAGAGAGAGACTGGTGAAAAGAAAGCTGTGTGTGAGGGAGTACTCAAAGCTCTTGAATCTGACTGTATCATCTATAGGTACACATTGAGCCCCAAGCCAAGCAGTGTTAGTAGTTAGTGTGTTAATTAGGGCTAGGCCTCTTTTTTCTCAATTTCCGCCTGAATGACGTGCCCAAAGTAAACTGCCTGTAGCTCAGGCCCTGAAGCCAGGATATTCATATAATCGGTTTCCTATTGAACACACTTCTTTCCGTAAGAAATATTACAGTTTGATTACATTTTAGGGTATCTGAGAAGTTAATAGAAACTTATTTTGACTTGTTGAAACAAAGTTTAGGGGTAGATTTTCGGATTACTTTCTCTGCATGTTGAACGAGTGGATTACTCAAATCGATGGCGCCAACAAACAGACTTTTTGGGATATAAAGAAGGATTTTATCAAACAAAATGACACTACATGTTATAGCTGGGATCCTTCAGATGACAAATAGGAGGAAGATTTTCAAAAAGTAAGTGAATATTTAATCGTTATTTGTGAATGTAAGAAACCTGTGCCGGTGGGAAAATATTTTGATGTGGGGCGCCGTCCTCAAACAATGACATGGTATGTTTTCGCTGTAATAGCTACTGTAAATCGGACAGTGCAGTTAGATTAACAAGAATTTAAGCGTCCGGGCCGATATAAGACACTTATATGTACCTAAATGTTTAATATCCATAATTTTTATGATTATTTATTTGAATTGCGCGCCCTCCAGTTTCACCGGAAGTGGCTAGCTGGATGCCTATCCCTAAGAGGTTTTTAAGGGCTGGCTGGAGGAGTGTTATTCTGAGCTCAGGGTGAGGGATGAGGGTGTGATGGGCGAGGGGCAGAGGAGGGGGGCACATCTGAGGCCCATTAGACCCCCGGGGCCACACCATGGTGAAACAGTCACATCCCTTCTCTCTCTCTCTTCTCTCCTTCACTCGTTCTTCATGGTACAGTCATATCCCTTCTCTCTCATTGTCTCCATCTCATGCCTCTCATTGCTACATCTCTAACCCACCTACTCCCTCCATCTGACAGGTTCACACACACTGTAAAAAAAAAGATTGTAAGGCAACCAGCTGCAATAGGATTATTAAGTTTGCTTAATATTTGGGAATATAGCTGAACCAACATACATTCTCAAGTTGAATTGTATGATCACTCAACTTTGAAATGTAGGTTGAGTGAAGATACAATTCAATTCAAATGTATTCTACATTATTTGCATATTTCTCAGAGGCCTTGCCAAGATTTATTATTGAGCTACCTAAATCATATGAATTGGAACAGCCATCTCACTATCGGTTGCAATAAATCCAATAGCTAACAGATTTAATTTGTTTAGTAAAATGTATGTTATTTATTGTGTGGCATAAGTTTAATCAACTAATCAAAGTACCTGTAAAAACACAGTTATTTAAAAAAAAAAATCTGAAAAATCAACCTGCAAAGAAAGGATGGTGGGAAATATGATAATGATGGGTGTAGTTTTGAGTGATTTTGAGCAAACATGAATTTGTAATTTTACTCAACAATCTTGTTGATATTCAGCTCACTTCGAGCCGAGTTTGCTGAGTAAACAAACTTTAACACATTAGCTCAAAGTCTTGTCCTTTTGAAGTAAACTCAACTCACAGAAGAACGCTGTTTAAGCAATTGGTTAAATTTGCCTTTTTTATAGTGCACACACACGCGCACACGCACGCACACACACACACTAAACTTATTACACTACTAAAAGACTTCCCAGGCCAATGTTCCTTGTTTTAGCACTGCTGTATATTATTGCTGTGTGCCAAGAATGGCAGGAATCTGGGTTTACACACAAATCAACCCTCCCACCTCCTCCTCCATCTTTTCCACATTGTCCGGACTACCCACCCCCTCCTCTGTGCACGGACCCACAGGGGGCCCACTTGGCAGGGCTGCCACCATTATCTGTGTCCACCTGCCCCACCATAGATGCCCATGACACATGAAAGCCCTGTATTTTCTGCCCACGTGTCATTTACCATCTCCGGGCCTGTCATATATAACCGACCGCAGAATCATACACACACAAGTAAGCAAACATGCACGCACACACACACACGAAAACAACAATTTCACAAAAACATGTGCTATATATCATCCCCAGAGCTATTCTTTCCTAATTAGATAATATTTACAGGGAAGATCTCAATTGCATTCTCCTCACGTCCTCTCTCCACGTCTCCTTCTCAAAACCTATTGGATGAGAATGCCAGAGGTCCCTCCCCTCTGAACTTCTCCTCCAATGGGTTTTGAGAAGGAGAAGAGAAGAAAGGAGAGAGGATGCAAGGAGTATGCAAATGAGATTCTTCCACAGTGTATGGAGACTGTGAATCTGTATGGGGTCTATTTGGACTACATGAGTCTATGGGACAGAAGTCAGGTGTTTGTCTTGGCTGGTGACACAATACTCTGGGTTACTGCTCACTGGTGGGGGCCTTGGTCTTTCTATGGCATTATATCGTGTAACTCTACACTGAGTATGTGTGAGGGAGTGCCTGTGTGTCTGTCTCTCTTATCAGTCATCTCAGGACGCTTATCTGACAGGGTGACACGATCCCCTTATAGAGCCAACCAGAAAAGTGGGTAGATGGAAAGAGGGGGGGAGAGGGTGACCTCAGTACCCCAGACCTCAATTAACCCCTCGTCAGAAGAACAGCCAACTCACTGTAAACCTCACCAATGACTTTCACAGTGGAGTGAGGTTTCACCCAAAGTCCAAACCCTACTGGCTCACACACAGTGCTCCTAAAACACCCTAAACCTGGCATTATGGGGGATTAGGGCCGACTTGTGAATGGCTGGTATGGAGGGCCGTGAAATGGGACAGGCATGTGATGATACGTCCCAATAAAATAGTCCATCATCTGTCAAATGTTCTAGTGCTTCCCAACAAGGTGGGTCAGAACCAGGCCACTTCTGGGGGGTCTAGAGGGGTACTGGAATGCCCAGTCCAGTCCAGGCTAGTCTTGACCCTGCTGAGAAGGTCTCCCTCCTCCTCTCTCTCTCTGTAATGAAGAAATGAACCTCGTAAACACTAATTGGCAGGCAGTCTCCCTGGCCCCTGTACCAGCTGACTCTCCCTATCAGTGGCAGGCAGCACCCCATGTTGAGCTACTCTCTTCATTAACACACACATGGCCTGTATGGAGTATTGGCTCAGGTATCAGATAACGGCGGCCTATGTAATCTCAAGGAGTACTGACGTAATGAGCGCAGTGTGTGTGTGTGTGTGTGTGTGTGTGCGTGCGTGCGTCTGTATCCTATATCAATAACTAAACTCAATAACTAAACTCAGAATTATCAAAGATAATTCGTAAAAATCCAAATAACTTCACAGATCTTCATTGTAAAGGGTTTAAACTCTGTTTCCCATGGTTGTTCAATGAACCATAAACAATTACTGAACATGCACCTGTGGAACGGTCGTTAAGACACTAACAGCTTACAGATGGTAGGCAATTAAGGTCACAGTTATGAAAACGTAGGACACTAAAAAGGCCTTTCTACTGACTCTGAAAAACACCAAAAGAAAGATGCCCAGGGTCCCTGCTCATCTGCGTGAACGTGCCTTAGGCATGCTGCAAGGAGGCATGAGGACTGCAGATGTGGCCATTGCAATAAATTGCAATGTCCATACTGTGAGTCGCCTAAGACAGCGCAACAGGGAGACAGGACGGACAGCTGATCGTCCTTGCAGTGGCAGACCACATGTAACAACGCACAGGATCGGTACATCCAAACATCACACCTGTGGGACAGGTACAGGATGACAACAACAACTGCCCAAGTTACACCAGGAACGCACAAACCCTCCATTAGTGCTCAGACTGTCCGCAATAGGCTGAGAGAGGCTGGACTTGTAGGGGCTTGTAGGCCTGTTGTAAGGCAGGTCCTCACCAGACATCACCGGCAACAACTTCGCCTATGGGCACAAACCCACCGTCGCTGGACCAGACAGGACTGGCAAAAAGTGCTCTTCACTGACGAGTCGCAGTTTTGTCTCACCAGGGGTGGTCAGATTTGCGTTTATCATCAAAGGAATGAGCATTACACCGAGGCGGGATCGATTTGGAGGTGGAGGGTGCATCATTTTTTTAACCTTTAGTTTACTAGGAAAGTCAGTTAAGAACAAATTCTTATTTTCAATGAAGGAACAGTGGGTTCAGTTAACTGCCTGTTCAGTTAACTGCCTGTGGGTTAACTGCCTGTTCAGGAGCAGAACAACAGATTTGTACCTTGTCAGCTCAGGGATTTGAACTTGCAACCTTTCAGTTACTAGTCCAACACTCTAACCACTAGGCTACCCTGCCGCCCAAGGTGACCTGTACTCTCTAGCGGGATCGATTTGGAGGGTCCGTCATGGTCTGGGGCGGTGTGTCACAGCATCATCGGACTGAGATTTTTGTCATTACAGGCAATCTCAATGCTGTGCGTTACAGGGAAGACATCCTCCTCCCTCATGTGGTACCCTTCCTGCAGGCTCATCCTGACATGAGCCTCCAGCATGATAATGCCACCAGCCATACTGCTCATTCTGTGCGTGATTTCCTGCAAGACAGGAATGTCAGTGTTGGCCAGCGAAGAGCCCGGATCTGGGACCTGTTGGATTGGAGGGTGAGGGCTAGGGCCATTCCCCCCAGAAATGTCCAGGAACTTGCAGGTGCCTTGGTGGAAGAGTGGGGTAACATCTCAGCAAGAACTGGCATATCTGGTGCAGTCCATGAAGAGGAGATGCTGCACTGCAGTACTTAATGTGCACGGGGAACAAAGTCCGTGTCCCAACAAAGTACATGTCCCAATGCAGCACATCACTGTGAGCGACACAGACTTTGTTCCCTGTGCGCTGTGAACGCTCTCAGAGGGGGTTCCCATCACCCCATGCTTTCTCCTGCTCACCCTTCACTGGCCCACATCCACACAACTCTGGATCTCTAGTGCAAAGACATGGGTAGACACATGTATATACACACACATTACACTAGCACACATACAACATACAGACAGAGAAGTTAATTCCTCATCCAAACTAATTCTACAACACTCAACATTACACCCACACACGTAGCCTCTCACCCAGATCAACACACTGAGACCACAGGACCTTCCTACCAATCCTCTGTTTTCTCATTTGCCAAAAAGGCAAGAATAACATTCTCAGCTTCCTGTGTTCACTGCAATGAACATCAGCCAATAGGAGAAATCTGAGAATTAGATGTGACGTTCAATCAATGTGATTACAGTAGTATGGGGGGTAATGTACAACCCCTTGCATTTAGACATTCCTATCAATACTACTACTCCCCCAACCCCCCTCCAACTCCACAGCCCCCCAGTAACATAGCCCAATGGGACCCCCCAGGACCACGGCCCTGCGACCCCAGTTGAAACTGTAGCCCCGTTCACTAACTCTCTCACCGGGTCAACTAGCCACGGCAGAAAGGGCCAACCCAACCAGCAGTCAGAAAATATACAAACCCCACTCACTCCTCATAGAGTAGCAGTGAAAGCAGGGATTGCTGTAGGTTCAAAGCCTAAAGTAAATACTCCTCCCTCCTCCTCAAACTCTAGACCTATTTTTCTCAAATTTTCTCCCTCCTTCTTTCTTTGGCTGAGCTACGGGCCAAGCAGGACCTTTTGCTCTCTCTTTCTCTCCAATGAAATATGCAGAGGTCTGAGCTGTTTACCCAAAGCATGGAGAGGGAGAGCATTTTATGAAGAAACCGAGAGCCGCCATTCAAATCCCTGGCATCCATCACCTTTAAAGAATGAGTTGCACCTAAAAACCAACTAATCCCTTTGAAAAAGGACTATGTGGCATCGAGTCAGAAACAGTTATTCTAGTGTCAAAATTGACTACAAAGTGTAAATAGGATAATTTTGGTCATAAAGTCAGTCTCATCCAAAACAGAGTTTGGATCCTCAGTGATGTCAAGAAATCATACCCCCGTTTGCCAAGCTCCACGTGCAAATTGCCGTTCCTCTCACTTAGGTTCCCTTCACTGAGGGGAATTGATTAATCTGGCCCTGGGTAGGCGTTCATCACTTGCATTTGTTTTGGAACCGGCTGCCTCCGGGGCGTGAGCCAGGTTCTCCGTTCAAAGCCCACAATGAAGTCGACTCAAAACAAAAGTGACGTAATTAGCATGTGGAGTAATGAGTAGGATTCTGTGTTTCCAAACGCAAAAGTGATCCTAGTGAAAACTAGTTTGAACATACAGCTGAAGTCGGAAGTTTACATACACCTTAGCAAAATATATTTAAGTCAGTTTTTCACAATTAAATTTCACAATTTAATCCTAGTAAAAACCCCTGTCTTGGGTCAGTTAGGATCACCACTTTATTTTAAGAATGTAAAATGTCAGAATAATAGTAGAGAGAATGATTTATTTCAGCTTTTATTTATTTCATCGCATTCCCAGTGGGCCAGAAGTTTACATACACTCAATTAGTATTTGGTAGCATTGCCTTTAAATTGTTTAACTTGGGTCAAACGTTTTGGGTAGCCTTCCACAAGCTTCCTACAATACGTTTGGTGAATTTTGGCCCATTCCTCCTGACAGCGCTGGTGTAACTGAGTCAGGTTTGTAGGCCTCCTTGCTCGCACACACTTTTTCAGTTCTGCCCACAACTTTTCTATGGGATTGAGGTCAGGGCTTTGTGATGGCCACTCCAATACCTTGACTTTGTTGTCCTTAAGCCATTTTGACACAACTTTGGAAGTATGCTTGGGCTCATTGTCCATTTGGAAGACCCATTTGCGACCAAGTTTTAACTTCCTGACTGATATCTTGAGACAATGCTTCAATATATCCACATAATTTTCCTTCTTCATGATGTCATCTATTTTGTGAAGTGCACCAGTTCCTCCTGCAGCAAAGCACCCCCACAACATGATGCTGCCACCCCTGTGCTTCACGGTTGGGATGGTGTTCTTCGCTAGCAAACAAGCCTCCCCCTTTTTCCTCCAAACATAACGATGATCATTATGGACAAATAGTTATATTTTTGTTTCATCAGACCAGAGGACATTTCTCCAAAAAGTACAATCTTTGTCCCCATGTGCAGTTGCAAACCGTAGTCTGGCTTTTTTATGGCGGTTTTGGAGCAGTGGCTTCTTCCTTGCTGAGCGGCCTTTCAGGTTATGTCGATATAGGACTCGTTTTACTGTGGATATAAATACTTTTGTACCTGTTTCCTCCAGCATCTTCACAAGGTCCTTTGCTGTTGTTCTGGGATTGATTTGCACTTTTCTCACAAAAGTATGTTCATCTCTAGGAGACAGAACGCATCTCCTTCGTGAGCGATATGACGGCTGAATGGTCCCATGGTGTTTATACTTGTGTACTATTGTTTGTACAGATGAACTTGGTACCTTCAGGCGTTTGGAAATTGCTCCCAAGAATGAACCAGACTTGTGGAGGTCTACAATTTTCTTTCTGAGGTCTGGCCTATTTCTTTTGATTTTCCCATGATGTCAAGCAAAGAAGCACTGAGTTTGAAGGTAGGCCTTGAAATACATCCACAGGTACACCTCCAATTGACTCAAATGATGTCAATTAGACTATCAAAAGCTTCTAAAGCCATGACATAATTTTCTGTAATATTCCAAGCTGTTTAAATGCACAGTCAACTTAGTGTATGTAAACTTCTGACCCACTGGAATTGTGATACAATGAATTATAAGTGAAATAATCTGTCTGTAATCAATTGTTGGAAATATAACTTGTGTCATGCACAAAGTAGATGTCCTAACTGACTTGCCAAAACTATAGTTTGTTAACAAGACATTTGTGGAGAGGTTGAAAAATGAGTATTAATGACTCCAACCTAAGTGTATGTAAACTTCCGACTTCAATTTATGTAACGTTATCATTTGATAATAGTAGCGAGGCAGGCTAGCTAGCTAAATACAGGCTAGCTAACGTTAGACCACAAATCGGATTTGCAAGTTAGTTCGTAGCTCATACATGTATATTCTGTATTTTCTAGGGCAAAACTAAATAATGGATTCAGCTATGGTGGTAGCTAACTCATGTCTGAGTCTGACTAATACAGTGAACTAGGAGCAACAAACCGTAACGGCGTCACCGGCCTGCATCTAATCCAATCTGGAGCTACAGTCAGTCTACTTCTGTAAAGCATGGAATTAGGGTTTCCACTAGTTACCACAGCCACAAAGTCAAAAAAAAAAAAATAGATTGAGATTAGGGTTAGGGTTAGGCATAAAGTTAACAGTGTGGTTAAGGGTTAAGATTAGGGTACAGTAGCATTAGTAGTCTCTAAAAAAAAATACTTGAAGGAAAATGTTTATTTATGTTTAGCTCACATAATTTCATTTAAAAGTTTGCATTAAGGTTTCTGTAATAGAATAAACGTGTCAAAAACTAATGTAGACCTTAATTAATGCTTTTCTATAGCTTCCAAACTCTTTTTTTACAATTGAGGAGGAGTACCAAGATGCCTGCATGATGGTTTCAATACAGTGTCCTCAGTAATCCAGCGTTTATACACATCACTGATTTATACACATATACAGTACACACACACACACACACACACACACAAACAAACAATCAAAAATACAGATGACACACAGAGACTTATGCTGTAATGTATAGTGTGTATATAGACAAACAGACGTGCACAGACACTGTCTCTTTCTCACACATTCACGCATTCATCAATCCCTCTCTTTTCCCTAACATTCCCTTAACACACACACACTCCTCATATAGAGCCAGGCCCGTAGAGGCCTGCCACACTGACCCTGCTGTTCTCTATGCTGCTGCTTTAGTTTGTTAAATGCTGCGGCTCAGCTGGACCCTAATGGTTCCACAGACAATGATCTACAGAGAGGTTGAAGAAACAGACCAAGAGATGAATCTATCAGAGTGTGTGTGTGTGTGTGTGTGTGTGTGTGTGTGTGTGTGTGTGTGTGTGTGTGTGTGTGTGTGTGTGTGTGTGTGTGTGTGTGTGTGTGTGTGTGTGTGTGTGTGTGTGTGTGTGTGTGTGTGTGTGTGTGCGTGCGTGCGTGCGTGTGAGAAAGAGAAATTAATCAGATGGACATGACTCCAAACAGAACGGCTAAACGCATGGGAAAGCCCAGAGTTAGCCCTTAGTGCCTTGGATAGACCAACACAGTACAGTAACTGTATCTTATTAACAGAACCAAATCTGAACACTGAAAACATCTCAACATCAGATTACTCTCCACTCAATATAGAGCCTGGCCGTCACGGACCGAAAAGCCCAGACCCCGACCAGATGAGACAGTATGGGGAGAGGGGCAAGGGAGACGGGGGGAGAGGGGCATGTTACCTAATTAGAGGCAGTGTATAGCTCTCAGTGATAGCCACCGCTGGACTGGAGGAAGCCACAGGCACAATGATGCATTGTTCAGGTCTCTCATGACGGAGCTCCAGCCATGGCTGTGTAATCATTACTTCCCAGTCACACTGACATGCCCTTACTGGGACTGGGAGATACTGGGGGTGCTGGGGGGAGTAGAGGGGGTCTGGGGTCTGAGGAGAGGTTGCATCTAGGTTGCGTAGAGTTCATAACCCCACCTGCTTTCACTGACTTGGCGAGGCAGTACAAAAACCCTCTGGTTCCACGTCAAATGATCTGTCCTGCCAAGAAATATGTTTTCCTCAACATCACTTCATTTTAATTTCCTTTATAGGCATAAAGAAAAACACAACAGGTTTGCCAGAGTCCGGAGAGTACCCATAGGTCTGACAAGTGGAACTTTTTCTCAGGCTCTTTCTTTCTCTCTTTTATTTTTTCCCAGCCTCCCCCTCTCCTCTCTCACACCTATCCTGTGTTCCTCTCCCTCTCTCCACTCCTCTGTCGGTGCTGTGTGATCTGACGGTATTGTCGTCTGGGAGCTGTAACTTCAGAGTGCTGCGGCGGAGGTGGCAGACATGGTGACGACACGGTGACACTTTATCAGGGCTCAGACACCAGACACACACGTGTGAGAGCGCCACAGAGTGTGATGAGAGCAGAGATTTTCACCATCCCTGCATAGCAGCAGCAAGGCAGCCATCTTGTTTTTTGAGATACTGGAACACACAGACATTGTTGATGGACATTCTAGAACAATCCACCACTCAATGGTAGACAGTCTATATTATAATCTGGGTGGTTCGAGCTCTAGATCAGACCGTATACCAAGGGTATGATAAAATATATATTTTTACTGCTTTAATGATGTTGGTAACCAGTTTAAAATAGCAATAAGGCACCTCTGGGCCTAAGAACAGCCCTTAGCCGTGGTATATTGGCCATATACCACATCCCTTCGGGCTTTATTGCTTAATTAGAACATCTTCTCAAACTTTCTAGAGCTTCTGCTTTCCTAAATTGATTCCATAATGACCATTTTCATGGACACACACTCTAAACACACTCCTGGAGTTGAGCTAGGAAGCAATGCCAGCGGGAGCTAGTCCACTCCAATTCTGTCAATCTCTGTCATACAACAAACAGTTTCACTCCGTATTTCATCTAAGCGCTGTACAGTATGCTGTTAATTGGTGTGATGAGCCAACTGGATTGGTTTCTGAGATCCCTTTCTCTGCCTTCTGTTTATAGATTATTGCAGAAGCCTGGGAGCTAGAGAGAGATGGAAACACCCAACATTCCAGCCTCTGGATCTCCAGACAATGACAGATTATTCAGCTACTTCTAAATCCCCCCTCGAACAACATCTGGGAAACACTGTAAAAACAAACGCATTAATTAATTAAAACAAACAGCCTCTCCATCTGCAGTACTCTGTAAACAAATTGAATCCTTTCAAAATGGGTGATGATAAGGAGCCCTGTGTTTATGTGTGTATTTGTGTTTGTGTACATGTGAGCAAGAGAGAGGTGTGTGCGTGTGTGCGTGTGTGCGTGCGTGTAACTGTTTGCGTCTGTGCATGGGAGCGTGTCCAGGCTTATTTACCCTGCTGAGGTCTACATATGCCTGATGGGGCAGAGGAGGGGGAGGATGGGGAGAAGGGAGGTGAGGAGACAGAGGGCCAGGGGGCTGGGGGTCTCCATCTGCAAACACTCACCAGCACACACAGAACAGAACAGACCTGGGGCTACAATGACACCCCCTGAGACCGCTAGGACCCACCCGGCCCCTAGACCCCCATCCCCGAGGACCCAGACCCACTTTAAGAGCCCACCGCCAGGGGTTCCCCACTTCACATCACAAACACTGCCTGCTCCGACACCAACCATCCATCCAGCCTGACACCCAGACTAATCACACAGAGCAAGAGGCAGGAGCACCACCAGATCCAATACCACCATCAACCAATACCACCAGGGGGCGAAGAGGGTGAGAGGGAGGGAAGGGGGGTATGGGGGAGCGAAGGGGGGGAAGGAGTAAAGGGGAGGGTTAGGGGGACCTGGGACTCTAGTCAGAAGGACCTGTTGGAGGCTTAACGGTCTGATGATTATCTTTGAGTGAAGGAGTAGATGGGAGGAGGGCTGTAACGGACGGAGGGAAGGAGTAGATGGGAGGAGGGCTGTAACGGACGGAGGGAAGGAGTAGATGGGAGGAGGGCTGTAACGGATGGAGTGAAGGAGTAGATGGGAGGAGGGCTGTAACGGATGGAGTGAAGGAGTAGATGGGAGGAGGGCTGTAACGGACGGAGGGAAGGAGTAGATGGGAGGAGGGCTGTAACGGACGGAGGGAAGGAGTAGATGGGAGGAGGGCTGTAACGGATGGAGTGAAGGAGTAGATGGGAGGAGGGCTGTAACGGACGGAGGGAAGGAGCAGATGGGAGGAGGGCTGTAACGGACGGAGGGAAGGAGTAGATGGGAGGAGGGCTGTAACGGACGGAGTGAAGGAGTAGATGGGAGGAGGGCTGTAACGGACGGAGGGAAGGAGTAGATGGGAGGAGGGCTGTAACGGACGGAGGGAAGGAGTAGATGGGAGGAGGGCTGTAACGGATGGAGTGAAGGAGTAGATGGGAGGAGGGCTGTAACGGACGGAGGGAAGGAGCAGATGGGAGGAGGGCTGTAACGGATGGAGTGAAGGAGTAGATGGGAGGAGGGCTGTAACGGACGGAGGGAAGGAGAGGTACTGGTGATTCAGAGGAAGGAGTGCTGCTTAGTGCTCCTTCCTGCTTTAAATACCCCTGCTAATTGATTAAATTAGATAATTACACATTTTTCCTTTTTCTAAATTGCCTCTAAAGCCCCAGGGAAGGATGATATCTCAGGGATTTATAGCGGGATCTGAATAGGGAAAACTTAGGTCAAGATTTGAGTCAATACCAGCAAAATTTTACAAGTCAGTCAGATGTGCCATTTTTTCAGCAACAGGATAAAGAAAATATTAGCATAATTATTTTCTATTGAAAACTTCTAGTCCAACAGGAGGAAATCCCTTTTGATTTGTATCACTAATACTTGCAGACCCACTTGGACTGGAGAAGGGCAATGTTTGTGAACACTGACCAGGAAATTACAACTCTATGTTCCAGCCATATCAAGCATATACATATATAGGCAGCATGAGATGACAAAGCTACTCAGGGGTATCACACATTCAAGGCATGTACAACCATAATCGGTTCCAAATGTCTAACCTTGTGAGATTGATTTATCCCACTCTAGTCTATGAGCCGCAGATAAACAGCAATTGAATGTAAGTGGTTAGACAATAAATTATGAATCCATATATTGTCATAGTTGAGTGTGCGAAGACAGAGCCTAGAGGTTTCCGTCTCGAACAGCAGTGTCCGCTCGCTCTATAAAACTTAATTGCGGCGCAGGAATGGAGTACACGTCTCGCGCGCCACGGTGTGCCAGACCACAAGGAGATGAAAATACGCTAAAAAGCCCTTCAGGGAGAAAGGTAGGCGATGTATCCACGTTAAAACCAACAAACTAAATGTGCGGCTTCGACTAACCGCTCGCTGCCTACAGTAAGACCACAATCAACCATATTTAAACAATCATTTCCCACCTTGACAAGACCCTCCAAGAAGCCTGTGCGTGGGATGTAGGTTATAACACTGAGGAATTCAAATATTTAACTCATCCACATTATATAAAACAGGCCTGTGCATTGTGTTGCAAATAATATTGTAGAGTATTATAGGCCTATGCTTGTACAATTCAGACAATGGGATAAAGGCAATTAAATATGTTGGTGTTAATGAAATTATATTCTATGTACTATTGAATTAAATGTAATCGACATCATTTATTGGACAATAAAAAATACAGTATGTTCATGAGAACATGAGTTCAGTTCAAGAGAACATGAGTTCATGTGTAGGATTTCTGAGAACATTGAAAAAAATAAATAGGCCTAGATACAAAAAATACAATATTCTATAGGTATATTATAGCTACAAATTTAGCTTCTGAGTGTTTTTAAGAAATTCAGAGACTTTTTAAATTAACACTTAAATGAGTACTTAAGCTTTGATGAAGCGCGAATCTCTGCTCTGTGGAGTGCCCTGGCGTCTTGACGAACACACAGTCGAACACAAACACAAACACACGCCAGCCTACTTTCTTCAACTTTGGGGTGCTTACATGGGAGTGGGTAGCCTAATAATGGATAAAAAGCAATAGGCTATAATTCACACACACGCCCTGGAAAAAGTAATGAACTTGTTCAAACAATTTGACAGAACATGTTCAAACACCTTGTGCGCATTCTGTCAAAACTTCTTTTAAAATGATGACACATAGTTGAATATGAATAGCCTATTAGGCAAAATAATAATTGAATTATTCCCCAGTTGTAAGCCTAGATCAGTCAAAACGTTCCTCCCCATCGGGGTCTTAGACGTTGTTGAAATAATAAAACATTTGAAAATAAAACAATTATCAATATAGCTGACCAGAAAAGATAAATGTGATCAAATGAATGTAATTGAATGTATTTTACCTTTGTATGAAAGTCTGAGTCGTGGTACGTTCGTCTTGGTAGCTGAGACTGTTGTTAGAAGTAGAGCACACCGAATCATCCTCTGGCAGAAATATGATAATTCCTTCATGTTTCCTTGGAAATGTCCTTTTAAATTTCGATAGATCTTTGAGTTTGGGAAATTTTGCAAATCACCTCTGTAACAAACGAATATTTATATTCAAAAGTATTGTAGCACTGTATTTTCATAAGTCACAAAACTGTTTGTCATAAACGTGAAGGACTCAGTCACTCCTGTATCTAGACTCCGTGCATAATTGTCTCAGATATTAGCTTGTTCCGGGATCAACACTCTCTCTGTGCCGGGCTTGACAGCGTGGGTTTGTTTCTCCCTCTGACCAGACTTCGCTACAACCCCGCCTTTCTCTGGAGGAGCAAGAGAGCAGAGCAGCAGCCAGCGAAGGGAAGCGTTCCAAGCGACCCGCCTCTCGCCAGACACGCTCTCAACGAAAATGCTCCTCGGAGAGTCCACTTTACGCACTAGGTGATAAATAAGTTTGTTACATTATTTTGTCGATGAGGGGCTGTAATTGAGTAAAGCTCAAAACCTGCGTCTGTTTAGGTATTTAAACCTGACATGGAGTGAAACGAATAGATTCTCATGGTCTGTGCACAATAATAATGTGGTATCACTGAGTTTGTCTGCACCATGGGCGTCTGTGCGCGACTTGCGTTAACCCCTTGAGAGCTATTGTAACGTGTGCGGTGCACCATTACGTTGGGCGTACTCCTCCACTCTCCAAATGAGCAGGGGTCTCAGAGGGGTTATTGCTAGGCATTCAAGGTGCCAGGGTAATGGTAATCCACTGCCTTTTGTGACACTTGTTTCTACCAGGAAAGGGGTTCCCTCTTCTCTTGTACTTGAGGAATTCAATGGCAGTGGTAGTAGCATTTGCAGCTTGATTATGATATCAATGCAAAATGCAACTGTTATTGTCCCCATTACCTAAACCAAAGCAATGCATTCCAGTGCTGGCTCAGCTTTAGCAACACCTAATTGGAATGAACCAAAGGAACTCTTAACTATAAGGTATCCTAGAGCTTTGCAGCCTTGCATGTATTCAACACCCAAGCTCAGGGAAAAAGTGTGGATGGTTGAATACGGAACAAATAGGAAAGTATGATTGAAGGTATGAGTAAAGGGGCATTTGAATAAATTGGGTTTCTTTTGGACTGAATTACATTGTTACCAGTGGTGTAAAGTACTTAAGTAAAAATATTGAAAGTACTACTTAAGTATTTTTTTTTAGGTATCTATACTTTACTTTAATATTTATATTTTTGACTACTTTTACTTCACTACATTCCTAAAGAAAATAATGTACTTTTTACTTCATACATTTTCCCTGACACCCAAAAGTACTTGTTACATTTTCAATGCTAAGCAGGACAGGAAAGTGGTCCAATTTACTCACCTATCAAGAGAACATCACTGGACACCCTTATTACTTCTGATCTGGAGGACTCACTAAACACAAATGCTTTGCTTGTAAATTATGTCTCCGTGTTGTAGTGTGTCCCTGGCTATCTGTAAAGAAAATTAAAATGTGGAAAATTGTGCCGAATGATCATCTTATTATAAGCCATTTGAAATGATTTATACTTTTGATACTTAAGTATATTTGAGCAATTACATGTACTTTTGATACTTAAGTATATTTAAAACCAGATACTTTTAAACTTTTACTCAAGTAGGATTTTTCTTGGTGACTTTCACTTTTACTTGAGTCATTTTCTATGAAGGTATCTTTACTTTTACTTAAGTATGACAATTGGGGACTTTTTCCACCATTGATTGTTACATTGTTCAATATGTTTTTCAGTTAAATGTAAATCCTCTAAGGTCTCCTTCAGATTGCATCCCTTTGCCCCAATTATCCAATAGTACTTCAGCTATGATTGAGAATGTCATAGAGAATGTTGAACTGCTTATATTCAGTGTGTGTGTGTGTGTGTGTGTCTGTGTGTGTGAGAGAGAGAGGGAGAGACAGAGAGAGAGAATGATTATGTCTGGGTCTGTCTCTATGACACACTCCATGTCCAGTCAGGCCATACTGAGGCCATATTGAACATGCAGACACACACACACACAAGTCTGACAGCAGCTATCATCAAGATCGCATGACATAAACCACATTGAAAACAACCACTACAGAATGACAGATGCCCTACTACACAATCCAAGTGCTTAGATTAGATTTTTATTAAGTCACATGCAGTGTACAGTGAAATACTTAGCCCCAAGCTTAAGTGTGAAGGAAACAATAAAATAAAATAAAAATAATACATTTCCTGAAATATATACAAACACAACATGTAAAGTGTTGGTCCCATGTTTCATGAGCTGAAATAAAAGATCCCAGAAATGTTCCATACGCACAAAAAGCTTATTTCTCCCCAATTTTGTGCAGAAATTTCTTTACATCACTGTTAGTAAGTATTTCTCCTTTGCCAAGATAGTCCATCCACCTGACAGGTGTGGCATATCAAGAAGCTCATTAAACAGCATGATCATTACACAGGTGCACCTTCTTCTGGGGACAATAAAAAGCCACTCTAAAATGTGAGTTTTGTCACACAACACAATGCCACAGATGTCTCAAGTTTTGAGGGAGCGTGCAATTGGCATGCTGACTGCAGGAATGTCCACCAGAGCTGTTACCAGATAATTTCATTTTAATTTCTCTACCATAAGCCGCCACCACATCCGGCTTCTTCACTTGTGGGATCGTCTGAGTCCAGCCACCCGGACAGCTGATGAAACTGAGGATTATTTCTGTTTGTATTAAAGCCCTTTTGTGGGGAAAAACAAACTCTGATTGGCTGGGCCTGGCTCCCCAGTGGGTGGGCCTATGCCCTCTCAGGCCCACCCATGGCTGCGCACCTGCCCAGTCATGTGAAATCTGTAGATTAGAGCCTACAGAATTTATTTAAATTGACTGATTTTCTTATATGATCTGTAACAGTGTTCAGTATATTTACAACTGTGACAGTCATAGTGCCAGGCTACATGATTAAAATATTTTTTCTCCTCCCTACCAATGCCCCTGTATTGAGGGTCAAATCTTGATGATTTGGAATTAGTGTGATGTAACTGATGTCCACATACTCAGTGAAGGTGAAATAACTGTGCGATACTAACTTAGCTGTCCGCTACCCTCCATGCATGGCAGCCTATCCTCTAGAGGCAGAAAGGGGGGGTTCATAAATGTTTCATCCCTCTCTGGAGCTGAGCTGAGCGGACACTGGGAGTGGAAGTGGTACAGTGCGGAGTGAGGAGAGAGAAGCAGTAGGCTGCGTCTCTCCACTGGGACCAGTCTAGAATCTATTTCACAGTCAAATCAACTCAAATTTTATTTGTCACATACACATGGTTAGCAGATGTTAATGCGAGTGTAGTGAAATGCTTGAGCTTCTAGTTCCGACCATGCAGTATCTAACAAGTAATCTAACAATTTCACAACAACTACCTTATACACACAAGTGTAAAGGAATGAATAAGAGTATGTACATATAAATATATGGATGAGCGATGGCTGACCGGCGTAGGCAAGATGCAGTAGATGTTATGGAGTACAGTATATACATATGAGATGAGTAATGTAGGATATGTAAACATTATATAAACGGCATCGTTTAAAGTGGCTAGTGATACATTTATTTCACCCAATTTTAATTATTAAAGTGGCTAGAGATTTGAGTCGATGGCCGAACGGCATAGGCAAGATTCAGTAGATGGTTTAGAGTACAGTGTATTCATTTGATATGAGTAATGTCGGATATGTAAACATTATATACAAAATTGTTTAAAGTGGCTAGTGATACATTTGTTACATCCTATTTTCTATTATTTAAAGTGGATAGAGATTTAAGTCAGTATGTTGGCAGCAGCCACTCAATGTTAGTGGTGGCTGTTTAACAGTCTGATGGGCTTGAGATAGAAGCTGTTTTTCAGTCTCTCGGTCCCAGCTTTCATGCACCTGTACTGACCTCGCCTTCTGGATAATAACGGGGTGAACAGGCAGTGGCTCGGGTGGTTGTTGTCCTTGATGATCTTTTTGTCCTTCCTGTGACATCGGGTGGTGTAGGTGTCCAGTCCGCCTCACTTCAGCCTATCCTCTGTACTCTTCCAGAGCAGGGGAGGAGAGGAGAGAGGGATGTGTGTGTGTGTGTGCCTGTGTGCAGCTACAGTCTGGACAGGAAGGAGAGCCGAGTCATGTTTGGCTGATAGATACAAAGCACACCTGGCTTCACTCCAAACCTCCAATATACACTGCTCAAAAAAATAAAGGGAACACTTAAACAACACAATGTAACTCCAAGTCAATCACACTTCTGTGAAATCAAACTGTCCACTTAGGAAGCAACACTGATTGACAATAAATTTCACATGCTGTTGTGCAAATGGAATAGACAACAGGTGGAAATTATAGGCAATTAGCAAGACACCCCCAATAAAGGAGTGGTTCTGAAGGTGGTGACCACAGACCACTTCTCAGTTCCTATGCTTCCTGGCTGATGTTTTGGTCACTTTTGAATGCTGGCGGTGCTTTCACTCTAGTGGTAGCATGAGACGGAGTCTACAACCCACACAAGTGGCTCAGGTAGTGCAGCTCATCCAGGATGGCACATCAATGTGAGCTGTGGCAAGAAGATTTGCTGTGTCTGTCAGCGTAGTGTCCAGAGCATGGAGGCGCTACCAGGAGACAGGCCAGTAAATCAGGAGACGTGGAGGAGGCCATAGGAGGGCAACAACCCAGCAGCAGGACCACTACCTCCGCCTTTGTGCAAGGAGGAGCACTGCCAGAGCCCTGCAAAATGACCTCCAGCAGGCCACAAATGTGCATGTGTCTGCTCAAACGGTCAGAAACAGACTCCATGAGGGTGGTATGAGGGCCCAACGTCCACAGGTGGGGGTTGTGCTTACAGCCCAACACCGTGCAGGACGTTTGGCATTTGCCAGAGAACACCAAGATTGGCAAATTCGCCACTGGCGCCCTGTGCTCTTCACAGATGAAAGCAGGTTCACACTGAGCACGTGACAGACGTGACAGAGTCTGGAGACGCCGTGGAGAACGTTCTGCTGCCTGCAACATCCTCCAGCATGACCGGTTTGGCAGTGGGTCAGTCATGGTGTGGGGTGGCATTTCTTTGGGGGGCCGCACAGCCCTCCATGTGCTCGCCAGAGGTAGCCTGACTGCCATTAGGTACCGAGATGAGATCCTCAGACCCCTTGTGAGACCATATGCTGGTGCGGTTGGCCCTGGGTTCCTCCTAATGCAAGACAATGCTAGACCTCATGTGGCTGGAGTGTGTCAGCAGTTCCTGCAAGAGGAAGGCATTGATGCTAAGGACTGGCCCGCCCGTTCACCAGACCTGAATCCAATTGAGCACATCTGGGACATCATGTCTCGCTCCATCCACCAACGCCACGTTGCACCACAGACTGTCCAGGAGTTGGCGGATGCTTTAGTCCAGGTCTGGGAGGAGATCCCTCAGGAGACCATCCGCCACCTCATCAGGAGCATGCCAAGGCGTTGTAGGGAGGTCATTCAGGCACGTGGAGGCCACACACACTACTGAGCCTCATTTTGACTTGTTTTAAGGACATTATATCAAAGTTGGATCAGGCTGTAGTGTGGTTTTCCACTTTAATTTTGAGTGTGACTCCAAATCCAGACCTCCATGGGTTGATAAATTTGATTTCCATTGATCATTTTTGTGTGATTTTGTTGACAGCACATTCAACTATGTAAAGAAAAAAGTATTTAATAAGATTATTTCATTCATTCAGATCTATGATGTGTTATTTTAGTGTTCCCTTTATTTTTTTGAGCAGTGTATATAGTATCTTAGTGCGTGTGCAGAGTGACTAAAGATGGGTCTGGATGTGTTGAGGGAAAATGGCTACACAAGTTACTGTGTGTATAACTACGTACATTTCATGAGACAATGTACCTGCCACCCCACCTGTCAGCCACCTGGGTTGCTATGGTTATATCAGTGGGCCTGAACCTCCAGGCTCATGGACCTAGCCTAGTTACATTTTACCTTTGACCCTGGGGGTTGTCAGGGGCGCTCAGGAGCCCTGTAGACACCCCAGAGGGCCTCAGTCTAAGCAGACCCTAATTGCAGACTGACCTGTACAGTGACTGCTGACCGGTGCCTGTAAACACAGCAGCATGGGAGGGAGCTGCTCACTAGGCGGTCAGTGGGGCTTTGTAGTCAACAGACTCAACGTTACTACTGCCTCACATACATAGTCAGACTGAACAACTGATACTCAGTCAAAAACAACACATATTGTATTACAAGAATGCATGTTTCGATTCATGTACTGAACCAAACAAAGACACGTTTAACTATACAGGACATGTAATTTGAACAGGCTTTCTAACTGCGCTGGGACTGAGAGGATATTGTTTTTGACTCCCAAACACACAGTTGCGGATTTTGGTTTTGCCTGAAATAGAGCTGTCACAGTTATACCTTCTTTATGGTTTTATTCCCCATATAGGAACAACTACCATTTTCACTGTCCCACACTAACCCATCCTCCTCCCACTCCCTCCCCTCAAATACTTAATGAGCTCCCCCTACTCCCTTCTATCTGCACAACACTCCCTCCTTCTTCTCTCAACCCTCCCCTGACCAAGAATTCTCCTCATCCCTCTGTCCAACTCTCACTCTCTCTCACCTTGCTACTCTCTCTCCTTTACTCCCTTTCCTCCCCAATACACCATGACCCATTTCATAGCACCATCTGTGCTCTCAGTAACATTCAGTACCATGGGGACTTTGAAACAATCTTTGGAGCTCCTCAGGGATCTACAGTGCATTCGGAAAGTATTCAGACCCCTTCACTTTTTCCACATTTTGTTACATTACAACCTTATTCTAAAGCTGATTAAATAGCCCATAATGACAAATCGAAAACAGGTTTTTAGAAATTGTAGCAAATTTATTAAAAATAAAAAACAGAAATACCTTATTTACATAAGTATCCAGACCCTTTGCTATGAGACTCGAAATTTAGCTCAGGTGTATTCTGTTTCTATTGATCATCCTTGAGATGTTTTTACAACTTAATTGGAGTCAACCTGTGGTAAATTCAATTGATTGGACATGATTTGGAAAGGCAAAAACCTGTCTATATAAGGCCCCACAGTTGACAGTGCATGTCTGAGCAAAAACCAAGCCATGAGGTTGAAGGAATTGTCCGTAAAGCTCAGAGACAGGATTGTGTCGAGGCACAGATCTGGGGAAGGGTACCAAAAAATGTCTGCAGCATTGAAGGTCCCCAAGAATACAGTGTCCTCCATCATTCTTAAATGGAAAAAGTTTGGAACCATCAAGACTCTTCCTAGAGCTGGCCGACCGGCCAAACTGAGCAATCGGGGGAGAAGTGCCGATGGTCACTCTGACATAGCTCCAGAGTTCCTCTGTGGAGATGGGAGAACGTTCCAGAAGGACAACCATCTCTGCAGCACTCCACCAATCAGGACTTTATGGTAGAGTGGAACAGACGGAAGCCACCCGCAGTAAAAGGCACATGATAGCCTGCTTGGAGTTTGCCAAAATCCACCTAAAGGACTCTCAGACCATGAGAAACAAGATTATCTGGTCTGATGAGAATTGAACTCTTTAGAAACCAAGATTGAACTCTTTAGCCTGAATACCAAGCATCATGTGTGGAGGAAACCAGGCACCACTAATAACCTGGCCAATACCATACACTGCACTGTATTCTTGGAACTCTCCAAAACCTTCATATCTCCAGAACGGGATGACTGCTTTATAGCCCTTCTATCCACTACTGACCAAACTGATAGCTCCCTGGCTCCTAGCCTACACCCAGGAGGACTGAGGGACGGTTCCCTGGCACCGGGCCCCAGAGTAGTGCTCCCTCTGTGGGGAGACATGTCAGGATAATCTCTTTTCCTGATGAATGGTTTCATCATCTCTAGAGCATCTGGGAATCTGGAAGACACACCACTCTGACTAAATAAGTATTTATGATATGCAACGATAATGTTAATGTTAAGTACTGCAGATAATCCATTACATTTGACTCGGGGGAGACAGTGATGCGGATTATGCTGCACTGTGATTGGTGCAGAATGCTAAGGTCGTGACCTGAACACAGATGATCAGAGCAGCATTGTCATTCCCCGTGACCTATAACCCCTGACCCAGAGATCATGGTTTCTGATGTTTATTTGTTTACCCCCTCCATCCAGAAAGCCATTCAACAAGTCTGTCAAAGGGAAGGTGGAAGTGTGGTTGTGTGCTTCTTTGCTTTGTGAGCCTAGAATGTGTTGTGTGTTGAGTGATTGTGGTGTATGTCAATATTTAGGTCTGTTTGATTTTAGTGTTACACATGGGTGGTCTAACAGTGTGTGTGTCCGTGTGTGCGTGTGTGTAAGTTTGCGTGTGTATCTTCTGGGTGCCTTCAGTGTTTACCATTATAGTCCAGCAGGGAGAGAAATGTCAGAGTACTGGACTCTATAGTACTTCCCACGGACCACACACACACTCTCCAGTCAGTACACGCCATTACCATCTCTCACCAGTCCAGATCCCCAGTGAATCTTCCATACAGTAGGAAAAATATGTGTCAAACAGCCCATAAAGTAGGAGAAAGAACATAAGACTAATCCAAAGCCAAACCATGTTGCTTATAGGTAGGGGAGAGTGAGGTAAATGTCATGTCTGGGCCTGTAAAGTTTGGTGGAGGAGGAATAACGGTCTGGGCTGTTTTTCATGGTTCGGGCTAAGCCCCTTAGTTCCAGTGAAGGAAAATCGTAATGCTACAGCATACAATGACATTCTAGACAGTTCTGTGCTTCCAACTTTGTGGCAACAGTTTGGGGAAGGCCATTTCCTGTTTCAGCATGACAATGTCCCCGTGCACAAATCGAGGTCCATACAGAAACGGTTTGTCGGGGTCGGTGTGGAAGAACTTAACTGGCCTGCACAGAGCCCTGACCTCAACCCCATCGAACACCTTCGGGATGAATTGGAACACCGACTGTGAGCCAGGCCTAATCGCCCAACATCAGTGCCTGATCTCACTAATGCTCTTGTGGTCGATTGGAAGCAAGACCCCCGCAGCAATGTTCCAACATCTGGGGCAGCAGGGTAGCCTAGTGGTTAGAGTGTTGGACTAGTAACTGTAAAGGTTGCAAGTTCAAATCCCTGAGCTGACAAGGTACAAATCTGTTGTTCTGCCCCCTGAACAGGCAGTTAACCCACTGTTCCTAGGCTGTCATTGAAAATAAGAATTTGTTCTTAACTTCTCTAGGAGCAGCAGCAAAGGTGACTGTTTTGGAGAGCCTGGCGTGCCCAAAGTAAAATGCCTCCCATTTAGGCCCAGAAAATAGGATATGCATATATTTAGTACCATTGGATAGGAAACACTCTGAATTTTCCAAAACTGTTAACCATTTGTCTGTGAGTCAATCAGAACGCATATAGCAGGCAAAACCCTGAGGAATCTCTGTCCTGGAAAAAGGGATTTTGACACATTGCTCATTTGGGAACCCCTCCCTATTGAAAATGACCATATATAGGCATATGAATGCAGTACACGTCGCTTCCTTATGATGTCATCAACCACGAGACGGTGTTTTCCTCCATTTTGGATGAATTTAGACCATTGAAAAACAGCAAACCATGAGGACCCCTCGTTCTGAAAACTGTTCACATTGCGCGCGCACGAGAAGTCACGCCGTGTCTTATTTATCGTCTTTAGCGTTCAGTTTATATTCCGGCTGATTTATAATAGTAAATATACGTAAAAGTGTTCCTAAGGATACATTTAAAACTATGTTTGATTGTTTTTGGACAAGTTTATAGGTATAATTTGAACGAGTTGGCGCCGCGTTTCAATGGAGTAGTGGAAGCTGTAGTTTCTGATTATAACGCCTTGAACCAAATGGAGGATTTATGGATAAAAGACGTTACTTTTTCTAACAAAAGAACCATGGATTGTCTTCGTTGGACACTTAGGATGACCTCAGCAGAAGTTCTTCAACAGGTAATTGATTTGTTTTCGCTGTGAAATGTGTTATGTGTGTGCCATGATGGCTAATCGATACATGGCTATTGGAAAATATGTGAGGTGCTAGCTTCAAACAAATGAATGTGCTGCTTTCGCCGTAAAGCCTTTTTGAAATCTGACAACGCTGTGATATTGCCAAGAAACAGAGCTTTTGATGAGTATGGAATACTTGTATATTGGTGGATGTTTAATAATTCAACTTTCGGATTTTGAATTTGGCGCTTTACATTGTCGCTGGTAGTGTCGGGATGAGCCCGCTAGCGACCCACTGCTCCTTGAGAAGTTTTAACGGACTTGCCTAGTAAAATAATGCCAATGATTTTGTAATGAGATGTTCGACGAGCAGGTGTCCACATACTTTGGTCATGTAGTGTACAAGCATCATGAAACCTCTAACAAAATCAATTCATTTGACTTGGTGAAAATCATTTTTTTGGACTTAACTTGCTTACCACTTTTTTCATGTGGTGTCTTCATTCACAAGGGTGGCTCAATTTACCCTTTTGGCTCAACTTACCCCACTCTCCCGTACATGAAACCTTCTTTCCATTAAAATCTAATTTGTCTTAAGAAATGGTCCTGTTTCAACTAAACCAGACCTCTGCCTACAACACAGCAGAGTGCTGGGCCCAGTCCTGAGGTACCCAACTGGAAACAGATGGCCAGGGGGCTTTCCCTTTCACACCCCCTAAGTCTTGGCTGGTGCTGGGGTCTCATTCCCTGTACACAGTGACATGTTCAAAGTCTATGTGGTCCAGCCTGTCTGTGCTGATCCTGCACCTTGTCTGTACTGTGCAATGCGAAGGCGTCTCCATGCAGAGCTGACTTTGATGCAGAGGTGCTTTTGGCGCATTGATGATTTTATAGACTAAACTTCCATCCCTGCTCTGTATAGCAAAGTGCTTAACTCTTCTAACTTAGTTTTGGAGACCAAACCAAGTTCTAAATTAATTGGATTTGGTGGAATATATGTTCTTTTTGGACCTAGAACTCTGGTTCCTCTCCCCCTCCACCCCTTTCTCCCTTAGCTGTAGGGAATTGAAGGGCAGGGTTTTGCTCTCTCTCGCTCTCTCTCTCTGAATGGATGGGTCAACGTGTGACCAGATAAACGAGGCTGTGCTGTATACAACTAATCTGTGATTTCCTCTTGCTTATCAAGTCTCTGCACCCAGGCCACATCTAAACACAGGGACAGACAACCTCTGTCAGATGACAATCTGTCCATCTCTCTCTCTAACTTCCTTCCTCCCTCCCGCTCTCCCTCTCTTATTAGTCCGTCTCAGCATATCCCTTTTTCCTCCTTTTTACATATACCAGCACTGCCTGTCTGGGCATTATGCATTGAGGATATTAACTACAGGAAACACTATGACACATTGTAAAAGAGCAGAGAACTGAAAGTGCATTTTTAATTTGCTGATGATGTTGACTTGAAACAAGGAAAATGTAATAATAAAAATGCAGTACCAGTCGAAAGTTAGGACACACCTACTCATTCAAGGGTTTTTCTTTATTTTTACTATTTTCTACATTGTAGAATAATTGTGAAGACATCAAAACTATGAAATAACACATATGGAATCATGTAGTAACCAAACAAGTGTTAGACAAATAAACAAATATATTTTATACTTTATACTCAAAGTAGCCACCCTTTGCCTTCATGACAGCTTTGCACACTCTTGGTATTCTTTCAACCAGCTTCATGAGGTAGTCACCTGGAATGCATTTCAATTATTAATTAAAACTTCTTAAGGATAGACCCCCTTTTTTTTTATTTTCACCTAAAATGACATGCACAAATCTAACTGCCTGTAGCTCAAAGCAAGGATATGCATGAAGCAAGGATATGCATATTATTGGTACCATTTGAAAGTAAACACTTTGAAGTGTGTGTAAATGTGAATTGAATGTAGGAGAATATAACACAATAGATGTGGTAGAAGAAAATACAAAGAAAAAATACAAAGAAAAAAATACAAAGGTCCCATATCTAGCCATCACTCTGGTAACTTGAAGTATGAGCAAGCTACATGACATTTAGTGTGAAGTCACCCAGGTGTACTTCACGATTTGCCCAAATGTGCATTGGCATTTACATTTTTCTGCAAGAATAATGTCAAATCTGTATAATTGGACTTTGATTTAGCTTTTACAGTATTAGTAGCTATATTGTAAGTTCAACATTTGCAAAACACCCAGTTTTCATAACTTCATAACTCTCCATATTCTTGCAATTTTTGTCCAAAAGGAAAAGGCTTGCTGTCGCACAAGGTTAGCAGCAAAATTGTGCAACAGCTCATTGGCTATCTAGCTAGATTTGTTTGACCCCGGTTGGTGCTTATTTGACAAAGTTACAGTCAATCAAGTGAAGACCGCCTGTGTCATCGGCGTACCATGAAGGTGTCGCTCTCTGACCAAATTTGGTGTCCTATAGGATATACTACACTCCTAATGATATAGTGAAGTCCGGTTACATTCTAGGATCGCTGAGGAATAAATATGAATGTAATTTGACTGGTTGAAACAATGTTTAGGGTTAGATTTTCACAGATTCCTTTCTTTGCAAATTGAACGAGAGGAAATACAAAATCGATCGTGCATGCTATATGGACCTTTTTAGGATATGAAAAATTATTTGATCTAACAAAACAACACTTCATGTTATCTCTGGGACCCATGGGATGATAAATCAGAGCAAGATTTCAGAATGTAAGTACACATTTCACCTTCAGAGGTGAATTTATCAAACCTGTCACTGTGAAAAAAGTGTTTTGTTGTTTTGAGCTCTTCTCAAACAATAGCATGGCATTTCTTCGCAGTAATAGCTACTGTAAATTGGACAGTGCAGTTATATTAACAAGAATTTAAGCTTCAGCCGGTATAAGACACTTATATGTACCGACATTTGTTGTTTCTCTAAAATCTGCGATCATGACTCACGGCGCTACATGATATACAACTGTCCCGTTGACGGGACGCCGATCCCTGATTAAGGTGTACCTTGTTAAAAGTTAATTTGTGGAATTTCTTTCCTTCTTAATGCGTTTGAGACAATCAGTTGTGTTGTGACAAGGTAGGGGTGGTATACAGAAGATAGCCCTATTTGGTAAAAGACCAAATCCATATTATGGCAAGAACAGCTCAAATAAGCGAAGAGAAATGACAGTCCATCATCACTTTAAGACATGAAGGTCAGTCAATACGGAAAATGTCAAGAACTTTGAAAGTTTCTTCATGTGCAGTCGTATAAACCATCAAGTGTTATGATGAAACGTGCTCTCATGAGGACCGCCACAGGAAAGGAAGACCCAGAGTTACCTCTGCTGCAGAGGATAAGTTAATGAGAGTTACCAGCCTCAGAAATTGCAAGCAAATAAATACTTCACAGAGTTCAAGTAACAGACACATCTCAACATCAACTGTTCAGAGGAGACTGTGTGAATCGGGCCTTCATGGTCGAATTGCTGCAAAGAAACCACTTCTAAGGGACACCAATAAGAAGGAGAGACTTGCTTGGTCCAAGAAACATGAGAAATTGACATTAGACCCGTGGAAATCTGTCCTTTGGTCTGATGAGTGTACATTTTGGTTCCATCCGCAATGTCTATGCGAGACGCAGAGTAGTTGAACGGATGATCTCCGCATGTGTAGTTCCCACCGTGAAGCATGGAGGAGGTGATGTAATAGCTGGTGACAGTCAGTGATATATTTAGAATTCAAGGCACTCTTAACCAGCATGGCTACCACAGCATTCTGCAGCGTTACGCCATCCCATCTGGTTTGCGCTTAGTGGGACTATCGTTTGTTTTTCAACAGGACAATGACCCAACACACTTCCAGGCTGTGTAAGGGCTATTTGACCAAGAAGGAGAGACCTGCATCAGATGACTTGGCCTCCACAATATCCCAACCTCAACCAAATTGAGATGGTTTGGGATGAGTTGGACCGCAGAGTGAAGGAAAAGCAGCCAACAAGTGCTCAGTATATGTGGGAACTTCTTCAAGACTGTTGGAAAAATATTCGGAAAAGTATTCAGACCCCTTTACTTTTTACACATTTTGTTATGTTACAGCCTTATTCTAAAATGGATTAAATGTCAGAGCAAAACCAAGCCATGAAGTCGAAGGAATTGTCCATAGAACTCCGATACAGGATTGTGTCGAGGCACAGATCTGGGGAAGGGTACCAAAAAATGTGTGCAGCATTGAATGTCCCGAAGAACACAATGGTCTCCATCAATCTTAAATGGAATAAGTTTGGAACCACCAAGACTCTTCTAGTGGCTGCCTGTCAAAACTGAGCAATCAGGGGAGAAGGGCCATGGTCAGGGAGGTGACTAACAATCCGATGCTCACTCTGACAGAGCTCCAGAATTACTCTGTGGAGATGGGAGAACCTTCCAGAAGGACAACCATCTCTGCAGCACTCCACCAATCAGACCTTTATGGTAGAGTGGCCAGACAGAAGCCACTCCTCAGTAAAAAAGCACGTGACAGCCCTCTTGGAGTTTGCCAAAAGGTGCCTAAAGACTCTCAGAGCATGAGAAACAAGATTTTCCGGTCTGATAAAACAAGATGAACTCTGAATGCCAAGCTTCACGTCTGGAGGAAACATGGAACCATCCCTACGGTGAAGCACGGTGGTGGCAGCATCATGCTGTGGGGATGTTTTTCAGCGGCAGAGACTGGGAGACTAGTCAGGATCGAGGGGAAAGATGAACGGAGCAAAGTACAGAGAGATTCTTGATGAAAAGGTTTACCTTCCAACAGGACATCAACCCTAAGCACACAGCCAAAACAACGCAGGTGTGGCTTCGGGACAAGTCTCTGAATGTCCTTGAGTGTCCCAGCCAGAGCTCTGACTTGAACCCGATCGAACATCTCTGGAGAGACCTGAAAATAGCTGTGCAGCGACACTCCCCATCCAGAGCTTGAGAGGATCTGCAGAGAAGAATCTGAGAAACTCGCCAAATACAGGTCTGCCAAGCATCATACCCAAGAAGACTCAAGGCTGTAATCGCTGACAAAGGTTCTTCAAAAAAGTACTGAGCAGCGGGTCTGAATCCTTATGTAAATGTGATATTTAGTTTTATATATATATATATATATATATATATATATATATATATAACAAAATGTGGAACATTTAAGGGGTCTGAATACTTTCCTAATGCACTATGTATATACAGTACCAGTCAAAAGTTTGGACACATCTACTCATTCAACATTGTAGAATAATAGTGAAGACATCAAAACTATGAAATGACACATATGAAATCATGTCGTAACCAAAAAAGTGTTAAACAAATCAAAATATTCTTCAAAGTAGCCATCCCTTGCCTTGATGGCAGCTTTTCACACTCCTGGAATTCTCTCAAACAGCTTCACCTGGAGTGCTTTTTCAACAGTCTTGAAGGAGTTCCCACATATGCTGAGCACTTGTTGGCTGTTTTTCCTTCACTCTGCGGTCCAACTCACCCCAAACCATCTCAATTGGGTTGAGGACGAGTGATTGTGGAGGCCAGGTCAACTGATGCAGCACTCCATCACTCTCCTTCTTGGTCAAAAAGCCCTTACACAGCCTGTAGGTGCGTTGGGTCATTGTCCTGTTGAAAAACAAATGACAGTCTCACTAAGCGCAAACCAGATGGCATTTTTGCCAAACAATTATTATTCATTTTACATTACAGCTTGTGATTCCATCCTATACTGTCCCTAACATCAATACCCCACAGCAGCAGATGTGGGATATATACAAGCACTCAACCAAAATTACAGTGCACATGAAAATGTGGCCCTGCATAAATGTTTATGCTGCTGCTGAAGTGTTGAATCGCAGCCACTGTGAGGGATTATGAAGAGCGTGAATGGAGGGGGGGAAACTATCAATCTCTCTTCCCCTCCTCACCTGGCCATCCACTCCTCATGGTACCTATCTATCTAAGCATACAGGGTGTAGCCCCTATGTAACGTTATTCCCACCCTCGGAAAACCGTCAACGATTTACTGTGTGTCCAATCCAATTATGCCCTCCGTGGCCAACGCCTCAAAACTGCTCCTTTCGAAAAGTAAGTGCAGCTGAACAACGTTTACTGCACAGGGTTAGGAGAGGAGGAGAGGAGGAAGTATGGCAGTATAAGTAAGTGTGCTATTTCTCAGGGTTCCAGTCCTCACAGTCACACAAATCAAATCAAATGTATTTATAAAGCCCTTCTTACATCAGCTGATGTCACAGAGTGCTGTACAGAAACCCAGCCTAAAACCACAAACAGCAAGCAATGCAGGTGTAAAAGCACGGTGGTTAGGAAAACCTCCCTAGAAAGGCCAGAACCTAGGAAGAAACCTAGAGAGGAACCAGGCTGTGAGGGGTGGCCAGTCCTCTTCTGGCTGTGCCGGGACATGGCCATGATTTTAAAATGTTCATAGATGACCAGTAGGGTCAAAAAATAATAATCACAGTGGTTGTCGAGTGTGCAACAGGTCAGCACCTCAGGAGTAAATGTCAGCTGGCTTTTCATAACCGATCATTCAGGCAGAACAGTTGAAACTGGAGCAGCAGCAAGGAGTCATCAGGCCAGGTAGTCCTGAGGAATGGTCCTACGGCTCAGGTCCTCAGAGAGAGAGAAAGAAAGAAAGAGAGAAAAAGAGAGAGAGAATTAGAGAGAGCATGCTTAAATTCACACAGGACACCGGATAAGACAGGATAAATACTCCAGATAGAACAGACTGACCCTAGCCCTTGACACATAAACTACTGGAGCATAAATACTGGAGGCTGAGACAGGAGGGGTCTGGAGACACTGTGGTCCCGGACAGGGCCAAACAGGCAGGATACAACCCCACCCACTCCGTGGAAGCACAGGCCCACACCACTAGAGGGATATCTCCAACCACCAACTTACCATCCTGAGACAAGGCCGAGTATAGCCCACAAAGATCTCCGCCACGGCACAACCCAAGGGGGGGCGCCAACCCGGACAGGAAGATCACGTCGGTGACTCAACCCACTCAAGCAACGCACCCCCAGGGACTGCATGGAAGAGCACCAGTAGGCCAGTGACTCAGCCCCTGTAATAGGGTTAGAGGCAGAGAATCCCAGTGGAGAGGGGAACCGGCCAGGCAGAGACAGCAAGGGCGGTTCGTTGCTCCAGTGCCTTTCCGTTCACCTTCACACTCCTGGGCCAGACTAAACTCAATCATAGGACCTACTGAAGAGATGAGTCTTCAATAAAGACTTAAAGGTTGAGACCGAGTCTGCGTCTCTCACATGGATAGAGTTCTATAGGAGAAAGCCCTGCCTCCAGCTGTTTGCTTAGAAATTCTAGGGACAGTAAAGAGGCCTGCGTCTTGTGACCGTAGTGTACGTGTAGGTATGTACGGCAGGACCAAATCGGAAAGATAGGTAGGAGCAAGCCCATGCAATGCTTTGTAGGTTAGCAGTGAAACCTTGAAATCAGCCCTTGCCTTAAAACTACTTAGGGAGTAGCGGCGCGCTAGCGGGCCACTCCCGACACTACCCGGAGAAATGTAAGGCGCCAAATTCAAAATCCAAAAGTTGAATTATTAAACATTCATCAATATACAAGTGTTGCATAGTCATCAAAAGCTCTGCTTCTTGGCAATATCACAGCGTTGTCAGATCTCAAAAAGGCTTTACGGCGAAAGCACAACATTTGATTGTTTGAGGATAGCACCTCATATATATCTACATTAGCATAAATTCATATCCAGTGCAGGTCACACAAAACCCATATAAGAGCTAAAAAATATCACTTACCTTTCGAAGAACTTCTGCTGAGGGCTTCCCAAGTGTCCAACGAAGACATCCAATGGTTCTTTTGTTAGAAAAAAAAGTAATTTATTATATCCATAAATCTCAGTTTGGTTGACGCGTTATGATCAGAAAATCCACCATTGAGTCGCCCATTGAACCGTGAAGAGAACACGTTCAAATTATACCTATAAACTTTCTACAAACAAATCAAATATCATTTTTAATGTATCCTTAGGTATCCTTTTATGTATATTTACTGTAATATTTCAACCGGACGATAACGTGAACAATAGGTAAGGAAAATAAAGTGGGGCGCGATCACAATCTCACGCCTGTGAAACGTTGTTGACAAATGTGGTCCCTTCACTACTTCCTCTTCCTATCCGTTCTGCTTAGTGCTAGAGCTTCCAGACACTGTATAAAGACTGTTGACATCTAGTGGAAGCAGTCTCCGTCCTAGTTAAAATAGAAATGAATAGGCAGCCTGGAGAAGAAGGTCATGTACAAAAAAAAACTGCAAATCCGGATGGACACTTTTAGAAACTTCAGAGTGTTTCCTATCCAATAGTACTAATTATGTGCATATCCTATTTTCTGGACCTGAGTGGCAGGCATTTTACTTTGGGCAGTAGTCTAACCTAGAAGTGACAAAAGCATGGATACATTTTTCTGCATCATTTTTGGACAGAAAGTTTCAGAATTTTGCAATGTTACGTAGATGGAAAAAAGCTGTCGTTGAAACAGTCTTGATATGTTCGTCAAAAGAGAGACGAACGCCGAGGTCCTTCACAGTTTTATTTGAGACGACTGTACAACCATCAAGATTAATTGTCAGATTCAACAGAAGATCTCTTTGTTTCTTGGGATCTAGAACAAGCATCTCTGTTTGTCCGAGTTTAAAAGTAGAACATTTGCCTCCATCCACTTACTTATGTCTGAGACACAGGCTTCCAGGGAGGGCAATTTTGGGCCTTCACCATGTTTCATCGAAATGTACAGCTGTGTGTCATCCGCATAGCAGTGAAAGTTAACATTATGTTTCCGAATGACATCACAAAGGGGTAAAATATATAGTGAGAACAACAGTGGTCCTAAAACGGAGCCTTGCGGAACACCGAAATTTACAGTTGATTTGTCAGAGGACAAACCATCCACAGAGACAAACTGATATATTTTCCCGACAGATAAGATCTAAACCATCCAGAACTTGTCCGCGTAGACCAATTAGGGTTTCCAATCTCTCCAAAAAAGAACGTGGTGATCGATGGTATCAAAAGCAGCACTAAGGTCTAGTAGCACGAGGACATTAAACGTCTGACGCCATTAAAAGGTCATTTACCACTTTCACAAGTGCAGTCTCAGTGCTATGATGGGGTCTAAAACCAGGCTGAAGCGTTTCGTATACATTGTTTGTCTTCAGGAAGGCAGTGAGTTGCTGCGCAATAGCTTTTTCAAAAATCTTTAAGAGGAATGGAAGATTCGATATAGGCCGATAGTTTTAGATATTTTCTGCGTCAAGGTTTGGCTTTTTCAAGAGAGGCTTTATTACTGCCACTTTTATTACTGCCACTGATTATGGTACACATCCGGTGGATAGAGAGCCATTTGTTATGTTCAACATAGGAGGGCCAAGCACAGGAAGCAGCTCTTTCAGTAGTTTAGTTGGAATAGGGTCCAGTATGCAGCTTGAAGGTTTAGAGGCCATGATTAATTTTATCAACGTGTCAAGAGATATAGTACTAAAGAACTTGAGTGTCTCTCTTGATCCTAGGTCCTGGCAAAGTTGTGCAGACTCAGGACAACTGAGCTTTGGAGGAATATGAAGATTTAAAGAAGAGTCCGTAATTTGCCTCAAAGAAGTTCATGAATTTATCACTGCTGAAGTGAAAGCCATCCTCTCTTGGGGAATGCTGCTTTTTAGCTAGCTTTGCGACAGTATCAAAAATACATTTTGGATTGTTCTTCTTTTCCTCAATTAAGTTGGAAAAATAGGATGATCGAGCAGCAGTGAGGGCTCTTTGATACTGCACGGTACGGTCTTTCCAAGATAGTCGGAAGACTTCCAGTTTGGTGTAGCGCAATTTCCGTTCCAAGCTTGCTTCAGAGCTCGGGTATTTTCTGTATACCAGGGAGCTAGTTTCTTATGGCAAATGTTTTTTGTTTTTAAGGGTGCGGCTCCATCTAGGGTATTGCGCAAGGTTAAATTGAGTTCCTCAGTTAGGTGGTTAACTGATTTTTGTACTCTGATGTCCTTGTGTAGGCGGAAGAAGTCTGGAAGGGCATCTAGGAATCTTATTTGTTGCGATTGCAAATGTAATCAAATGGTGGTCCGATAGTCTAGGATTATGAGGAAAAACATTAAGATCCACAACATTTATTCCAAGGGACAAAACTAGGTCCAGAGTATGACTGTGGCAGTGAGTAGGTCCGGAGACATGTTGGACAAAACCCACTGAGTCGATGATGGCTCCGAAAGCCTTTTGGAGTGGGTCTGTGGACTTTTCCACGTGAATATTAAAGTCACCAAAAATTTGAATATTATCTGCCATGACTACAAGGTCCAATAGGAATTCAAGGAACTCAGTGAGGAATGCTGTATATGGCCCAGGAGGCCTGTAAACAGTAGCTATAAAAAGTGATTGAGTAGGCTGCATAGATTTCATGACTAGAAGCTCAAAAGACAAAAACGTTGTCGTTTTTTGTTTTTGTAAATTGAAATGTTCTATTGCAAATGTTAGCAACACCTCCGCCTTTGCGGGATGCACTGGGGATATGGTCACTAGTGTAACCAGGAGGTGAGGCCTCATTTAACACAGTAAATTCATCAGGCTTAAGCCATGTTTCAGTCAGGCCAGTCACATCAAGATTATGATCAGTGATTAGTTCATTGACTAGAACTGCCTTGGAAGTGAGGGATCTAACATTAAGTAGCCATATTTTGAGATGTGAGGTATCACAATCTCTTTCAATAATGGCAGCAATGGAGGAGGTCTTTATTCTAGTGAGATTGCTAAGGCGAACACCGCCATGTTTAGTTTTTCCCAACCTAGGTCGAGGCACAGACATGGTCTCAATGGGGATAGCTGAGCTGACTACACTGACTGTGCTAGTGGCAGACTCCACTAAGCTGGCAGGCTGGCTAACAGCTTGCTGCCTGGCCTGCACCCTATCTCATTGTGGAGCTAGGGGAGTTAGAGCCCTGTCTATGTTCGTAAATAAGATGAGAGCACCCCTCCAGCTAGGATGGAGTCCGTCACTCCTCAACAGGCCAGGCTTGGTCCTGTTTGTGGGTGAGTCCCAGAAAGAGGGCCAATTATCTACATATTCTATATTTTGGGAGGGGCAGAAAACTCATCACTCCCCCTAACTGGGAGGGGGCCAGAGACAATTACTCGATGCCGACACATCTTTCTAGCTGATGTACAGCTGAAGCTATGTTGCGCTTGGTGACCTCTGACTGTTTCATCCTAACATCGTTGGTGCCGACGTGGATAACAATATCCCTATACTCTCTACACAAACACAAACAAACAAAAAAGTGGGAGCTGTTGTGTGTGCGATGATGATGGAGGCACCCCTGTGTCTCCAGCCGTCCCTTACAGCCTTCATTATTCTAAAGGTGAATCACACAGGGACATCAGCCATATTCTCCTGTAGTTTAAGCCTGGCCTGCCCCTGGTGTGTGGGGTGAGAGACCCCTGGCATGCGCCCATTAAAGGGGCTTTAGTGTATAAATATGGGGTGTAATGAGTGGCCTAGCACCTCCTCTGATCCGCCTCTGTATAATGTGCTCTCCTGATGGAGGCCAGGTGCTCCCATAATCCTGTTTTAATTCTAGACAAACATCAATCCCAGCCAGGAGTTAAACACTCTCCCTACCTACAAGGACTCTTTAAGATCCATAGATGTGTAGAATCATGTTTGGAAGGTCAGGGTAAGTAAGGGGGATACAGGGATACAAGTTTCCATAGGGTCATTATGGAGTGATATAGGGAGGGTGGGCAATGGGTGGTAGGTGAGACCCACTAACTCTGCTCCTATAAGTCATGGGGATGCCAACTGCCTCAGGTCCTGACTCCTATCCACAACCCCACTTACCCCCCTCCTTCCCCTCCAGATGTCACGCTCCTACGCCCCTCTTTCCCCATTAACCATCAACCACAGAACCCTCTGCCAGCTCACCAGTTGAAAGCCTCTCTGGATGGATACCTATCCCAACACAGAACCACATATCTCCCCCTAAAGCCCTCTCTGTGCCTGCTTTTTTTGTTTTTATGATTTTTTTTCTTCCTAACAGAATCCTTCCACCCCCGCCTACCCGCCAAATCCAAGCAAACAGTGTGTGCGCTTGCATGTGTGTTTGTTTCTTGCAGAGCGCCTGCACAGAGCCTTGCAAGACACACACACAAACAGTGGGTGGCGCCTGCGGTGTCTGGCATGTGTGCGTGCGTGCTTGTGTGCGTGCGTGTGTGCGTGTGTACGTGTGAGAGTGGGTCTATGTGTCTTGCAAAACAGGGATTTTTCTACAACTTGAAATCCTTGGGTAAGTCACACAGTGTAAAGCAAAAGAACACAGCATTAGCCATGGCAAAGTGCTTAGAATGGCAGAAAGTTTGCTTTAAAAAGGCAACATTTTCTCTGAGCACCATGGCAGAATATGTAGAATCGCAGTAAATTAGTTTAAAACTGCAAAGATTTGTCTCAGCTCCTCTAAAATTGTCTCTAGAATTCAGCCGCGCCCACTGTCACGCCCCCGACACGCCCCCTGACACGCCCACTACCTACACTGTAAGCCTCTTTTTGGCCCAGAAAAAAAATCTACACACACACACACACAGTTCAGCATCAGGTTAATTTCCCATTTCCAAGTGGCACCTAGACCCAACCCCCCTGTGTGACCAAAAGGGTCTAGCCCCAGCCCCTCTCCACCTCTACCCAAACAATGTGTACAGACATACACATACTGTATATGGATCCTGAATTAAAACTTATGCACACAGATAAACACACAAATATTGAGATATACACAAAAATGCCAAATGTTACTCACAGGGCAAGATCAATCAAATGTAGTGGATACCACTTTAAATATCAATGAATGGGCGAATTACTCATAATAACTCATAACTGTGTCTTGTGTGGCACCCACTTGAGGTTCAAGCAATCCCTTAGCACTAAGCATTCATTAGCCTACAGCATCAGCCACATTGACAGAGGCAGCCATGTATGAAGCTGGAGCCCATAGCAGCAGGCCCCAGCCTGGCCTTGGCCTGGCCAACACACCAGCCTATCCCACAGCCACAGACTCCACCCAGCCCAGGGCCCAGACTCCCCAGGGAAACACAGATTAGCCCTGGCCAAAGACCACTAATCCCATCACATACTTCCACACACATACCTCAACCCCACCTCACCCCAACCTCAGCCCAACCCCAGCCTAGTCCAAGCCCCCGCCCCAGCCAAGACCCCTCTCCTTATCCTGACTGGCTGGCTACCTACATACAGGCCAGTGGAGGCTCCTCAGAGGAGGAAATGGAGGACCATCCTCGTCAGTGAATTTCATAAGAATAATAATATCCTTGTTAAATAAAACTATATTAAATATAATACATATAAATATTAACATCCTGTGGCATTTTGCATTAGCATCGAACAGCCCCCGTGATATGCAACTTTTCAGGGAAGTTAGGAACCAATAAACACAGGCAGTAAGGAAAGCAAAGGTTAGCTTTTTTAAGCAGAAATTTGCTTCCTGTAACACAAACTAAAGAATTTCTGGTACACTGTAAAGTCCATGGAGAATAAGAGCACCTCCTCCCAGCTGCCCACTGCACTGAGGATAGGAAACTGTCACCACCGATAAATTCACTATAATTGAGAATTTCAATAGGCATTTTTTTACAGCTGGCCATGCTTTCCACCTGGCTACCCCTACCCCTGTTAACAGCCCTGCACCCCCCACAGCAGCTCGCCCAAGCCTCCCTATTTCTCCTTCTCCCAAATCCAGTTAGCTGATGTTCTGAAAGAGCTGCAAAATCTGGACCCCTACAAATCAGCCGGGCTAGACAATCTGGACCTATTTTTTCTAAAATTATCTGCCGAAATTGTTGCAACCCCTATTACTAGCCTGTTCAACCTCTCTTTCATGTCATCTGAGATTCCAAAAGATTGGAAAGCAGCTGCGGTCATCCCCCTCTTCAAAGGGGGAGACACTCTTGACACAAATTGCTACAGACCTATATCTATCCTACCCTGCCTTTCTAAGGTCTTCGAAAGCCAAATTAAACAGATTACTGACCATTTCGAATCCCACCGTACCTTCTCCGCTATGCAATCTGGTTTCAGAGCTGGTCATGGGTGCACCTCAGCCACGCTCAAGGTCCTAAACAATATCATAACCGCCATCGATAAGAGACAATACTGTGCAGCCGTATTCATTGACCTGGCCAAAGCTTTCGACTCTGTAAATCACCACATCCTTATCGGCAGACTCAAGAGCCTTGGTTTCTCAAATGATTGCCTCGCCTGGTTCACCAACTACTTCTCCGATAGAGTTCAGTGTGTCAAATCGGAGGGCCTGTTGGCCGGGCATCTAGCAGTCTCTATGGGGATGCCACGGGGTTCAATTCTTGGGCCGACTCTCTTCTCTGTATACATCAATGATGTCGCTCTTGCTGCTGGTGAGTCTCTGATCCACCTCTACACAGACGACACCATTCTGTATACTTCTGGCCCTTCTTTGGACACTGTGTTAACTACCCTCCAGAAGAGCTTCAGTGCCATACAACTCTCCTTCCATGGCCTACAACTGCTCTTAAATGCAAGTAAAACTAAATGCATGCTCTTCAACCGATCGCTGCCCGCACCTGCTCGCCCGTCCAGCATCACTACTCTGGACGGTTCTGACTTAGAAAATGTGGACAACTACAAATACCTAGGTGTCTGGCTATAATGTAAACTCTCCTTCCAGACTCCAAAATGTATTATAGAATTTGCTTCCTATTTCGCAACAAAGCATCCTTTACTCATGCTGCCAAACATACCCTCGTAAAACTGACCATCCTACCGATCCTAGACTTCGGCGATGTCATTTACAAAATAGCCACCAACACTCTACTCAACAAATTGGATGCAGTTTATCACAGTGGCATCTGTTTTGTCACCAAAGTCCCATATACTACCCACCACTGCGAACTGTACACTCTCGTTGGCTGGCCCTCGCTTCATACTCGTCGCCTGGCACTCGCTTCATACTCGTCGCCAAACCCACTGGCTCCAGGTCATCTACAAGTCCCTGCTAGGAAAAGCCCCGCCTTATCGCAGCCCGCTGGTCACCATAGCAGCACCCACCCGTAGCACGCACTCCAGCAGGTAGCACGCGCTCCAGCAGGTATATCTCACTGGTCACCCCCAAAGCCAATTCCTCCTTTGGCCGCCTTTCCTTCCAGTTCTCTGCTGCCAATGACTGGAACGAACTACAAAAATCTCTGAAACTGGAGACACTTATCTCCCTCACTAGCTTTAAGCTCCAGCTGTCAGAGCAGCTCACAGATCACTGCACCTGTACATAGCCCATCTGTAAATAGCCCAACCAACTACCTCATCCCCTACTGTATTTATTTATTTATTTAACTTGCCCCTTTGCACCCCAGTATTTCTACTTTGCACATTCATCTTCTGCACATCTACCATTAGTGTTTAATTGCTATATTGTAATTACTTCGCCACCATGGCCTATTTAATGCCTTACCTTCCTTATCTTACCTCATTTGCACACATTGTCTATAGACTTGTTTTTCTACTGTATTATTGACTGTATGTTTCTTTACTCCATGTGTAACTCTGTATTGTTGTATGTGTCGAACTGCTTTGCCTTATCTTGGCCAGGTCGCAGTTGTAAATGAGAAATTGATCTCAACTTGCCTACCTGGTTAAATAAAGGTGAAATAAATAAATAAAAAATCATCAATTTATCCACATACTCTTCCTACCTCATGATGCCATCTATTTTGTGACGTGCACCAGTCCCTCTTGCAGCAAAGCACCCCCACAACATGATGCTGCCACCCCTGTGCTTCACGGTTGGGATTGTTTCTTCGGCTTGCAAGCCTCCCCCTTTTTCCTTTAAACATAACGATGGTCATTATGGCCAAACAGTTCTATTTTTGTTTCATCAGACCAGAGGACATTTCTCCAAAAAGTACAATCTTTGTTCCCATGTGCTGGCTTTTTTATGAATTTGGAGCAGTGGCTTCTTCCTTGCTGAGCGGACTTTCAGGTTATGTCGATATAGGACTCGTTTTACTGTGGATATAGAAACTTTTGTACCTGTTTCCTCCAGCATCTTCACAAGGTCCTTTGTTGTTGTTCTGGGATTGATTTGCACTTTTTGCACCAAAGTACGTTCATCTCTAGGAAGAACAAGTATATTTCCTTAGCGGTATGACGGCTGCGTGGTCCCATGGTGTTTATACTTGCGTCCTATTGTTTGTACAGATGATTGTGGTACATTCAGGCGTTTTGGAAATTGCTCCCAAGGATGAACCAGGTCTACAATTTTTTTTCTGAGGTCTTGTCTGATTTCTTTTGGTTTTCCATGATGTCAAGCAAAAAGGCACTGAGTTTGAATGTAGGCCTTGAAATACATCCACAGGTGCACCTCCAATTGACTCAAATTATGTCAAGTAGCCTATCAGAAGCTTCTAAAGCCATGACATCACTTTCTGTAATTTTCCAAGCTGTTTAAAGGCACAGTCAACTTAGTGTATGTAAACTTAGTGAAGTGGTTGAAAAACAAGTTTTAATGACTCCAACCTAAGTGTTTGTAAACTTCCGACTTCACCTTTATGTGTCACTCCCTTCGGTTCCTTCCCCAGGCGTTATTGTTTCTGTTTCAGTGTCATGTCTGTGCATTGTTTGTGTTTCTTGTTTTTATATTTCGTTTATTTATTAAAACACTCACTCCCTGAACTTGCTTCCCGACTCTCAGCGCATTCATTACACTACCAAATGTCAAAAGGCAACCTGCCGGGATGGGGGCCTGGGATTTAAAAAATATATATAAATACAATATAAATATAGGACAAAACACACATCACAACAAGAGAAACAACACTACATAAAGAGAGACCTAAGACAACAACATAGCAAGGCAGCAACACATGACAACAAGGCATGGTATGAACACAACATAACAACAACATGGTAGCAGCACAAAACATGCTACAAACATTATTGGGCACAGTCCACAGCACAAAGGGCAAGAAGGTAGAGACAACAATACATCACACAAAGCAGCCACAACTGTCAGTAAGTGTCACACCCTGATCTGTTTCACCTGTCCTTGTGATTGTCTTCACCCCCTCCAGGTGTCGCTGATTTTCCCCAATGTATTTATCCCTTTGTTTCCTGTCTCTCTGTGCCAGTTCGTCTTGTATGTTTCCAGGTCAACCAGCGTTTTTCCTGTTCTCCTGGTTTTTGCAATCTTCTTTTTCGAGTCCTCCTGGTTTTGATCCTTGCCTGTTTCTGGACTTTGTACCCACCTGTCTGCCTTGACCACGTCCCTGTCTGCCACTCTGTACCTGGACTCTGATCTGGTTTTGACCTTTTTGCCTGTCCACGACCATTCTCTTGCCTACCCCTTGGGATTAACAAACATTTCAAGACTCAACCCATCTGCCTCCTGTGTCTGCATCTGGGTCTCGCCTTGTGTCATGATAGTAAGAGTGTCCATGATTGAGTCTTTGAATGAAGAGATAAACTGTCCAGTTTGAGTGTTTGTTGCATCTCATTCCAGTTGCTAGCTGCAGTGAACTGGAAAGAAGAGCAACCCAGGGATATGTGTGCTATGGGGACCTTTAACTTCTTAGGGAGCAGCGCACGAGGTGACCGTTTTGGAGACCCTGGCATGCCCAAAGTAAAATGCCTCCCATTCAGGCCCAGAAAATAGGATATGCACATATTTAGTACCATTGGATAGGAAATACTCTGAATTTTCTAAAAGTGTTAACATTTTGTCTGTGAGTAAAACAGAACGGATATGGCAGGCAAAACCCAGAGGAATTTCTGTCCTGGAAAAAGTGGTTTTGACACATTGCCTCATTTGGAACCCCTCCCTTATGAAAATGCCCATATAAGGGCATATAAATGCAGTACCTATCGCTTCCTCTGGATGTCAACAGTCTCGAGAAAGTGTTCTGATTCTTTTAGATGCTTTTAGAGCAGAGAAGAAGAGGAATAAGGAAGTGCCCCCAGAGATGTCCTTTACAAGTGAATGCGCTCCCGGCAGGCACGTTCTTTTGTTTTTTCCTTTCTTATCGCCCAGTTTATATTCCGGTTGAAATATTATGCTATTTATACAGAAAAGTGTTCCTAAGGATACATTTACAATGATGTTTGATTGTTCTTGGACAAGTTTATAGGTATAAGTTGAACGAGTTCTCTTCACGTTTCAATGGAGGAGTCGACGCTGTTTTTTCTGATTATAACGCGCCAACCAAACGGAGATTTATGTATATAATACATTACTTTTTCTAACAAAAGAACCATGGATTGTCTTCGTTGGACACTTTGGAAGCCCTCAGCAGAAGTTCTTCAAAAGGTAATTGATTTGTTTTCGCTGTGAAATGTGTTTTCTGTGAACCGTGGAGGCTTCTGAAATTCTGGTAATGGCAAAAATATGTTAGGTGCTACCCTCAAACAATCAAATGTGCTGCTTTCGCCGTAAAGCCTTTTTGAAATCTGACAACGCTGTGATATTGCCAAGAAGCAGAGCTGTTGATGACTATGAAACACTTGTATATTGATGCATGTTCAATAATTCAACTTTTGGATTTTGAATGTGGCGCCTTGCATTTCACCTAGTAGTGTCGGGAGTGGGGCGCTAGCGCCCCAGCGCACCTTGCTGCTCCTTAAGAAGTTAACAGAATGTGACTGGCAGAACGGGTGTTGTATGTGGAGGATGAAGGCTGCAGTAGATATCTCAGATAGGAGGGAGTGAGGCCTAAGAGGATTTTATAAATAAGCATCAACCAGTGGGTCTTACAACAAGTATACAGAGATGACCAGTTTACAGGGGAGTATAGAGTGCAGTGATGTGTCCTATAAGGAACATAGGTGGCAAATCTGATGACCGAATGGTAAGAACATCTAGCCGCTCGAGAGCACCCTTACCTGCCGATCTATAAGTTATGTCTCCGTAGTCTAGCATGGGTAGGATGGTCATCTGAATCACGGTTAGTTTGGCAGCTGGGGTGAAAGAGGAGCGATTACGATAGAGCAAACCAAGTCTAGATTTAACTTTGGCCTGCAGCTTGATATGTGCTGAGAGAAGGACAGTGTACCGTCTAGCCATACTCCCAAGTACTTGTATGAAGTGACTACCTCAAGCTCTAAACCCTCATAGGTAGTAATAACACCTGTGGGAAGAGGGACATTCTTCTTACCAAACCACATTACCTTTGTTTTAGAGGTGTTCAGAACAAGGTTAAGGGTAGAGAAAGCTTGTTGGACAATAAGAAAGCTTTGTTGTAGAGAATTTAATTTAACAAAATATCTGGGTCGGGGACAGCTGAGTATAAGACTATCATCTGCATATAAATGGATGAGAGAGCTTCCTACTGCCTGAGCTATGTTGTTGATGTAAATTGAAAAGAGCGTGGGGCCTAGGATCGAGCCTTGTGGTACTCCCTTGGTGACAGGCATTGGCTGAGACAGCAGATTTTCTGACTTTACACACTGCACTCTTTGAGAGAGGTAGTTATCAAACCAGGCCAAAGACCCCTCAGAGACCCCAATACTCCTTAGCCGGCCCACAAGAATGGAATGATCTATCGTATCAAAAGCTTTGGCCAAGTCAATAAAAATAGCAGAAAATATTGCTTAGAATCAAGGGCAATGGTGACATCATTGAGGACCTTTAAGGTTGCAGTGACACATCCATAACCTGACCGGAAACCAGATTGCATACTCCGAGAGAAAGCCAGTCTGTTGATTATTGACAAGTTTTCCCAACACTTTTGATAAACAGGGCAAAATTGGCATATAACAGGGCAAAATTGGCCTATAATAGTTAGGATCGGCCTGATCTCCCCCTTTAAATAAAGTACGAACTGTGGCTGCCTTCCAAGCAATGGGAACCTCCCCAGAAAGGAGAGACAGGTTTAAAAGGTTGGAGATAGGTTTGGCGATGATAGGGGCAGCAACCTTAAAGAAGAAAGGGTCTAAACCATCTGACCCAGATGTTTTTTGGGGGTCAAGTTTAAGGAGCTCCTTTAGCACCTCGGACTCAGTGACTGCCTGCAGGGATAAACTTTGTAGCGGGGCAAGGGAAAAAGAGGTAGAAGCATCGGGGGAACATCGCATTAGAAGGGGTGGGAGATGAGGAAATGTTGGACGGGCAAGGAGGCATGGCTGAGCCAAATAAAAATCCTGACTTAATGAAGTGGTGATTAAAGAGCATGGCATAGTACAGGGAGAGCTCTGCAGTGCTGATTTATGACATCTGAATGTGCATCAGATGGCAACAAGATCATATTGTACAGAAATTTCATCAGGTAACATGAATACAAAGCCGGCGAGAGGTGGTTAGAATAGGATGGGAGGCTGTGTAACCAATAGAGAGTCAGAGTCCCTAGTGTGGGAACAAACATAGTCTGTCCCACAGTTGGGTAAAGAAAGTTTGTAGTCAACAAAGTATGCAGGAGTCATGAGGCAAATAGCAAAATGCACAAGAAAATGTTTTATATATAACGACTTGGGGCTAGCAATTGTAAGTTCAGAGTCACTCGCCCAAACAGTGTGTGTGTGCTGGAGGCAAGTGAAAGCTCGGGAGAGAGGGGGGAGTGTGGTGGGGGTACCTGCACCAGACAGGGGGAGACAGGCCAGGGCAGACGGTGAACAGATCGCCAGGTGGAATCCAAGCAGCAGTGCAGCAGGCAATGGGAGTAGGTGTCACACCCACTTGGGAGAAGCTTTTATTTCTGGAGGCAGATTTCTTGTAGTGAATGGTCTTTGAACAGCAGGAGGGGGCTTCAGGACGCATCAAAGACTCCTGACACTTGTTGTGACCAAAGGCCTTTTACTTCACACCTTAGTGCTAATTTAATTTGTATCTGGCCTGTCCTTGCAAGCATGGGAGCCTTAACTCAGCATTCAGTCCCCAAGTAAAATATATCATTGTAATGTACTTTATTTTTTATTTTTCATTTTGCTTTTTCTTCTTGGCTTTCAAAATAGCATCAGACCAAACTCTACTCACTCAGTTCTAGGTTGGAATGGTGTCCTCGGGTCTCTGCTGTTTGTTGGCTTGAGCACCCTCCGTATAGCTTGGAAAAAGGAAGCAGTAATCTCTCCGGTTAATTTTGGTCAGTATTAGGTAGGTTTGGAGTTTTGATCTGGAGTGAAGGCCATGCTGCGGAGGGTAGCATCCTGCATATGTAGTACCTGCCAAAAAATCCAAGTTTATTTAACTCCAAATCTATCCTTTTGGAAAAAACATGTGAAGAAGTCTGCCGTGGAACTCTCTCAGGAGAGTTAATTTCAACCACACAACTCCACATCCAATATTTTAGCATTTCTACTGACCCTTTTAACTACCTGGTTGGTAGAAATGTGGTTAGAATTGGGAAAACTTAGGAAAACTCTTAGAGAGAAATAGATGTTGAAGTGGCATTGAAGCCAAGTAGTCTTGTGGGTCGTTCTTTAGAAACACCACAGGTAGGAGTTGGCTATGGATAAATAACTTTACCACAAGTATCCACTCATTTCACATCCAGTTGAGTGGCAACTAAGAGGGGTCAAGGGGTCATGGGTTAAAACCACAGAACCTCCTACTGGTGTACTGTGTTACCTGGGACTGATTGAGGGAGGTCAGGGCTAGAGCTGGTGTAATCCTAGTGAGTGTTCTCTGGAGAGAGAGAAAGAGGGTTCTCAGCCACATCAATGGAGGTCCACAATCACTCTCCTACCACTAACTTAATATCTTGTGTGGCGGTACATTGTTGGGTCAGGCCACCATTCTTACGCTCTTTTCTATTTCTCTCTCCCTTTGTTGTCAATTGCTCTTCTGTTCGTCCACTCTCCATCAATATTACACAACTCTAAACCTCTCCTCTCCCCAGAGGGCATTCAAAAACAAAAAAACGATGTAGGTATTAGTGTGAAGCCGAAAAATAAAGGAAATTCACATGAGCACCACAATGCCTACTCCACCCATGCTGTACCAAGGTTTTCCAGCACACAGCTTTGACCTACTACAGTAGCTATATTGGTCTACTATCCTATTATGCACAATTGAGAGCATCCTGTCGGGCTGTATCGTCTCCTGGTACAGCAACTTCACCGCGCACAACCGCAGGGCTCTCCAGAGGGTGGTGCGGTCTGCACAACGCATCACCGGGGGTAAACTACCTGCCTTCCAGGACACCTACAGCACCCGATGTCACAGGAAGGCCAAAAAGATCATCAAGGACAAAAACCACCCCGAGCCACTGCCTGTTCACCCCGCTATCATCCAGAAGGCGATGTCAGTACAGGTGCATCAAAGCTGGGGCCGAGAGACTGAAAAACAGCTTCTATCTCAAGGTCATCAGACTGTTAACTACTTAGGGAGCAGTGGGGCGCCACTCCCGACACTACCCGGTGAAATGTAAGGCTCCAAATTCAAAATCCAAAAGTTTAATTATTAAGAAGCTCTGCTTCTTGGCAATATCACAGCGTTGTCAGATTTCAAAAAGGCTTAACGGCGAAAGCACAACATTTGATTGTTTGAGGATAGCACCTACAATATTTAACCATTAGCATAAATTCATAATCCAACGCGGGTCTCAAAAAACACATAAAATTGCTAATATAAAATCCCATACCATGCTTCTTTTGTTAGAAAAAGTCATTTATTATATCCATAAATCTCCGTTTGGTTGGCGCATTATGATCATAAAATCCACCGTTGAGTCGCCCATTGAACCGTGAAGAGAACTCGTTCACATTATACCTATACACTTGTCCAAGAACAATCAAACATCATTGATAATGTATCCTTAGGAACACTTTTATGTATATTTACTATAATATTTCAACCGGATTATAAACTGGACGATAGGAAAGGAAAAAAACCACAGCGCGCACGAGCCCGTGAACGCGCATCCTCTTCTGTTTACATCCGATGACTAGTTCGAAATTCTTCTTCTATTACCATCCAGAGCAACCTAACATCACCAAACACTGTCTAGAGACTGTTGACATCCAGTGGAAGCAATAGGTACTGCAATCTTACTCCCATATATGGCTGTGTTCAATAGGGAGGGGTTCAAAATGAGGCAATGTGTCAAAAACACTTTTTCCAGGACAGAAATTCCTCGGGTTTTTGCCTGCTATATCAGTTCTGTTACACTCACAGACAAAATTTTAACACTCTTAGAAACTTCAGAGTGTTTCCTATCCAATAGTACTAATGTGCATATCCTAGATTCTGGGCCTGAGTGGGAGGCATTTTACTTTGGGCACGCCAGACTCTCCAAAACAGACACCTCAGCTGCCGCTCCCTAAGAAGTTAAACAGCCATCACTAACATTGAGTGGCTGCTGCCAATATACTGACTCCAATCTCTAGCCACTTTAATAATAAAAAATTGGATGTAAACAAATGTATCACTAGCCACTTTATGAAATGTTTATGTAACCGGTGTGAAATGGCTAGTTAGCTAGCGGGGTGCGCGCTAACAGCGTTTCAATCGGGGATGTCACTCGCTCTGAGACCTTGAAGAAGTTGTTCCCCTTGCTCTGCAAGGGCCGTGGCTTTTGTGGAGCGATGGGTAACGTTGCTTCGTGGGTGTCAGTTGTCTATCTGTGCAGAGGGTCCCTGGTTCGAGCCCAGGTAGTGGCGAGGAAAGGGACGGAAGCTATACTGTTACATTTACATACCCTACATTACTCATATCATATGTATATACTGTACTCTATACCATCCACTGCATCTTGCCTATGCCGTTCGGCCATCGCTCATCCATATATTTATATGTACAAATTCTTATTCATTCCTTTACACTTGTGTGTATCAGGTAGTTGTTGTGAAATTGTTAGATTACTAGTTAGATATTACTGCATGGTCGGAACTAGAAGCACAAGCATTTCGCTACACTCGCATTAACATCTGCTAACCATGTGTATGTGACAAATAAAATTTGATTTGATTTACCCACACTCCCTCTCACCTTTAGAACCTACTGTAACCTTTATTTAACCAGGTTGCACCACTGCGATGACGAATCTCTCTGTCAGACCAGACCCTGCCACGATCAGGACAATTTCTTTTTCCAAACGGACCCAATAACTCAGAGATCCAAATGCATTTAAATCATACATTCCTACAGCAAATACACAATCCCTCCATAGGAATGCATGCTAAAATGAAACAGGCAAGAATCAAAATCCGATTAGGCCTGCTCAGTGGGGCACATGTTATCACAGGTTTCTCATCGCTACAGAGGAGCTCAAGTGTTCCAAACAGAGCCTGTGTTTTTACATGACTGCAGGACAGCAATACGCCTTACCTGGAGGTGCTGTGAGCATTAGTGCGTGCCCGAGCAAAAATGTTTCTATAGGTTTATTTCTACTTTATGTTGCAGGAGGACAGTAATGCTTTTTTTGCACTGCATGTTTATCCATAAAGTGCAGGAGGCCAGCACGTTTCAGACTGTTCCCTGTGTGTTTGTTTGCGTATGAGGGTGTAGGACAGTAGAACCTCTCTTTCTCTGTAAACCTTAGAATCAGCATGCACATGGTTAAAGCCCTCCAGGTATGCAAAACATTCCAACACACAATGGCAACCATTTTGTCTTTTTATCACAACTTGTCAAGGGCTTGGTGATTAGTTGACAAGTAGAGTCAGGTGTGCTAGTCCAGGGCCACAACAACAATATGTACTGTTGGGGGTACCCGAGGTCCAGAGTTGGGAAACACTGGGATAAGGGATAGAGTAACGTTACTCTAAAAGGTTCCAAAGAGTTTAGTCTATCAACATACTAAAACATCCCACAAGACCATTCATTTCAACTCACTTCGTTTTTTTTCAGTATAAATTAGACGTTATATTAGACGGTATAAATTCTGTGGAAAGGGTTCAAGTGTCGAGCAATCCTTATTACAAAATCAACTATGTATTCTTCAACACCTCTCCACTGGCTGTGTGTTGTCTGTGCATTGGCTATGACACCTCACACTGTATATATGTCAGAACCCCTCCTCTCTCTGCATACTGTCTGTCTGCAACCTGCCCGCTGTGTGAAGAGGAGATAAGTCTTCATTGGTTGTAAATAAAAGTTCGGATTTTGTTTCACATAAAAGGAGAACAAGCAGGTCCCTTGAAACACATGGTGCCTTGTGAAAATCTAAACTTGAAAGTTTCAAGTTTAAACATCTTGGAAAATATATGAATCTGGGCTTGGAGGAATCATAAAACTACCCAAAAGAGTCCAAAGATAATTTCCTCATGTCTGTCCACAGATAAATACGCTGGTCTCTAGAGTAAAAAAAACATGAAATGTGAAACAAATACTGAAACTATGGACAGGTCTAACTGCTCGTGCTCAGTACATCCACTTTGCACTCTGCAGTGTGAAGCTCTTTCTCTGGGCCAGGGGTTTGCCCTCAGGTTAAAGGTCACAATTTGTGTTTTGTCTTACTTCCTGAAAATCCTCTTCTCTTATTGTTCTACGGAGGGAGTATGGGATGCACCTCTGACCAGAAAGCAAACTCATCCAACTGGGCCAAGTGGGACCCAGTACTGTCAGGGATATTCTGTCTCATATAGTAGGTCAACCATGAGCGAAAACAATTTTCTGGGCTAGAGGCCAGAAGAAACATCAAAGCTCACAAAACAAATGATAACTTATACAAAAATCTCTCTCATCATGAAAAGCACAAAAAAGGAGGGAGAGAGTCAAAGGAGAGCCATCCACTTTCAGATGATCTCCATAAAAACACTTTATGATGCTACAGTACGCCTTTATTACTGCTGTTACACTCCTCGGCTCTGACCCTTTAAAATCTTGCCTGGACTCAACCCAGCTAAATCTTGTCTGTCTGCACTGGATCAGTGGGTGTGTTATGTGATATGGAGTGTATTGATAGCATCACACCATCACTAATGTTCTCCCTGCTTCTCAGAGCTGATTGACAGCTGTGATTGGCAGCCTGAGAGTTAGTGGAGCCTTAAGGGCAGACACACAGCATGTTGAATGATACACAATGGTTAAACACACACACACAGAGAAAACAAAACACTTTCATTACACACATATAGACACAGGTTGTACACATGCACTGAAACCTAAAATATTGCAACCAAAACACACATACACACACACACTATAAAGGGATTATCTTTCTCTCCCCCTAAGTGTGTCTGGGCTAGGTCGGTCCAGGAGAGTTGTAATGAAGCCTGACCTCTGCCTCTCTCTGTCCTCTCCTTAAATAAAAGAGAGGGGTCACCTCAGCGCCATGACAACGCCTGCGGCCATGCTCACTGGGTCCCGGGAATCCTGGGAAGGGAGCTGGAGGAATGCGGTGTCTGATTATCGACCTCACGGAGAGGTAGCTGGAGGCTGGACCTTGCACCCCGCACCACGTATCACATGTCTGCTAAGCAAACCCAGCTCCGCTCTCAGCCCCAGAACCATCCATCTGATACACACCCTGCCATCCCATGGACCATGGACACAACCTAGGGAAGGTGGAGGTGCCATGCCAAGTGCAATGGTCCCACAGGGTCATGTTTGAGCTGAACACTGCACAGAGAGGTAAGTAAAAAACACCTCCGAAAGCATGTTGGCTTTTTATGAGCCTTTTAAATTCAGTCTCAAAAGTGGCCAGTGGCATAGCTGTCATTCCAACTACCACTAAGGAGAGAGGGTTGCCTTCACAAGAGATCACGGACCTTCCTCTAGTGATAAAGCATTCAACCATTTGAATAGTCTGTAATCCACTGTTTGTATGAAATGTATACTAAAATCTTACATGTTGTGTATTTGGTGTAATTCTCCACAGACCATGGTGTGTCAAATCACAGTTCTTTACAGCTATAAGGGATATCTAGGCAGTACCAACACACAAATCCAGGTCACAACATGCAAGGGACTCAGCACACAGAACTGCACAAGACAGGTAATGAATAAAGAGAGGCAGAGAATCTGCAATATTTATTGACCCGTGCATAAAGGATGACCTTGTCAGTGTGCCGTATATCAGGTTGGAGCTGAGAGCTGTCTTCTCTTCCCTCTCATTGTGACAGGCCACTGGGCCAACCCCCCAGCTCCAGTCCCCATGGGACCTTCAGTTGTCCCAGTGTCAATCCCAGGACTAATTGGGCATTCACCTCATCTGACAGCAACACAAACTGAGAGAATGTCTAAGCTGAGAGAAATCCTTAGAGAACCGATTCAACATCTATTAATGTACAGGATTTATCTTCACACTGGCATTCCTATATGTCAAGCTGCTGGAGGGAACAAAAAAATTGAAAGCACAGATGTCCGTGTCATATCAATTTACAGGATCTAATGGAAACGGAATCTTCGCTTGAGTGTTTACACAGATTCGGTGGATTTATGTGCCATAAAGCAAACAAATTCTGCTTATGGTCCCAGTGTATGGGAAACTTATCCAACAGATGTCCTATGGATGTCCCATGCCAGTTGACTGTGGTATTAAATATGTCCAGTGTCTGTTTTGGCTGCTGGATGCTAGGGAGGAGGAGGATGGGTTCTAAGAGACAGATCAGCAGTGGGTCTATAAATCCGTATCAGTGGAGCTGGGTAATGGAAAAACAGCTTGTCTGCCTGTCACAGATTTAGAGAGGAGGACTTCCACACTCTGTGTCTTAGGTAATCGTTTACGATCCAAGTTTTGAACAATATAACAATATTGGGGCTTGGCCAGCAATTTCCCATGCATGCAGACATGCATAACACAATGTGCACACATCAGCACGCACGCATGCATGCGCACACACACACACATAAACATTTACACACACACACACAACCCCCCAACCCCAATCTGTGTAATGTTCATCCTAACGAGAGCCCAGCACACCCCATGTTGTTGTCTGATTCTGAGGGGAAGTCTTCCTTTGTTTAAAATCTACCTCCTCCCCCAGCTGCCAACCCTCCCCTCCTCCCTTCATTCCAGCAGTCGTCTGTGAGGAGATGACGGGTGTGTCAGTCTGCCTGTCTTGCCTCTCCTCCTCTTCAGGGGAGAGAGGGATGAGACAGAGGGATTATCCGAGAGAGAAAGAGAGAGGGATGATGGAGAGAGACAGGGTGTAATTAAAATGCTGACGATGATAAAGTAGCCGTGTCAGCCACTCACAACGGCCCCCATCTAGCCCCCCCATCTCGCCCTCCACTTTCTCCCTGACACCAAACCCAACAGTAAACACAAGCCACCGTGACTTCCATCCAAATGAAATCCCAACATCTATCATGCTTTAGTGTTGAAGATGTTTTACGCCTCCCCCTCCTCTCCCAGCCATCCCTTCATTCAAAAGCTACGTCAGAGTTTAGTGTATAAAGGTTTTGTATAATTTCAGCCAGTAGTTTTGCACAATTATGTGCAACGTCATCCATTTTGTATGGCATGTTACGTTCTGCAATTTGTATATGTTATGAATTTGTAAATGCTTAATCCCGTTCAATCTTTTTAACTTTAGCCTGCCTTATTGACTGAAAAGCTGTCCAGGGTTCAGCCAGGGTCATACTATATAACAGTATCCAGCTCCCTCTCTGAATGAATGTTCACCACAGAACCACATGGCTCAGAGCTAGTATTTACAGTGCCTTGCAAAAGTATTCATACTTTTCATACAAAGTGGGATTAAAATAGATTTAATGAAATAACAAAAATGTACAATCTACACAAAATACTCTAATGTCAAAGTGGAATAAACATATTTTAAAAATTGATAAAAATTATATAATAAAAATAAAGTTGTTGCATTAGTATTCAGCTCCCTGAGTCAATACATGTTAGAAACACCTTTTGCAGCGATTTACAACCGTGAGTCTTCTTGGGTACACACCTGGATTGTGCAATATTATCCCATTATTCTTTTCATAATTATTTAAACTCTTTCAAGATGTTGGGGAGACAGCAATTTTCAAGTCTTGCCATAGATTTTCAAGCAGATTTAAGTAAAAACTGTAAGTTGGCCACTCACTCACTGTCATGCTGAATGGTGAATTCCGATCCCAGTGTCTGGTGTAAAGTATATTTTAGTTATTACATTTTTTCTTAAAGAAATGTCCACTTTGACAGAATATTTTGAGTAGATTGTTGAAAAAAATACAATTAACTTCTTAGGGAACGGCTCCCGAGGTGACGGTTTTGGAGAGTCTGGCGTGCCCAAAGTAAAATGCCTCCCACTCAGGCCCAGAAAATAGGATATGCACATAATTAGTACTATTGGATAGGAAACACTCTGAAGTTTGTAAGAGTGTTACAATATTGTCTGTGAGTATAACAGAACTGATATAACAGGCGAAAACCCGAGGAATTTCTGTCCTGGAAAAAGTGTTTTTGACACATTGCCTCATTTTGAACCCCTCCCTATTGAAAACAGACATATATATATATATAGGAGTAAGATTGCAGTACCTATTGCTTCCACTGGATGTCAACAGTCTCTAGACAGTGTTTGGTGATGTTATAGTTGATCTGGATGGTAATAGAAAAAGAATTTCGAGGTGGTCATCGGATGTAAACAGAAGAGGAAGTGCGTTCACGGGCTCGAAGTTAGAGGTTGGTCTGGAGACAGAAGTTAGAGGTTGGTCTGGAGACAGAAGTTAGAGGTTGGTCTGGAGACAGAAGTTAGCGGTTGGTCTAGAGACAGAAGTTAGAGGTTGTTCTATCTGTAGACAAAAGTTAGAAGTTGGTCTGGAGACAGAAGTTGGTCTGGAGACAGAAGTTAGAGATTGGTCTGGAGACAGAAGTTAGAGGTTGGTCTGGAGACAGAAGTTAGTGGTTGGTCTGGAGACAGAAGTTAGAGGTTGTTCTATCTGTAGACAGAAGTTAGAAGTTGGTCTGGAGACAGAAGTTGGAGGTTGTTCAATCTGGAGACAGAAGTTAGAGATTGGTCTGGAGACAGAAGTTGGTCTGGAGACAGAAGTTAGAGATTGGTCTGGAGACAGAAGTTGGTCTGGAGACAGAAGTTAGAGGTTGTTCTATCTGGAGACAGAAGTTAGATATTGGTCTGGAGACAGAAATTAGAGGTTGGTCTGGAGACAGAAGTTAGCGGTTGGTCTGGAGACAGAAGTTAGAGGTTGTTCTATCTGTAGACAGAAGTTAGAGGTTGTTCTGGAGACAGAAGTTAGAGGTTGGTCTGGAGACAGAAGTTGGTCTGGAGACAGAAGTTAGAGGTTGGTCTGGAGACAGAAGTTGGTCTGGAGACAGAAGTTAGAGGTTGTTCTGGAGACAGAAGTTAGAGGTTGGTCTGGAGACAGAAGTTAGAGGTTGGTCTAGAGACAGAAGTTAGAGGTTGGTCTAGAGACAGAAGTTAGAGGTTGGTCTGGAGACAGAAGTTAGAGGTTGGTCTGGAGACAGAAGTTAGAGGTTGGTCTGGAGACAGAAGTTAGCGGTTGGTCTAGAGACAGAAGTTAGAGGTTGTTCTATCTGTAGACAGAAGTTAGAGGTTGTTCTGGAGACAGAAGTTGGTCTAGAGACAGAAGTTAGATATTGGTCTGGAGACAGAAGTTAGAGGTTGGTCTAGAGACAGAAGTTAGAGGTTGGTCTGGAGACAGAAGTTAGAGATTGGTCTGGAGACAGAAGTTGGTCTGGAGACAAAGTTATATATTGGTCTGGAGACAGAAGTTAGAGGTTGGTCTGGAGACAGATGTTAGAGGTTGGTCTGGAGACAGAAGTTAGCGGTTGGTCTGGAGACAGAAGTTAGCGGTTGGTCTAGAGACAGAAGTTAGAGATTGGTCTGGAGACAGAAGTTAGAGGTTGGTCTAGAGACAGAAGTTAGAGGTTGGTCTAGAGACAGAAGTTAGATATTGGTCTGGAGACAGAAGTTAGAGGTTGTTCTGGAGACAGAAGTTAGAGGTTGGTCTGGAGACAGAAGTTAGAGGTTGGTCTGGAGACAGAAGTTAGAGGTTGGTCTGGAGACAGAAGTTGGTCTGGAGACAGAAGTTAGAGGTTGGTCTGGAGACAGAAGTTGGTCTGGAGACAGAAGTTAGAGGTTGTTCTGGAGACAGAAGTTAGAGGTTGGTCTGGAGACAGAAGTTAGAGGTTGGTCTAGAGACAGAAGTTAGAGGTTGGTCTAGAGACAGAAGTTAGAGGTTGGTCTGGAGACAGAAGTTAGAGGTTGGTCTGGAGACAGAAGTTAGAGGTTGGTCTGGAGACAGAAGTTAGCGGTTGGTCTAGAGACAGAAGTTAGAGGTTGTTCTATCTGTAGACAGAAGTTAGAGGTTGTTCTGGAGACAGAAGTTGGTCTAGAGACAGAAGTTAGATATTGGTCTGGAGACAGAAGTTAGAGGTTGGTCTAGAGACAGAAGTTAGAGGTTGGTCTGGAGACAGAAGTTAGAGATTGGTCTGGAGACAGAAGTTGGTCTGGAGACAAAGTTAGATATTGGTCTGGAGACAGAAGTTAGAGGTTGGTCTGGAGACAGATGTTAGAGGTTGGTCTGGAGACAGAAGTTAGCGGTTGGTCTGGAGACAGAAGTTAGCGGTTGGTCTAGAGACAGAAGTTAGAGATTGGTCTGGAGACAGAAGTTAGAGGTTGGTCTAGAGACAGAAGTTAGAGGTTGGTCTAGAGACAGAAGTTAGATATTGGTCTGGAGACAGAAGTTAGAGGTTGTTCTGGAGACAGAAGTTAGAGGTTGGTCTGGAGACAGAAGTTAGAGGTTGGTCTGGAGACAGAAGTTAGAGGTTGGTCTGGAGACAGAAGTTAGAGGTTGGTCTGGAGACAGAAGTTGGTCTGGAGACAGAAGTTAGAGGTTGGTCTGGAGACAGAAGTTAGAGGTTGGTCTGGAGACAGAAGTTAGAGGTTGGTCTGGAGACAGAAGTTGGACACACAGGTTTCTAAGATGAGAGCCCTGAGGCGTCAACTTCTGGCTGGTCATTGGTCAGCTCCAGCCACCGGCCAGCCTTCTCTCATATCTGTTTGTCATCAGGGCCCACTGGTCACCTCTCTGCCCGCACACACGCAAACAATGGAATACACACACACACCCCTGAAGTACTACAAAGGGGCTATTGTCATGTAAGAATGAAGCAACCCCCAAAACACCCTTTATCATAAGAGGGGTGCCCTTTCTCATATCCGTCCCCTGTACCTGGCACTCACAGGCCACTCAGCACTTGCTCAGAGACCTCACGGATGGAAAGAAAACATGGATACAGTGCGGTCCCTTCTCTTAATTCCATGGGTTCCCTACACCCTACTCAATAACTGTTTTACGATCACAGGCAAACATTCAGTGGCAATAGCTGAACTCTCAGTATAGGTAGTAGTAATGAAGTGCTGTAGAGAGCAATATTGCATGGTGACGTAGTGGATATCTCAGCATGACTTGCCATATGGACCCTCATGACTCAATATAGAGCACCCATATGTGAAAATCTGTTCATTCTGGTGATGCCCCTCTTTCAGACGTCCTGAGAATTCCATTCTAAGGCAGGCCACTGATTGAATCCCGAAGGAGAGATGAAGACCTCTGGTTGAAGGAGAGAAAGAGAGAAAGGGGGGTCTACTGAGAGGGACAGCCTGTCCACTCCCAGGACCTACCCAGCCCCAGAGAACAGGGTCAGAGACACCACAGGCCTAGTCACAGCAAGGGGCTTGAGTTCCACCTGCCCTGAAGAGAAGGGGCCCTGACCCTGGCCTGCCCACGGCATTGTTTGGTGAGGTTTGTTTTACTTCAGGCGCCACTCCTGGTTGCCTTTCGTAACGCTCTGCTGGAGCACTTTGTCCCATTCTCTGTCCTGGAGATTAGGTCTCCTCCACCTCCCCAGCACAGTGCCCCAATGTGGGGTGCAGGCCTCGCCTCAGAGACCCCTCTTGTTCCATCTTAATCCTGGTGCCCTCAGCCTCACCAGAGGAGAGGCGTCCCTTTATTCTGCCTCTCCTTCCTTCCTTCCTCCCTGGCATCAAACCTCCCTGGCATCCTTCTTCCTGGCATCCTTCTTCCTGGCATCCATCCTCCCTGGCATCCATCCTCCATTCATTCCCTCCATTCAAGGCCTTTCTCCATTTCATTTACATAACTTGCAAAGACTGGATAATGAGCGAGAAAGAGGGAACTAGAGGAAAGAGTGAAAGACTAACCCCAAAAAATATATAACGCAGTAATGAGCTGATTTGAGATCAGAAATATATCCCATTACATATGCTGTTCCCAATCACAGATCACCTCTGTGTGAGAGGTTGAGTTACTCACGACACAACCAGAGGGAACACAGCTGAGCTCTCTATTATTTTATCTTAGCTCTCTCTCTCTCTCTCTCTCTCTCTCTCTCTCTCTCTCTCTCTCTCTCTCTCTCTCTCTCTCTCTCTCTCTCTCCCTCTCTCCCTCTCTAATATAAACTGTAGAAGAAAAGAAAAACAGTCAAACTACTCCCTTTGAGAGTAGATACCTCAGAGTAAGAGCTGGGGAGACCACACACCTCAAACATACATCTCCAGTTTACTTTCCTCAGTCTCTTCTCGCCGCTTCCATTTCAGAGCTGCTGTTCCGCAAACTCAGTCACCATCTGCAACCAAAACCTGACACCCTGTCAGTCATAGAGGGGGTAGGTGTGTGTGTGTTGTTTGTGTGTCTGTCCTTGCTTGCATACACGCGTATGTGTGTGCGCGTTTACGCACTTGCATGTGAAACCACTGTGCGAATTTCTATAATGATCAGTCACTCTGCATAATGATTACGTCTAACCATGCCTGACCACATCTTCTCTGCTTCCCTTAGCAGCTCAGAGAGGAATATGTTGGCTGACTTAGCTCCCACCCCGCTACTCCATGTCGAGTTAGAGCGTGCAGTGTCTAGCGTCTATGGTCCACCCTCACCTTCCACCCACAGCTGCCAGACAGGTACAATGCTTTTCACCCCCTCCACCCACAGCTGCCAGACAGGTACAATGCTTTTCACCCCCTCCACCCACAGCTGCCAGACAGGTACAATGCTTTTCACCCCCTCCACCCACAGCTGCCAGACAGGTACAATGCTTTTCACCCCCTCCACCCACAGCTGCCAGACAGGTCCAATGCTTTTCCCCCTGTCCACCCACAGCTGCCAGACAGGTACAATGCTTTTCACCCTGTCCACCCACAGCTGCCAGACAGGTACAATGCTTTTCACCCTGTCCACCCACAGCTGCCAGACAGGTACAATGCTTTTCACCCTGTCCACCCACAGCTGCCAGACAGGTACAATGCTTTTCACACCCTCCACCCACAGCTGCCAGACAGGTCCAATGCTTTTCACACCCTCCACCCACAGCTGCCAGACAGGTCCAATGCTTTTCACACCATCCAACCACAGCTGCCAGACAGGTCCAATGCTTTTCATACCCTCATTAGATGGAGCAGCATGCACACACACACCCTTAACACCGTTACCTCTCCCTGGGGACCTCTCCCTGGGGACTCTCCCTGGGGACTCTCCCTGGGGACTCTCCCTGGGGACCTCTCCCTGGGGACTCTCCCTGGGGACCTCTCCCTGGGGACCTCTCCCTGGGGACCTCTCCCTGGGGACTCTCCCTGGGGACCTCTCCCTGGGGACCTCTCCCTGGGGACTCTCCCTGGGGACCTCTCCCTGGGGACTCTCCCTGGGGACCTCTCCCTGGGTCTCTGGGTCTCTATAGGTAGATGCTGTTCTGTTCATCTCTATGATCTGTAGGCTAGGCTGTAGAGGTGCTGACTGGAATCTATCATGACACTATCAGGGCCTGGGCAACATGTAGCACCTGCATGCATTCTACAGCCCATATGTCCATCAACGCATATACGCTGCACACACATACCACGTACGCATACATCAAGGATTACAGGCTCATTACATCACATGATCTTCACACATACAGTACACACATACATGAGCACAGAGCACTATTGGAGATAAAAGCTTTGCTGCAGTCACAATGCATCAATATTCCATGATTTCTTCTGTTATTTTGAGTCCTACGCAGTGTCCAGGCCATGTCCTTCTCTAGGGTGCATTTAGAAAGGGAGGAAGAGAGGGCACCAACACACACACATTCGTAAGTCCTCTCGGAGGGAGGAATACTCGGTCTGAGGTGTCATAGCGTTGTGAGAGCGTGTGTGTGCGTTTGCTAGTGAATGCATGAGCAGCCAGGGTAAATAATTGAGATGGCTCCCAACAGAAACACTGGAATTTAGAGACACCTGTAGGTCTCACTCTCTGTCACGCAGACACTCCTCTACAAGTCTGCTGAAGAAACACACTCACCATACACAGCCTCGACCAGAGGACCCTACACCCTGTCTGTCAGTTTTTGTTGGTGACTTCCGTACCTCTCTGCAGTGAACACATGGCCAGCACCTGTTTGACCCCCTGGTCTTCCCTCTTTATTACCTAGCCCATTGAACCCTCATTACCATCAGCCTCCCCATTTCCACTGGGCCGCTGCTCTCTCTGTCAACCCCCCCACACACACTTCCTCCACCCTGCCTTCTGACCTCTAGGTCCCCACCCCTCACCCTTTAACTGCTCCCCCAGCCAATCACAATTCAGCATTCTGCCCCACTTCATCCTCCTCCTCTCATTTCTTTATTGGGTTGTGCTTTCCGCATTACCTCCATTCCCTCAGTGATTACTCCTAAATTGCATCCATGTACTGAGAGTTGAACCCTGCAGAGACCTCCCTTTACTGGGGTTAATTTCCACCCAGCCAGCCTCTCCTCTATATGGAGCACTCCTCCTGTATGGGCTGGAAGGAGACATGGAGGGGGAACACACTCACAACAGATGCTTTGTAGAATACAATAATTTACAAGGGAGGGGAAACAACTATGAAAAACACTATACAAAACATCTTGAAGAAGTTGAAAATATCTTGAAGAAGTTATCTTGAAGAAGTTGAGGAACATGGCTGTGTAGTGTGTTCGTGCTGTTCTTTGTCTTATTTGCATGCTCTGTTGCTAGTTTCTAGCGTGCAACTCCTAACTGTCCAGGAGAACAATGAAAAATAACCCAGAATTTATGAGTCATTGTGAGTGTAAAGTCTTTATCAGGAGGATTAGGTTTCAGTGCTGAATCACACTATTCTATTCTACGACTGTGTTATTGTTTAGGAGCCAGAGCCAACACTTTCTCTCCCGCCTCTCTCTCCTAGACAATTCTATTAACGGATATTGACTTCACTCAATCTCTCAAGTGCAGACAGCTTTCTTGAGTGTTTGTGTGTGTGTGTGTGTGTGTGTGTGTGTGTGTGTGTGTGTGTGTGTGTGTGTGTGTGTGTGTGTGTGTGTGTGTGTGTGTGTGTGTGTTTCTCTCCCCGGAATACAGCTTGGAGACCTAAGCCATGAACCCCCTATCCCAACAAGACAGCCCAGAACACCCTATCCCGATAGGATAGCCCAGAACCCCCTATCCCAACAGGACAGCCCAGAACACCCTATCCCAACAGGACAGCCCAGAACACCCTATCCCGATAGGATAGCCCAGAACCCCCTATCCCAACAGGACAGCCAAGAACCCCTCATCCCGACAGGACAGCCAAGAACCCCTCATCCCGACAGGTCAGTCCAGAACCCCTCATCCCGTCAGGACAGTCTTGAACCCCTCATCCCAACAGGACAGTCCAGAACCCCTCATCCCAACAGTGCAGTCCAGAACCCCTCATCCCGACAGGACAGTCCAGAACCCCTCATCCCGACAGGTCAGTCCAGAACCCCTCATCCCGTCAGGACAGTCTTGAACCCCTCATCCCAACAGGACAGTCCAGAACCCCTCATCCCAACAGTGCAGTCCAGAACCCCTCATCCCAAAAGGACAGCCCAGAACCTATCACAACAGGGCAGTCCAGAACCTATCCCAACAGGACAGTCCAGAACCTATCACAACAGGGCAGTCCAGAACCTATTCCAACAGGACAGTCCAGAACCTATCCCAACAGGACAGTCCAGAACATATCCCAACAGGACAGTCCAGACTACAATACACCTGAGGAGAGGGATAGAGAGAGACAAAGACAACAAAGAGGAAAAGGAAGAAAATGGATAAGGGGATGAGTGCGAGTGATGAGAGGAAAGAGTGTGTGTAGTGAGTGAGGTGCTGAGCTATGGTCTGTTCTTCCTGTGAGTGGGCCTGTGTGAGGGCCTGTTCTTCCTGTGAGGGGGGCCTGTCGGATGTTCCATTATTCCTGTGAGGGGGGCCTGTGTGATGGTCTGTTCTTCCAATGAGGGGGGCCTGTGTGATGGACTGTTCTTCCTGTGAGGGGGCCTGTGTGATGGTCTGCTCTTCCTGTGAGGGGGGCCTGTGGGATGGTCTGTTATTCCTGTGAGGTGGACCTGTGTGATGGTCTGTTATTCCTGTGAGGGGGGCCTCTGTGTGTTAGAGGGACACCAAATAGAGATTATACCGTAGAGAGCTTTCATCTCTCTAACACTCGTCCTCACCTGTCCCTTGTTTCCTTTTTATTCCCCTATTTCCCCTAAAGCCCCCATCCCACTCCCTCTCTCCATCCTCCCCTATTTCCCCTGAAGCCCCCATCCCACTCCCTCTCTCCATCCTCCCTATTTCCCTAAAGCCCCCATCCCACTCCCTCTCTCCATCCTCCCCTATTTCCCTGAAGCCCCCATCCCACTCCCTCTCTCCATCCTCCCCTATTTCCCTGAAGCCCCCATCCCACTCCCTCTCTCCATCCTCCCCTATTTCCTGAAGCCCCCATCCCACTCCCTCTCTCCATCCTCCCCTATTTCCCCTGAAGCCCCCATCCCACTCCCTCTCTCCATCCTCCCCTATTTCCCCTAAAGCCCCCATCCCACTCCCTCTCTCCATCCTCCCCTATTTCCCCTGAAGCCCCCATCCCACTCCCTCTCTCCATCCTCCCCTATTTCCCCTGAAGCCCCCATCCCACTCCCTCTCTCCATCCTCCCCTATTTCCCCTAAAGCCCCCATCCCACTCCCTCTCTCCATCCTCCCCTATTTCCCCTGAAGCCCCCATCCCACTCCCTCTCTCCATCCTCCTGCAGCCACGTTTCTGTCCCTTTAATTGTTTTATTGTAACAGTTAAACCTAAGCAGGAAGCACATTTAATAACAGGGAAAGTACATTTTGACTGTCAGGGACTCCGGCTAAAAATAGAGTTTGGCATTAGGTTCAAAGTGCACAGACTGGTTGCCGAGCAACGGTCTCCGGGGGTTTCCCCCCACCGGGCTCTTCAAACAAGGCCTGTGATGTGGTCAGTGTCTCTTTAATATCAGGGCAGAGGGGAAATCAAACACACACAACGCAGCCACCTCTCTCTCTCACACATACACACGTATGTACCAAAGCACACGTACCTCTCACTCACACCTCTGAAAGAGGGGAAACCGTGTGTGTGTGAATGAGTGAGTGTGATAGGAAGCAGTTATTCCCTATTGCACGATCTGATTCAGCCACTAATGTTGTGAGCATACTTAACTGAATGGCTGGAGGCTTGATTCAACATCTAATGAAGCTTGTCTGCATAGAAGAGGTCCTATCAGGTTTCACATGGTCTAATATTGGTAACGTGTGTAAAATCATTGAGGAAACCTCCCTTCTGGCTTCTGTTTCATTCACAGGGTCATTCATCAATGAATACATCAACATCATTGGACAAATGGCTTTTCCATTCAAGTCCTTTTTGTAATGGTGAAACTTCTAAGCTTATGTTGGCCTACACACTGGATGTCAACTCTATAATGATGAAGACAACATTAATCATTATTCATTTATCTTACTGTGTACTCTGTGATTACAGCTACAGTACATACAGTCATGGGATATTTAAAAATACAGATGGAGAACAGCTTTGTCTAAACCTGCACACAATCACAAGATTTCTGGATGTTATAGAGGTTTTATAATAATATTATATAATAATATATGCCATTTAGCAGATGCTTTTATCATACATTTTACATATGGGTAACATATGGTCACATAAAAATGTGTGTGTGTGTGGGTAACACTGGTTAATGTTAAGCTCTCCTGGCTAACAAGACACAACTTGGATAGCAGTGGAGTCAAAGGTTACGACTCCCGTACAGTACCTTAAGCCTGGTCCTCGGGCCTGTCGCCCCTCACACACGGCTAGCAGATCAGAGACAGAGCTCCCATCCAAACACACGGCTGGCATATCAACAAGCACTCACACACACTCATCTTCAGGTGGGGAATAACCACTCATCATGGGTAAGCCCGCCTGTCTTCACCCTAGAGCCCCATGTACACAATGATACGCATACACACGCAACCACACAAAACACCAATAGAGACACACCCCCCATCTGACCCATGCAGAAGAATATTATGTATTCTTATTCCAATGTTTGCCCATCTGAGTCTCTTTACTCATCACTGTATACCAAGTGAAATCTACAGTAAACCCTGGGTCTGAGTCATCACAGCAGTATCCTGCCTCTCTGCTTGGCTCTGTGACAGAGGGTGACATTCATCGGTCCGTCCACTATAGCAGCCCTGAAGCACACGGGCCAATTACCTTCTGTTCCCGGTACACTACGGAGGATTACGGAACCACATAATTACAATTTAGCAGCTGTCAAGCCTGATGTATGTTTCTTTCCCTCCATCTGGACTGCAGTGGAAGAGGCTGCTGCTTCTGGGAGTCCCCAACCCCCCACCACACACACACACACACTTATGTTGGCCATGCTACTCTACATACAGTAAGGTACAGGGAAAACTTGGCCATCAGAGAATAGTAGTGAGTGAGTGAAGGCAGCTTCATTGCTTAATTTTAAAAGCTGCACACAACCCATGTGCCTAAGTGTGAAGTTAGGAAGTTAAAAAGAGCTTAAAAAATCTGTTGTTTAAGGAGACTGAATAGGCAAGTTTGCTGAATAAAGCAAAGGGCAACGGATCTTGTTATTCTGAGAGCTCTTCAATCAATATTGTCTTCACTGAGTAAGACATGTTATCCCTGAGAGCCACCGCACAGCTTGTGGGAGGTCATGTTTAATGAGACTGACCACAGCTTGTGGGAGGTCATGTTTAATGAGACTGACCACAGCTTGTGGGAGGTCATGTTTAATGAGACTGACCACAGCTTGTGGGAGGTCATGTTTAATGAGACTGACCACAGCATGGGAGGTCATGTTTAATGCACTGTAAGGGACTTTGAAGACCACTTTGGTTGCGAATATCGATCTAACGTAATTAAGTCTTATAAACCAAGAAAAAGATGATGCATTGAAAATTCTAAGATGTTTAAGCACTCCAAATATACCTGACCAAAAGCTTCAGGTCAGTTCTACTGTTTACTGCTATTCAGCAGAGGTGTGTTGGTGAGGTGTGCGTCTCCAGTTTGTCCTTCCTCAGTAGCTGTTCAGGAGCATGCTGATCTCCTTCGTCTGTTTCCAGAGCTGTTTCTGGTGGCGCTTGCTAATGGGAGGGAAAGAAGGAAAGAGGGAGAAAGAGAGAACAAAGCTAGTAATGTGTATGCACACTATCTGCAAAATGACTTCCATGAAAGATAAAAGAACACAGATTACATTTACATTTTCCTTTTGTATAGCTGCATTATAAGCACAATCTAATGTTGTGTCTTCCCCCTGCACACCTGGGCAGGAGGGTCTGTGGAAGTAAGGCTCTCACAGACAGAAAACATTACAGGGATAACCAAACGCACGAGGCCTTTCTCCGGAGCTGCCCTTGTCCTGGCTGTGAAGCTCTGGCAGTCTGACAACACACAGAACGGAATTTCACATGCTGCGTTTGAACACCACCACTGAATGGTAACTCTCAACCCTCCCGGTTCTCGTTCATGGTCAAATGCCTAGGACTAGGAGATGCATGCAAGTGTCTGTGCAAAGATGAAAACAACTGAATGAAAAATGAAGAGAAGGGTGGAGGGAAACGGACATGGTATTGAAAGGAGTTGATGAGGACAATGTAGCAACCAGCAGTGTCAGATGTTGAACTGATTGCTCAATGTGTCAACACACACACACACACACACACACACACACACACACACACACACACACACACACACACACACACACACACACACACACACACACACACACACACACACACACACACACACACACACACACACACACACACACACACACACACACACACACACACACACACACACGTAAAGTAAAGTCAAAATTTAATAATTAGCAGCTTGAAAATGCAGGCCTGGGGACCAAACTTATCACAACCCTGGAGACCTGCTATACACAAATGAGCCATCTCATTCTTCTCTTCCCTTTTCTCCTTCGTTTGTTTCCAGAGCTGTTTCTGGTGGCGCTTGCTAATGGAGAACACAGTCAGAGCTTCTTGCTGTCCTATTTTCTACTCTCCACATATTTATTTTCATTAGGAGTTCCTTATCGGGGCATTAAGTGTATTGCCGGGTGTTTGTGAGAGTTTTCTGAATGGAGGGAACGAGGGGAACAGTGGGGTGATGATGGCTGATTTGTAATAGAGGCCTCTGAATCGTTCCTCCACTGAACCCCCCTGTTACCGCTCCATCCCACCCCCCCATACGCCACTCTCCCCTGGGCAGCAGTCTTCAACTCTCCCCCTCTCTCTGGTGGGGCCCAGCCATCCTGTGTGGTTCTGGTTTAACCAGATGACCTGAACCCGAACGTGTCCCAGCGTCACAGAGAGCTTGGAGTGTGTGTGCCCAGAGGGGACAGAGTCTGGGATGTAAAGGAGAGGGTCAAGCCTCACATAAATACACACACACACCACAAGCACACACACTCCAACCGACACCCTGGCCTTCCTGGTCAAGTCCCGCGGGTGGGTGAGTGGCGAGGAGGAGAGTGGCACACCCCGAGCTAAAAGTGTAACGCTCTGCGGGCTAATTGAGCGTTTGATCATGTTTAATCCCTCGTCTGACATAGACAGGAGTTACAGGCCCCTCAGGCCTTATCCAGCCCGCCCCAGAGACACACACACTGCCATTTCCCACCTGGACAAAAGGAACACTTATGTGCCAATGCTGTTCATTGACTACAGCTCAGGGTTCAACACCATAGTACCCACAAAGCTCATTACTAAGCTAAGGACCCTGGGACTAAACACCTCCCTCTGCAACTGGATCCTGGACTTCCTGACGGGCCGCCCCCAGATGGTAAGGGTAGGCAACAACACATCTGCCACGCTGATCCTCAACACTGGGGCCCCTCAGGGGTGTGTGCTTAGTCCCTTCCTGTACTCGCTGTTCACCCACGACTGCGTGGCCAAGCACGACTCCAACACCATCATTAAGTTTGCTGATGACACAACAGTGGTAGGCCTGATCACAGACAACGATGAGACTATAGGGAGGTGGTCAGAGAACTCTACCTTAATGTGAGCAAGACAAATGAGCTGATCGTGGACTATAGGAAAAGAAGGGCTGAACAGGCCTCCATTAACATCGACGGGGCTGAAGTGGAGCGGATTGAGAGTTTCAACTTCCTTGGTGTCCACATCACCAACGAACTATCATGGTCAAAACACACCAAGACAGTTGTGAAGAGGGCACGACAACACCTTTTATCCCTCAGGACACTGAAAAGATTTGGCATGGGTCCCCAGAGCCTCAAAAAGTTCTACAGCTGCACCATCGAGAGCATCCTGACCGATTGCATCACCGCCTGGTATGGCAACTGCTCGGCATCTGACCGTAAGGCACTACAGAGGGTAGTGCGAACGGCCCAGTACATCACTGGGGCCAAGCTTCCTGACATCCAGGACCTTTAAGTCATCACTAAGATTTCCTTTCCTTTCCCTTGCTGAGCACAGAGCAACAGAGGAACGTCACATCTGCTCCTGCCACATCCTCTGGTGCTCATCTGGTGTCTCCTTAACCTGCCACCACTCCCCCAGTGCTCTCTCCCTCTCCCTCTCTGTGTGTGTGTGTGTGTGTGTGTGTGAGATTGTGTGGGCGGAGACAGGTGTGCTGGAGTCAGAGCAGATCCCCACCAGCTGCAACCTGTTCCATAATCAAGACCTCTACAAATACTCAGTCCTGCCACTTCCACACTGCCAGTACCTAATCTCTGCCCAGTCAGTCCATGTTTCTAGCCATTTGTTCCTGGTTTCCCTTGCCTGACACTGTTTTCCTCTCCGCTACAGTTCTGCCCGCTCTGACTCTGGTCCCTGTCTCCAGTCCGACCTCGTCAGTCCTGCTACTCTGTCCTGGATTCCCCACTCTACGCTCCCCTGGATTCCCCTCCAGACCTACTTACCCTGTCCCCACACCTCTCGCTCCTGCCTCAGCCTCCGCACCTGGTTTCAGGCAACCTGCCCTAGCTTCCCCTGGCCTGCACTCAATCTTCCCCCCTGTGTTTCAATAAATACCTTGATTACCTCATCCCAGTCTCCTTGTCTGAGTCTGCTCTTGGGTTCACCTGTTCCGCATGACATAACAGAGGAGTGCTCTAAACGCTAAAGGGGTCAGCATGCTTCAGTTCGGCTGGTGCCTAGCTGAAGTCAGCTAGCCGAACGAGTGTCTTCGCATACTCCCTTAAAAGACCTTCGTTTGAAAAACAAGAAAAAAAAGTCAATAGTACTGTTTGTCCATTTGAGACGCCATAGCCAATATACCCTTTCTCAGAATAGTTCAGAATTAATCTAAGAACTCAGGAAATCGGTCATTAATTTACGTTTTTGCAGAGATCATAGTCGTGCAATTTTACATCTAACTAAGATGTTTGGTGCAGCATTTCTCAATAAAAAATGTGCATGAAAACAAGTCGTCTTTTGTTGAATGACAACAAATACTTTATTGAGGAATCCCTTCTGTTGACCAATCAATGACGAAGGGGTGTAGACTTCGGCTCAACTTCAAAAGCCCCAAAAAACGAACAGAAGTCCAAAATGAACAAAAACGTCACAAAATGTAATGTACATGAACTCTTCCAAACTTTTTCGGCATGCGGACGCCCTGGACACTGGAGTAAATCCAGACCAGTTAAAAACAAGCCCAATTTCAGGGACCGGTGCATCCCACACAGGATAGGAGGAGCGAATCGCTACTCGGCTCGTCATACTTAGAGACATGAACCTATACAGCCTCAGGAGCTTCATTGGTTAAGCTCATTAGAGCTCATTATGGAATTAGAGCTGGGGAATTATGGGGTGGGGGTGTCAAGGTGAGGGGTCTGATCTGGGGGACTGATATTAGGAGGTTAGTGAAGAGTGGTTGGGACTCATTAGGTTCTGATACTACATGATATAATATATACAGTGGGGCAAAAAAGTATTTAGTCAGCCACCAATTGTGCAAGTTCTCTCACTTAAAAAGATGAGAGAGGCCTGTAATTTTCGTCATAGGTACACTTCAACTATGACAGACAAAATGAGGAAAGAAAATCCAGAAAATCACATTGTAGGATTTTTAATGAATTTATTTGCAAATTATGGTGGAAAATAAGTATTTGGTCACATACAAACAAGCAAGATTTCTGGCTCTCACAGACCTGTAACTTCTTCTTTAAGAGGCTCCTCTGTCCTCCACTCGTTACCTGTATTAATGGCACCTGAACTTGTTATCAGTATAAAAGACACCTGTCCACAACCTCAAACAGTCACACTCCAAACTCCACTATGGCCAAGACCAAAGAGCTGTCAAAGGACACCAGAAACAAAATTGTAGACCTGCACCAGGTTGGGAAGACTGAATCTGCAATAGGTAAGCAGCTTGGTTTGAAGAAATCAACTGTGGGAGCAATTATTAGGAAATGGAAGACATACAAGACCACTGATAATCTTCCTCGATCTGGGGCTCCACGCAAGATCTCACCCCGTGGGGTCAAAATGATCACAAGAACGGTGAACAAAAATCCCAGAACCACACGGGGGGACCTAGTGAATGACCTGCAGAGAGCTGGGACCAAAGTAACAAAGCCTACCATCAGTAACACACTAAGCCGCCAGGGACTAAAATCCTGCAGTGCCAGACGTGTCCCCCTGCTTAAGCCAGTACATGTTCAGGCCCGTCTGAAGTTTGCTAGAGAGCATTTGGATGATCCAGATGAGGATTGGGAGAATGTCATATGGTCAGATGAAACCAAAATAGAACTTTTTGGTAAAAACTCAACTCGTCGTGGTTTGGAGGACAAAGAATGCTGAGTTGCATCCAAAGAACACCATACCTACTGTGAAGCATGGGGGTGGAAACATCATGCTTTGGGGCTGTTTTTTCTGCAAAGGGACCAGGACGACTGATCCGTGTAAAGGAAAGAATGAATGGGGCCATGTATCGTGAGATTTTGAGTGAAAACCTCCTTCCATCAGCAAGGGCATTGAAGATTAAACGTGGCTGGGTCTTTCAGCATGAAAATGATCCAAAACACACCGCCCGGGCAACGAAGGAGTGGCTCGTAAGAAGAATTTCAAGGTCCTGGAGTGGCCTAGCCAGTCTCCAGATCTCAACCCCATAGAAAATCTTTGGAGGGAGTTGAAAGTCCGTGTTGCCCAGCGACAGCCCCAAAACATCACTGCTCTAGAGGAGATCTGCATGGAGGAATGGGCCAAAATACCAGCAACAGTGTGTGAAAACCTTGTGAAGACTTACAGAAAACGTTTGACCTCTGTCATTGCCAACAAAGGGTATATAACAAAGTATTGAGATAAACTTTTGTTATTGACCAAATACTTATTTTCCACCATAATTTGCAAATAAATTCATTAAAAATCCTACAATGTGATTTTTGGATTTTTTTTCCTCATTTTGTCTGTCATAGTTGAAGTGTACCTATGATGAAAATTACAGGCCTCTCTCATCTTTGTAAGTGAGAGAACTTGCACAATTGGTGGCTGACTAAATACTTTTTTGCCCCACTGTAACTGATATCGAGGGTTTAGTGAGAAGAGAAGAGGCACACATTGATAATGTAAGCACAGATTGAAGGCAGACGGTCCAGCATAAGGCAGAAAGGCATATGAAGAAAGTGTTCAACTAATGCAATAGCTTCAAACTTCCAATATTCTAATAGCCACTTCCTTTAGACACCTTTACAGAGATGGTTTCAACACGTTTCCAATGACAGGCTAAAGAGTATGGTTCTTGGTTGCAACAAAAAGCATAGGCTTTTACTCACAAGAATGTGCGGGGTTGTCACACAGTTCCTTTGTTGGTGAATGTTAAAGCAAGTCTGGTATCCAGGTAAGCATTGACAGAATTTCAATGGTATTGAACTAACTCAAAAAAGTACAGAAGTGATAGAGGTAAAAGATGAATAATTGAAATAAAATAGTGCATCCAAAAGTAAATTATACACTGAGTGATCAAAACATTAGGAACACCTTCCTAAAATGTAGTTGCCCTCAGAACAGCCTCAATTCGTAGGGGCATGGACTCAACAAGGTGTCGAAAGCGTCCCACAGGGATGCTGGCCCATATTGACTACAATGCTTCCCGAAGTTGTGTCAAGTTGGTTGGATGTCCTTTGGGTGGTGGACCATTCTTGATACACATGGGAAACTGTCGAGCAGCATTGCAGTTCTTGACAAACCGGTGCACCTGGCACCTACTACCATACCCCATTCAAAAGGCACTTAAATCTTTTGTCTTGCCCACTCACCCTCTGAATAGCACACATAGACAATCAATGCCTCAATTGTCTCAAGGCTTAAAAATCCTTTGTTAACCTGTCTCCTCCCCTTCATCTACACTGATTCAAGTGGATATAACAAGTGACATCAATAAGGGATCATAGCTTTCACCTGGATACACCTTGTTGTCTATGTCATGTTTTGTACACTCAGTGTATATTCACAAATTGAAACAGTATAAACGGGTGAACGAAACATAATCTCAGCTCCTAATTGTCTCAAGTCTAACTGCCATCCTCCGCTCTCCAACCAAAACAACCCATTCACTTCTATAAACCAGCTCAACACAGTACTCAGCTGCGTGTTTCCACTGTGTGTGTTTCCAATGACTCCGTGAGTATGACTCAGAGAGTGATTACACATCGATCCAAGTTTTTCTGATGCGGTGTGGCTGGATGGATGTGTTTATTATGAATCTCTACAACAATGACTGATTCTTCATATTCTTCATAACCACTGAGGCATAAACTACCAATCCAAGGATGGATGCTGCAACGTTACTGGATGGAGTGTTTGAGGTGAGCTGTATGGGTTGGTCCAGGGGCTCGACGTGCTGTCCCCTGGTCCCTCAAAGGGGGAAGTCAAACTGTTTCCAGGGATGGAATTTAACCTACTGACCTCAGAAGAAAGTGCTTTCATTTATTTATCATATAGGGACCGAGGCGTTCTTAGACCCATAAACGTTCCCCATGATTCATGAAGAGATTGTGCTGGTGATGACGCAATAATTCCAAAATTAACCCCTGACCTCTACAGTGGCAGGCAGGGTTTCAGTCTTCCCCAAGCGGAGTCACACCTCTTCTTCTTGGTTCTCTGTTTCTTTAGATTTTCCTCCCTTCATCTCTTACCTCACTCTCATCCTTGCCATCTTTAAACCCTTCACTCTCTCGCTCTTCTTCCTAATATTTCCCTAATTTGTACCTCTTCACCCCATGGTACAGTAACAACCCTACCTTCTGTACAGACCCAATTCCCCCTGGCGATATATGTGCACAGAAAAATCCTCTCATCCCAAGCCAAACACATCTATTCCCAAATAACCATGAACAGATGAAAAATGGTAAGGTACAGTAATTATGGAAAGAGAGAATATAAGAAGAGAAGAGAGAGAGATGAAAAAGCGGAGGGCGAGTAAGACGAGTGAGAGAGAAGGAAAGAGAGGGAATTCTGAGCTCCAGGCCGTGGTTAGGGAGCCAGAGTAAATACACAGCACATCTCACATCCAATCAAGCTGAGCCCTGCAGCCAGCCTGAATTAAAGTCCATTAATGACATCAATACAAGACAAATAATAAACTACTGCATGTACAGTTGAAGTCGGAAGTTTACATACACTTAGGTTGGAGTCATTAAAACTTGTTTTTCAACCACTCCACAAATTTCTTGTTAACAAACTATAGTTTTGGCAAGTCGGTTAGGACATCTACTTTGTGCATGACACAAGGAATAAAAAAAAAAATTGTTTACAGACAGATTATTTCACTTATAATTCACTGTATCACAATTCCAGTGGGTCAGAAGTTTACATACACTAAGTTGACTGTGCCTTTAAACAGCTTGGAAAATTCCAGAAAATTGTGTCATGGCTTTAGAAGCTTCTGATAGGCTAAAAGTTTTGCGAAAAGTGCAAATCAATCCCAGAACAACAGCAAAGGACCTTGTGAAGATGCTGGAGGAACAGGTACAAAAGTATCTATATCCACAGTAAAACAAATCCTATATTGACATAACCTGAAAGGCCGCTCAGCAAGGAAGAAGCCACTGCTCCAAAACCACCATAAAAAAGCCAGACTACGGTTTGCAACTGCACATGGGGACAAAGATCGTACTTTTTTGAGAAATGTCCTCTGGTCTGATGAAACAAAAACACAACCATTTGGCCATAGTGACCATCGTTATGTTTGGAGGAAAAAAGGGGAGGCTTGTAAGCCGAAGAACACCATCCCAACCGTGAAGCACGGGGTGGCAGTATCATGTTGTGGGGGTGCTTTGCTGCAGGAGGGACTGGTGCACTTCACAATATAGATGGCATCATGAGGCAGGAAATGTATGTGGATATATTGAAGCAACAGCTCAAGACATCAGTCAGGAAGTTAGAGCTTGGTCGCAAATGGGTCTTCCGAATGGACAATGACCCCAAGCATACTTCCAAAGTTGTGGCAAAATGGCTTAAGGACAACAAAGTCAAGGTATTGGAGTGGCCATCACAAAGCCCTGACCTCAATCCTATAGAAAATGCTACCAAATAAGGCAATGCTACCAAATACTAATTGAGTGTATTTAAACTTCTGACTCACTGGGAATGTGATGAAAGAAATAAAAGCTGAAATACATTATTCTCTCTACTATTATTCTGACATTTCACATTCTTAAAATAAAGTGGTGATCCTAACTGACCTAAGACAGGGAATTTTTACTAAGATTAAATGTCAGGAATTGTGAAAAACTGAGTTAAATGTATTTGGCTAAGGTGTATGTAAACTTCCGACTTCAACTGTAATTAAACAGTCCTTTATTTTATAGTGCTGAACTGGCCTCCAACATAAAGAACAGTGGATCAGTGTTCTAATTAAACATCCACTGTTTGTTTTAACCCTGCGTGGGTTGGCTCATTAAGGCCTGATGCTGAGTGATGGCTAAGAGTTAGCTGTGTCGGTCAGACCCAGGATCACAAGGCTGCTCCTCAGATCTACTGACGGAAACCTGATAAGCAGCACAGGCATGACAGACTGAGGGATGGATGTGCTGAGGGAGCTTCCTCAAGTGAGAGATGATGTACTGTGTGTGTATATGTGTTTCAAATAACATTTTATTTGTCACATGTGCCGAATACAACTAGTGTAGACTTTACCGTAAAATGCTTGCTTGCGAGCCCTTCCCAACAATGCAGAGGTTTAAAAAAAAAACTGGATGGCAGGGACCTCGGCCCCAGTGATCTATTGGGCTATCCGTATCACCCTCTGTAGCGCTTTGCAGTCAAGTGTGGTGCATTTGCCATGCCAAGCGGTGATGCAGCCAGTCAAGATGCTTTCGATGGTGCAGGTGTGATCATACACCTAACTTTTTGAGGATCCAAGGGCCCATGCCAAATCTCTTGAGCCTCCTGACAGGGAAGACGCGCTGCCGTGCGCTCTTTACGACTGTGCGGGTGTGTGTGGACCATGTTAGGTCCTTAGTGATGTGGACGCCAAGGAACTTGAAGCTCTAGACCCGCTCCACAACAGCCCCGTCAATGTGGATAGTGGCCATGGAGAGCGAGATCACACAGTCAACCCGGAAAAACAGGGGCTTTCACGGAAGGCACAGTGTTATATTCCTAGAAGCGAGCATAAAAGGCATTTAGCTTTTTTGGGAGTTCTGCCTCGCTGGGCAACTCATGGCTGGGTTTCCCTTCAAAGTCAAAGTCAAAGTCACCATTATTAGTCAGTTGTACAACCGAATGCCTTCAACCGAAATGTGTCTTCCGCATTTAACCCAACCCCTCTGAATCAGAGAGGTGCGGGGGGCTGCCTTAATCGACTTCCACGTCTTGGCGCCCGGGGAACAGTGGGTTAACTGCCTTGTTCAGGGGCAGAACGACAGATTTTTTTTTTCCTTGTCAGCTCGGGGATTCGAACTTGCAACCCTCCGGTTACAAGTCCAACGCTCTAACCACTAGGCAACCTGCCGCCTTCGTAATCTGTTAACGTCTGAAAGCCGTGACACAAATAACGAGTGTCGGCACCGATATAATAGTATTCCACCTTCCTCCTATATTGTCCTTTTGCATGTTTGATGTCTCGCCAGAGGTCGTAGCGGGCTTTCTTGTATGCATCCATGTCCTGCCCCTTGTAAGCGGTAGCTCTAGCCTTTAGCCCAGCACGGATATTGCCTGTAATCCATGGTTTTTGGTTTGGATAAGTTCTTATAGTCACTGTGGAGATGACATCGTCTATGCACTTATTGATTAAGCCTGTGACTAACTCCTCAATGCTAATCGGATGAATCCTGGAACATATCCCAGTCTGTACTAGCAAAACAGTCTTGTAGCCTCGCATCTGCTTCATCCGACCACTTCCATACTGGTACTTTCTGTTTGAGCTTTTGTTTGTAAACAGGAAGCAGGAGAATGGAGTCATGGTCAGATTTGCCGAAGGGAGGATGAGAGAGGGCCTTGTATGCGTTTCTGTGGGTGTAATAAAAGTGGTCTAACCTTTTAGCGCCCCTAGTGGTGCGTGAGACTCGTTGGTAGAAGTGAGGTAAGACTGTTTAAAGTCTCCACCCACCAGAAATGCTACCTCTGGGTGAGTTTTTTCTTGTTTGTTTATGACCGCATACAGTTCATTGAGTGCCGAAGTGGTGTTGGCTTGGGGAGGGACGTAGACAGCTGTGATACTTACAGATGAAAATTCTCTTGGTAGATAAAAGGGTCTGCAGATTACCATGAGGTATTCTATATCAGGTGAACAAAGCTCGAGATTTCCTTCACACTTGAAGCACCACCCCAGTTGTTATTTATGATAAAACACACTACACCGCCTTCCGACTTCTGCGAAGCCGCTGTACGATCCTGCCATTGCATGGAGAATCCACAGGGTACTACATACATAGTTTCATCATCCAGCCACGTTTTAGTAAGACATAATATTGCAGTTTTTCAAGGCTCTTTGATAGGAGACTCTCGAATGAAACTCATTCATCTTATTCGATATTTAGTTTTCTCTTAGACTCAATTTCACCAGGACTCCACCTCATCTCCAGCATCTACACCTCTGCGTGTTGGTAGCCCATGGAACAAAGGAATAGAGTCCGGTATGAACAGTGGAACAGCTGAATCGGAGTTGAATTCTTATTTGAAGTCAAAATGGAGGTTAGTAACTGTCAATCTGATGTCCAGAAGTGCTTGGACGCCATATGTGATAATAATATGAACATTCTGAACAAAAAGATAAACACGGAAAAAGTCGCTATATAGCAAAGTTGGGTTGGAACTCGTAAGATTTCACCCTTCTCCGTCGCGCCATATTTTTTCTCTCTCACACACACACACACACACACACACACACACACACACACACACACACACACACACACACACACACACACACACACACACACACACACACACACACACACACACACACACACACACACACGAGTCTAAACTTGTCAGGGATACCTCAGGATACATTTTTCTAACCTGATTCCCTGACCTGGAGAACTGGCGGTGGTGAGAGAGAACACACACAACAAACCAGACCAGACCTGCTTCACCCAGGGTTCTATGTAAGGTTCTGGCTCTGTACGGATGGGTGATCGCAATACCCGGGTTTGTTATTGTGGTTTCCTTTCAGCTTCTCAGACAGCACCACAGGCCCAAGACCTGCCTCGCTCTCAGCACTACTTTTACAAAACACCCCGCTGCTGAAAGGAAATGTGTGTTGACAAAATATGCCCGCATATTTTCTTTCTTTCTCTGGTAAGTTCTTCCCTGAAAAGAGAGAAAGAGAGAGAGATGGGTTGGAGGGGTCGCCTCGGCACGTTCATCACGTGAAGTGATGATGCTCTTAGAGCCGTGTGAAGCGGTGTTGGGGAACCCTCCTTACCGAGGAGTGGGTGTGAGCGATGGCCTCCCCCACCTCATACTGCTAATTGACTCATCCATTATGGTCCAGTGAAAACACTTCTCAAGTGGCGACACATTACCAATCAAAGAGCCTAGTCAAGTGCGTGTGGGTTTACTTGTGTGCGTGTTTTTGCATGAGTGTGTGTTAGCGTGTGTGTGCATGTGTTTAGGTGTGTCTGGTGACCTACAGACACGTAAACGTTCCATGTGCAAGTAACGCAAATGTCCGCCAAAGCTTTTCAAACTAATAAACACATCCACATAAACAAATTTGACTGGTCAAGGTTGAACCCCTGTTCTTATTTCCCCTCTTTTTCTACTCCCTAACATGTTGCTGCTCATGGAGTACTCAGCCCTACCGCTGTACTGGTGGGACAAGTTTTAATGTACATACAATTTGACAGGAAGAGAGTCAGGCAATATGTGCATTCCAGGTCAAAGTGTTGAACACTTCCTTACAGAACACTACTGACGTTACTGACATTAATCTAACAATCGTATGTTGGCAGAGAACCAATGAAGTTAATGTATTGAGCATTCATATGTGTGGTATGAGTGTTAGCATGTGTGTGTGTGTGTGTGTGTGTGTTTATCACTGTAAGTTCACCTTCTACAGATGCACACTCAAGAGCATCCTGTCGGGCTGTATCACCGCCTGGTACAGCAACTGCTCCGCCCACAACCGTAAGGCTCTCCAGAGGGTAGTGAGGACTGCACAATGCATCACCGGGGGTAAACTACCTGCCCTTCAGGACACCTACACCACCCGATGTCACAGGAAGGCCAAAAAGATAATCAAGGACAACAACCACCCGAGCCACTGCCTGTTCACACCGCTATCATCCAGAAGGCGAGGTCAGTACAGGTGCATCAAAGCTGGGACCGAGAGACTGAAAAGCAGCTTCTACCTCAAGGCCATCAGACTGTTAAACAGCCATCACTAACATTGAGTGGCTGCTGCCAACATACTGACTTAAATCTCTAGCCACTTTAAATAATAGGAATTGTATGTAACAAATGTATCACTAGCCACTTTAAACAATTTTGTATATAATGTTTACATATCCGACATTACTCATATCAAATGTATACACTGTACTCTAAACCATCTACTGAATCTTGCCTATGTCGTTCGGCCATCGACTCAAAACTCTAGCCACTTTAATAATTATAATTGGATGAAATAAATGTATCACTAGCCACTTTAAACGATGCCATTTATATAATGTTTACATATCCTACATTACTCATCTCATATGTATATACTGTATTCCATATCATCTACTGCATCTTGCCTACGCCGGTCAGCCATCGCTCATCCATATATTTATATGTACATACTCGTATTCATTCCTTTACTCTTGTGTGTATAAGGTAGTTGTTGTGAATTTGTTAGATGACTTGTTAGATACTACTGCATGGTCGGAACTAGAAGCACAAGCATTTCACTACACTCGCATTAACATCTGCTAACCATGTGTATGTGACAAATAACATTTTATTTGACCTGAGGAGGCCTGTCCTTTAAAATCTTTATGTCTCAGCCTAGTTGATGTGGACCTGGAGAGAAGAGGGACTGAAGAATACAGCTAGAGAGGAGAAGAGGGACTGAAGAATACAGCTAGAGAGGAGAAGAGGGACTGCTCTCAAACTACAGCTGCAAGCAGCTCTCCCACACGCTCTTAAAACCCCCTCCATCTTGTATGGATCCATTCCTCTTGGCTACTAGCAGAGCCTTGGTTGACTCCCTCCCAGCCATACAACCCGACACAGAGGGCTGAAGTGACCTAGCTGCTTGACCCCAGCTAGCACACACTCTAAATGGCCTCAGTGAGAGAGACAGAGATTGACAGAGACAGAGATAGACAGAGACAGACAGCAGTCTGTGGCCCATTACTGACCTATTGAACACAAAGCTGTGAATTTCTATTTTTCTCCTGGACCAAAGGCTGTGTGGGTTCACAGGCATCCTATTATGTATGACCTCTGACCTCACAGTGGGTTGGGCCTCAGATGTGTGGACGAGCTACAGGGAGCTGGTCAAAGGTCTAGTCTTCACAGAGTAGTAAACCTGAATCAGAGGAGGTAGCTGCTGCCCAGTTCCCACCACACTGGTCATCATGGTCAGAAGGCCCTTGGCTGGGAGTAGCCCACTCTCCCAGACACACACTCCACAGATGGGGACACACACAAAAGGAAGTACATGACACTCAGCAGACAATACCAATGGCAGATACAACCCACCACAAAGAATACACAACCCACAAACACCCACAGTCCACATCACAGAACAAAAACACAGGGCCATTTTTCTCCAGATCAGCCCACATCTCTTGCTCTGCGACACTGGGTCCACTCCTGTCCCCCTGCAGCGCTCGTGTTTCCTTCCGTCTGCCTCCTCTCTACTGGGTTCTGATCTTATGTTTTAGCCATTAGGGTACTACTTCTGCCTCCCCTCTCTCTCTCAGCATGGGCACGACGTCAACAGCAGAGGTTCGGACATGATGACTTAGCCATGCTGCTGCCATGGTCAGACAGCATCAGCCAACAGCACCACCACTCACTAGTGGTCTCTGGTGGTGGATACCGGAACTGTACACAGGATGGTAAATTGAACTCATGTTGCCTAGCTCAGATTATTAACCAGAACCACATTTACAGACAATGAAAAATGGATAAGCAATGGCGGCTCGGGTTCAACCCATCATAAATTATAATAATCTATAAGTATTGCTGTTTTAGAGCTAAAGTAACAGTAAATGTCATATTGAAATACAATTGTCAGGAGAAAACTAACCAGGAGTACATTTTTAAAACTGCATTTTCCACTCAGATTCTATCATACATTGTTTTGGGGTCTTTCAATGTCCCAACAGGAGGGCTGAAGTATTGGATTCTACACCATCTGTAGCTGCCTGAAGCAGAGTGAGTGTCAGCTCTACCTTCGTACTGGGTGTAAATGGCATCTATGTAGGTGTACTGGCTGTGTCACCTGTGTATGTAGAGGTGCCAGTGTTCCCTTGTGGGAGTGAGTGTGGTCTGAACAACAGCAGGTATATTCTCTCTGCAGATGTGGTTCAACTGTATCAATGATACTACCTCAAGTTTCTTGAATGCTTTCCAGAATAGGACTTAATATCTGTGGTAAGTAAATGATCTACTCGCTCTCTCCTAGAGCTCACAAAGGGTTGAGCACCATTTATAATCAACGCAAAAGGTCGTCATATATTCAACAAAACATTTGTTAACATAACATGATGCAATCTCAGACAAATTACACGCCAGAAGAACACCTGGTAATAATGATAACGATAACTAATAAATCAGTAGAAAAAAATTCTACAGAAAAAGGAAGTTTGTCAAGCAACTGAAATGCACAACATGAGTACAGTACACGAGTGTGCATGTCTTAATTCCACAGTTCACTTCTTTGTGTGTTGTGTGTCCAGTCATACCAGTAGAGGCTCAGTGCTGTTGGGCCAGAGAGTGACCGTCCTCCGCAAACCACACACACAAAGGGGGCAGCACAGTTGTTTTCATTAGTGCACACCGTAACAACATTTCGTAAACGGGGAAAAAAATGAGGTAGTCCCTCCTTCCTGTTTGTTAGATTTTGTTTATTTTTACTATTTTCTATATTGTAGAATAATAGTGAAGACAAACTATGAAATAACACATGGAATCATGTAGTAACCAAAAAAAGTGTTAAACAATCAAAATATATTTTATATTTGAGATTCTTCAAAGTAGCCACCCTTTGCCTTGATTGACAGCTTTGCACACCAGCTTCATGAGGTAGTCACCTGGAATACATTTCAATTAACAGGTGTGCCTTGTTAAACATTTATTTGTGGAATTTCTTTCCTTCTTAATGCGTTTGAGACAATCAGTTGTGTTGTGACAAGGTAGTGGTGGTACACAGAAGACAGCCCTATTTGGTAAAAGACCAAGTCCATATTATGGCAAGAACAGCTCAAATAAGCAAAGAGAAATGACAGTCCATCATTACTTTAAGACATGAAGGTCAGTCAATGCAGAAAGTTTCTTCAAGTGAAGTCGCAAAAACCATCAAGCGCTATGATGAAACTGGCTCTCATGAGGACCGCCACAGGAAAGGAAGACCCAGAGTGACCTCTGCTGCAGAGGATAAGTTCATTAGAGTTAACTGCACCTCAGATTGCAGCCCAAATAAATGCTTCAGAGTTCAAGTAACAGACACATCAACATCAACTGTTCAGAGGAGAGAGGGAATTACAACAATGGTGCACAGAGAGAGGGAATGGGCCAGTCTTTCAAATGTGTGCGTGTTTGTGTGTCTGTGCGTTTACCCTCCAGTTCCCACGGGCGCAACTGAAGACCAGCACTCCCCACTGTAGTCCAGACCATCCCTGCTACTTCTCCTTAATTGCGGGGCTGGACATGGGTCTGGAGGTCATGCTAAGGACTGGGGGCTATACTGCAGGGGTGAGGGGCTAGACATGGGTCTGGAGGGTGGAGGTGAGGAGGTGTATTATTTAAGATACTCTGAAGAGGTAGAGTTTCAGGTGCTTTCAGAAGATGAGAAGCGACTCTGCTGACCTAGCTATCAGATTGTTAAACAGCCACCACTAGCACAGAGAGGCGGCTGCCTACCTACAGACTTGATATCATTGGCCACTTTAATAAATGGAACACTAGCCACTTTAATGATGCCACTTTAATAATGTTTACATATCTCGCATTACTTATCTCACATTTATATACTGTACACTATATATTCTTTACTATCTATTGCATCTTAGCTGCTCTGTCACTGCTCATCCATATATTTTACACTGATATATTCCTATCCCATTCCTTCACTAGATTATGTGTATTAGGTTTTGTTGTGGATTTTGCTAGATATTAGGTTTTGTTGTGGAGTTGTGAGATATTACTTGTTAGATACTGCTGCACTGTCGGATCTAGAAGCATAAGCATTTCACTACGCTCGTAATAACATCTGCTAACCATGTGTATGTGACCAATACAATTTGATTTGATTTTGATTTGAGGTGTCAGAACAGAGTGCTCGGGTTGGGAGGGGTAGTTCCTCTTGCTGCTCCGAAGGCAAGCACCATGGTCTTGGAGCGGATTCGAGCTTTGACCAGGCAGGCTACAGCGTTCTGGATAAGTTGCAGGGGTTTGATGGCACAAGCAGAGAGCCCAGCCAACAGCGAGTTGCAGTAGTCCAGACAGGAGATGACAAGTTCCTGGATTAGGCCCTGCGCCGCTCTCTGTGAGGTAGGGTTGAACTCTATGGATGTTGCCGAGCATGAACCTGCAGGAGCAAGTCACTGCTTTGATGTTTGCAGAGAACAACAGGGTGTTGTCCAGGGTCACCCCAAGGTTATTTGCACTCTGTGGGGTAGTTATTCAAATCACTCAAGGCCTTTACCATCCTCATACGCTCTCCCAGGTTTGTTGAGCTCTGTGAGATTGATTCTTTTTTTCATGCCATAGTTGCTCCATATCTGAAAACGAACAGACAATAGAAAAGTAAAAGCAAACCTGTATGTATTGTATCAGGGTGGATGAATGAATTGAGCCAAAATATGGCTGACACACCCAGACCACTCCAAGCCTCGTATGAACCATCCTGAGCTCACGGGCTTACATTCTGTCTCGCTACATGGCTATCAGGATGGGTCGTACGAGGCTAGACCACTCCATCCTTACCTCTAGAAATTATTGTCCCACGTCGATTGCTGGTTCCCCTGACAACCGCCTGCAGATCTCCAGAGTAGGAACTCAGCAACCTAGTTGTGCAGGGAAAAGGAAGGCAGCTTTTAAATTTACAGCAGGGAGAGCCTACAACATCTTTACTCATCCCTCAAGACCAGTGGTGGAAAAAGTACTCAAAGTCAACATTATTAGTCAGTTGTACAACCAAATGCCTTCAACCGAAATGTGTCTTCCGCATTTAACCCAACCCCTCTGAATCAGAGAGGTGCAGGGGGCTGCCTTAATAGACATCCACGTCTTCGGCGCCCGGGGAACAGTGGGTTAACTGCCTTGTTCAGGGGCAGAACAGATTTTTTTCCTTGTCAGCTCGGGGATTCGAACTTGCAACCCTCCGGTTACTTAAGTATCAAAAGTAAACGCATTTGGTAAAATGTACTTTTTTTAGTGTGTCCGCCAGATCAGAGGCAGTGGGCATGAACATGGGTGTTCTCTTGATAAGTGCGTAAACTTTGACCATTTTCTTGTCAAAATGTAACAAGTACTTTTTGGTGTCAGGGAAAATATATGGAATAAAAAGTACATTATTTTCTTTAGAAATGTAGTGAAGTAAAAGTTGTCAAAAATATCAACAGTAGATACCCCAAAACTACTTAAGTAGTACTTTAAAGTATTTTTACACACATACTATGTAACATCGTCCAAAGGCATGACAGCACCAGGAAAGTGAGGTGAGGGCTTGTCTGTCTGTCTGTCTGTCTGCTACTTACTCTCGCTGTAAGAGACTGCAGGGGCTTGGTGGTAAGATATTTACTGTCCTCTTCTTGAATCAGTGTCCACTGCTGGGCATTGTGCAGTCCGTTTCCACTGACTGTCTCACTCTGGCGCCACTCTGAGTGCAGTTTGTGGAGAAGTTTGAAAGTTGTATTTATTTAAAAGAAAATACATTTTAAAGCAAAAAGCATGAATATGCATGCACAAAGAAAACTGATTACACATCAGCTTGTGTGCATATGGCTTTTGTATTGTTTAATCAGTGTGTGAGAGACACACCTGTCAACAAATTAATAACTAGTAATGCAGCTTAGTATGCATCCTTCTGGTTCAGTCGCAGTCACAAAGGCATAATAGGAATGGGATACCGACTATACTCCTTGTACAAAGTAATGACAGCATCGGGTTCCATTCGTGCCTAGGTGGGAGTTAGTTAACAGAGACCTGCAGCTGTCGACTGTTTTTGGAAACACTTTTACACTGCATGCAATTAGCAAACTTATCACATTTATCGATTTGTTTGAACACAGGTGATATGAAGCAATTCGTGCATGCAACGAACATGAATTATCTGCTTAAATTTATAACGTTTAGAGAGCTGACTCTTAATATTAATAAAGATGGGGAAAAAAATGTCAAATTTTGTTTGAAATTATTACTTCTAAATCTGTAAAAAATGCAAGAATAGTTTCTAATCTTTTACCAGGGGCTCCATATTGACATGGCAGATGATACCATTTTGTGAAGAATGAGATTTTACAGAACAGGGGTAATGGAAGAGACCAAATGCAAGGGGGCAGCAGCAACACATGACCTTGCAGTCACTGAATTGTTGTCCAGTGTGGATTTACAAAACTAAAAACGTTATCCTTCCCTATCAAATCCGACTACATATATTAATCCCGCGGGCCGCAGCGATCCATAAATGGTTACTTTTCATCCCTTGCCTTTGGTCTGTGCATTACAATGTCAACATTAAAACATTTAAAAAACCCACTTAGTGAAAATAATGATTGATAACATAGATACAGCCTTACTGTGTTATTACATTTATCCATAATTTATTTGCCTCATCCTTCGGGTTACATAGCATTGGCAATCTTGGAAAACAACATGATCAGTTATATGGCACTTTTCTCCATTGTTTGAGCCCACTCCTAGAATACATATTTATTTGTAAAGACACTGAACAAAAATATAAACCCAACATAAAACAATTTCAAAGATTTTACTGAGTATCAGTTCATATAAGGAAATCAGTCAATTGAAAAAAATTCATTAGGCCTTAATCTATGGATTTCACATGACTGGTAATACAGAAAAGCATCTGTTGGTCACAAATATCTTTTTTTTTTTTTTAAGTAGAGGCATGAATCAGAAAAAGACTCCGTATCTGGTGTGACCCCCATTTGCCTCATCCAGCACGAAGTCTCCTTCGCATAGAGTTGATCAGGCTGTTGATTGTGGCCTGTGGAATATTGTCACACTCTTCTTCAACGGCTGTGTGAAATTGCTGGATATTGGAGGGAACTGGAACAAGCTGTCGTACATGTCGAGCCAGAGCATCCCAAACATGCTCAATGGGTGACATGTTTGTTGAGTATCCAGGCCGTGGAAGAACTGGGACATTTCCATCTTCCATAAATTGTGCAAGGACCCCTTGCAACATGGGGCCATGCATTATCATGCTGAAAAATGAGGTGATGGAGGCAGATGAATGGCACAACATTGGGCCTCAGGACCTCATCACGGTATCTCTGTGCATTCAAATTGCCATCAATAAAATGCAATTGTGTTCGTTGTCCGTAGCTTATGCCTGCCAATACCATAACCCAACCGCCACCATGGGGCACTCTGCTCACAACGTTGACATGAGCAAACCACTCACCCACCCAAGGCCATACATGCTGTCTGCCATCTGCCTAGTACAGTCGAAACCAGAATTGACCTGTGAAAAGCAAACTTCTCCAGCGTGCCAGTGGCCATCAAATGTGAGCATTTGCCTACTGAAGTTGGTTACGATGCTGAACTGCAGTCAGGTCAAGACCCTGGTGAGGACGACAAGCACGCAGATGAGACTCAGACAGTTTCTGAAAGTTTGAGCAGCAATTCTTCAGTTGCGCAAACCCACGGTTTCATCATCTGTCCAGGTGGCTGGTCTAAGACGATCCCGCAGGTGAAGCCGGATGTGGAGGTCCCGTGCTGGCGTGGTTACACGTGGTCTGCGGTTGGGAGGCCGGTTTTGAAGTACTGCCAAATTCTCTAAAACGACATTGGAGGTGGCTTATGGTAGAGAAATTAATATTAGATTCTCTGGCAACAGCTCTGGTGGATATTCCCGCAATCAGCATGCCAATTGCACTCTCCCTCAAAACTTAACATCTGTGGCATTGTTGTGTGACAAAACTGCACATTTTAGTGGCCTTTTTTTGTCCTCAGCACAAGGTGCACCTGTTTAATGATCATGCTGTTTAATCTGTTTTTTGATAATCCATCCACCTGATCTTGGCAAAGGAGAAATGCTCACTAACAGGGATGTAAAAAGTTTGTGCACAACATTGAGAAATAAGCTTTTTCTAGGATATTTTATTTCAGCTCATGAAACACGGGACCAACACATTACATGTTGCATTTATATTTTTCTTCAGTTCACATGTATAGATTATATGCACAACCAACCAGCATAAAAATATACATGAAAACACCCAAACCTACATTTTCTTTGTCCTCTTCCCATATGTGAAGTTTGTAAACAGAACTTATTTTAAAAATCAATGTACTGTTCTCCCACTTTCAATAAATTAGAAAATAAAATACTGTACATGACCAGAAATGTTTAAGATATTCTTCCGAAAATATTAATAAAAAGATACAATAAACCACTTTTTTGTTTGTTTTTCAGGGCGTCCCGTAGGTGTCATGATTTTATTATGTAGTGTTAAATTACAAATAAAAAAAAACATGCACGCACACTTGTTTGCATTGTCTGCAAAGTCCCTGGTTTGGCAGCAGCCATTGGGTCCTGTGAGAGGAGTTTGGGCAAGGGGCCTGTTCAGGAGGGTGTAACGTTATAGAACGTTCCTATAGAAATGCACTGTGTAGAACAGATAGGATTGTCTGTCATTTGGAAATCATGTCAGCTCTATTCATTACATTTCTATCTGCAACGTTACGAACATTTCGCTTCAATAAATATACCCCAGTATTCTTCTCTTCAGGGTCTCCATCCTATGGGGCCAAGGCGCGTTCCATCAATTCCTCTCCTCCATTCCTCTCTTTCATTCCTCACATCACATCTGCTCTCTTGTCCCTCACTTTGTTTCTTAGTTTAGTCCTGGCTTTGAAGGCCGCTGAGTTGAACAAATGCTGTGAGAGAAATAAATCAACAGGTTAGATTTACACCATTCAAAATGAAGAATACCAAAATGGAGAGCAGGTTTCTATTGGGTCCTGTGAAGACTAGGCAAACCCATAACATGTCATAGTACCTGTTAAATCTAATGGACAGGTACATTTTGTTTAACCGACATATATTTCATTAGACAGTGGAGATCTCACATGATATTTTCTGGTGTTATGGCAGTGGTAATGGTGTTAGGGCAGTGGTAATGGTGTTAGGGCAGTGGTAATGTGCTAGGTGGGTTTGCAGACATTTTAAAGTTCATAGGACATGGGGTCACCTTCTCGAAACGGGAAATCTTGCTGGCTTTGACGGAGGAGTCCAGTATCAGAGGGGGTCCCAGACCAAAGATATCCCTCAGCAGCGGATTAAACTACATAGACAAGACCAGGCACACCTTTAAATATCATAGAATAACAAGCTGACTATTGGCAATTACTGAATGATATATGAGAAAGCATAGGCAAACAAGCATCAAAAGCATTTGTGAGATTTGATCAGAACATTGTTGGTTGCAAAAAATGTAAGGCCGGTGAAATGTATATTTATCTTACAAACACTTCTAGACCTAGAGTTTGTCCTGACCTGAAGGTGATGTCTCACTCCAGACTCCAGCACCTCTTTGAAGGCCTCGTAGACCCTCCTGCGCATCCAGCTGTCGATGTAGATGCCCTCCACACCAAAGCGGATCTTCTCCTCCGTGAAGTCCTCATTCTGCACAGGAGAGGGAGAGAATATTTCCATATTAAAATTAACATATACATATATATATATATATTTCTCACACTGACCTATGGTCTCCAGTTAGAGAGACTGGTCTGGTGTGAATCTTAAACCCATTAAGCAACATTAGAAGTATGTGGAGGGACGGGTGGTTCCTCACCTCTATGTAGTGCAGAACCTCTCTGAATATGGAGCGCTGTTTCCTCCTGTCGTTCTTTGCACGATGTTTGTTCCCGTCAGTAGCAAGACTTTTCAAGCACTCACACAGCGTGTCGCTGTCTTCAAATTCCTACATAGAAAAACACTCAAGGATAAGGAGGGATATTTCCTCACTTCCTCTCCATGGGATCTACATTGGCTCCATATTGTGTTTGAGCCTGTGTGAGTAAGACCAGGGACTGTATTCACAAAGTGTTTCAGAATAGGAGTGCTGATCTAGGATCAGGTCCTCACTGTAAGTAATCTTATTCATTGTGCTCTAAAAGGCTAAACTTACAGCCCCTGGTTGGTCACTAGGCAGAACATACCCTGTCTATATCTCTTCCCAGTTCTACCAGCAGGGCGATGGTTTCCCCCACAGCAATCCTGTAGTTCACATCGCTGCTCTCCAGGCAGGCCTGTAGCTTGACTAGATGTCTGAGCACAATAGGAGACAGAGGAAGTGAGATGAGCAAACCGGCAGGTTAAATTAACTTTCGTGCTGATTTTTGTTGTTGAAACAGCAGCCTATTACCCATTTAGTTCACTAATTTGGCCAAATGTACAGCACTACTGTAGTAAATGGGGAATGGGTGTCATTTAAGACGCTGCCCCTGTTCTGTGTGTTTCGCTTACAGGTCTAGCAGCACAGTGAGGCGGGAGGCGGGGCAGAGGGTGACGAGAAGAGCCCAAGCGTGCAGGGCGGCGCTGTGGAGCCCAGGGGCACCGGCCTTAGGGGTGGGCAGGGTGCCCTCACAGTTGGGGTACGACGTTGTGAACACGCTTTCCAGGTGACTCATGGATTTTACCAAGTCCTGAGACAGACAGACAGACCAATTAAGACAGACCGTGAAGGAGAAACATTAAGCATGTGGTTTTCCATACTACGAGTCTTTTCCAGCTACAGAGAAATAGAATGAAAAGGATTTCTAGAGATTCTCACCTCTCCATCTTCCGCAGCAGAAACATAGCAGCACATACCCAGAGCACTGGCACACTGACAGGGGAAACAAAAGATGAAACACTTCCACTGTGAGTGGGCTTACAAGAATACTGCACTTTCAGTGGAAAACTGCAGTCGACAACAGGACTGTGATGAAGGCCAATGGTGACACTCACACTCTGGCGGGCGGCCACACTGGCACAGCAGTCAATCATGATGCCGCTGAGGACGGGACGAAGGATCTTGAAGCCCTCCTCGCTCTCGTCCCCCCCGCCCAGCTGCACACACAGCTGGGCACACACTGTGGCCGCTGCAGCCTGTTCCTCTCCACCACCTGAGAGGAGAATGGAGAGAATGATGGACAGAAACAGAGGGATAGAAAAGGGTGGAGGGTAAGATAACTTTTACAATCCTTAAGGTCAACAAGAGAAGTGAGGCTATTGTAGGACCTTGTCAAGAAAAACTCTGAATTCATAGAGCCTAAATTCAGGTATACTTGATGACGATCCACTGGATCAGCAATGTTTATTTTCCAGCCAAATAAAGGTATGGTAGACCAAAAAGTGTGTGCAGGTCCGATTCATCTCCTTGGCCTAGCACCACCTAAAGTAACCTGCGTTTGACTAGATTGAGCAGGTAAATTCAGCCTCTAACTCATTCCCTCCATCACCATCACAGACAGTCCCGTGGTGTTAGTCTCACCCTTGCGCAGGCTCCTCTCCAGGCAGTCGCTGATGGTGAGGCGTCTCTCTGTCAGGAAGTCACAGAGCAGCCTGGATGAGAAGGCCACTCTCAGAGACTCCAGGGCTGCCAGGCGTGTCTTTGCACTGCGAGGGACAGGAGGGAGGGACACGACAGTATGTCTCTACACAGCTCTGCCTAACGCTGTAGTTATGAGAGGACACCTCTTCCACTACACCATTATGTTGAAGCTGATGTTATGTTCCTAAAGTCCATTTACCCAAGTACTAGCAAAGTTGGCAGCTTTAGTTTTTTGGGAAGTTAGGTGTACAGTAAATCCTGCGAGACCCACCTCTTGTCCATCAGGTTGTCTATGCATTGTTTCAGCTTGTCCTCGGTCTCCTCTTGGGCAGTCTGTTCATCTAGTGGCTCACCTGCTCCTGTGGTGGACACAAAGGAAACGATAGGCAAGCACAAAAACAAAAAGCTTATATCAACTACATGACACTTCTGATGATGCACCTGTGTTTAGTAGCGTGAGAGCACATGCATGTTGACTTAGCGTGTGTGTGTGTGTGTGTGTGTACCCACCTGTGCCGTCATCCAGCACCGAGGCGCTCTCGCTGGCACTGCTGTAGTGACTGAGCACATCAGACGCCAGGTCATCATCGCTGGCACCAGACCCCCCCTTCACCCCATTCCTCCCCCCTATGAGAGAGAATGGATAGAAAGAACGAGGAGAGTGGAGGATAGTAGGTGAGAGCAGGAGAAAGGGAAAGAGATGCAGAGAGATAAGTGTGAGTTTGAGGTGATCTTTGTCTCGGTCAGTGGCTCACTCAGCTGTCTGTGTGTGTCAGTAATGACAACCCAGGACCCTTTCCTTGTAGAGACCAAGGTCTATTCTCTCCCCAGTGCTGACACACACGGGCACGTCACATGCAGCTAAACTGGGAATTCTGGTCGCGGGCGGCCGCTGCCCGAAGTGTTGACCCCACAGACACAGCCCAGCCAACTGACTGGCACTGCCCCTAGTACAGCTACAGGACTGTGGCCCTAACCTGACAGATGGCAGAGACAGTGAGGATATAGTCACACATGGACACACTGCCTTACTCCAGTGATCAAGACCTAGCATACCTAGGCTCAAAGGAATTCATCCTTCAAGACGGACCTTTAAGTTTAGTGAGGTTGGATCCCCAGGTTGAACCCCAAAAAAATCAGCCTTCCCAGCCCCAGCAGAGAGTTTTACTGGGGGAAAGTTCACCGGGATGACAGACCTGATGCAGGGAATCAAGCTGTAAAATCCCCTCCCTGTTGAATGGCTCTAGGGCTGGGGGAAGCCTGACCAGGTTCCACATTTTCATTTACTATGACGTCCTAGAATACACTACATGACCAAAAGTACTGTATCAACAATGGCCTGCAGGAAACATTTCCATTCATTTAGTGTCATCAAAGCAAAGGGTGGCTACTTTGAAGAACCTAAAATATATTTTGATTTGTTTAACACTTTTTTGGTTACTACATGATTCCATGTGTTATTTCATAGTTTTGATGTCACTATTATTCTACAATGTAGAAAATAGTAAAAATAAAGAAAAACCCTTGAATGATTAGGTGTGTCCAAACTTTTGACTGGTACTATAATTCATTCCCATATCTCACCTCTCTGTCCCTAGTGATCATACTGTACCGAGTGGCCCTTATCAGTCACGTAACTTACTGGTACTCAACCTTGAACCCCAGGCAGTGTGTTCCCAACCAACACTATGCACGTGTAAGCCTATGGCAATCACTCAAGCTTTCTACAACTGTCTGCACCGCAGTCATGCCAAGGGGAAGCGCTTGAGAGAGTGACAGGGCTTTTCTTTTCCAGATACAGCCAGTGAGATGAAAGGGCTTCCTGTCCCCACAAGTCTCAAAGTCTTGGCCAATTGGGTCTAACTGAGCTTTTCAAAACATAAGCAACTTCCCTGCTGCCTAAGTTCGAAACCACAGATAAGAAAACAAACAAACACAGGGTGTAAGAGATGGACAGCTGACGAAAGGTAATGCAGCATTCTGAATGAAGCCTCTATGAGAGGAGTTCGGTCAGCGAGTTGGCCAACATGTACAGAGGGGACGTGGAGCTGGGTGTATACAAGATGTGGATACAGTGTTAGTAGGACAGAGAGGGAGAGAGAGAAGGCTGGGAATCCTGGGACCAGCCGGAGTGACATGAGGCAGGGTAAAACATATGGCAACAAACTCCTGAGGACATTGTTTGGAATGTTCAAACCTAGCTCCTAACCTAGCTCCTAACCTAGCTCCTAACCTAGCTACTGTAAAGTCATGGGCATGAGCCATGCAATATCATATGAACTGTAACAATGACGAATGGTAAAGACGAGTTAGTCAAGTGGGTGGAGAAGTACTGGGATGTGATGGTCAAGTGGGAATAGTTGACAGATGGCCATGAGCGTCAAATTAGTCCAGGTGACGTAGGGACACATTAGTACGTTGGTCCAGGTTACATGAACGATGAATAAGATTTGAAGCAGGCCAGGGATGGAGTTCTGCTGTGTTACCTCTGAGAGCCAGGGGCCCTTGGCCGACAGCTACAACTGTATAACCTGTCTGAGAGAGCCTGTAAAGGTGTTCAGGGAGAAGGGATGAAGGGATGGCAGGTTGGCCATGAATGGAGGAAGAGACTATTAGACACTAAACCTCTCCTTCTTCATGTTGCTCTCAGCAGTGCAGCTCTTGCTTTCACCAGACACTTTCCCCAGACACTCTGTAAGCCTGTTCAGACCTTCTCTATGTAACCGGTCCTGTTTGATCATTCTCATCAATTGAACAGCAATAAGATGAATTCTACCATCTTTACTATTGGTCACATGGAGATATCTAATATAGATTACTCAGTGGTTGTTGGATTTTACTTGGAGATAGCTAGCTAAAGTATTCCAGTTGAGCAGACGTTCATTAGAATCTGTAATTTTAACGTTTCTACCGCTGACATTTGGCCACGTGACAAAAAGGAGTTTGAGCATTCAGCAATCTGACCCACAGTCGGAGTCCACTATCCTCGGGAGACGTGTGGAGTCCTCACGTTATGTGCACTACCCACATCAGACCACAATTGACCGGGGGCGGAGCTCCCTGCTAGCCTAGGGACTAGGCCTGGGCGATGGATCAAATAAATTCTTCTTTGTTTGAACACAATGTTCCAAATGCCAGTACTGCAAGAATCAATGTTTCATTTGTTTGTTTATATGAGCATTTGTCTTTTTAGTCTCGTCTCTTTCGCTCCTTCTGTGCAACTTCCCAGTCGCACACACCAAGCCCCTCTCCCTGCCACTCACAACAAAGACGGAAGATCCCTTCTTCCTCTCTGACAGAAAGCAGTTAACTCACTATTTGACGGTTGGTCCAACAGAATCGGTCATATGGACATCGAAACACATTGAGACATTGTCCTAAAGGCCTTAACCTTTCTATTAGTTCCATTTTTACCAACTGACTCTACTAAAATAGGGAATATCAATGAACATGGTGGAAGATTTATTCTCAGTTTTGGTTGTGAACGGCATTGGAGTTTCACGTACCGCTAGCAGCATTTTAGCCAGACTTACGGGCTAGCTGTCTAGTCTGTTTCCGAAATGTGCAATGAGCATAAAAACATGCATTTATATATGGGCAGAAGTTCATTAGGATACGTAATTTGAATGTTTCTACCACTATGCTGACATTTGGCCACCTGTACATGTGGCAAAAAGTTTCAGCTTTCAGTAATGACCGTCTCATTCTGAGAAATAAGCATCTTATCCAGGTAGGCCACCTGATTGCAACATCTAAACAAAAGTGGACAACTAAGTTTACATATGGAACCACGGTTATGTGAGCTATTAGATCACTCCAATATGGTAACCTCCCGAGAGGCCGAGTAAGAATTTCAGATAAGTCCCGTGTACCGGTTAGTTCTGCGGCCGACCACCTTAAATAGCTGCCGCCACACTACTTCCACCTCGTGTCCTTTGAGGAGCCGTAGATCACAGACAGAGGATTGGAGTGATCCAATAGCTCACATAACCCGTGGTTACATAAGTAACCTTTGATATGTAGCACTATATTGGATCACTCCAATATGGTATCACAATACCAGATTCAAATCGGTGAACTAGGTAAGGGCCAGACAGAGAGCAAACTCCCGTAGGACTGAGCTCAGGGCTATGCCCCTCCGTTCACACTCAGGGTTTGGGCAACACCCACCACAGCAGTTCCGACCTCATTGGCCGGGCCAAAAATAACTTGATGTACCTAGAAAAAAGGTGCTAGACAATGCCCAACTGGACGAGGCGCAAATGTCATTGAGGGGAACTCCTGAAAGCAGTAGCCACGATATACCTACTCCTCTTATAGAATGGATATGCTGTAGTAAGTGTCCACAATTTAATGTGAGTCTTTGTATCGATAGGCTCTGGCCTAGAACTCTCACCATAGCAAACTAATAGCCGATCAGACTGTCGTATTGCCTGCGTCTGTGTAATGTAAGTGTCTAAGGCCCTGACCGGGCACAGCGCACTTGGGGGGAAAAATAACACCCAGCTCATCCGCAGCCACGGGAGGTGCATATGCGGACAAACGTAAGGGCCAGTTCACATCTGTCAAACAGGACCTTCGGCAAGAATGAGAGGTTAAGACGGAGAGTGACACTCCTCGTCTGGACCCATTCGTAAAAACATTCAGTGCACACTGAAAATGCATGAGGTTCGCTCACCCTCTTAGTGGACGTAATAGCCAACAGAAATGCCCCCTTCATGGATAGATGCTTCAAAGTCCTCGACTCCGACTCTAGGGGCTCAGCAAGCACTGACAGCACCACGTGAACGTTCCAGTTTGTCACTGAGCGGGCCATTGCTGGACACAGACATCGAGAGCAATGAACTTCGTCATGCCGAGATAACGGCTACACTCTCAATGTGGAATGCCGCTCTGCCCGCATTGAACAGTGACTAAAACCGCACATATGGTTCTCACACCAGGTACAAAATATGCCCCACCACAATTAATACGACGCATTGGTGGAAGAAACCATGGCGCTCCGCACTGCGTTCACCACACTGTCCTAAAGGCCTAGACTGGTCCACTAACAACAAGCCCGAAGATGGAGGTGGAGAGGATCCCAATTCCAACAGTTCCGCCATGACAGAGGGTATCACGTCTGCTGCAGCTTATTTCTGCAGTCAGTTGTTTGAATGGCGCTAGGAGTGTGTTCATGGTCCCAAGTTACAAACATGTTCTCAAATGCCATTGAAATGGCAGCAGTGGTATGAGAACCAGCACATTCTTGAGCATGCAATATGGCCTTCTTCAGTACAAAATCCTTGTCGAACCACTGTGCTGTCAGACTCAGCATACTCATGGGGCTGACATCGCTGGTCCAAAATGTCAGTTGTGAAGCTAATAGCAGTGACGCCAATAGCAAGTAGCTCATACATGTGTGTTTCAACAATACTGTGTAACTCTGGTAGGGCAACATCTGATAAATAGTGTGTACCGGGGCTCGATCAGTCAGCAAAAGAAACATCATCCACGACAGAACGGTTGATTGTCAAGGGCAATGAATTCCATTATCTTTGCGTTAATGGATTTCGCCTTTGAGTTGTCTCGCTGAAATTTCCTTACTCTTTCAAATGACTGTTCGACTTGAACTTGTTGGAAGTGTGTGCTTACTATTTTTCTGCTTTTGTTCTGTGTAGCGCTGTATTTTTCGTGGCGTCATTACTTCATCTACCTACATTATATAGGTACGCACGTCAGCTATGACATCGGTTTTGCACATCGGCATTAAACTAGACATTGGGCCGATGTTGGCATTTTTAGCTAATATCGTATGATTCCGATATGCTCACCGATATATCGTGCATCACTAATAATTTTAGCAGGAGAAAAAATATTTGGTCTGGTGAAAAATCAACCTGCCACAGTGGCTGGTGGACCAAAACTTTTATTTTATGCCCTGAGTCGAAAGAGTCAACTCTTGCTCAACTCCCAAAACAAGCTGAAACAGCTGCCGCACAAATACATGCCACCTCATTATTGCAGAGTACAACTATGACTGATATCGCTTTCTAGAGGACTGGCATGAACATAAAGCTTCACATTTGCTCATCAACTTAGCCTATAAAATGCCTATTTTGTTTGAATATAAGAGGTGATGTGTAGGAACTAGAATATTTCAGTGATATTTCTGCTGTGCGCCACCATGACAGATCCCATGGGATGATGAGGCGCACTCTACGCTGATAAGCCTATTCTTTGCCGCGCGTTATATCTCCCTTTTGGGCGGGTCTAGTGTTACTAGTTGGTTATGTAATTATTATCCATGCATGCACGTTACTCCAGGAGACGATTCACAAAGGATTTGTTTTTCCAAACTGACCCCTGTAATTCTTTATTTTTTCCATTTAATTGACTTATGACGGACACCTGGAGGTTTTTATTCTAGGGGTGAAGATGTTTCAACATCATGTCTAGACAATAATAGGCTACACATAACTTGTGCTTGGCTGCCAAATGTACAGGTATCCCAATAATATTGAGGAAGTGTCATTATTTTAGCGATCCATCGTAGATGTCATTCCTAATAAAAATGCCTCCGATCCTGCTGATTTGAGCTGCTGAACATTATTTGCACTTGAGATGCTTTTATGGACGAAAAAGTGAACTTCCCATTTACAAAGAGTTTAGCAGGGATGCCCTGCTTTGCAATTGACTGTCCTATGATCTACTTTTTATTGGACATTTAGGCCTAATTAAAACGCCACATTTGACAATGACCAATTTCAATTCACTGGCACTATGTAAAATCGCTTATCCATTCATTGATGGTATAATCTACCCTGAAAATACAAAACATTAAAAACACCTGCTCTTCCCATGACAGACCGACCAGGTGAATGCTGTGATCCCTTATTGATGTCACTTCTATAATAAGTGTAGATGAAGGGGAGGAGACAGATTTAAGGATTGTTAAGCCTTGAGACAATTGAGACATGGATTCTGCATGTGTGCCATTCAGAGGGTGCATGGACAAGACAAAAGATTTAAGTGCCTTTGAACGGGGTATGATAGTAGGTGCCAGGCACACTGGTTTGTGTCAAGAACTGCAACGCTACTGGGTTTTTTGTTTACCGATACATGGTTCTGACTCTGTACTGCCGGGTGGCCCTATCTTAGTAGTAGGAATCGAAGCTCGGGTCGAAGGGCAAAGAGTCAACTCCCCACCACAATTCACAGGAAAATGCCATTAGGTCTCTTTTTCAGACTAACACCAGCCTTGCTAGAAATACTCCCAGTGCACAAGCGTGTGTGTCTAGATATAACGCAGACTAGCCACTATGTTAGACCTATGTGGCAATGTCACTGAATGCATTTGCTTTTCATGTATTGTGTAATTGATGTGTATACAGATAGTTATGTATACTGCAATTGTTGTTTATTGATACTGCAATTGTTGTTTATTGATGTTTGACAGGTCACTGTAAATAAGAATGTGTTCTCAATCGACTTAACTGCATAAATAAAGATGAAATAAAATGATCAAGTATAACAAGCACACTTAGCTAACTAAGGCAAAATTGCTGGCAAATAAATCTAGCTAGCTAGCTAACGTACTGAGCAAGATAAACAAATTGTCTAGCTCAGAATGCAAAGAAAACATTGCATACTGTACATATATATAGTGTGTTATAGCAGTTATGTGTTAGATAACTAGCTATTATCAAACACCAGTTTGTCAAAGGATTGCTACAAATAATGGACATTCTTTTAGAAAGTAGCTAATTACAGTAGTGTAGCAACTTTGTTCCATATGGAACCGATCAATTCAGGCAGTTGCACAGTATTTAAATGCCAGCTTAGATTGAGCTGCAAATAATATATATTAGTTAACTTAGCCCTTTGCTACACATAATCATATGTTAGCAAATAAGACAGCAGTTAGCCAACTTACCCTTGTTTGAACTACGTTTCCCTTTTTTACTCCTTGGCATGTCGCCAATCAGGTTTCTTCACAAATTCACTTCCAAGTCTCAACAGGGCACCCCCGGAGCCGAAACTGAACAATTAATATTCAAGGCCTAGACACAGTCTTTTGAACACAATCCCGGAGGTATTCAAGATCTTAATTAGTGTGATGACACCAAATATTGAAAACAAATAATTAGCTAGACTCGACCCCCCCACTTGTTTTTAGTGGTACCACGTTCCACCGCCGCAGATGATGTGGAGTTGGCTTTACAAATGTTGTTTTCTTCAAGATTTCAGAATACATTATCTGTGATTGTCCCCGGGTAACCGATATCTAATGCCAGATTGAGATATAACATGTTTTTTAAGGTGTTTGGAACAGAGTACCGAGCACGTTGCTGTTCCAAATTCACACATCTTCTTCTTTGGTATAATGGCGTTCCACAAACAAACGTTTATGGTGCATGCCGCCACCTATTGCGCTGGAGTGTGCGATCAATCATGGTTTGCCTAATTCTGTACTACTAAGAAAAAACTAATAAATCCCATTAACTTCTATCAAACCCTCCCCAAAAAACCCATCCCTCTTTAAACTTTCTCTATCATGCTCAGACAATCTAGCTTTAGGATTAAGCAGCATTTAAAAATGTCAACAGTAACATCTACTGTTACCCCTAATAACTGTTGCCGTATCCAGAATCATTTTCAACCTGACATTTCTGCTTTTCACAATCCGAGTCGTGTTGATAACCTTCCCAAAAAAGCTATGAAGTCAATTTTATTTACCAACAACGTGTCCTTTGCCACAGCACATTTATGGGAGCAAGAATTCTGAAAAGGCCTCGAAACCATGTTTTTTACTTTTTATTTTACCTTTATTTAACCAGGTAGGCAAGTTGAGAACAAGTTCTCATTTACAACTGCGACCTGGCCAAGATAAAGCAAAGCAGTGCGACACAAGCAACAACACAGAGTTACACATGGAATAAACAAACATACAGTCAATAATACAATAGAAAAAAAAGAAAGTCTATATACAGTGTGTGCAAATGGCGTGAGGAGGTAAGCAGTAAATAGGCCATAGTAGCGAAGTAATTACAATTTAGCAAATTAACACTGGAGTGATAGATGTGCAGATGATGATGTTCAAAAGAGCAGAAAAGTAAATACAAACAATATGGGGTGAGGTTAGTAGATTGGATGGGCTATTTACAGGAACACTGAGCTATAATACGATCAGGACTAGTAAAAGCACCAGATCTGACAAATCCACCATCTTCTCCTGGGTAAGTGGTAACTGCTTTCAGACCCAGCAGGCGCCACCTCTTATTGGATATATTAGGCCAAGCTGGGTGTTGTAGTCATATGATGATTCTCATTCAAGCGCCCAAAGCATGAATTCGTCTTCAACTAAACTACAGTACCTACAACACCCCAAAACAAATCAGTTGTTGGGGTCGTCCGACAACTATTCATTTTTTGGTCAAACGAACCAAATACAACCAGTGTGAACTTTACGGTGAAACGCTTACCTTTCGCAACGACGCAGTTAAAAATTAAGACAAATTGTCAAATCAAATTGTATTTTTCACATGCTTTGTAAACAGTAAGTGTAATCTAACAGTGAAATGCTTACTTACGGATCCTTTTCCAACAATGCAGAGTTCAAGATAAAGATACAAAGATAAAATAAATAGAAATAGTGACATGAGGAATAAAATACACAGTGAATAACGAATAACAATAACAATAACAAGTAAAAATAACATGGCTAAATATAGGGAGTACCACACCAAGTCTACTTGCAGGGGTATGAGGTAATTGAGGTAGCTATGTACATATAGGTAGGGGTAAAGCGACATGGAAATAAGATAGATAATAGAATGAGCTGTAGCAGCAGCGCATGTGGTGAGTGTGAAAATGTGAGTGTGGTGTCAGTATGCATGTGTGTGCATGTTTGTATGTGTGTGTTGGGGTGTCAGTGTAAGTACTGTATGTGTGAGTAGAGAGTCAGTGCAAATGAGTTTGTTAAAAAAGGGTCAATGCAGGTAGTCCGGGTAGCCCTTTGATTAGCTATTTAGCAGTCTTGTTTAGCAGTCTTATGGTTTGGGGGGTAGAAGCTGTTCAGGGTCCTGTTGGTTACAGTTTTGGTGCACTGGTACTGCTTGCTGTGCGGTAGCGGAGAGAACAGTCTATGGCTTGGGTGGCTTGAGGGGGGGCTTCCTCTGACACCCCGCCAGGTAGAGAGGTCCTGGATGGCAGAGAGCTGGGCCACAGTGGTATACTGAGCCGTGCTCACCACCCTCTGTAGCTCCTTGCAGTCAGGTGCCTTGCTGTTGCCATACCAAGCAGTGATGCAGCCAGTCAAGATGCTCTTAATGGTGCAGCTGTAGAATGTTTTGAGGATCTGAGGGCCCATGCCAAATGCCTGTAGGGGCACTGTGTTGAGGGTCAGTGTGGCAGATGTGTTGTTACCTACCCTCACCACCTGGGAGCGGCCCATCAGAAAGTCCAGGACCCAGTTGCAGAGGGAGGTGTTCAGTCCCAGGGTCCAGAGCTTGGTGATTAGCTTGGAGGGACTATGGTGTTGAATGCTGAGCTGTAGTCAATGAACAGCAGTCTCACATAGGTATTCCTCTTGTCCAGGTGGGAGAGAGCAGTGTGGAGTGCAATAGAGATTGAGTCATCTGTGGATCTGTTGGGGCGGCATGGGAATTGGAGTGGGTCCAGGGTGTCTGGGATGATGGTGTTGATATGTGCCATGACCAGCCTTTCAAAGCATTTCATGGTTACAGATGTGAGTGCTACAGGGCGATAGTCATTTAGACAGGTTACCTTTGAGTTCTTAGAAACAGGTGGTCTGTTTGAAACATGTTGGGATTACAGACTGGGACAAGGAGATGTTGAAAATGAAGACACTTGCCAGCTGGTCTACGCATACTCTGAGAACACGCTCTGGTATGCAAGTGTTAACCTGTTACTCACATTGGCCACGGAGAGCGAGATCACACAGTCATATGGGACAACAGGGGCTCTCATGCCTGGTTCAGTGTTGTTTGCCTCGAAGCGAGAATAGAAGGCATTCAGCTCATCTGGGAGGTTTGCGTCACTGGACAACTCACAGCTGGGTTTCCCTTTGTAATCTGTAATAGCCTGCAAATCCTGCTACATCCGACGAGAGTCTGAGCCGGTGTGGTATGATTCTGTCTCAAATCAATCAAATCAAATGTTATTTGTCACATACACGTTTAGCAGATGTTATTGCAGGTGTAGCAAAATGCTTGTGTTTCTAGCTCCAACAGTGCAGTAATATCTAACAATACACACAACCGTAAAGTAAAATAATTGAATTAAGGAATAAATAAATATTAGGAGGAGCAATGTCGGAGTGGCATAGACTAAATACAGTAGAATAGAATACAGGATATACATATGAGATGAGAAAAGCAAAAATATGTAAACATTATTAAAGTGACTAGTGTTCCATTATTAAAGTGGCCAGTGATTTTAAGTCTATGTACATAGGGCAGCAGCCTCTAAGGTGCAGGGTTACATAACTGCGTGGAAGCCGCCTAGTGATGGCTATTTAACAGTCTGAGTGTTTTCTTGTTTGTTTATGGCCCTGTACAGCTCGAGTGCCTGCTTAGTGACATTCTCATTTTGTGGTGGGATGTAGACAGCAATGATTATTACAGATAAACTCTCTTGGCAGATAAAAAGGTCTGCAATTTAACATGAGGTATTCTAGTTCAGGTGAGCAAAAGCTTGAGACTTCCTTCACACTTGAAGCACAGAGTCCACTGTACGGTCATGACGAAGAATGGCGAAACACTCCAGTTTTATGTCCATATCGCTTATCAAATAAGTTACTGAAAAGCATAAAATATTTGTTTTTCACATCCCATCTTGTTCAAGTAACTGGACATTTGCCAATAAAACGGAGAGGA